>JABAJU010000004.1:0-600000 GCA_018220975.1 Tephrocybe sp. 9980TJB
TTGGACCCAGAAGAACAACAAAAAAAGTTGTGGTTTGGGGGGTTTGTGGGGGAAAGGGGGAAAAAAAACGGAAAAAATAGACAGAGTTCTGAACAAAAAAAAAAAAAAAAAAAAAAAAAAAAAAGACGACGCGTGTGCGCATGGGTTAGTCAACAGGGGAGTGGGGAGATAGATGCAAGATTGCTTAAGAACAGTGACAGCAAACCAAAAATATGCGACTAAGGCAGTACCCGTCAGGCGAGAGGTCTTCATAGATACCTAGCAGCTGTCTCCAATCGTGTTTGTGATGCTTAAAGAAGGCTGTGGATGTTCGCGTCGCATTTCCATGCGAACTGGTGTGACGAAGATCTCAGATCACGCTTCACCCTTTAGAGCGCCACACAAAGCTCTCGATCGGGTGAATTGTTTGTGATACGGGGTACAGATACGGACGGTATCGACGGAGCTCTGAATCAAGAAAAAAAAAATAGAGTACGACGCGTGTGCGCATGGATTAGTCAACAGGTGGGGGAGAGTGGGGAGATAGATGCAAGATTGTCATAGGGGATATCGAGTATACAAGGGGGAGATGAAATAAGTCAATCATGAATGGGAAGAGAACGAAGTAGGGACGAATCAATTCGTGTCCATACGATGTTCGAGCGCTCCGCGTTTGCCTCTGCGGCCGCCTCTTCCGCCACGAGGGCCTCCGCGTCTTGAGCTGCCGCCGTGACGTGGATGGGAGGGGGTCTGTGTATAGTCTGCTAGGTTTGCACCAGGTGGGGCGATGAGGACCTGGGCTCTGGGATCATCGGTGAGAGAGTCCGAGCGCATTTTGCTGAAAAGACAGTAGTTTAGAAGGATAAAGTTTAGGAATTTGAGGTGGAAGACTCACGAGCCTGAGTCGTCTCCAGATATAAGTACATCGACGCTACGTTCCTGTCTGACTAGACCAAGGCCATCTGGGCCACCGAGTCTGACGCCGAGGCCTGTGTTGGGGCTGGAAGCGCCTACGATGCGCACGTTGAGGATTTTGCCGTCGGCAGGTTGGTTGTTGTACTTTGCTACTGCGGCAGCGGCATGTGCTGGTGATTTGTAGGTGAGTCGGATTGAGGGCGAGGCGGGATCTGAGGGGGTTGCGAGACGGGATTGGGTTATTTCTCCGCAGGAGGCAAAGATGGCGGCTACGTCTGAGGGGGTTGTACCCGGAAGGAGGTTGGATACCTGGATTACATTTGCAGAAGGGGATGAGGAAGCGCCTTTTATGGAGAGACTGGTAGTCCCTGTTGCGTCACGGAGGGCTTTTTGTGTGATTGGTGGGAGATTGAGACGGGGTGCAGCTGGTTTGACATCGAGGCGTGCAGAAAGTGAGCCGTTCTCGTAAAGGTCATGCGTCCAGGTTGCATCGACGTCGCCTCGCTTTGGACGGGTGTATGGAGCTGGTCTGGTTGTGTTTTTGTGGCGGACTGGGCCAACAGAAATTCGTTCGAGGAGGGACGCCATCACCGCACAAAACAAACTGCAACCCGTCACGTGAATACACTTCACTCAACGCCACATTCCGTACTCTTCGTACACCTTGCATCATGATACATACCCCCAGTCAACAACGCGCCTTGGTTTCAATGGGTCCATAATGCGGAACCGCGGTGCTCCGACCCCTAGGCTAAACGGTTTTCAGAGGTCACAGGTGGATGGTTGCGATATACTTACTCTGTCCGGGTATGTGACGGGCCGACTAACCGATCACCGCAATATTACATTTCTGTAGTTGAGCGGCGTCTTCCCCACATCTCTTTTCTAAGACGATTCCCTTCTCTTCGACTTCCATGCCACCAGTGATCTACACGTCTCCCTTGGCACCAGTCCCCGTCGACTATGCTTCTACCTTCACCCATCTCTTCTCCCTCAATACAAATAATCCCGATACTGTCGGTGCTTTCTCTGGTTCACTCCCCGCATACGTCGATGCAGAGACAGGCACCACCCTCACCCGCAGGCAAACAAGGGACATAGCTCTCCAGGTCGCTTATTCTCTCAAGCATCGCGCAGATATACGCGCACAACGCGGCGACGTCGCCCTCATCTTCTCTCCCAACTCTCTCAGTTGGCCCATAGCTCTTTTTGGTTCTGGTGCGCGTCAATCACTCTTCTTTTTCCTTTTCCATTTCTTGACAAAAAATTATGATACAGTCGCTGCCGGTGTACGGTGTACACTCGCAAATAGCGCGTATACCCCCAAGGAGCTCGCATTTCAATACTCTGACAGTGGGGCAAAGCTTGTTTTCTCAGCCGAGGAGGGGCTGAGCGTAGTTTTCGCCATGTTTGACCTCCTCGGCGTACCCGTCTCCGAGGCTCGCCAGCGCGTCGTAGTCCTTGAGACTGGTCTTGAATGGGCAGGTGGCCCTCCTACACTCAGAGTGGCTGCTGCCAAGGGACTCAAGTCCCTTAGGGATCTCATCGACGGAGGTGGACGCTTAGATGGCGAGGAGAGGTTTGATGGTGACCAAGCAAAGGAGACAGCCTATTTGTGTTATAGCTCTGGTATGTTTCCGCGTTTTATCACTATCATCTTGACTGATGTCCTGCAGGTACCACAGGAAAGCCGAAGGGCGTCGAGGTCCGCGTGCATATTTAGCACCAACTTTCGATAACACTGACATTTAGCTTGACCATACATAGACTACCCACGTTAACGTCAACTCTGTCCTGGAGGCTGTCAAACCCGCCTTCCCGGAACTCGTCCCGAGAAAGGACTCTATCCTCGGCATCCTACCCTTTTACCACATCTACGGTAAAAATACCTTTTTCTTTTTCTTGTACATCAAAAGTTAATAATAATTCCTCTCCAGGCGCGGTCAAACTCGTTCACTTCCCATTTATATGCGGCATTCCGGTGGTCATAATGCAACGATTCGATCCCGAAAAGTTTTGCGCATACATCGAGCGATACCGAATCACAACCGCACTCATCGTGCCCCCTGTTCTCGTCACACTTGCCCGACATCCCGGTACGTCCTGATTTGTTTTTTGACGAGATGCATGTTTATATGCGACACTCTGGTAGCTGTCGATCAGTACGACATGTCCACCCTTGACTCGCTATTCTCAGGCGCCGCTCCCCTCGGCGCAGATCTCGTCAAACAAGTCACGAAGCGCATAGTTGAGCGCAAAGGCGGCAAAGGCGAATTTGCGATTCTCCAAGGTGCATAGCATAACCCGACCCCCCGTCCTTTCCTTCAGTCACTAACGAAGATACTTTTCGGTAAATTAGGTTATGGCCTTACGGAGACCTCGCCGACGACGCACCTCCTTCCCTTCCCCGACGCCATCCGCAAAGTGGGGAGCATCGGCGTCTTGCTGCCGAACCTCGAGGCGAGGCTGGTCGTGGACGGTGAGGGCAACGGGGACGTGGATGCCAAGGATGGAGAGCCGGGTGAGGTGTGGATTAGGGGGCCGACAGTTATGAAGGTGCGTTACCAGTGCTTTCGCGTCGCGTTGCTCGTGTGGATAGCTGATGCTGATGGCGATGTTGTGGTAGGGATACCTTAATAACAAGGCTGCGACGACAGACTCGATTACTCCTCATGGGTGGTTCAAGACTGGTGATATTGGTGTTCGGGATCCTGAAGGGTACTACTATATCGTTGATCGGAGGAAAGAGTTGATCAAGTACAAGGTGGGTTTACTCTGACATATTTTCTTGTCATGGTGTAGTCTGACGTTGCTTTACATAGGGTTTCCAAGGCATGTGCATGTGTGAAGTATGGTGCTGCATGCTATACTAACATTTCGTATATACAGTTCCGCCTGCTGAGCTCGAGGGCCTCCTTCTCGGACATCCAGACATCGCCGACGTAGCGGTTATCGGTGTGTACAGCGAAAGCCAAGCGACAGAGCTCCCGCGGTAAGCCACTACCCCTGCTCGTCTCGTCTCATCTCATCGACTGACACATACCCATTTCCTCCCATCCTCAGAGCATACGTCGTCCCCGCGCACCCCGAGCGCCTACCATCCCCTGCAGACAAACGCGCATTCGAGAGCGGCGTGCAGACGTGGACGCAGGCGCGCGTCGCGCGGCACAAGTTCCTCCGGGGCGGTGTCGTGGTTATTGATGTCGTGCCGAAGAGCGCGGCGGGGAAAATCCTCCGGCGGGAGTTGAGGGAGCGCGCGAAGGAGGAGTTGAAGGGTGGGGATCCGGGTGTGGGTAGGGCTAAGCTTTAACTTGGATGGGACTATCTCTTGAGGCTTGGGGCTTGGGGGTGACATTGAATTAACGTGTGGTGTGTATCATACTTATGTGTCAGTCCTCATTTGGATTCTGAATGACGGAAATGATAGGGCTATTAACGTTCACGCACGCGTGTGGGTGGTGTGACGCGTAAGGCGTCCTGTTGTCGGGGTGCAGTCCCAACTTCAATGCCTCAGTGGTCAGGAATACTTGGCCGCTGCCAGTGCAGTGCTGGGGTGCTCAGGCTGGTGTATCTTATTAAATTATTTGAATATCCTATGTAAGTATATGAAGCTTGAGCTAAGGCACTCCTGTTATTAGGGACCCAAGTCGATATTAAATTCGATGCTCTTGACGGCAGATGATGCGGGCGACTGGAACTCAGTGCGTGGCCGTTGGGTTCAAATGAGCCCTGTTCGAGATGTCGTGTGCGAACCTAGCCCAGTTCCCGACTCTCGAGGCATGGCACTAAAATCACTTTATGCTTTACTTGACTGAATTAATATTGGGAGGCGCGCCCTGGGCCTGATCGCTGTTTTGTCGTTTGTGGCGTTTGAATTGATCTCTAGCCTCTAATTTTCGAATCCAGGTCCCTTCTGTCTCGCCTAACTTTGACACTGTACCCCGATGAAGCGTTTTATGGACAGTAATGAACCAGGAGCAACGGCGGGCGGGCCATCATGTATGGTCGAAAATTATCACTCTATTGGCGGCGACCTTGCTTCGATACTACATGCCGCAGCCAGAACGCCGAGGGGCGGATTCCCTGATTAATAAAGGCCCGATAGAGACAGACGAATAAACCAAAAGTTTAAAAGGTGTAGCACAGAACCGAGTCAGCGACATCACATCGCCCTTGAGCTCCTCACCAATCTTCTTCCTTATCCAACCAATTTCACCATGTTCGCCTGTCTTTCTGCTGTCATCCTTTTGGCTCTCCCTCTCCTTGCCGTGGCAGGGGACTGCTCCACTGGCACACAGCAGTGTTGTAACAACGTCCAGGATGTACGTCTACTCTACAACTCGTTTTGAGTTTCTCAAGTTGTTCAAATCACTGATTGCTTTGCTTACCCACTGCAGTCTCAACATGAAAGCGTAGCGGGTCTTTTAGGCCTCCTTGGTGTAGTCGCCCAAGGCATCACTGCTCAAGTTGGTCGTACGTGCTTTTTTTCCCCCTACACGAGTGATATGACAATAAAACTTAACTATTCATCGTCTCGCTATTCCACTCAGTCACTTGCACACCTATCTCTGTTCTTGCCGCCGCAGGACAATCTTGCTCTCAGCAGACGGTCTGTTGCTCAAATAATAACTTCGTGAGTGGTATCGTTAGTCGGTATGGAGTGGTTGATTGATAATTTTCTTCCTCTGTAGAATGGCATTGTTGCTTTGGGATGCACTCCTATTAATCTTAACCTTTAACACTGTCATTCGTGAATCTCCGCCCAAGGTGTATTAGCATATCATGATTTATGGTTCGGTGTTTGGGTATTTTTGGGGAGATATAGGATATTTCATATGATAATCGATTACCTTTATTGATCATAACTTGCGAACGACCCAGGTTTAGGCGCCAGGATGTAATTATTGACGCGTCTGGCGCGACGCGCGACTTCTGTGATTGTGGCACGTGCCCGCGTCACCAACCTTACTTCTCCAACCACCACCACCAGACTCGTGGCCATGCAGCCCATTCCTCGTCTCTCGCAGTTGTTCAAATGCTTTGTCTCATTCTATGTCATCATCGCGGTTTTTTACACAACTAATTATCTGATTGTGTCCCCTTTACGTGCTGGTTTGTCGCTCTTGGTCAACCATGCAATGTCACCTCGTTCTCTCTGGGCAGGATACATATTGGCACCGTCTATCGACAAGGAACTTATAAAGCGGCGAGAATCTCTTGCCTATAACCTGGATCCTCGCTTTCTGCGGTACTCAGGCGGTCAAACGATGTGGGAGTCATCAACCCTCGCCCTGGAACATGGCCTTGGACATACAGAACCTGTATTCATTGACGAGGAATTGGCACTTTCCAAAGCGTTTTCAACTTCCATGAAGCCTAGCAAAATTATACCATACTTCTACAGAGCGTCTGGCCCCTTCGATGAAGACAATATTACGATCACGACACTTGTAACTAGCAGTCGATTTGGTGCATTTCGTCAATTAATCGAGAGATATCAAGGTAATTTGACATTTCATCCGCTGCTCTTTGTCTTATTTGCCTTTATAAAGGCCCTATATCAGTTACCATCCACGTCGGGAATACTACTAGCGAGATTCGCGCTGTCCTTCGATCGCTCAAGTCACTACATGCCGCTTCTCCTAACATGGCCACCTACGTCGACGTACACCTTGTCATAGATGCCTTCGACCGCCAATTCAACACTTGGCGCAATATCGCTCGCTTTTTCGCTCGGACTGACTACATCATGATGCTGGATGTCGATTTCTACCTTTGTACTGACTTTCGCACTGCTATAAAAAAGTCTCAACACATCATGGATAAACTTCGAGGAAAGGCCGCGGCTTTGGTTGTTCCGGCTTTCGAATTTACCAAGTACTCGGACGGCCTCGATCCGTCTGCCTTTCCAAAGGACAAGCGGGTGGGCCCCTCGCATGCACACTTGTTATCTTAGTTAAAGTACTGCAGGCGCTTCTCAATCTTGTGAAGTCAAAACGTATAGGGATGTTTCATGCGTCGTGGATACCTGGGCACAACAGTACCGACTACAAACGATTCTACGCCGCACCCCCCGGAGATGTATACAAGGTCACCCAATATGCTCCCCCGTACGAACCTTATGTGATTATGAACAGAGAAGGCCCTCCATGGTACTTTAATTCTATATATTTCTTTTTGTGTTGCTAATGTACGGGCAGGTGCGACGAGAGGTTCATAGGATACGGTGGTAACAAAGCTGCATGCCTTTTTGAGATGTACATTTCCGGTATCTCGTATTATGTCCTCGCCGACCATTTTATCATTCATCAAAGCCATCGGTATGAGGAGGTTGCAAGGAAGAACGAGGTCAGCATTCAATTGAACATGTGTTCTAGAAACTGACGTGTGATATAGAGGAAACATAACAGGAAACTGTTCTCCGAGTTCAAGGAAGAAATATGCCTTCGGTTCCTCTCCTGCATCACTGTGACCTACAGTTTGCTCACTCAAGATATAGGTATCTCAAAGTGTTCAACGAACTTGGATTGTCAAACTCAATCCAGGCCTCGAATGCTCTGCAAGAATGCAAGGGCCAGAAGCGAAATACGAAAATTTTCATCGGGAATGCGGGATAATTTGTCTTTTGTGGTACTAGACTGAGTTATGTATGATCACCAGACCATAGTATCAATCTGGTGACTCTAGTCAGATGAACTTGTACAAAACAGTGACAATGACTTGCATTCCCAGAACGCATTAAGCACTGTAAGCCTGAGTTTAGGGGTGTGGTCAATAATTTTCCGAATTGTGGGGACCGGAACGACGGACCGGAACCTCTTCTAGCCGTGAACTTGCAATGAAGAGGAGATCTACTCCTTCACCTTCCCATCGATTATCGTTGTGGATTTGGACCCCTACGCTGTGTAAAGCTTCACACAACTGACTTGGTACGCTGTAATCAAGGTTTATTTATGCCCTTTTACTGATTGTCTGGCCCTGATAGAAATGGCACCCAAAGTTCTCATTTGCGGTAAGATAGAGAGATTTTGGTATGCTTTCGCCCACAAATAGGGCTGATCACTCCTCTCATTGTCAAGGCCGTATGGTTTGGGCACATGACGATGTCCAGAAATTGCTTGGAGACATCACAGAAGTAGTTGTAAGTCTCAAGCCAAATTTTATAATTCACCTATCTATTTCTCATCGTGAACTACAGTATCTCGATTCGAAGAACCGCACAGAATTTCTGGCGGCCTTCCAACCCGGAGGAAAGTACTTCGATGTCGAAGGGATCTACAGAGAGAACGGATCAGCAGAAATAATCGGCGTGTTTGACAAGGAGATCATCAACGGACTGTCCCCGAGCGTCAGATGGATAGCGCATAACGGCGCTGGGTATGACCCTGTTGATGTTCAGGCTTGCATCGCACGAGGTGAGTGGTGTGACTCTTGCAATGATACTCCATAATCATGTTCACTAGGAATTTATCTTTCTAACACACCTGGAGCCGTCGATGACGCCACCGCCACGACCGCCCTCTATCTCCTCATCTCAACCTTGCGTCAATACGCGAATGCCGAAAGGACTTTACGCGCTGGAGGATGGAAGCCAGCTGGCATCTCAACCAAGACTCATGATCTGACAGGTCGCACCCTCGCGATCTTGGGCCTTGGGGGTATTGGTCTGCGTTTCGCAGAACTTGCCCATGCTTTCCCTATGAGGATCATCTACCACAATAGGAACAAGGCTCAGAATGCTCCTGAATGGTGCGAGTACTTCGAAAATGTGGACGAGATGCTGGCGCAGGCGGATGTTCTGAGCGTACATGCACCGTTGCGCCCGGAAACTGTCGGGCTAGTGGGCGAGAAAATGATTCGGACTCTGAAGCGAGGTTCTATTATCATCAACACTGCCCGTGGAAAGGTCATCGACGAGGAGGCAATGATCAGGGCACTGGAGGATGGCCATGTGAGTTTACTTCTTAGGTATCGAAGCAGTAAATTCCTGAATCGATCTGTTTCTGTACAGCTTGCATCAGTGGGCCTTGATGTCTTCCCCAACGAACCTGAGGTCAATCCTCGGCTGCTCGAGTTCCCCAACATCACACTGCTGCCGCATATGGGCACGGAAACTCAAGATTCACAGCGCAAGATGGAAGTCCGTGCATTGCAGAATTTGAGGGATTATTTCACGACTGGGATGGGGAAGGATTTAGTTTTGGAATGGAAAAATGCCAAAAAACCTAGCTTGTAAGCATTTTATCTATGGACTGGTACATGTGCTAGATTGCACAGAGAATATAAATGGATTTTACTGTAACGCCTGTCGGCGCTTGTCTCCACCCACCGTTCGCTGACTAGTGAATAATGCCACGAGGGAACCTCGAGGCCACCTGGCAGCGTCTTGTGCTCATGACTCCTGTGCGATCGCTTTCACCGCTAACTATGATGACTGCCAGAGCCGATACCAATCCAACAATCGATCAGCAAGGCTGCGCCACTCAACGACAGCAGGAACATAAGGCTGCCTTGAAAGCGACAAATGCGATGCAGGATACTTTGAACGGGATGTAAGTTTCGATGTTAAATATCATTTCTCCTATCTGGTGCTGAAACCATCTTGAATCAAAGCGAGACGAGTCTCAAAATTCTGAATGAACAACCAGGCACTTTCAATACAAGGATAGATGCAAGTGCAGTGAGTCTATGCAGTGAAGAATCTGGCAGGTAACCATCTCTCAACACCTGTAGGGCATTGACAGGACAGTTGAGTTGGAAGAACTGAAGACTCGTTTACGCGACCATCACAAAGCTCAAGATATCTGTAAGAGTGCAGCGAAGAAAAAGATCGATTACGATTTCCGAGAAATCGTCACGAATCGCTTGAGGCATGGTCGTCTTTATAACCCGGACTAGATGCTGATTGAGGTCTTCATAAAGCGAAAACATTTCCGCACAGATAAGGAACGAAATATCGCGTCAAACGAGAGAGCAGGTACACCGCCAGATTCAGAATTTTATTCCTGTTCCTCTGCAACAGCAAGCGGTGGAGAATAAGAAACAGATTTCGGATATCAAGATTTCTTTGGTCAACTCGTCAGTCATTCAAACGCTGGAGAGAAAAAGCTCAACTAATCTGAATTTTGATTCCAACACAGCGAAGCAAGAGCGAGAAACTCTACGTTGGGTGTCACCAGGTTGGACCTTGACGAACCTTTGACACCAATCTTGAAACTCGACGGAAGTCAGAGCAAGTTATATCCAGCTGACCTGCGATCGCTTTTTTCTTACGATCGTGAGTGCATATTTGTCTAATAAATGATGCTGCTTAGTCCAAAGCAAGTCGAAATGACGAAAGCCCTCGTCAAAGACTTGGGTCTCGAAGCAGATAAATCCGACATTCAGGTCAATTTTGGGCGGTTTATGCGACACATAGGTTAGCCACGACCCATGAATTGAGTTCAAGCACGCAATGCTAATGAGTTTTATAAGGCATTGAGAATGTACAGACTAGGAGCGATGGAAGTTGGTCGTCGTAAAATACATGTTCGAGATTGATCAATCAATTATATAAATTGTGGGAAAGAATACCAAATATTGAAACTCCAGTCCACAACTTCTTCGTGATCATCATGGTAGGTTGCATCTTCACGATACCGTTATGATATTCATGATTTTATAGGAGGAAACGACGCCTCTCGCTCAAGTTACCCAGGCATATCAAAAATTCACCCACAATGAGCTGGTCCTTTTCTTGAAGGCCCGCAATTTGCCTACCATCGGCTCTGACGCTGATCTCGCCTCGAGGCTCGCCCACCACGACGTCCATACCTACCATTTCCCCTCGGCACCTACAAGGGAGCAGGAAAAATCATCTCTAATTACGCACCCCAAGTTTCAAAAAGCAGGTCATCTCCCTGGTCTTCCAATCGAGATTTTGGCGGATATTTTGGACTTCGTTGGTGATTGGGAGCTAGCTAGAGCTGTTGGAGTACCTACGAGCCTTCCACGACCACTCGGCTGGTCTCGTGCATCCAGTGCAGACTTTGCAATGTTACCGGGCCATGTCCCACTCATTCGTGCTGCGAACCCATGCATAAACCCGCCCACGAAAGTCGGTGCAATCCTCGTGGTCCGCTTCGGCTACGTCAATGTTCTCGAATACTTTCTTTCTGCTCATCATTCTACATTTCTGTCAATCTTTAAAGATGATCTGATACCGATAAAAGCTTCGCGGCATGGACGCACGGATGTCCTTTCATGGTGGAAACATGGATTCGAGCAGCATCCGCAGTTAATACCCCCTCCCTCCCCTGGATCGGTGGCAGAAGCTATCGATGGGGCATCTCGAAACGGCCAGGTTGTTTCTCTTGATTGGTGGTCAAATTGGGGGCGACCCATGGAATACACCGAAGCCGCTCTCGAGAATGCTAGTGCAAAAAACCGAATTACAGTACTCGATTGGTGGCTACGGCAGCACAAACTTACTGGCCTCCCGCTGAAAATTGGTCGTGTCATGGATGTGGCAAGCACAGCCGGCCACGTTCAAGTTCTGGAGTGGTGGGCTGCCTCACGACTTGAACCGAAATATGATCAACATGCAATTCAACACGCGAGCTGTCATGGGAAGGTTGAAGTACTTGAATGGTGGTTGCGGAGTGGGCTACAAATGAAATTCGACCACGATGCTCTCATAGGTGCCACCCGGCACAATCGACCAGACGTACTGGAGTGGTGGGATAAATCTGGCTTGCCAATACAGTATCGCATGTGTGATGTCGAAGAAGCTTTGGAGGACGCAATTGGAGGCGGAGCGGAGGCTCGAGCATGGTGGGAAGGGAAGGGTGTCGATTTTAACGCTAACGACAAGGAGTGGATGAAGTCCCAGAGCCTAAACTAGGCCTTGCATGTTAGTGAGTTCACGTTCTATTTCACGAATTTACGCTGTTCATGTACTTATGTTCTGATATCATACGTCATTACATTAATTGATATAACATAAAACTCTAGCCCATGCTTCAACACCACGGCAACACGGGTCGTTCATTTCGTCAAGCGTCTTTCTACCAAATCCCTGCTTCATCAACAATTTTCAATGTCTTGGTTTCTGCTCCTCCGTTCACCGATATTGGTCGAACAACTTTCGTCGATACCCATAGCCCGTGATCATCAAAACAAGCCGGGTTCAACATCCAGCGTTGGATCATGCTTGGTTTCGCGGCTACGAACACTCGCATTGTTGTCATAGAGCAGAGAGTGGGTGTATCGATATCCATGTCATCTTCGGAGTCTTGAACAAGTGGACATGCGAAATGCGTCAAACTAGGCATCATTTGAAAAGGCACGGCCTTCAGCCAGGAAGGCAATCCGGTTGAGCTACTTCCGGAGTCATCTTCGAGACATATCGTGAGATGTGTCAGTTGTGCGACATACATCGCCCCGCCCCGCGAATTCTTTAACGAATTCCACCTCCACGAATTTCCAAAGAGCACAGCACGATGACATCTCCAGGATTCCATGTTGGGATCGATGTCGAAGTTATGACGTTCTAGCGCAGAATCAAGTAGATGAAGGCTGAAGCTGCTAACTCCCAGGCTCTCAGCATTCTTCAGGACAACATCCAACTCCTTGTAATCCACCCAATCGCCGCTCGACCTGTCTGGAAGGTTGATTTCTTCGGAGGTTACAAAAAACTTGCGAACAAGGGTGGTGTGGTTAAGAAGCGCCAGACGAGATCCGGTGTCGTGATGAAGTTGCAGGTATTCTATGCATTTGCTGAAAGCGAGGAGCTGTTCATGGGATGAAAGGGTAATCATGTCGAGGAGGATGGGCATGACCTCATGGTACATCCCAAGCGATGTGGCGGCGAACGATGCAGTCGTTGCGTAAGATATGCCCTCAAGTGAGGAGTCGAGGGAAAGGGTAGCCTTGATTATACGACGTCGGACATCTTCTGAAAATATATGCATCTGGATAGATTGCGAGATAGTCTAATTGAGCACTGCATTTATATGCTTCTTGACCGTTGGAATTGAAGGCGAGTTTGAGTTGCTATGTAGCAGCACGCTGCACGCCGTTGTTCCCTGGGCTTGTTCTCAACTCTCTCGTCTTCTATCTCAGCTGACATGGACACACAAGAACTTTATTCTCGGCAGTTATGAGAATGTCAGGCATCTACGGCCGTTACCTCCAAGGTTTGTCCTTAGCAGGTCAGTTCTTTGTTCCAATATTGTCCCCGCCGGGGTGCATGACCCGCCTTTGTCCAAATGAATGAGAATACAGAATACAACACAATTGATTTGTCATTTGCGGGAATCACTATGCGCGACCAAATGACGGGAGCCAATTGTACTCAAACCAATGCTTGTAGTTACTTATACTCTACTCTTCTTCAATCTTATGGCACTAACCGAGCTCCACCACATTGACGTGTACTACTACGGCAAAAATTCTCAGTGGCTTTACCCCTCTCATTCTTACTTCAAAGTCTTTCTGGCGGCACGATTTAAATTTCACGCGAGACATCCCTCGGCGAGTGCTAGTGAGTCCCACCTTCCGCGTCATTTAACTTCTCGACCATTAGTGTTCTCGACTCTAGGCTGTTTGAAATTCAGAAGACCTTCTCTTTGCCATATGTCACATTTTTCCTTCAGAGCTATACGGTAATTAAAAAGTTAATTGCCACATGGTTGGGTGGAGTGCATATCAGTGACTACGCCAACATCCTTAAGTGACACATGTATTAGGATCTCAAGTCCTTCGGAGTCAGCGGTTGGGAGTCCCATGCAAAACGTTTATAAGACCCCGGGCTCGGTGGCTTCAAGTTTGCAATGTGTCTCCGTCTCTTTCACAATGAGTGGGATGTTCCCAAGCCTAGCCTTATTCAGGATGGCCTTGGGGGTTAATTGCCTTGCCACAATATTATCGGCTGAATCAGACTATACCCTCAGCCCTTACACCGCGTTTGTCAACCCCGCGGCTGACAACTGGCAGCCTTTAAAAGGTATGATCAAATGCTTCTTATCCTGCCACCTGCCTCGTGGCTTTCACGCGTCCGGCGACCTTATTTTGTGTTTTCTGTCAGATCTACACAACGTGAAATAAACGCCTGTGGGATAGGTCCAGAGCAACCCTCAGCCACATACGTCAAAAATCCTCGATGCCCTTGTCCACTGACGTACGTAGCTTCTGCCATATGTTGCTCAATTACCATGCTCCAAAGTCGTGTTCTGAACAGTCCTGACTCATCTCTATTCCTGATTGCTTTAGCCAGCACTAGCCCCGCGTATCGACTGAGATTATCGTAAACGTTGCAGTTAATCAAAGCTTGGATGGATGGATACTACCCTACGCCCTCATCGATAAAGATCACCACTTAGCTGATAATCTTGCACAAGTGGCTCAAAGACGGGTCGCGAGCGGGCGGTACTTGAGCCTCTAAACCAAAAGCACAGCATTCAGGTAATCTTCTCATTCTGGGTAAATCTGAAAAAACAGAATCCACCTTGTAAGGTTAGTCAACAGATAGATTTACGCGATAATCTGGTATGACTTGAAGCGTCTAGTCATCAACACGGTAAACACCGCCACGAGAAAGTGGATTTCGAGGAGAATTATAACTTAAAAGGATGTCGGTTTTTTCTTGCTACATGCGTCCCATAGAACCACTTGCACTGCATTCACACAACGTCCAATCGCTCACAGCTGCACTCCATGTCAAACTACGGTAATCTCGGTTCGTATGCGTCCAATTTGGAACCTATAGCCATCATGAGGCTGACGGAATTTTTGGCAGGATACCATCCATTCTCTCAGAACTACTACCAGTCTAGTAGCCTGGCTTCCGCTCTCACTCCTGTGGGCCCACGTGCAGATTATCCCCCGTCGGGGTACTCTCAAGGCAGCAATAACTGGCATGCGGAGTATCGAATGCATGCCCAGGCAATACCTCGAAGTGCCAGTACCATGCCCGAGCGGCAGATGGTGCGTCAGCTACACTTTTTGTTCCATATCTTCCCATCGACTTAAATTTTTTCAATGTCTAGAATCACTGGAACCCGAGAGCAGGTTTACGCAGTGAGTCGGGGAGCAAGTACTTCCCACCTGAAAATGGCCCCAGGCGTTCCGCCACACCAGGCCCCCAAAATTCGCACCAACCTTTGCACGCGCGGCATGCTCCTATTGTACTTCCGCCGCCTGTACCTCGAATTCCTACCGCGTACAATGTAAAACCTGGCTCGCAGCCTGTAGGATCATTTGGCTATCCTGCGTATCCTCCGATAGCTCCACGAGTTGTTTCTGGAGAACCAACACCTGACGTCCTATATGTGGGTCCCAACTACCAAGAGGCTGATTCCACTATCTACTGCCCTCATTCGTGGTGCAATTCGACATTTACACGATCAAATGACCTAGCTCGCCATCTCGCGACAGCTTCGTCGCATAGGGAGTCAGCACCTGAGGTCGATCCTTCGAGGAAGTGTCACATGTGCGGAGAGGAATTCTCTCGCTCAGATGCTCGCCATCGACATGAGGTCAAGCGTTCGTGCGGAAAGAAACGACGCGCAGTACGACCAACTTGAAGCACACGTCCTACAGCTTCACCTGACGTCCGACTGCCTTTCATAAAATCTTAAGGAGTGGCCTTTCACATCCTCACTCAGCACAAACTTATAGATGTTGCACGAAGTCATCCATACCTACTGTAAATTACAAGCACAGCTAATTCAACTTCGAGTTCACGAATAGAATATTACCGTGTAGGGTAGTCAACCTCGAGAGGTTTAATTTAGGGAATACATAATCGATTGCACGATGTTTACAGTCCCACAGAGGGACATCGGACAGAGGTGGTAGAGAGGGCCGTCGCCCTATATTACGAGTCTTCGTGGAGGTGTCTGGAATGGTCGCGTAAATCCGCAGTCAAGGAGTTAAAAAAGTTGGCCCTTACTGTCCGAGAACTTTATTCATTTTGAACATGTCGATCTTATCGACACCGAAGACGGCACGAAGGCCAGCGTCGCACACGATTTCGCGTTTGTTCTCCGGGTTTTGCAAAGAATTATCCTTAATATGAACCCAAAGCTGTTTGACCACTTGTGGTCTTGAGAGTTTGTCGATCTTGAGAATAGCCGCTAGCGGCTCGCTAAAGCACACGTTAGAGTGGAGTAGGAAGGTTCAGAGATAGGCTGACCTTAAGATAAACTCCTTTGCAAATCCACCTTTGGCGCCACCGCCACCCCCCGAGGATTTCTTCTTCTTTTTCACCTTCCCGTCGTCATTGTCGTTGCTGTCATCATCTGAGTCCACAGTCTTCGCACTCTTCTTTGATTTGTTGCCTCGCTTCGAAGCACCATTCGCGTTTCCACGCGTTTTAGTTGGTTTTGCCGACGTTCGACGAGCTCGACCGTTTAGCTCATCAGAAAGCTGACGCGCTAATTCCGCGTCACTGAGCTCGCTTTTAGAGGCTTTCTTGGCTTTCTTGGGTAAAGGAGCTTCCTCTACCTCTTCATCTACTTCCTCTCCGCCAGCTTGCTCACGATCCTGTTCCTGTTTCCGTTTCCGCGACTCCGATTTATCCGGTACCTCCGTATTTCCCTCCACATCGCTGGTACTTCTGTCGTCTTGTGTGTTGACGGTCTCAAATACCCTCCCAATTACAGAATCAATAGTTTCCTTGTTCTCGCGTAAGAATTCTGGCGTGAGAGATGGGTCTTCCTTCATCAATTGACGGCGAACATTCTTTGCGCTGATAGTTGACAAGTTGGTGTTCGGAGCGGACAAGATTCTAAAGATTGGTGCTTCTAGGGAGTCGAAGTCAAATCCCATGCTTAATATGAGATAGAGAAATTAGGCGACGGAGAAGAATGTGGGTATGAAGTGTGCGCGGTGGTCCAGGCAAAGTAAAGGAGGAACCGTAGGAGACAAGAGCCACGTGATTCGTAAATCATTCATGCAATGAACTCGCTGATGGCGTCGACGCGTTAAACAACCCACATGGTCGCTTTGCAGTGCAACTGTCACTCTATGCCTCTGAAAGTCGTTTAAATTACGCTGCACGGCTCTTTTTGTGTTTGTCACCTTACCTTTTTCGTGGTTCACGGCATTGCGCTAGAGTGGCAAGTACGACGACTCCAAAATCCTCAGCACGCGCACCATAGGCGCTTCCAGCCCCAACACAGGCCTCGGTGGCCCAGACAGCCTTGGTATATGTTAGACAGGAACCCAGCGTCAATATCCTTATATCTACAGACTCTGGCTCATGTGTCCCCTGCCTTCAAGTTCCCTAAACCTCATCCTACTGTCTCTTCAGCAAAATGCGTTTAGATTCCCTCAGTACCCCTCTAATCCATGCGCACGCCCGTCGTACTCTTTTTTTTTTCCTTGATTCAGAGCTCCGTCGACACTGTCCGTATCTGCACCCTGTATCCCCAACAATTCTCTCAATCCAGAACTTTGTATTGTGGTTCTAAATGGTGAAGATGAGCCCTGCGTGTCACGAGGGTCCTAAATTGGACAACTTTTGGGTGTCTGAATGTTCTACGCGCATGAGTCCCAGACCGTGTCCTCTCTAAATCGGTATCATGCCTCGTTATCTAATAGAGAAGTCTGAGGTCTGGAAGAATACTTGGGCTCTGGATTGTTTGCGCGTGATTAACCATCACAAGTTCAAAAGGAATACGTTCTCTAGGAGAGAAGTATGCATTGGGAATTAGTAGTGGAATTACTGAGAACAAAGCAGGTAACAATAAAGAATAGGTTATAGGGGATTTACTGCTTGTTCTGACGGCGGGTCGTCCATCAGCCAACAGCCTGGAACCAATATTTAATCCCCTTGGGGGATTCCACCACGTAACAAGGGAAATTTCCTGCCTGCACTTGAGTGATACCTCGGCTTCATCTAGCTTGGAACATTCCGAAAACCCAATTCCAAAGCAGAAGGAAGTCACTCCCTTGCCAGGAAAATTGTATGGATCTTGGTCAAACTCATCAGCAAATTTGCATGATGTCTCGGCTTCGTCCAGCAAATACACCATTCCCAGACAGGCGAGGCTGTTCACCGCACCACTTAAATGTCGCCTCAGCTTTATGTAACTCGTTATAAACGTCGTGCTCCTGTTGGTGAAGCTCAATGGCACGCTTGAACAATGCCTCTGCTTCATCTGGCCGTGACTTGAACTGCAATAAACACACCCGTCCCAGCAAGGTGGTGCTGCCTGCCTCTCCATATACATTGTGCACCTGTCCGTAAAGCTTAATACCACGCTTCCCCGATGCCTCGGCCACATCTAGTCTGTTCTGTACCAGATAAATCTCTCCCGGGATGCCATTGTTGGCTGCCTCGCCATGTACGATCTGGGCCTGTCTGTGAAGCTCAGCAGCACGATTGAATACCTGAGCGTCATCTAGTTTGCAACACTACACATACAGATAGATTGAGGTGTCAAGATTCGAGAGTCGGTCATTCCCGCTATTTTCCAACACCCGACTGCGCCTTTGTCTACCGGGCCCACAATGATTTTGAAGACTCGTTCTCTACTTCCAACATAGCACTAATGGGCGAAATAGCCAAGGGTATACCATCGACTGCCATGAGTAGCATTCCTACAAACTCATCCGCTGGTTTACGTAAAGTCTTCTCAAATATAAGTCTCGCACTGTCGATGGTCAAGGATGGCAAAGGTGGGAGAAGGGGTGTCGACAAGGACATGCGCAATGGGCGGAGTGTGCCACGCATCGTGATAATAATGCCTAATTGAACTTGCTTCTGAAGGTGAACGAGCAAATTCTCCTCAAGGTCCTGTCGGGTTGCTTCATTATCCCAGATGGTCTCGAGATTGTCAAGACAGAGTAGGGAGTTTTCATGAAATGGAGAGAGGATGGTGTCGATTAGATGTTCGTCACGCCTTGTTGGCGGAATACGCAAGGCATTTGCAATGTCTCCGACTAGATCCCGCACGGATGGCACCCTTCACAGGAGATGAAGTACCGTGAGGGGTATTGAGCGACCACCATTTCCTCACGCAAGACGGAGAGTGCTGGGTCGTCTTGCCCATGCCACCTCCCACCCCCATCGCAATGGGTACTGGCAATTATGGAGCAATGTGTCGACGACTTTAGACTTTTTCTTTTCTCTCCAGACCATGAGTCGAGATGGCGGAGACAACAAAGATTTGTACAACAAAAACCTGGAAGAAAAGGACAAGGTCAGCCCTCTTCCCAAGATACAATTCGGTGTTCTTACGGAGCAGGTTCTGTAGCTTGATGAATAGCCAAATGTTACCTTGGACCTTGAATTGAACCTACGATAGACGTACTAGACGTGAGAAGATGTAGTTAACAAAGACGATCCTGTTCCATACTTATTGCCACTGTTTCGACACCTTCATTCCGCTCTCGAATCACCTTCACTGCAGTGTCCAGACGCAAAATGACGTCATGCATTTTCATATAGGCCTGTGTATGAGTAGAAACCTTATCCATTCGATCCCAGTCTCCGAGCTTCACCTTCTGCAGTCCTTGCTCGACATTGAACTGGAAATACGTTTTCGGCTAGTGTTCAAATTCCTTCTCCATCTGCTCCGGCACTGCCTCGCAGTCGGTAGCCATCTTAACCACCAGGTTAATGATACCGAGTGGAATAACATTTCTGTCAAAAAAGCTCGGAGTCGGGATGTCGAGGTTCCCAGGTTTACCAGTGCCGATGCTGATTGTGCAGGCAATGGTCTTATCGTAGAACGTCGCCTTTGCTCCTTCTAATACCTATGCAGTCAGGTTGTTGTGACCAAGCCCTCCATCGACGTACGATTCTGGCCGTTTAGTGGGACTAATAAAGACACGCTTGAAAAATGTTGGTGCAGCTTGCCGCACAGTACAGGGCTCGATGGAGGGTTGTTTAGACGAGATGTAAGTTCGCAAGGCGTTCATTGTGCAGACAAACCTGGTTTACCATGAGATGATACATGTAGGCATCTGGTGTCACTTACGTTTTGCAAATACCACCCAGGGCGTCGTCGTTCAAAAGGTTGGCCTCGCTATCTCCCGTCTTCTTCCTCACAATCTCCTTTATCGCTTTCTCCATCAAACTCGCTCTGTATATTCCTTCGCTCTTTTTCATCTCCACATATGAAAAGACCTCCCCCGCTAGTTCATCGTAGCAACGAATGGCGTCGTCCACAGACATTCGCAATCGTCCGAGCATAAGAGCTATTATCCCACAAAGACGTCAGTGTATATCATCGTTGACGAGTTCAGTCTGAGCTCACCCTCCTGTACTGGTACCTCCAATGAGATCGAAGTAATCACATGGCCGTGGCATGCCCTTCAAGTCCGCTTTTGTCTGAATCCTATGTATAACGGTGCGGAGGATGAGAAGTGTCGATACTCCTCGAATTAATTCAATGGTAGAATCATCCAATAAAGGATTCACATACCAAGCGACAGAAGTCGTAAACCAACATGCACGCACATGATGGTTTGATAACTGATGCACAAGATATAATTTGGTTGGAACGCCCTCACACATGCTCTGTTGGCGTTCTCTTGGTCGCATGTCCAACACGCCCCCAAGCCAAAGCATAGCCTGCTTCATCTTCACAGCACGATCACATTCGTCGGCGTATGCGTTGGAGTAAGGGTATTTCTCTTGGGGTCTGAACTTGGTGGGAGAATCTTGACGGGAATAGAACAATGTGTAAAGAATTTTGGTCTGCCTGGGGCGACAGTCTATGGAGAATCCGTTGAAGGTACCGGGCGACAGAAACGGTGGATGAAGGTCACTGTTTCTTGGGAAGTTTCGCCGTATCTCCACGCCGTTTTCCGTAGGAATGACAATCGTCGTCGTCGTAGTCTCAGCACTAAACTTAACCCTCTCCTCGCCCTTGGGCTCATTATCGCCAACCTCTATCTTGCCTTCCTTTTACTACTTACACTGAGCGCTCAGCCCCCGCCTCCTCCTTTTTTCTCCTTGATCATCCTTTAATACTTGAACAAAAGCGACCGAAAGTCTCATTGTTTTTTTGCGAGGTCAAGTGGAGGGTGTCAGGCCACACTTGACCATTTCCTCTGTTGATGGGTGAAGCTCTTAGGGGCAGATAAGTTCAGATTGTTCATTTCTTCCTAGGACGAATGCACCCCATGCCTGTGGTTGAGACAACAGATGCTTGGCTTTGGGCACATCCAATGCATACAGTCCATAGGAATATTATCCCCAGGCGATGAGCCACCGCCCTTCAAAGGGCGCAAAGTGCAAAGGATCCAGATCGAACCACTGAGACCAAGAGAGATACGATGACAAGTGTACTGGATTAATTTGTCAAGGGAAGAGCGGTAGAGGGCATACAATGGCACAGGAGCCAGAGAGAAAGCATAAGTTTAGTCAACACGTAGACGACACTAATCAAGTTCGATGATGTCACAAGTCACACTTTCTTCTACAATGACCCTTCTCATTGCCCAAGTTCCCGACAACATCATGCCCTGACGACATGCTGGACGAGGAAAGCTGTTTAGCCAAAAGGCAGCGAGCACAGCACAAGTGAATCTTTTGATTGTGTTTGTGATGTGATAACTGACCTTCGGTCCAACAAATCAAGCTGGATAACAGCCAGTTTCTCCATAAATCATCCCCAAATATAATCCAGGTATCCAATCTCCTCCATGGGGCGACTCCCCTCGGACCAGCTGCCATCTTTTCCCTGTGCACAGGAATAACCCAATCTCGTCTGGCGACCATCACCCATCCTGCTCACATCCAAATCACCAGCACACGCCGCTACCCACTTACAATTCGATAATCTTTTGTATTTTAAGAGTGGAGGTACATGTGTTGGTCGTCTCCTCGCCACTGACATTTTGACAGGGTATCTGCCGTAAAAGATGTCGACTCGCTTTATTGTATTGTTCATGCAAGATCTTCCATATTGCGGATCGTTTTTGTTGCACTAGCACGACCGTCAAGTCAGAAGCAGTAATTTGTGCGGCTGTCTTGGAAACGGAAGTCCCAGCACTATGTATAGGAATAAACTATCCTCTGTTTATAAAGGCAGCGAACTGAGTACTGTATCTTCATCGATATCCTCATGGTTCGCATTCGCAAACACCTCAAGTACATTTTGACACGCACTGCCGCCCCCATTATTCCATCTTCAGAAGCTCTTCGACCCTCCTGTGTTATACCTCCTCATAATCAGGTTCTCTTTTCTGCGCCCGTTATCATCTCACTTCCCACATTGCCAGCTGCTCAAGCTTCTCTCGGAATTCCTCCTACGCAAGACGGTGCTACTTCTCTACTCGTGAACGCTTCTCAAGTTAGATGTATGTTCAAGAATTAAAGTTAGCTTACGATTTCTCTCATTATTTCAGCCGCATTCCCACCAGATGAGCCTATGTGTATCGATGTCGAGGATGTTGAAATGCTGGGTAAGTACTTTGTTGTCCATACTAGTATCATAACGTTAATACTCATTGCACAGACATGACCGACACTCCAATCGACATGGAAGATCTTTCTCCACCGACAATCAGAAGGCAACATGGACGCTGCCTAAACCTCCCGTTCCCCATCACCACTGCTACTGTACCCACGATTCCCATGCACAGGCGATTCGTACCTATTTTACCGGAGTCGTATCTCTCACTTCCTCGCCTACCAACCATCTACGACAATATTGACAGCAACCTAACTGGCTCATCTTCCAATGAAACAACCCTCCATCATAAGGATTCTTCTCCAGCCTCTCCATTCTTGGCCCCAATAGAGAACCGACCTGCCATTCCTTTTGCAGAGCGGTCTCCCCAGCCTTTGTTCTACGAACAGTTCATTCAATCCCCTCCACAGTTGCAGTGGACGATGAACTTGAACAAGACCATTCCTGAGCAAACAAGCCTGCATGCAATGCGTTCACGTCCTAATTGCGCTCGACCTACTGTCGAACCAAGGACCTGGCACTCGGGCTTGAAAGGAAACGGAGAAGTGAAAGCTCCTCTTGTTCATCAGGATAGCTGCCATGGCACTAAGCGCTCGAGATCCGTGTTTCTACAAACAATACTAGGCATAGCTGCTTCAATCCTGATTCTCATACATGTCGCAAATGGTGTCATGAAGACATCTTTCACAGTTACTAAGCTTTTGGTATCAGCTATCAACGAGGTCGCAAAACCAGTCTTTGCTCGCGTATTAACCTATTTCGAGACGGGAAAACCTGTTATTCGACCGGCCTTGACATCTGAACTTGAAGAGGACGCGAACGAGGAGGCAGAGGTAATTACGCATATCGCCATTATCTACGTCCAAGCTTAACTCTTCCTTGTCTTCGTCAGGTCCTTGACCAGTTATTGTCATAAACTACCTCAGTGTCCAGTCCTAACCTTTCAAAACGTGATTCTGCGGTATATCTATGGAATCCTCGGACCTCGTGAAGGCACGAATGGCTTTCAGTCCGTTGTTAGGATTTTCAGTGGTATACATATGCAGATTCCAGCCTCTGCTGGCAGGACATCGCCGTGGACGATGCAGTCCTGCCTATTTATAAAAGGTGAATACTACTGTGGCGCTCCCATCATCTATCCGACAAGACTTCACGTTAGACTCAATCGCCTTCCAGAAGATGCGGGTTCGGAGCGAATCTCCTGAATACTCACCTACGTCTTGCCTCGCCGTCCATGAACTATAGCCGTTCCCTACGTTCACTTTCCGCCCCGCTCACTCCAGTTCTAAAATTGTAAACGTCTTCAAATTCAAGGGCTTCAATCCGGTTATCTCCTCATGTCTTTCAGAATTTAAAATATTTCAGTTGTCAGGATTGGTATCTACGTACGTACGCGCAATAATATCCACCCAAAATACATACGAATGGTACAGTAACAGTCTATGTCATCATCGGACGATAGCCCAGTCCTCCCTTGCAGGATCTCCGTGTAGAGGGAAGGCACCTTGTTCAACTGGGCGTTGTTCGTCCTGACCTTCATTTTGATCCCGTCTTATCCTGTCCACAATTCGTGTTCGAACATAGAGAAGGACAGAAATCAAAAGACAGAGGAAAATGAGAAGGAATGTTTCTCGGAGGTCGTCAAAGTGTTCTTCTTCACGAATTCCTCCTCGTATAGCCCCCTCGAAGTAATCTTCAGGACCAAAGTCACTGTCTCTATCTTGCTCGGCGTTTCTACGGTCTCGAGCCCACTGAACATAAGAGAATAAGGATACGGGTCTGTCGGATACCATGAAGGAATGCAATACACACCTGTATCGGGTCTTCTTCTCCGGTCGGAAGCGCTGTCGGTTTCTGTCCAGTTCGACGTTTGTGGAATTCTTCCTTCGCTTTACCCAAATACCAGGGTCCGTCTTCCTCCTCATATTCACGCCTGTCGTCTATTTGAGAGGGACTCTCCGATTGTTGGCCTTCCAGTTGCCGTTCTGGTGCTGCTGTTGCTGCATGGACGGTGTCTACAGACTAGTGTTCATAACCCATCGAATCCTGTAAAGGGTAGGTAGTACAACGCACCACTGAACTCTTCCTCATCCTCAGATGACCAGATGCTAAGACCACCCTCGCCTCCCATCAAAGTGTGCCAGATACTCCGCATGTAAAGTTTCCCAAGGGAAAGCACAACGGGCAAATATGCTTCAGAGTTGGTCTCCAGCGCAAGGTCGTATTGCCTCTTCGCCAAGTAAAAGTCCTGTACCATGCGCTCATGCTCAACGTCTGACAACCAACAGAAAGAATAGTCGTCTACCTGTGGCACACCTATGCCATTCTCATACATCCATCCCAAGTTCCACATAGCGAGTGCGCTCATTTGAGTGTCAGCCGCAGATTGATAATACCTTGCTGCCTTCTCCAAGCGTATCTTTTCGTCTTCATCTTGAACTCCAAGGCCGTGGTAATAATAATCACCAACTTTGACGAGGGCGTCGATGTTCCGCTGAGTAGCAGCACGTGTCCATTGCGTCAGAGCCAACTTGGCTGTATCATGTGAGGGGGTCATAGGAGAAAAGCGGGTGAGGCGTAGAATGCTTTTATCTTTGGGTTCGTGTTATTTCAGGCATGTTACACCACCAACATACAAGAACTAACCTTGATCCAAGATAAATGCCAGGTTGTTCTGGGCGACTTCTGAGCCTCTTTCGGCGGCCAACCACCATTTCAAAAGGGCGACATCTTTAGCTTGCTCAGATGTCGACATCCAGGCAATCTCAGCCTCGCGGAGCAAATCCTCGTCCCAACCACCACGTTCAGAAACGAGCTTGTAGAAGGAGACTGACATTGCGCAGGAACTCGATGCGACGGGTGATGGGACGCCAGGTGTCTGAGCCTGGTTAGAGGCAATCTGTCCAAGATAAAAGTATGCTTCAAGGGGCGAGCCAAAGCGAACTGCAGATTCAAAAAATTTGGTAGCTTGCAATAGTTCTCCACGGTCTACAACACTGTCAGGTTCAGTTTTATGAAACCAATAGCGATGTAATTACCATAGTGATATTTTCCCAAGTTCACACAAGCCTCAGCGAGCTCCTGTTCAGCTGCAGCTGTAAAATGAAGATACGCCTTTTTCAAATCGGGCTTGGAATTTGGGATTAAGGCGTCTCGAAAGATGATTCCCAGACCATTGTGACATTCCCGATCGCCTTGTTCTATTCCTCGGTCGAACCATAGCTTCGCAATTGCTGGGTCGGCTTTCACGCCCTCTCCTCTAAGATACATTCGGCCCAGATAACCAGCGCTAGCAGCAGCGTATCCCACCGGTGCATGCTCGTCTTTGATTGGACTAGGTTTATGTTGAAGATTTGCAGGATCGCGGGGCCATACTTGGCGTGCTATATGAAAGAAGTAATGTCGTGCAAGCCCATAATTTCGGGGTACGGCACCGACGCCTTCACTGCCCGAACCAATTCCACCAGGAGAACCGTATATACTGCCTTGATAGAAGATTTTCCCAAGTCGGTACGCAAAGTCAATCTCACCGCGGTCAGCGTTAAACTGTTAAGATGGATCATGAATGCGGGCATGTCGCGGGATAAGTAAAGCCTACGAGGTAGTATTCTAAGACGTCTTCCCATGTTTCCCCCGCATCGCGGGCCATCCCTGCTTTGATTGCTGGTTTTCCTGCGTTTAGTCCTGTTGAAGCGACACTAGCACCTGGGCCATAAACACCACCGACAAGGTCTGATAACCGCGTCGCTGTTTGAGGGAGAGTTCGACCTCCAGGCGGGCCAGAATTGAATTTTTCAACGACTAAAATTACAACATTAAACTCCAGTTATTTGGTGCATGAACCCTCTCACCTTGTTCAGCGGCTGCTTCATACCACCATGACGCTCGCTCACAACTTTCCTGTGTTCCTATGCCACTCCAATAACGGTAACCAAGAGCCATCTGTGCACCGCGGTGTCCCCCATTAGCGGCAAAGGTGTAATAGAGTTGAGCCTTGGCTTGGTCAACGGGTACGACGTTGCGGTATCCGGTGCTGTAAAAGAAAGCCACAAATGATTGAGAGGTTGCATTGCCTGTTTCTTGTGCGTGGTACAGGAAACCCTTGTATGCCGCGACGGGATCGGCTGTAAAATAGCGCGTAGGGGGGAACTGTTGGAAGTCATTGATATTAAAAACAAACACGAAAACTACGGGACTTACGAGAGAAATATGAGCAAGGGTAAATATGGCGTCGGTGTTGCCCAATTCTGCGGAATGCTCCAATAAATCCACGACTTTGATGGCTTTCCCCCTCATTTCTTCATCCTTCCTTCTCGACGCTACTCCTAGACCATCCTTCCCCAAAGTGCCAGCAAGTTTGCGGAATGTATATTGGTGTAACTTGACAGCAATTCGAAAAGCACTTCCAATGGGACCTTGCCCTTGGATGCTAGGGATAAACGTCGAAAGAAGAGAGTTGGAGTTTGAGTTTCCTGAAGCAAGGTACGGATCGAATGTGTGGGCAGGAGGGTGAGCGGTTAGCGTAGCCAAGGTAGATAAAGCTTGTCTGTATGCCCGTGTAGCTGGATATATAATCAATAACATTTCAAGAAACAAAGAAGTAATTTATGCACACCTTCGGCACTCTGGTCAAGAGCTACATTCAAGGTGTCAGTGGAAGGATTGGCAGTTGCGTCGACTGCTATTGACAGCGATTCCATGGACGCTGCACTTGAATCTGTATATTCCTCAGACACTGTACTTGAACCCGTGGATTCCTGTATCAAGACCGATTAACGTTCGCAGGCCGAACGAAGCAGTGATTAAGAAAGTTTACATACGGAAGTGGTGGCCGAGGAACTGGCTGCGGTGGCCAATACGACGAGTCCAAAAGCAAGCCATGTCGCTTTTCGAGAACATAGTTTCCCCCGCGACTTCATATTTAGGTGTATGAGATATTAAAGCAAGTAACACATAGAACTTCTGGCTAGGTCGAAGACCGATTTGACCACACACGACACGACACTCCCATTACACGTCGATAGTCACGTGCACCTTTATAAGCACCATCAGTCGTAGGTCTCTCTTGTCTATACATGTTCTAGGAACAGTCTACTTAATGGATTGTTACACAACGTTGACGAGGACCTGATCTCTCCTAATAATTTCTGCCTTTCGACTGGGGGAAGAAGGGGTGCCAAATCTCGTAAATATATCCAGAGAGACTCGTGTGATGGATAGGACATAACAAGGGAAAATGCATGCTCCGCTAGAGATTGAAGTTCGCGGTCTGATGAGAGGGGGAGGTTACAAAGGGTGCGTTTGGATTTAAGGTCATCCAAAAGTCTTGCCAAGCAACAAATACGAAAGACCGAGGAGTGGTCTGAGACGTGGTGATCGACCCAATTTCGCAAAGCTTCCAGCTCTTGAGTCAACAAGTCAATGTAAATATTGGAGGCGTCATGGTGGAGGAGGAGCACAGTGTTAATCACGTCCATAATAAAATGCCAGTGCGTCCATGCATGATAATTGCGAGGATATGCTTCACACGCGCGTCGCACGACGGAAAATTCGTCAAGGATGACGCCAGCGGGGATAAAAGGAAGGGGGCATAAATTAGAGGATGTTGTCCATTTCAAGGTAGAATCATACGTGTCAAGACGGAGAGATTCATTGTATAATCGAGTGAATAACCATCGCCGGTGGTGCCATAAAATGGACTCCTTCGCACAAACGCTCGATCCTCGCAGAAGTATATCGTTGAACAAGAGTTCCTTCTCGAGGTCAAGGTGGCCACTTTGGATGAGACACTTCCTCGCATTAAGTGCTGTTTGGTGTGCTGGGTTTGTGAGGAGTATGATGCAAGTTGACACCCTACACGGCTCTGGCACGGACTTCGATGAGGCAAACAAGGCAATAGCAACGAGGTAGAGCTTATAAAGGACTTTCTTAGGAATTCCAAGATTACCATCGGCAAGTAAGAATGGGAAATCAGGTGTTGGTCGTTGTTCCTTTTGAATAGAATCGACATCTATCCAGTCCTCGAGTCCTCCTGGAAGTATTTCAGTTGAGTTCCTGGATGACAAATGAGGAATAAGCCAATAGAGAATAACTGAAGTTCTGCATACAGTGGTGAAGATAGAATATCGGCCAGTCGGTACAGTATACGATCCCAGTCCATGATGGTTGTTTGTGGTTGATTGAAGACATGATGATGATGCATTTCAAAAAGTTGTTTCCCTCGTGACTACTACATCTTTATGCAGTGGGCAGGTGTTCTGCGCCGTAACCCCTGCAGGCCACTTTTTGTTCCCTCGTACTCTCAACTTCGACACGTAAGCTTCAAATACCGACGCTTCATGGCAGAAACGACACTCGGTTATCACGACGGACCTCTTGTTTGGATCGATTGCGAAATGACTGGCCTCAATCCACGCAAGGACAAGATCCTAGAGATTGCGGTACTAGCAGTTTTTCGCCAGTCACTCATGTTAAAATGTTAAATCATTATATTATAGGTCATAATCACTGACGGAGATTTGAAGCCAGTGGATGAGGGCATTCAATATGTTATCTCAACAAAGAAGTCCGTTTTGGATACGTATGCCTGAACTTTGCGATACATTTGACGCGTAATAAAATGTCTCTCTTTAGCATGGACGAATGGTGTATAAAACAACACGGCAGTGTGAGTTGTTCTGTGTTTTTGGGAGTTTGACGGTTAACTTTGAATGGGCCTAATGTTCTAGTCTGGTCTAACCAATGCTTGCTTGACCTCCCCATACTCTCATGACGTCGTGACCAGCAGCGTACTAGCGTATATCAAACGGTGGATTCCTCAACCAAAAGTTGCTTGTCTTGCAGGTAACTCCGTCCATGCGGATCGAGGGTTCCTCGTAGAATCAATGCCTGAAATAGCTGATTGGCTGCACTACCGGTCACTCATAATTCTCAATCTTTCAATCTTTTTATTGACGAAGTGAATTTCTACATTTAGCATTGTTGGTGCGTGGGTTACACTGTACATGATTTTTTTTCTCAGCTGACAAGGATGCTATAGATGTTTCCTCGATAAAAGTTCGTCGTCATCGTCGTTATTCCTCCATTAGCAGCTTATACTAGTCCCAGGAACTATGTCGAAGGTGGTTCGATGAGCGCCCACCCCCTGCAAACTCCAATCACAGGTGTGTTCCTATTTCTCCTGCTAGAAAACTTGCGCTTACTTGGTGGTCTGCAGGGCTTTGGACGACATTCGAGGTTCGATTGGAGGTATATCTTTCCTCAAATCCGGGATGCATTCCGCTAAAGACTTTGCAGAGCTGAAATGGTACCGAGAGAATATTTTTGTTCCGTCTAATTCTTCCTCGCTCTCGTCTCCTCCACCATGTCGATGAGACCTGGTCGACATACCCCATATACTAGCGTGCATCAGACTTGTCAGCATCAATTGTTTGGGGCTGGTTTAGGGGATGCACCCCTGGTTGCTAGATTTGTCAAAGAAATCCTGTATTACAGAAGTTTTCTTGTCTAGACGAAACATTGTTTTCTCGAGATGCAATTTGTCTGGCACTGATGCCAAAGAAGCCAACTCCCGTAATTGTAAATCGTTCTAATGAATCGTTCTTGATTTTAACGTCAATAAACCCTCAAGTTGATAGAACCTTCAGGGGTCTCTTATGCGACACTCAACTGTAGATGCGAAACCGTCGCAGCAAAAGTCTCTTGGTTACCCTACCCAAGAAACAGACTGTGGCGCAAACGAATGCAGCTCTATTCGGTACCAAGGAGTGTGAATGTCATATAAAAAAAAGACACCAGATACGTATGGTAAAAGGCCAGTGCTTCGTTTCGACTCCGGACCGATAATAGGTAATAATATATGAAAACCATGGTCGGCAGCCCAACCAAAGGCGGAAGACGACTGTCACGGTGACAGCATGTTGCATCAGAAGTCCCACAATGTTCCCTGGAAACGAAGTTAGGACGCAAGATATAAAGCAGGGAAAGATAACATACGAAGGCAGGTATTCCAGCTTCCTTACATCCTTCCATCATCTCTCTGTTGCCTTGAAAATTGGAAGTGATGAAAACGACCTCAGCACCCCATGAGACATAGCTCTCCTTGATGAGTTTCATGACGTCTGGACGTCCACCTGGGAAAAGCAAGTTTCATATCACGAAACTTTTCATATTTTAATAGCTAATAGCTACCTCGCTTCTTTGAGTCCCAAAGAGTGACACGTTCAGGCCCCAAGTTGTTATGAATTAACCCAGATATTGTCGGGCCAAATGTCTTCTCCTGATCAGACCCAATCCAGATGAGATACCTGAATGCTTGGCGTGAGTGATCATAATCGGAAGGTCGATAGACAACGGAAAAATAAAACGGATCAGCATAGAGAAAGCCTTACCACTCAGGGCTCTAGAGAAGTCAGCAAGTCAGCAAGCTTGGCATGGGTCAGCTGTGGCTCTGGTCACCTGAAGACAGGTTGAAAGCGCAGCACCAAGCCCCGTCCCGGTACAGACTCTGATACCTCGCTTGTAAAGTGTCGAAGTGTTAGAAACGCCTGCGAACTGCGTCACATGGTGAACTTTACTGTACACCGCTCGAAACTGCAGACTACCTTGAGTTCTCTGGTCCAGATCCGTTTAGGGGGATTCTCCACGAGGCCCCGCGTAAAATCGCCTTGGACTCCACATATGAGGTAATGATATTGCGCGTTTCTGCCTTCCCTGGAAGCGCAAGTTAGCGACAGGAGGATGATAGTCAAAATGATCTTACGAGATGATACCGAACGCGTGATACTCCATAATACTACCTCGGCTTATTCTCGCCAAGAGACCTTGCTGCATCCCGCGCTCAAAGCGCATTATGACAACCTTGGGAGATGGCTACGTGCCGAAAAATGAGCACCTACACATCGAAGCCGTTTTCAGAGTGCGACGTACAATTTCAACATCAACGTGGACTTCCCGAATTGTGCACCAAGGTATGACGACACTGTGTGATAAGGAGCATTAAAGCGCCGAAAAAGAAGCGATAGGAAACCGAGCGTACAAGATCGTCATTCCAAGAACAAACCAAAAGTCCTGTTGATGAACTATGTGGATGCCGTTCGGGTTCCAACTTTGGGTGTCGATGTCCCAGCTGTCCCCTAGAATGACAAAAAGCCAAGCTAGGGAAGATGTAAATGCAAAAAATGTTGCATAGAGTATTTCTTGACTTACTTGAAAGTAGTCCGAGCCTGAGCAAATGTCTGAATTGTCAGAAGCTCCCTCAGTCACCTAAACTCTGGGCTCACCATCCCATGAACCGATGGTGGCGTTCGAAAACACTTTTCATGTGATTAGAATCAGGGAGCAACTTTGAAGCAAGTGAGCAAGATCATACTTGTGATGAGTATTGCGAACCCATGGGAATGCAGACACGATAGATATGCCGATGATAACAAGCGTGATCAGTCCAAAGACCAGAATAGAGGTGTGAGTGATCCTGTGGTGGGTGAAGACTATGACCATGCGAAAGATCAGCCACATGAAACCTGATAGAGCACATCCAGAGTGTATTCCGCCGAGATGCTGCAAAACAGAGGTACAGCCCAGGCGGAATGCTAGAGGTGTCCACTGGGATCGATTATTCATCGAAGTAAGCTTCAAACCTCGCTCGTAAGACCAAAAGAAAATATTTACCTTCGCAAATAGAGTGTTGACGAAGAGGTACAAAAGCCGCCCAAAAAGTTCATTGCGCATAAGGATCGCCATGAGCAGATTGCCAAGTACGCAGGCGCCGCTGTAGTGCCTTGGGTACTGCCACTTGTCACTCGCAGCTAATGAAATGCCTACAACATTCATGGAAATCACGAAAGTGAAGAATTTGCTAAGGATAGCAATCAGTATGTCTGATTACTGGCCAAGAGAAATCCAATGACAAACCGGTACGTGTTAAACCATAATTGACCGTGTATCCAAATGCTGACCTTATGGGGACGCGCTTTCTTTGCGGGTGGCGGAGGGATCGGCGCAGGTAATACAGCCTTGACTAGTGTTTTGTCGGTGACATGAGAATCGTCCGATTGTGATGTCGATGGCGCCAATACTGAAGACACAATGACGGTAATGGGATGTTCATGTTTATCGAAAAGACCCTTCTCGGCGTCATTTAAGTGCGTTGCGTTTAACATGTCGCGATGGAGCAGGTAGTAGTGAGACGCGAGAGATTACGATTGTTAGATAAATAGGTGGGCACGAGGGAAAGGATGCTTCACGCGGGATCGATGTGGCGTAAGCAATCGGTGTGTGATATTGCAGAGGAATCACCGAAGCCTGGAGGTGAGGTAGATCATCCTCCCGAAGTGTTGGCGCATCCAGACACAATGTACCTAAGGCAATGAAAAGAGCATTGACTGTGGCGATGGGTGCATATCTACATAAAAAAGGTTGTCGCAAGGTAGCTGGCACTATCTGTAATCGTCTACCCATAGTTGCGTGGATTGGGAACCCGGAAAAACGTGGGGACTACCAAGTAGTGCTTGGAGCGGCAGCCGGAACGATCTCTCCGTGGATTCAAAACAAGAGGTGAACGCGGCGCATTCAACCATCGTTAAAGAGACGCTGTGCTTTACACGAGGCGAAATCTTCAAGAAGCATCATTAGATTTCCATGTTGCATACTGCACGAAGGCAATTTGCTTTGGGGCACTAAGCTGTATATCGTTCGGATTTTGGACGCGTGCCCAAGGAAAGTGTAGGCCTAGATCATCCTGATGGCGCAGACCGAGTGACGTCGAAAGAGATCATGCTTGGACGAAAAGCATCAGAAGGGCAGTCCAAGACGTCATTGTGTGACTAGGGTTCGAGAGAACAGAAAAATCTCGGATAGATTGCGGTATATTGGGAGGTAGTCAGAAACGATGGAGGTTGCTATATGGGGACGAGACACGCTTGGAGTTCTGTGGGCTCCCATCATATTGCATGCGTTAAACTGACATCTCTGCAGGTTTTTGTCATGGTGGATCAAGGAAGTGGTTGCTCCTGTACCACTACAGACCACCAACAGATTTGCCTTCCCTGTCCTGCCCTGCCACGCCAACATGTACGCTTTCTCATGGGCATATTTCTCCTCAATAAGGCCACAAGTAGAATAGGTCAAGGGCCAGAAGCAGATGCCCGCTCAATGCGAGATGAAGCCGCGCCCAAACCTAGTTTGAAGACACCGGAAGGATGATGCATGTCATGCTCAGTGGGATCATGGATGTGACCAAGGTCATTGTAGGATCCGTAGCAAGAAGGTGTACCAAGGCAAGAAGCTGTGAGTGTATTCAGCAGTATGCTTGCCCTTGAGCCTTGGCTCTGGAAAGTCGGCCGGGTCCAGTAGTTGAAGGAGTCATAATTGCCGATTACGACCCACGTGATTGCCCAGAACTAGGGTTAGGAGTAAAGTTTGCAAATTGAATTTATCCCTCGAGTCACTTTCAAGTCATTTCGACCAGCACCACCATCTTCCTGGGCCCTCCCAATGAGTTTTACTCGACTCAGGGCTCCCTGGCTCAGCGCCACAGCGCGAAAATGTCGTTCATTCCACTCTATTACCCCAAAACGTTTTCCCTTCGCGCCCAGCAAATCTTTGCGCGCCGTTGCTGCCCCAGCCGTTGGTTCGTACGGCCAGGAGGGCGATCACGTCCTCAGTTCTCCTTCTGAACTTGCCAGAAAAATATCTGCACGCGTTCTTCCCAAGCTTCCCCGCCCTGATGTCCAAAAGGTCCTCGTCGTCGGCAGTGGTGGTCTTAGCATTGGCCAGGCCGGAGAATTCGACTACTCAGGATCACAGGCCCTCAAGGCCCTTCACGAGGAAGGTGTCTCTGCGGTACTAATTAATCCCAACATCGCTACCTGGCAAACATCACACGAGCTGGCTTCTGAGGTCTACTTCCTTCCCGTCACCGCAGACTACGTTGCATATGTTTTGGAGAAGGAACGCCCTGACGGTATCCTTCTTACATTTGGTGGGCAAAGTGCTCTCAATGTCGGTATTCAACTCGACCGCATGGGTGTCCTGGAACGCCTCGGTGTTAAGGTTCTCGGAACGCCTATCAGGACACTTGAGATTTCGGAGGATCGTGACCTCTTCGTTCAAGCTCTCAAGGGTATGCTTCAAGAAATTTTTGTACATTAACATTTTTTTTTTCTCACTTTTCTTGCATCAGAAATTGATATCCCCGTCGCCCAGTCCACAGCTGTCTCTTCCGTTAATGCCGCCCTTGCCGCTGCTGAGGAAATTGGTTATCCCGTCATTTTGCGTTCTGCCTTCACTTTGGGTGGTCTCGGTTCTGGTTTCGCTAACAATGCTGATGAAATGCGCGACCTTGCCGCAAAGAGTCTCAGCTTGAGCCCGCAGGTCCTTATCGAACGCAGTATGAAAGGTTGGAAAGAGCTCGAATATGAAGTTGTTCGCGATGGCGCCGACGTATGTTTCAGAATTTTTTATTTGCGATATTTCATGACATTTGTTCCTTCAGAATACGATTATTTGCTGCAACATGGAAAACTTTGACCCTCTTGGCACACACACTGGCGATTCCATCGTTGTTGCACCTTCCCAGACACTTCCTGATGATGAGTATCACATGTTGCGCAGTGCTGCTCTCAAGGTTATCCGTCATCTTGGTGTCGTCGGTGAATGTAATATCCAGTATGCTTTGAATCCCAACTCCAGGGAGTATTGCGTTATTGAGGTCAATGCTCGGTAAGAGAAATAATCATTCAAACAAAGACTTTCACCCTAACATAATTTCCCCTTGGTAGTTTGAGTCGGTCTAGGTTCGTCTTCTGTGAATAATGCTGATCAAAGAGTGAAAAACTGAATCTATGTTAGTGCTCTTGCTTCCAAAGCCACCGGTTACCCTCTTGCCTACACTGCTGCAAAGATTGCTCTTGGTCACACTCTGCCGGAACTGCCTAATGCTGTCACCAAAACGACCACCGCATGCTTCGAACCCTCATTGGACTACATTGTGACCAAGATTCCCAAGTGGGATCTCGCCAAGTTCTCCTCGCAAGTTGACCGCGAGGTTGGATCCTCGATGAAGTCGGTTGGAGAGGTCATGGCTATTGGACGAACTTTCGAAGAGAGCTTGCAAAAGGCCATCCGTCAAGTTGACCCTCGCTGGAAGGGCTTTGAGGTTTACATTGAACCAGAAGACTTGGACAAGGCATTAACTCGTCCTACTGATATGAGGCTGTTTGCTATTGCCTATGCCATGTACAACAAAGGCTACACTGTCGATCATCTTCATGATTTGACCAAGATTGATAAGGTGCGCATATCGTATCTCAGCTGATATTAACTTTTAATACGAGTCAACTATAGTGGTACCTCTACAAGATCGACAACATTGTCCAGACTCGCCACGCATTGAAGGCTGCTGGGTCCATTACGGAGATTAGCCATGAGCTTATGCAGCGCGCCAAACGCATGGGATTCTCTGATTCTCAGATCGCCGATATCATCTCATCTTCTGAGGACGTCGTGCGTGCCGCCCGCAAGTCGCTTGGAATCACACCCTTCGTCAAACGTATCGATACTTTGGCTGCCGAGTACCCTGCCCACACCAATTACTTGTACACGACCTATAACGCCTCGGAGCATGATGTCGATTTCAATGAACATGGTACCATGGTCCTTGGCAGTGGTGTCTACCGTATTGGAAGCAGCGTCGAATTCGATTGGTGTGCCGTGACTTGCGCTCGCAAGCTCAGGAATATGGGCAAACGCACCATCATGATTAACTACAACCCCGAAACGGTGTCTACCGACTTCGACGAGGCTGACAGGTTATACTTCGAAGAGCTCGGATATGAGCGAGTCATGGATATCTACGAATTGGAACAGGCGAAGGGAGTCGTTGTTAGCGTTGGAGGTAAGCTTGATCATGTATACAGACAAATGCCTGGTTTTGATCGCCCCCATAGGCCAACTCCCTCAGAACATTGCACTCCGTCTCAAGCAAAACGGCGTTAACGTCTTGGGAACTGATCCCCAGCAAATTGATAATGCTGAGGACCGTCACAAGTTCTCATCTGTTCTTGATAGTATCGGTGTTGATCAGCCTGAGTGGACAGAAGTTACCAGTCTTGAAGCTGCCAAAGCCTTCGCTGACAAGGTTGGCTATCCTGTCCTGATTCGCCCGTCCTACGTCCTCTCTGGAGCTGCAATGAATGTTGTATACGAGCCTGCCAAGTTGGAGTACAACCTTTCTGCTGCTGCCAACGTCTCTCCTCTGCACCCTGTCGTCATCACCAAGTTCATCGACAATGCCCAAGAAATTGACGTCGATGCTGTCGGCCACAACGGCAAGCTCATTGTCCATGCAGTCTCTGAGCACGTTGAAAACGCCGGTGTTCACTCCGGTGATGCCACCCTGGTCCTCCCTCCCTACACCTTGACACCCAGTGATATGTCTCGTCTTAAGACTATCGCCGAGAAGGTTGCTGCTGCTTTTGAGATCTCTGGCCCCTTCAACATGCAGATTATTAAAACGCCTGCCCAGGACGGTAAAGATTCAGAACTCAAGGTTATCGAGTGCAACCTTCGCGCGTCCCGGTCATTCCCCTTCGTCTCCAAGGTCCTTGGTCACAACTTCATCGACACTGCAACTTCCGCCATCGTCGACCACGATGTCCCCGCTCCCGTCGATCTCATGCAGGAGAAGCGCGACTACACTTCCATTAAGGTTGCTCAATTTTCATGGACCCGATTGGCTGGTGCTGACCCATTCTTGGGTGTCGGTAAGAAAATGTTCAATTTATTGGATTTGTTCATCTCTCACTCTTGCAACGAATTCTATAGAAATGGCCAGCACTGGTGAAGTTGCAAGCTTCGGCAAGGATGTTCATGAGGCCTACTGGGCATCTCTTCTTAGCACCACTGGTTTCAAGGTGCCTCAAGCTGGATCCGGTGTTCTTATTGGCGGAGACCACACGAAACCGGAAATGGCTGAGATTGCGAAAATCTTGACTGCTCATAGCTTCAAGCTTTATTGTTCATCTCCCGTGGTCGAGAGGTACTTGAACGAGCTCCCTTACGTTACGGCGAAGCGCATCGTTTTCCCCACCAAGGACAAGCGCAAGTTGCGAATGGTGTTCGATGAATTCGACATTCAATGTGTCGTCAACCTTGCCAAGTTCCGCGGTGCTGACTTCAGCGATGAGGATTACGTCGCTCGCCGGTAAGTCTCCACAATCTACTCCAAAATCAGACTTCTAAATTACTTCTGTTCAGAAATGCTGTGGACTTTGGTCTTCCTTTGCTCAACAACCCCCGTACAGCCCTGCTGTTTGTGGAGAGTCTTGCCAAGAAGATTTCTATCGGCGGCCTGAGGAACTACACAGAAGGTCATATACCCCCCGAGGTTCGCTCCTGGTCAGAGTTTGTGGGCAAGCGAGCTTGAGAAGTGTAGAAAACTTGGGATATATCTTGAACAGCCATCTACATGGCTGGCAACAAAAGAGCTTGGGCTCCTATGTATTTTACCTGATATTCTAGTACAGAACTAACGAGGTGTCAGCCTCTTCTCGACTTATATACATTGACTATGTCATGCTTGGCTGAAGATCTTCTGGCGTACAAAGTTGGTCAAGCTCTAATTCCATCACCGCCATTCCAGCCCGCGAGCCATCAACACTGATGTATGACCTTTCGATGCAAAATTTGGCAGCAACAGCTGGATCTATGGTGCCATCGATTGTGTCCGCTACGAGTCGTCCAATTACGGGAAGGAACTGCGATGAAGGTATGAACAGGATGTATATGTCAAAGTTCATGTTGTTCACCTTGTATGCATGACCACTACCCGCAGTGGCAAAAATTAACGACGGATCTTGTGGTGCCCTTCCAATAATCCAGTCTCCATCAGGAGAATCGTTGTACCTATGGCGTAGACTTAGGCAAATTGAAAAAGTGCACAGGGTTGACATTACCAGCAAAGTCGGGTTGCGCAGAAGGCTTTCTCGGCAAGTTTGGGGTATACCTTACGTAGTTGCTTGCGTAGTTCTTCGGCGTTGTGCTTGGGGATTAGAAGTCCCCTTTCAGGATCATCGTTTATGGTACGAGGCGTTGATACGCCGTCCTTCGTGTAGGTATAGCCAGCTAAATGCATAGCCATTTTGACTATACCTTTATCTGTTGGCTAAAAGAAAAGTCTATGTGAGACATGGGACAAGCTAGAACAACCTAACAGCCTACTGGGAAAACGTAGAATCCGGTCTTGAAGTCGAGGACTACTGGAACGTCTTTGTATAGCTCAGCCTCCTCCTTATCAAGCTGGACCATGGCGACACATTGTCTCATTATTAATTCAGTCGATGGAACACAAAGGTTTTTGAACAGACTCACCCTGTTGAAAGGCCGGAAGTGTGGGCTGTCACTTCAGGGAACGTGGATGGCGTCCATGAACCAGTTGCGAGTACAACCACAGTAGCTTGATACACTGTGCCGTCTTTGCACTCGACACCATTTGTTTGACCGTCGTCATTTCTTGTAATACGACTGACTGTTTTCCCTGGAATAACTTTGCCACCGAGAGATATAACAGTCTCAAGCATAATTGTGATGCCCTGTCCAGCATTCGCCCATCCGCCTTCCAGGTTCAAGTACCCTGAGTTGTTTTCGAATGTGGCAGTAGGGACTCCTGATGGAAACACGTCGCGAATGGCATTTGGGTGAGCTAACTGTGTCAATTTGGCACCCAAAGCAACATCATTCTGGTAAGACGCATCGGCGTAGGTATCTTTCTCTGAAAACCCCAGAACAACAACACCCGACCTGCAGGCAGCCTCATGAGAGTCTGTACGATTTTATATAAATAGAGTTGCATACTCGTGATATGTGTCACGCCATTCGTCGCGGTTCTTCCATGCTGTGATAGCTTCACGAGCAAGCTTTGAATAGAAGATATCTGAATATGAACTGCGAACGACTATTCCATATCAGTGAAACGATTAAATTTGCAATACTTCAATTGACTAACTTCTGTTAATGTCGTTTGATGCAGCATCGGGGGCAGGTAGTATTGACGATCGATCGAGTATGGTGATATCCGTGAAGCCTCTTTTCAGAAGGTGATATGCAGTGGATACGCCGAAACATCCTGCTCCGACAATAACTACTTTATCCCTCATAGCTGTCATATTAGATGGAACTTGTTCAAGTCAAGTTGTGTTCGTCAATTTTAAAAGATTCTCGGCTGAATGGTATTTCACTTATCAGCACGTGCAGCGCACCCATATGATGACAGTTCCAACAAGTATTCAGAAGTAGTACTTTAGCCCATGTGGCAATGGAACTGGCAGTACGCGATGCGAGAACTCGATAGCAACGTCGTCAAGGCTAATCTAAATATTCATTATTTTACTACTTACTACTAGTACAATCGTCAACAAGTTAGGCAGGGTGCGGAATACAGTCATAACTTAAGTCGTTTTTAACGAGGATAAATAAATGCTATCTGGGTATCATTTCCAACTGGTGAAGATAAATTAGTCACATCTGGGTATCATGTGTTGAACCAGTAATCTTGAAATCTGAAGTGGAATGGTTATGCAAAGAGGCTGATTATCACCGGTTGCATTTTACCGTCCCGAATAGACTATAGTTTAAAATGATTAGTACGTGATATAGGCGAACAAAAAGAACACCTACCTCATGGATTAAGGAAACACCCTGGCCGACACTCTGTTCATCCACATACAACCCGTTCTCGAATCGCGCCAAGTTCTCAGATCCATGCATCTTTATCCCCAGGGTCACTCGCACAAACTCGTAGACTGGCCGTGTCTTGTTGAGGAATCGGCTTGCTGGTGCAGCTCCACGAGCGCCCGACAGATATTCAGTCCGTAAAGCATTCAGTAGGTGCACTCCACGCTGAGCGACATTGGAGCGGAACTCAGGGACGCAAGCAAGAGTAGATCCCAATGAAACCATATCATCGAAGGACGCAGGGCCAGTGAAAAAGTCGACGATAATAGTTGTTGAGGACGCAGCAACTTTCTCCATTCGTTCATGCGCATCCATCGAGCCAGTAGTATCCAGGGTATCTCGTATCGCGCGCAATACCTTGGTAGCAAGAAGTTCATGCTCCGACATGGAAAGAGATGCCTCGAACGACTCGGACAATGCATCCCTTACAATGTTCTCAAGACCCTCGTTAAACTCTTTCAGCAGTGCACGAAGATCAAGGGCTAAATGAAATGTCAGTTATGATTGACAAGCAGAAATAATAAGAATACCTTGACAGAGAGTGTACAGATAGGATGCAGTCAACAAAGACAATACCTCAAGAGAGTTGATGGTCGCACGAGCTGAAACTAATGCCATTGAGCTGTAGAGAGTCTGATCAATAAAAGATCAAAGACTAGGCTGTGGACATACTTGACAGCTTGGTTATGCATCTCCGCCGACTGAATATGTGTCGAGACAGGGTTCGCAAGGTAACCCAGCTCAGCAACATACGCTGCACTTGCAATATCTACACCCTTGCAGTGGTAATTAAGTGAGGGATCAGTGGCCGCCAATGATGGAGGCAAGCCACGGTTCATGGCGGGATTGAGGAGCTCCGTGCACTGCGAGAAAAGGAGCTTGCCGAGGTGGTGTAGACTAAGGCGGGTCTTCTCCATGGCGTTTGTCACAGCCATTGCTTGAAAGTTTCCTCCATTGTGGACTTTGCCTGTCTCTCCGTCGACCAGAGGGTTATCCGTAGCTTGAGTGGATAGTGAGAGGAAGCCACAAACCGTTCGCGAGACAACTTACATGAATTGCATTCAATAGTTATGGTCTTGAGCGCTTCTAGAAGGTCTTCGATCTGAGGACCAATGAATTGAGGGGAGGTTCGTAGGGGATAGCGGTCTTGTCTCAGGACTCCCTCATCTTGCTCAATCGTTACTTCTTCCTCTTTGGTGGTCGCAAATGTACTGCCTTCCAACAAGTCCCATATGAGCCTTGCCGATTCCATCTGTTAATTGTCAGTACTCTGATAGCGTTGACCAGAAGAATGCCGTACCTGTCCTGGGTGGGGCCTGGCAACATCATGGATAAAGGGGTCAAAGGAACCACGAGTCCCTGCCAAAGCCTCTGTACCCATCGCGGTACAAAGCTGTGCAAGGAGAGCGAGATGAATGGCATCATTCAACGCCAACGCCGCTACAGATGCAGAGAAGGCAGTGCCGTTCAGTATCCCAAGGTGTTCCTTAGAGGCCAGGGCAATTGGTGAAATATTGTGTGACTTGAGGGCATCTCCAGATGGGCGTATTTCGCGGGAGCCAAAAGATGTAGGACCATCGAACACACGTATCGCCTGGTTTCCGGTAAGGGCTCCAGCAACATACGAGAGTGGTGACAGATCTAGATCAGAAAGTCAGAATGAAGGAGATAAAACAAAAAAGAAGAATTCAGACCTCCAGATGCAGATATGCTCCCTCTTAGTGGGATAACGGGCGTAATGTTGGCGTCTAATAGCTCATTCATTTTCTCGACAAGTTCCATTCTTACACCAGAGTGTCCACGAATAAGAGAGTTCATTCTGATGAGAATAGCACCCCGAACCCAAGACTCGGGCATAGTTGTTGAAGCAATGGGGTCGAGGAGTGGGAGTGAATTGAGAGCTTTTGAGGATGATGGTAAAACACCAGCTTGTAGCAGTTGAAGAAGGGCATTCCCAAGTAGAAGAGGTTCGTCAGTGCGAGTATCTGCACTCCCACCGAAGCCGGTAGAGACGCCATAAACGCTGGTTCCAGCTGCGACTTTCGACGTGATAACATTGCGGCTTTTATCCATGCGTGTTTGAGTCGCAGGTGAATCATCGATAGTTACTGTTGCGGAGTACCTCGACGCCGCGGTCACTGCAGCAATCGAAAGGTTTTGTCCATCGACAACCACAGGTCGACCAAGTCTTGAGAGGACTCAGTCAAAATATTGGATCCTTATGAACAAACATCTAACACACCTGTAATTTGCGAGTTCTCTATGGGAATCAATAAATCTAGATAATAATGGTGTTCCAGGCTTATTTGAAGGCGACCTGGGCGCACTCCTGGATGTTATAGCGGCGGTAGTAACTTTGAGTGATTCACAGGGAGATGGGATGGGTAGAGATGTGGAACGCGTCGTCTGAACGCGGACTGATGTAATAGTCATGGCAGTCAGGGATAAGACGTTGGGTAAAGTGAAGAATCATCATAGTGTGAAGGGGTTTATATACTTCAACGAGGCGCAGAAGTAGATGCACGGAAGCAAGAGCCAAGATAGATATGATCGTTCCCGAATTCGGTAATTTGGGCGACTGATAGCATCAGTTTCAATTCTGCAACACGACCTGACTGACTCACAGCCTTCGACATCACAATCACTTGGTCTTCAAAACGTCTGCCAGTTGAACATTGATATTGAACGCTCAAAGCTTTCTCATCCTGTCATGTTTGTCGTACTCGGAATGTCAGGAATCATGTCTTTGCATCTAGTTTGCCGAATCTAGCACACCAACTAAGGCCAATTTTTCACTTGTGATTTTTGCATCCTCCGTTCAGAGCGCGTTTTACATATTTTTGCGATCTTTCAATCTCCATTGGCATCCATTGACTTGACTCTTTGTAGCCTGCCCAGAGTGTACCTGGACCCTGAACACAGCTCTGCTGCACCACCTGCTTTGCAAATGACTCAGAGGCTCCTTTGACCGTGCTGCAGTGTCCATCCACAGGAACCCGAGTCAGTTAATTGTCGGTATCGTCTCCGTGTAGATCTATCTGCCCAATTCCGTTTTGCTGCACTCCTTTGGCTCAAGATCATATAAGCAAGTATTGTGGATTGTCTGGTTCTAGAAACGCTTGTATCCCCTGCATCTTTGGTGTGCAGTTGCAGGTATCGGTATCATACCACCTGTATACAGATGTGAACTTTTTTTCTGATTGTTCTTTGAGACAAACCTACTCCACCACTGGCACATCTCAGGTATGTGATGGGTGTTGTACTCGTCATGGATATCCAAATGAGGGATCTCTAAGACGTGTACACTATTTCCGACCACATATGAAACACATCATGGATAAAGTTGTTGATAACACAATAGCCTGAGAGTTATGCTTTGCGAGCTCTTCGCGAAGCACTGTCCACGTTTTTGACCATGCCTTCTTCAGTGTTGTTATTTGTGAACTACCAAGTTGAAATTCCGACGAGCATGGTGGTTGCATATGCCATTTAATCGGCTTATAGCAATGGAGCTGGTTGCTTCGGAGGAGTTAAGAAGAGAAGTCAAGAAGATGAAATATCTACGAACTTGGATGTTGTGTCCGGATCTGGGAGCGTTGGACGCCCATTTCGTTAAATTGTTCCTAAATCATTAAGATGGCTTACATCATACACTCTTCACTTTTACGATCTTCTTCAACCACCTCTCGCTAGAAAAGCCTCCAAGTAATCATGGTAAAGTATTCTTCCATAAGGGCTCCTTGCTGCTTTTAACCTGTAACACATAGGTTAAAGCGAAGAAGACACGCAAGTTTGCAGCAGTAAAGCGTATGCTGAATCCCAACGATATTCGTCTGTGAGTTCATAAGAACTTTGGTAATGGCGGGATCTGACGCTTTTTCCCAGAAAAGAAAATCAACTCAAGCAGAAAAAGAAAGAGGAGGAGGAAAAGGAGAAACTTGTGCGGAGAATGTGAGGCAAAGGTTTCTTCATGGTTCCTTCATCTGTATCACACTAACGCAAATACGACTCGGTACAGACCTCAAGTCGCCTCATCTCTATTCTTCGCACATAACACGGCTCTCGTTCCCCCATATCGAGTTCTTATCGATACCAATTTCATCAATTTCAGTCTCCAAAATAAATTAGAACTTGTGAGCGGCATGATGGACTGTCTTTTCGCCAAGTGTGAGTTTTATTCCAGCCTTTCCGGCTTGCATACTGCTGAAACAATACATATCAAAAAGGCATCCCCTGCGTTACAGATTGTGTAATGGCAGAATTAGAAAAACTGGGACATCGTTATCGCGTAGCTCTCCGGTACGTCAATCATCATGTGCCACCTTTTTTTCTTTTTAATTGAGTTCTCTTTTAATAGTGTGGCACGAGACCCTCGATTTGAACGGTTACAGTGCTCCCACACGGGCACGTATGCCGATGACTGCCTCGTACAGCGTGTAACTGCACACAAATGTTACATCGTTGCAACATGCGATAGGGAACTTCGACGCCGCATCCGACAAATTCCTGGCATACCCCTCATGTACATTGTCAAACGGCGATACGCCATCGAACGGCTGCCAGATCAGGGTGCCCCATCATAGTCCTCGGTTGATGTTCGACATACACAGGTTCGACAGAACAATCATTTCGAGATTCAGTGCCCCAACCACTTCCACGCTCGGTGTTTCATGCATTGGCGCAGCGTATGCCTCATCATTGCTATCACACCTGGAAATCATGCCACATGGTGTGGCTTGGGTATTCGTTGTTGAGCAGTGACCGCTATCCTTGCAGTTGTATTTACGCCTTTTAATAAGCTCCTGGTTCCGTGACTTCGAGTCGTTCAATCCAAAACCTCACAATATCCAATTCAAAAACAATCATGCATGAGGCCAAAGAAGAGTAAATAACACGTCAATGATAGCCGAACCAAGGGCGCGCCATGTTCGTTTCTTAAGCTTAAGTATACTTGCAACCATCTCCTTTGACGACGCACCATGTCAAAATCTGACGACATAGTCCCTGCTGCATACACTTACTCTTGGAAATCTGATTCTGACATAACTTTGCAAGACTTCCTGACCAAGGTGCGCTGTCACTTCCAAGTGGCGACTTGGTGGCTACATCAACTTGAAAAAACAAGTCAGCGAGTACCCATCTGAAATCCTGTGCAGTACAAGCCATCTATGGTACAGAATGACGGTAAAAAACCTGTGCGTTTGCTCCGTCAATGGTGGTTTAATAAGATTGACAAGAAGTTATAAATAACAGTGGATCTGGGTGCATGGCTCTTCATCAGCTCAAGAGGAAACAGGACTGTCAGATGCAATTGAAGAGGCTTCATCACTGTGTATGTCATTTCTTGTCTTCCGTGCTCCCCTATTTCAACAAAAGTGTCCCATAGTGAAGGAAGTTACAAAGAAAGTGGAGGAAATCAAGGTACAACACATGGCAGAGTCCCAGCGCAGTTGACATATTTTACTTTCTTCTAGAATGACGAATCTATTCCGTTGCGTTCTAATAAAAAGACCGGTGCGAAAAGCAAGAAGGAAGTACGAGAGCAAGTAAGGATTACGCGTCTTAACGTCCTCGGAGAGGCAGGTTTCTAAGTCAATTCATCGGCAGGTTCAAGCAGAAGCTACAGAGAAACTCAAAGAGATTTCTATGAGACATGGCTATGTATGCGGTAAATGGTAAGTGTTTTATAATTGACGAGGAATATTTTACAGGTGATGTCAACTTCTCAGGTTGATCTTTGCATCTGTTGAAAAGGTGGACATGATTTGGACAAACATTGCAAGTCTGTCTATTTTTTATTCTCGCGTGTTGCAACCAATGCCCTAACTATCATGCTTTTTTCTCAGAATCACTGGTTTCAGGCCCTCTTTCCGCCACAAAAGCACACTTCGCAAAAGTCGCCACTTCTCCAGGGTCGCAGGACAGCTCGAATTATCAACATCTCATCTGTGTTTACATGCCTAATGTCTACGACAAGGATGAAGTTACTGAAGTGCGCTCTGGTGAAACTGTTGCCTCGTGTCGAAACTGACAAGACAAAAGGTAATGAAAATATTGTTGCGAAACCATGGCGTCAGTCTTTCTGGTGTCAAATTAAATCTTTACACCTCACTTGGCAAGTTGTTTGACAGTAATCCCGCTGCTCACCATACTGATGCCTGAGTCACAGGCATTGACAGTAAACACGCCAGCGGCATTCCATCAACGGTAGAGCTCTTTGACTATTGATCAAAAATGTTACGCAGCTGACTGTCTGTTAGGTTTGGAAGAACTCGGCAGTAATGAGTGACAAAGATGCCAAGGTCCGTAGTGAAATCTCTAGCGAGAACCCACAACTTATATTTTTTTTCTCTACAGGAACTTAAGGATGCTTTCTTCGCGGACTCCAACAAACCATCCAACGAAGAGCATCACTCGGTCGCCGCCAAAGGCAGCGAATCTGCACCAGTCTCGGAATCGACCCAGGCAGCTCCAAGCAAGAAGAAATTGAAGCCGAAAAAGAAAGTCGACGACCCTTTTGCTACCGACAACGACGACAAGGATGAAGCCGATGTCAAAAAACTACCGATTAAAGCGAAAAAACCACTGCCCAAGAAAAAGGCAGTTGAAGACGTCGCGCCTGAAGAGGACGATGGCGCAGAAGAGAAACCTGAGACTCAAGCCAGAAATCCCAAGTCTAGGTCAATTGCGAAGAAACGTCAAGCCAGTGAGGCAGAGAGCGACGAAGACTCAGAATCAGAAGAAAGGCCCAAAAAGAAGCCGGCGAAAGCTCGTCGATAGACGATGCCACGATGTTTTCAAGGAAGCGTATTTGAGATACGGCCATGATGACTATTTACTTCAAGTTTGTCAATTGAGGACCATTATTTGAATAGAACAGCAAGGTATTTAGATGGTGAATGTACAGTATAAGACAGTGATAACAAGCCGTGACAGGGAGAACTGGAAGCGTTTCAAAAACTATACACGTCGAAAAACATATAAGGGTGACGACTCCAGGCAGAGAAATCTCTCTACGTGGCTGGTAAATCTGATTCAGTCTTTTGTTTTTTCAATTTCTGGGAATCCTCGGTATCCTGCACCATCTCAGAGGTACGGCTACGCTTGAGAGATTCTGTTGCCGCTCGCCCAACACTCGCTGCTTTCCCATCAGCTGGAGAGGTCCTTCGGATACGCTTTGACTGGGGAATGTCCTCGACATCGGTCAGCTCACTGGATGTTTGAGAGATAACAGATGATGGTTTCAAGGTTCTAACAGGGGCCGAAGCTGATCCAGATCCATTGGTTGAGGTCGAGGCCAGGGGGAACGGTGTCGTTGACATACTTGACATTCGACGAGGTGACACATAACATGGAGCGAGATCGGCAGGACTGTAAGAAGCCTTGCTAGGAGCGTCGCGTGTTTTGCGCCGTACCCAATCAGAACCAGGCTGTGGAAGGTAGTAAATTTCACCTTCGCGCAACATGTCGATGCCGACCAGCAATCGCAGGACACTGAGGAGCGGAGCGTTGAATGCATATGCGTCCAAATCGGGCGTCATGAACTTAGCATCTGCTGGCGTTGCATCACCACAATCAACTATTTTTTCATCCCTGTTCAGCTCCATATTTCCCAGAGAACATCCGGGAACAAGGAAATAGACAAGTTTAACTTCGTCTTCGTCGTCTTCGTCATCTTCATCCAAGGGAATACTAATTTTGTGATACCGGCAATTCGATCGGGTCACTGGCGAGCTGGTATAGAATGTGTTATGACGATGGGATGAGCTGCTCTGCTTTGGAGGTGTCTCTGTCGCGACATGGTCATTTTGACGGAAACTTGGCGATGGCTTTAGAGCTACGGTAGAACGAGATTGCTGCTGCGGGCCAGGGCGGTTGTGATGGTGTCTATGAAGAAGAGGTCCTGAATGAGAAGGTGGACCAGCTCCGTGAAAAGGGTCTTCGCTTGGAGCAGTCGAAGCAATAGAAGAGGCACGGGAAGTACCTCTGCTGCTAGGATTGAGCATATGTCGAGCGGCACTAGCGTCCGAACCTGAAGCACTTGAAACGGACCGCGCATCAAACGATTCTCGAGAAAGTGGTGAGGCGACCTCTTTACCCTTTCCTTTTTGCCCTCTGTCAAGGGTTGAAGATTTCATAGTAATCTTGGCATCGGAGGCTCGAGATTTAGATGAACGTGAACTAATCTTGCCTTTGTCGTTCTTCTTGGATAAGCCAATTCTAGACACAGGAGATGTCGCTGTGCCCGATGGGCTACGCTTTCTCTTGCTAGGTCGTCCAACTTTAGGCTTTGCAGAGGGTCGTTCATCTCCGGCGGGTTTCTTGATAATAAGTATACTCGGAAGTTGCTCCTCCAAAGGAGGGCTCCTTTCACGTATATCTGAGTCACCAAGAGTTTGCTTGGCAGCAGCAGGAGGGGAGGAAAGAGGGCTGATAAGGATTTAGAGAATAGTCTTCGGAAAACTTTAAACTATCCTCACCTAGAGTGCAGCTCATTATCGCCGTCCTTTTCAATGCTTCCAGGAATCATACGAGTGGACGTTGTATGGCCGTTCGGTACAGTGGTCAAACCAGAGGGCATGGTCAAGGTTGAAGAGGACGCGTGCGCAGTATGCAAATAATCGGGATCTAGATCACCATCCGCATCTGCTTCTGTTGGATCATCCTGTGGAATGGCAGGCTCCCTCGAAGGTATTGTGACTTCTTCCCCGCCGGGCGCTGTAGATGTTTCTATGGTTGGTTTAAAGTCCTCACCAACCATAACGCCATTTCGTGTACTATCATCTTGAACTTTAGGTGATGGTGAAGAGGAGGCAGAGGAAGAAAGTGAGTTATCATCACCGAAAGCTTCGTACTCGTTATCTCCATCGACGAAAGTGTCATCTGGTGTCGATAAGCTGGCTGGATATGGATCGGCATACAACATAGGGTCCGTGGTCTTGCGCATGGTGACTTGCATGGGGTACGGATTCCATGGATTAGAATAAGGTGGATATGTGCTAGGATCCAAGATACTGGGGGAATTTTGCTGCGCAGGCAAAACAGGGGTGCTGTAAGCGTCGGGGTTTACATCTGCAGGACCTAAAAGAGTAGATTCTTCGAGACCCCGAGGTTGAGAAACAGGTTCGGCGGGCGATACAACATCTGAACCAACTGAGGCTGATGTCTCTGGGGTAGTCAGAGTTTCCATTGCTGGGAGGTCTTGGCCCTGGATAGACAAATCCGCAGAAAGTACGTCAGAGGATATAGCTAAATCCTGTACCGGGGAATCAACGTGATTTTGCAACGGCGTCTCTTGCGATGTCATGAGCCTAATCTCAAATTTGGGTTCATCATTCGACAGCCTTGCAGCATCATGGCTGATAGTTTCAGGTCCCTCTGCCGCATCAATGGGTGCCGATGTGCTTACAGCCAAATCTGGGGGTGTTGGAGGAGAAACGTCCACGGAAACAGGAATAAATGGGTTGGTAGGAGCTGGGCTGTCCTCTCGGGGAAGTTGTACAGAAATGGCAGGAGACTCGATAGTAATCTGAAATACAATTAATCATAAATCGTTATGCTACAGCGATACATCAGTACGCACCTCAGTAACCGAGTCCTGGGTGAAATCCTTGGGAAACACTTTGGTTTCAATCTCATTGTTTCCTTCCCCGTCCTCAGTTTCAACGGCCTTAGCCGTGGCTGAGATGTCTTCAGGAACGGTATCAGATTCCTCGAGGTCGATGCTTTCGATGCTTTCGACATGCAAAGATGAGATTCCAGTCTCCTCAGTTTCATCACGAGATACATCTTGAATTGCTTCCGCTGTCGAAGGTTCGAGCTGAGCCTCAGAAGCATCGGCTGTTTCCTCTGCTCTGGATTCATCTGCGTTAGCGATGACTTCAACTGGCTTGTCGCTTTCCTTAGCAGACGAAACTTTGTGGGCAGGTTCTGGCGGCAGCGAAGCGGTAAATGCAGACAGTTCTTCGGCTTGAGGAGATGGAGGTACACTTGGATTCTCAACACCGACGTATTTGGCTGTCTGCTCCAAAGGCTCTTCTTCGGCGAACTGATGATTGAAACCTGGAAAAATGCGTGAACATAGGACAAAGATTTAAATATTGTGATACCGTACTATCATCAACGTGATATTCGGCGTTCGGTGAAGTCTCCTCGTGCGGTTCAGCTTCATCACGATGGACAAGGCCAACGCCAGAAGTTGGCAGATCAATGTCGACAAAGTTCTCAGCAAAAATTGTATCATTGGGCAAAGGCAGTACCGTTGGATTGACTGTGTCAGCCAAATGATCTAGGCGGGAGTCAAATTTGCGTATGGGAAATGAAGCAACAAACTACTCACCAGGTCTCGGAGGTTCGGGATTCTCCACCTTTATGTCTTCATAAAGAAAATCGAAGCTGCCCATCTGCTCAGGAGCTGTTTGAGACACGAAAGTCGAATCAAGTAGTTCTAAGCCCCTATCGGCAGACTCCAACCTCTCCTGGGGCAACTTTTTTTGATCCTCTGCTCCACCGTCCATCATTTCCACCAACTCAATCTCGTTTTCAGAATCAATGATAGTCGGTGGAGCGCTTGCGTCGCTTGAACTAGGTTTTGGAGCTGACTCAATCCAAGGATAAGCTTCAGGGTCACCGAAATAACCTCCTTCATCGCTGATAGGTTTATTCCATGCGACAGAGAAGTCTAGTCGAGGGAGATTATCAATAGCTTGTATCTCAGCTAAATTCCGGTCAGCCATAAAGGAATAACGACATAAAACCTTCGATGCCACTCACATTCTTCCTTTGAAATATCCGGCTCAGGCTGTATTTCAACAACTTCGAGCATTTCCTGACTTAGCACTTGCGTTCCTGAAGGGTGTGTCGGGGTTGGTGGTGCACTTGCATCGTTTTCACCGATGCGATGAGGGTCCAAAGTGCTGTCTGAAGGGGGTCGAACATCTCCCCCAGAATAATAGTCTTCAGCGTATGTTGTAACACTCTCCCAAAGATCGGTAATTTCATTTGTTGAGGCAAGATGATTGGGCGTCTCGAGCCTTGGAGGGAAGGCTACACAAGGACATAAGCAAATCAGGAAAAACAAGTAAAGGCTTTTGAAGACATACATGTATCCTCAGATAAAGGTTGCCTGTCATCGCGACCGTCGTCGGCGTCAGTAGCAATGCCACTTCGTTCGTCAATCATCTGATCTGAGAAACTTTCTTCTTCAAGATTAGGCTTTTCAGGACATGGGCCGTGCTCTGGTACTCTGTCATTTTCGCCAAGAGAGTCTGCCGTCACTTGTTCCCGGTCTCCAACGACATCGCCGCCAGAGTAATAGTCCTCTGCATATGTTTCCGGGCCATACCATATATCCCGTATCATAACAAGTTTTCCCGGTGGACTGTTTTCATGAGGAGGGAATGCTTAAAAGCGCTGTAAATTGAGTGTTCATGCAAAGAAAGAAAGAAGCGCACCAGTGTCATCGTCCACAGGCTGAACTTCAACTTCAACCTCTTCAACATGACCTTCAGGCTCTTCTTCGGCGTGGTCCTTCAGTGAGTGAAGAGGTTGATAATACCTGGCTCTATGGCGAGGAGGTCCAATACGAGTGTATATCGGCTGTAGAGGAATGGCATTGTCCTCGTCCGAAAGCTGCAGAGACCCTTCCTCATCTACCGCCTCTTCCTCGTCTGAAGGCACGACAAGGACCGGGGAAGACCCTCGAGATCCCGCGCCATAATCATTTTCATCATATATTCCCAACTGTTCGTCTCCGTCTCCGTCTTCGATTTCCTCCTCCTCCTCCTCCTCCTCCTCTTCCTCCTCATCTTCCAGGAACATACCAGCAGCTTGCATTTCGTGACGTATTCGAGCCTGCAAAGAGCTTTCTGGTTCGACTGAGGGAGATTCGCGCTCCTCGTCGTCCTCTTCGCTTTGTGAAGCGCTGTCCCATTCTTCTTCTTCTTCTTCTTCTTCTTCGGAATCAGAGCCAATAACAATGGGTTCATTCTGGTCGCCTTTTCCAAACCCAGGTCCGTCCCTAGGGTCACGCGCTTTCCCTTTACTAACGCGTCGTTCCGATGAATACGAGAAGGTCTCGTCTTCGGCCTCATCTGAGCCTTCGGAATCAAGCTGGACGAGGCGCTCGACCTCTTCCTCATCGCTAGCAAATTGTTCTTCTTCGTGTAGATTGAGTTTATTTTGAGAGACGACCACGTCGTCCTGACCCAGGGCTCGCCTTAGTTCACCGGTGATGCCACCGATCCACGCGTCGAAGTCATGCTGGGAGAACTTGTCATATGGATTGTGCTGCGGTGCTTTTTTGAGCTTCTGAGTGGTTAAGAAATGGGACGAAGTTTGAGGAAAGAGAGGACGCCTTGTGGGCGAAACCATTTTGACGAGAGACGAGACACAAATTCCACCATTCAGCCCATATTTGTATTATGTAATGACAATAGGTTGTTCCCCGGCGTGATGGTTCTATATGCCACCTGCTAGCAGCACTCAATCCAGCCTAGATGTTTATATCAAAAAATCTCGCCCGCTACAGGAGCATACATCACTGGTAACCTCTCAAGAAGTTCGCGACAGGGGATCTACTTTCGTCGCCAATATCTTCCCTGCTACATCTCCAGCCGATGCCCGTGTAAAAATCGCTCACCTCAAAGATGTAGTCCATAGGACAAATCCAGCAACTCATGAAATTGCAGCGTGGAGGTGCATGTCGCTCAAATCCGGATGCAATGGGTTGGGGGGACCAGATGATTTTGAATTGAGTGCCGGGCACATAGACGATGGCGAGAGGTGGGCTGGCGTCAAAATACAAAAGGTCATGGAGTCGTATGGCATCATCGATGCTGTGGTCATCGTCAGCCGATGGTATGTGCGTTTAAAGTTGTTCTAATTCGCTCTAAGACTGCAGCACAGGTATGGTGGTACGATGCTCGGCGCAGCTCGTTTCTCGCACATCGAAACCTGCGCGACAGAAGTATGTCACGAATTCAAACGATCAGAAGAAATGAGAGAGTGTGTTTCCGAATTAACCACTCTGGACGCCATCCTCTCCAGCCTTCGTGCTGAATACTCTGAACTCAAACCTGATAAGGGGAAGGCTCCCTCCGGAAACACGACACCCCAAAACTACTCCAGCATGGACCTTGATAAAATCAAGCGCCTTCTCAAAGCTCGTAAAAACTCCATCAATAGTGTAAAGCTACTTTTGGACAAATGTCGAGAGACAGCGTCACGCGCAACTACAGGAACAGATGACCATCCTTCAGGCTAAAATTGTGAGATAGATCTACCATCTATCTAAAATTCATCCCCTTCCTTGTCGATACGTTATCTGCACACCAGCATGGTCTCCAATTTTTTTAAACCTCCAATCAGCCAATCACCGGTTCTGTCCCTTTCTCCAACCTTGCCCACCTCTGGTTTCGATAATTTCCTCCGAAACTTAGACAAGGTAACTTCTGGAGGAGGCGGAATGAATTCTCGTGCCAAGAACAAACAAAGCACTCGTTTATCACTACTTTCTTGAGGCCTTTCACTGTTTTCTCTTGCATTATCGCTTTTTCCTGATTCATCCGTTCTTCCATCGCTTTCGGGGGAAGTTTGACTCGGGGAAAGGGGTCCAGAACTTGGCTGTGTACACGCTGATGTGAAGAGAAGTATATTCAAACAGGAAGTTTGCCCATCACACCGTGGTAGGATGATTTGGCAGTGGCGTGTGCACAGGTATGACATGTCACTAGATTCAGAATGTGCAAATCAGCCGGAATCTTATTGTCATTGATTCAAGGCATTGCACTTGCTACCCCTTTGAAGTAAACCATTCTGACAGCTTGATAAACTATGGTAAATGAGGATCTGAGAACAAGGTTTGCTGCTTTCCTTGGACGATACCCTGCAACGACGTCAAGAGAGGGCTAAGGCTCTTGCATTCCAGTTCGAAATCGGACACGCTGAGAGCCTGAATAATCAAAACCCTAACATTCAACGTTGACCACCCCTTACCAGATGATCATGAGTTGCTGTCAACTTGCCATGTATACGTTATATTCATCGTTCATATGTCCTTGGTACCGAGGGCGTCAGGCCAGAAATCAAATTGTAATGTAGTAAGTGCGAGGTTGTGTCTAGATTCAACCACTCCTCGTATACGTCGCGTAGCATGTCCCTGCAAAGGGAGGTTCTACAATAGACTAACATTAAGGGTATAAGCATAAAGTACGTTCCACATGTCCTGATGATCTAATACCAGAACCAACCTGGAGGCCCAAATTTGCTCCTACATAACTCTATGGCGCCAATTATTTCGTGCCATAGCGGACTTTGCGACCCATGTCGAATGGAATGTATTTATACTTGATCATGTGCCTAGCAAACCTACGTCAGACTTGTGTAGTCGAGGAAGGATGGGATACACATACTGGATCTGTCTTCGCATGGTTAGGGCGAAAAGGACGAAGAAGTAGACAACTAGGATAGGCCAGTAGACAGGAACATCAAAGACTTCGGAAAATGTACAGAAAAGTGCAAGAAGGGTCGCACGAGTCGCTGACAGCCTGCAAGAGAATCATTAAGGAATGGAATGATTCTGGATTCAAGAACGGTACACACCAGAATTGCCATTCAGGAAGACGTCTGACGAAGGGCCTAAATTCATCGTCTCGCTGGCTGGGAAGAGGGCTGGTAGCTCCCGAGTCACCGCCTTCTTCTATTTCATCGGCCATAAGGTCATCTTGCAGGGAGGGGTCGAATTTAGGTTGAAGGAAGGCCAAGAGAAGATTGAGAAGATAGATGGCATGGGCATCTGTAGAATCATGATGGATGAATTAGCTGTGCATATGATTGAGAAAAAAATAACTCCACGTACAGCAAACTGCGGAAAAATGCCTTTAGAATCCAGTGTAGATAATGTAGCATAAATTATGAAGACACTGACCTATATACCACTGAAAAGACAATCAGAAACTATTCAATGCGGATGGTAGATGACTTACGCCTTGAGCGAACAAAATTCGGAGGAAAAACAGAGCCAGTAGACCGCCAGTCGAAAGCCAACGCTGGAGAACATGTGGGGTCCAGCGGTCAAGGATTTGCTGGTACTGGCGTTGCACCTTAGTGTAGGCAGCAGAAACACTCTGAATGGGTGAAGACTCAGCACCAGAGAACGCAGCGTCGCTCGAGGACATCATGGTTGTGGGTCGTGACGTGTTCGTGACAGAGTCACAAAGTCACAAATGGACTCTGTTGTAGCCCACATCGTTCAGCACATTGACCCTAACCCAAGTGCTCCCCTATTCGTCGCTGTTCAAGGGCCTCAAGGCTCTGGCAAATCATATCTCTCAGCACAGATAAAGCAACGCCTCTCGCAGCCACCCCATTCTTTAGACGTAGCTCTTCTTTCCATCGATGACCTCTATCTCCCTCATGACGGACTTGTAGGTCTGGCAAGCCTAAAACCACCAAATCCTCTCTGGGCAGGACGAGGTCAACCTGGGACACACGATGTGAAGCTTGGTGTTGAGATAATGCAAAAGTTACGATCCAAGTCAGAGAGCGTAGAGCTTCCGTGTTTTGACAAGAGCCTATTCAACGGCGAAGGAGATCGTTTGCCTTCTGGGATCCTCGTGGATCCGCCAGTAGACGTTGTAATCCTCGAAGGCTGGTGTGTTGGGTTCTTCCCGATTTCTTTGGAAGAGCTATCGATGCGGTGGGATGGTATTTGGCGTGAGGAAAGTGCGAGGCTGGTCCTCCCTGACTTTGCAACGAAAGATGACCTTGAGCGTGTTAATGAAACGCTGAAGGATTACGTCGAGTTATGGTCATTTTTTGATATCCTAATACAGGTTTGCGTTTATCCCGTTACTTTCCCTCCAATTTGAACTCTTCTGGCAGATTAAACCGGCTCCAGTTTTATCCTACCCCTCCCAATATTCGATTGTCTACAAATGGCGCCTACAGCAGGAACATAATATGAAAATGGCTAATGGTGGACAGGGAATGACTGATGAGGCCGTCAAGGCGTGCGTTTACTTCATATTGCAAATGCTATTGACTTGCTGAAATTCAAATTAGTTTTGTGGATCGATATATACCTGGTTATGTCTTTTTTGGCGACGCATCTCCTTCTATCACACCGACATGGTCGGGAAAGAGTCTTAGATTGCTCATAGATGAAGAACGCCAACAACTTGGGGCCGAAACATTCTAAGTAATGATGAAGAATGTTGCGAATCAGGTGGTGTGCGCCATCTAAACTTCAAACATCTACCTACATCTTTGCCCACATATCTATATGCAATATTCGCTGCGTGCAGTCTAACTACACGATTATTGCACACGACTGTAATGCGACTCCACATAGACCCGCCGTAAACATTGACAGGCCGCATGCAACATCCCTTCTACCTTGTTTTGCCGCCATCACTCTGCTATACATTGGCCTGTAGCAGGCCTGTAGAGCACGCTTTGCCTTGCGGCGTACTCTGGAACCCAAGTTCTCAGGGCTACCCAAAACCCAGTGTGTTGCCAACATTAGTTATATTACCGACGGCCGAAGTCGCCGTATCGGTCGTGTTCGGGGTCACGAGGTAAGTCCGGCTTTTAGACGTATTGTCAAGTGCTTTGAATTGGTTGAATAATTAGTTCTGATTCTGATCAACAATGACTGACTCTGAACCATGCTTTATTTTGCCCAAACTTGGAGAAGAATGAAGACCTTTTGCGAACCTCATCTCGTTTCCTTCTTGGTCTATTCACGTCACTGCTTTCCTTTTAACTCCTGGTCATGAAGCATTTACTGTACAGAGCTTTGTCCCTGTACTTGCCCTATTCAGGAGAATAAAGGGGATTGTGCGCCCGTGTGAAATTTGGGGTTCAATCTACAGTTTGTCCTGCATTGTCATCTCAGTTTGGCATTCAATCATTCTATGGACTGCATCGCACGATGGGGTTAGGAGAGACCTGAAGCCATCCATATACGATGGGTGTGGGCGGAGCGTTGGTCCGACAGTCTACGGTCATTTGTTGGTCAATGCGCCGTCACAGATGCTTGCGATCCTTTTCGTCCCAGAACTGAAACTGTCCCCGTGTATTTTACTTTGCTGCGGCGGAAAAAAATGGTGCCGCCGGACTGTCACGTCAATTGAGAGTCGTAGTGAAGGCAGACGAATGTCATGAAAGTGCTTTACACATCAATAATTGGCATTACAGGTAACCCTAAGGTCAAGCTTTTCTGGGTCACCTTTGCTGTTGGCGTTACCAGCGTACTAGGTACGATGAGGATAGCATCGGCATTCTTTGCGCCACATTGATGTTAGACACGTATTTGGTGCGGCTGTTGTGCAATGCCTTACTTCGTATAAAAACTTGTCATACATATAATACTTCGATCCTTATCTTCCCTTCCTTCGATAGGAGAATTGAGGACAGTTTGTGGCTTTTGCATAAGTCACAGTGCCGGTACTGGCCGCATCATAGATAAGATATGGGTATGTGCAGATTGCCGAGTCACAGTCGGATCAATCACCTCAAAAAAGCTCTCAATCCCATTTGATATGATGGAATTCAGCGGCTTGGACAACCACGGTCGCAAATGTCGGCTTACGGTCCTATTAAGCGATCCGCAGAGGGAAACCCTCTTCCCACAAAGCTCTGGATATCTAATTCTACTTCTCCTCATCCCATTTACGTGACTACACACCATCTTACTATCGCATCGGCACTTCGGCTGGAGGGACTCTTGGATTATCTTAGTGCTGTGTTTGCTAAAGAAGTTGAAGATGGTTTCACGTATCCCCAAGAAGGGGAGGTGGACCGCCCAGCATTTGATGGTTATTTCTTTTCTGCGGACGTGATTATAGCCATTGCTGGCGAAACAGGGGAGAAAGAAAGGGAGGAAGGCAATGTCGATATTGATATTCTCACTGCGCAGGGAGGCCGTCCCTGGAGCGACTGTGTGGCTGGGTTCTATTATGTGAGTCATTCGCGCCTACTGGAATTCTTCCACGCCGTATTGATTTGTCCTTTAGATAAAGCCTAATTATCCTGGGAGGTCTTCACATGTGAGTCCCACAACATGACTCACAGAAGAAATCCGGTTAACGGATCGCTATAGATCTGCAATGCTGGTTTTGTTGTTCCACCTTCACAGCGAAGCAAAGGTTATGGGTCACTCTTGGCGAAATCGTTTTTAGATTACGCACCGATGGCAGGATATCAGGCGAGTGTCTTCAATCTTGTTTATGTGAACAATATCGCCTCTGTCAAGTAAGCCTTTGAGGATTGAACCGATCGATGGATGAGTATAACTGATGAATTCCGTCAGACTTTGGGAAAGGTTAAATTTCACGAAAGCGGGATTGATCCCACGTGCAGGCCGGTTGAAAAGGAAGGATGGGCAAGGGGAAGAGTACGTTGATGCATACGTATTTTACAAAAGCTTCTTAGACCAAATCTAAGCTCGCTTCGTCATAGGGCAGTTGAGAATAGAATGTCATCAATACCTGAACGACCTGAACGACAAGTCAAGGAAGAAGTTACTGTGGCCAAGTTACACGCAACACAAGCTTGCTATTCCACAGCACACAGTGTAGAACATCATGATGACATGGTTTCAGAGCCTTTCAAGGTTCCTAATCAAGAACGCGCGTCCAAGGGCTACGTGCTGCCGATCTACGCATCTTTTTGGATAAAGGTGTAGCGCCACAGCGAGATAAACAACGCTATTTGAAATTGAGATGTATCTCCATACTAACGATATTAGCGATAAGTGGAAGTTAAATTAGCGCAGGGGACGGTGTCGATCATGGTAGAGAACGCCTGTGTATATGCCCCTTCAGCGCCGCAACCCATAAGACAGGCGCACCTCGGACCGGTGAACCACACCTAACATATCTGGCCAACGTTTTTATGGTATAGGAGATGTAGGTGCTCCATTATGGACAGCGATATAGTACCGTACCATGCTCGCCCGGATAATATTAGGGGTAATGTAAAACTTTGAACCTGGACTTCGACGGCGAATCATTGTGCATGTCCAACATGTCAAGTCAAAAGCTGGCCATGGGACGGCATGATATCAGTCGAGATTAATGACAAGCCAAACCCTGTTAAGTATACGTAGACATACACCATACTGCTCAGGAGTGAACCAGCCATGGGCAAAGGGGAGTTCCAAGTTTCGAAATGATTCACCATGTCTGCTCAGAATAGCTCTGAGTCGAAGATCTCGTATGCAGAGGTTTGGGCGAGGGTCTGGGATGCCGGCGGAAAAAAAGCGGAAGCCATGACTTCATCTTTGCAATGAGCACGCCACGTTTTTGAGCTCTTATGTCCACTATCAAACGTTAACGGGCGCCATGTGGGGCAAGGAAGGATGAAAGGATCACTCTGGTCCCCTGTAGAATTTATCCAACTTATATCTAACCAGAGTTAACGCTGGATTTCGACACCACGAATACCCTATTGAACTTTGCCGAGAGCTTTGTACATCCTTCGGACCGAGTTGTTGAGTGTAAGTATATGCATGACCATGGGAGGGGAGTAAGCGTGCCGAGCCCAACTCCGGACCCACACATCCCGCACAGAGGGAGATGTATTCACTCATGAGGTCATAAGTCCGCTTCGTGAAAATGGAATGCTGGGGGTTTGGTTGATGCTGGTACATAGTTCGTATCGGATCTCAGCCGCACTGCAAGAAAAACGTTTTCAATCCAAGGACGGTAATGGAAACAAGCCTCATAAGAGTCATAACTCAAAGCGATATAGGAGGTCGCCTGGCAAGGCTACGGGGTCCCGCGAATGAATAATTCTTGGGGTGAGTTCCCGTGGAGGAACAGGGACCCGACAACCATGCCTACAAGATACGACGCCGTTGACATTCGTGATTGTATGAAAAGTATCCGCGTAACATAATGCAAATGAACAAGTTGGTTGCACCACACCTCGAGTGAGATGCTTACTGCGTTGCCATGATTTTGAATTGCTACTATGTATGATATATCGAGTCAAAGACTCCTGTCATCCTGACTTTGTTTTATGCGTCAAGCGGTGACCCTGATCCATAAGGAGGTTTAAGAGAGACCAAAGAGACGTGGCCGCAGAGGGTGGCAGTGGAACGCCGCCTCCCTGAAGTCAGTGTCCGGGATAAAACCTTCAACGCCCCGATGGGCTGAACGGAGAGGAATGTTGACAACACCTTCCGATCCTTTCACGGGTGCATCGGTCGCGGGAGGCTGTGCTGTCGGACATTGGCAAATTTCAACCCCAACCATCATTGTCCTCAATCATGATCATGATGATTCAAATATATAAGAAAAAGTCCTTGAAGTGAAGGTTTCCAGCTGTCGTCGCTGTCAACCTCTTGCGTTTACCCTCTTCTACCTTCTACTCTACCGCAAATACCTAATCGACACGTCTTGCAGCAACCCTGACTTGAGTGAATAAGTCAGCTCTCGTCAACTCTGGACAAAGCCCTTTGGTGAGTCAAAGGACCGTTGTTTTCTTTAGTGCACACTGTGCCACTGGGGTGGGCCACAATGCCGGATGAAAGGGGATAGGGAGAAATATTTTTTTTGATGAATGATTGATGCACACCATTGGAACGATCAATGATCTTGCCTTATGGGTAATAGGTGTTGTGGGTGCATTTGGGGGCATACACAAACCTCGTGCCTTTGGAAACAAGAAGATCCATTGTATATAACTACACTCTCGTTTTAGGGTTTGCTAACGTTGTCCTTGCAGATTGCGTCTGTTTTTTTCTCGCGTTTCTCGTGATCGTTCCGAATGTCTGCATCGCACCAGCCTGACCCACAAAGGCTGTCTACGAATGCTCCGCGCAGCAGATACCAGCAAGTTCCTGCTACAGTAAGTCTTCCGAGTCTATTTTCTAACAACTCCGACCTTATAGGCGCCCGTAGGCAGCACCTCATACTCACGCTCCTGGCGAACGGCGTACCGATTTATATTACGGTCACGAGGTCCTTGCAACGCTTGGGGCAAGGTTTATAAACCATCTATTCGAGTGTCCCGACTATGTCCATCCCACCACCCAAAAGGCGTCTTCGCTGGCAATTTTTATTGCGTACGGTCTTCATCGAACGAAACTTCCCAAATGCGTCACTTTTGCCTCGTTGATTCTCCTTCAGCGGCTCAAAGCTCGTTTTCCCACTGCAAGAGGCTCTTCTGGTCACCGCCTCTGGATATCGGCCTTCATGATTGCATCGAAGGTAATATGCGACGATACGTATTCGAACAAGTCGTGGGGAATTGTGGCGCAGGGGATGTTCAATCTGCGGGAGATCAATCAGATGGAGCGGGAGATGTGCAATTATCTGGAGTGGGAGTTATCTGTCGACAACGCCATCCTGGACAACTTCGAAAAGCGATTACGAGAAGACTACGCATCAGCGAGCGGGCCATACCCTACATACCCATTGTCAATGGTTTCAAAACGTGCCGCCAAGGCTGCGGCTGCCACTGCCTCCACCTCGACCACACCTATACCCGAACCCAACACTACGACGAGTCCGATACCCAACTTCGGCAATCAGCAACCATCGCCGCCGTCGACCGCGGCATCTGCACCACCGACCTACTCGGCCGACTCACCACAAACTCCTTCGCCCAGTTACTCTACGTCCACATCACCCGCCTCCTCAGCGTCTCCGGCTACACCGGTGGGTGGCGAGGACTACGGCGCACGAGTTCACGGCTTGGATACTGATCCGATTTTTGCTCTCATCCGAACTCTACCCCCTGTGCATCCATTAAAATCTCAAATGTCTGCGTCGGCTGTCCCGTCGCGCTGGTGACGGTTATGTATGTTCCATTTCTTCAATTATCCCCCCTGCATACATTGTACTACTTACACTCAATCACACGGATATTCTACCTATACCCACATTCATCTAGTGTATTATATGTGCCGAGAACCACTTGTTTGTCATATTCCCGTTCGTCGATGCCATTCAGTTTCTCATCACAGTTCGAGCGTTATTAACTTGTATCGCTTTCCACTCCTTTCACATATCAACACCTATATACATATAATACCTCACTCGGCTACAAAAACACAGAATTACCCTCCACAGCATCAGCGCCGTTGCGCACCTCAGGTTCTTCTTCGAGCTTTCGAATCCGCGGTATAGTCGACTGGCTTCGTATCATCTTCTTCGACTTTGCGGCAAGCTACATAGCTATGGCGATAGCGCTATCAGATTTCTGATTTGAACATCTGACGACGACTCGGACTCTTGGAACCTCCCTTATCGGCGATTGCTAGGAGATGTAAGGAATATAGCCTCGTATAGCAGGCTGACGACATTGTTTTTCTCTTTAATAGTCCTCTTTTCAAGATCTGATGGACCCGAACTGCAATATCTCTAAGCTCATCCTTTCATGATCAATTGTCAGCGCGTACTATACGTACGTTAATCACTGACATCTGCGCAATTGCCCAGACGTTTCGCCATACTCGCTAATGTCACCGCAAGGATTTGTGCTCAGCTCAGGTACTCAGGTGCTCAGGACATAGTAGATTGTTGTGTGGCGCCGACAGATATCAGGCCATCCTGCCACGTTCCTATAGAACTGACCAAATTTGTATCTTTCGTCCACCATTCATCCATTTAGCGCTGAGGACAATGGCAGAGCCATATCAGTATAGGCAGTCAGATGAGATAGTCACCTTGTGGGCTGTCAGTGAGGCTGTACATTGGTGACGTCCGTCTCCTTCGAGCTGCCGTTGATCTTGTTTTCTACATTCCTTATATGTAGTACTCCGTATACGCACCCCTTTTGGATTTACTCTTTGAACAAATTACTTGCTTTCTTGGGCGCAAACGCTTGTTATGAAAACCCCGATATGAAGGCGTCAATTTTGATAGGACGATAATTTTTAAATGAGCGCCTTGAGCGGTGCTTCACATTATCCAACTCAAAAACCTAATCTGCGGCCTCTGCTTTGAGTGTAGGTGAAATTTGAAATTTGGGATGGGCGCCATACTATCCGAGTCGATTAACATCGATGCCATCTGTCGCCACCTGCCTCTCAGAGACTGATTTAGGACGCTCTGCTCAGACGATAAGTATCAGACCGCCCTGGTCCGCACCCACCCAGAAATCGTTATGGTCCGGCTCCTATCAATGGCTCCACCACCCATACTCGGAAGAATGAGCGAACAAGCGTTCATCAATCAGTGGCTTTGAAGGACCACAATTGAAGCATTTTGTGCTCCCAAAATGCTTCAAGCGCTCAGCTGTCAAAAATGCATTAAGAGGGAATCGAACCCCCGGCGGGTCGAGTCAATACTTGAATGGCAACGACCCAGGTTACCACTACCCCATTAATGCTTGCATGCAGAAGTGGTATGTACAACCACTGGGTACAGGTCTTCTACGGGACTGCACTCTCACCTCACATTCAAACAAGTTGCAAAGAGCAGACCTCAACAGACTTCCAGACGCGTCCAGAGCTATGACTTGTAAGGAAGGCGTAACCAAACTGAAAAACTTTTACCTTGCTTCTTGTTATAAAGCTGAGCGAATGGCTAGCTACAGTATATGATCCTTGCATTTCCACAGGTTTCGATGAGTCAACCTTCCTTTCCCTCGTTGAAGATTTCCAAACGACCGTGCCGTCCCCTGCCTGCTCGCACTGTCATCGCATGACTCCAGCAGCCAGCTTCACTCCCAGAGCGAGAGACCATTGTATTCGAACGCCCCTACAGGATGAGATTGTAATTTATTGTGCTGCATGTGTGCCGCCACTGTTTCTCCACGGTTTTTTTCTCCGTGGTGTGGGCACAGGCTGTTTCCTTAGGTCACCCGTGTTCCTCATCCTCAACAACGGCAAGTAAAGATGCCAACACAACCTACCATCTCGGTATTCAATGCGGCAATCCTTCCTGGAATTAGTGGGCATGCTCGTCCTCGTCCGGCCAAATCCTCATCATGCCGGTACTCTTGACTTTCCAGCGTGTTCGCTTCTGCATCTACTGCTGCCATCATTCCATCCAGCTCTCGGTCACGTCCATCTTGTTATAGCCACCTCCTCCCTCGCCAACGCCATGCTTCCGCACTTCACGAGTCATTTATCCCGTGTTTCCAGCCGATGCTGCTCTTCTTATACTTCCCAAATATTGCCACACATAAAGGCACTCCGTCTCCCATACACAAACTTGATCTTTTAACGGGCGTGGTACTTCTGCAGCTACTTCGGAGACCATGACAGATTCTCGTGTTCGAAGTCAAACCCCGATGCCTCTGTGCTCGCTAGATATGGATGAGGATCTCGAGGTGCATGTCCAGCGATACACAGTGCTCCTGGATCTATTGTCGCACATGCTCAAGTTCGCATCCTACCCTCAGCATAGTGTGCATGTTATCTTGTTTTTAGTTTGAAATTTGCAACAATGCGCATGAGTATAATGAACTGTACGAACTACTTAACTGTCAGAGATGGCTTCAATGACTTTGGAGTGCCTTAAAATGCTTCATAAAAATATTTCAAAACATGACTGCATTAAGAGGGAATCGAACCCCCGGCGGGTCGAGTCATACTCTAATGGCAACGACCCAGGTTACCACTACCCCATTAATGCTGTGAAGAAATTGATTTTTATTTATTTATGTCCCTCTCATTTTGTGTGTGGCTTGGGGTGTATTTGTCATAGGTTTGCTAAGAGCGGAGCTTCAAAGTCACTTGCTCGCCGTCTTCGACGTTGGACTCGTTCAACAATGCCTTTTGGTCTAACTATTGGTACAGAGCGTGCTACGGCTCTTCAAGTACGTCTATTCTATACTCTGTTACTGACTTGTAACTGATTTTTCGCTAGCAATCTATTCAGGATGAGCTCACAAAACGCGGGTACAGCCCCGACGCTGGTAAGTTTTTCAATTCTTCAGCCAGTACAACAAGGAATTGACAGCATTACAGACCCTGTTATGGCAGAATATATCACCATCATGGTCATCAACAACAAGACTGCTCGTGAGTATTATCGTCCTAAATTGCCGTTCACAGCTGACTCCACACGGCACAGAACAAATAACATCTGAGCTTGAAGATTGTACGTTCTCAATTCTCTGTCATGTTCTTCTACTGACTCTTCTTTTAGTGATCGGAGCCGACTTTAGTATGTTTCCTTACCATGTTGTACGAGCCACTACTGACTGATCCATTTCTAGACCCTAGCTTTACAGAATGGCTATTCCAGGCGGCTGCGAAGGGAGCCACAGAAGCTGAAGAACCACAACAACCAGAACCACCGACATCTGAACTCCCTTCACATGAAGCTCTCCCACAAGCTCCCGCTGACACTTCTCGTCGGCAGCCCCACCAACACCCCCGCAACAATGTCTACCAGCACGCGTTATCCCAGGCCCTTCCCAATCCCACATCCTCTGGGCACAAGCGTACAGCATCTGCTCGGTCACCATCTCCCAGTCATCCAAACAAGTCAAGACGAACAGACCTCCCGACAGGTCCGAGAGCTATGACTCGTAACGAAGGCGGGGTCAACTCGAAAAGCTTGATCGATCGCATTGGTGGGCAAAATGTCCCTGGCAGGAATGGCGGTCCACCTAACGGCTTCGCTCACGATGACGTCCAATCCCGGATCGACAATATTGTAGGTGGCTCGGAACAGAACATGATGATGGCTGGTGGGTTCCCGAGTATGCCTAATGCAGGTGGTATGGATATGTCGATGGCTAGCATGGCCAACCCATTGGTGTTCCAAGACATATTGATGAACCAGATGGCGTTGATGGCTCAAATGACGAACATGATGAATAGCGGACAATTCGTTGGACCCGGAGGTTTCCCAATGCAAGGAATTCCAGGGGATATGGGGATGTTCCCTGGCGGCATGAACAATGGATTCCAGGGTCAGATGAATGGCAACGACGTGAATGGTAGAGGCAGAGGCAGAGGCGGTAGTCGGGGTGGCAGGGGAGGAGGATCAAATAGGGGCAGAGGAGGCTCAACAGTGGCACCACCTCCAGCTACTGCTGTTTCAAAGGTGACAGAAACTACTCCGAAGGACGCTTCGGCTTCAATTTCTCACGCAATACCCATCGTCGCTCCTACTCCAACCCCTGCCTCAACTACACCTGCCAGTACTTCCTCTGTCCCCCAGCGTTTAGGCTATGCACTCCCCGAACGTCCCCAGTCACCCACCTTGTGTAAATTCAGCACAAAATGCACGAACGCGCAATGTCGTTATGCTCATCCTTCACCAGTTGCAACTGCGGAGAGTGGCGTCGTGTTGAGTAATGAGGCTTGTGATAAGGGAAAGGATTGCCAGGATAAGGACTGCATCAAGTCCCACGTCAGTCCAGCTGTTTTGAATCCTCAACGTGCGTATTAAATTAATGCCCATCTCAACTTATTCATTGACTATTTTATTCACCAGCCGCAGCAGCTGTAGAACATGTCGCCTCCACACCTGTACCACAACCCCATGCCCACAATTCCCCTGTGCCCTGTCGCTTTGGTGCGGCATGCACACGACCCGGTTGTTCCTTCGGCCATCCGTCTCGGCCTAGCACTAACGTCACCACTCAATGCCGCTTTGGAGCCGCCTGTACGCGCGCAGGCTGCCCCTTCGTCCATCCCGAGGGTCGTGTATTGCCTAGCAGCTTCCACCGCGGCTTGGGTACCACAGGGCCCATGGTGACAGTCTCTACTCCCGAGACAGGATCTATGAGTGGCTCTTCTAGCCACCACAAGAGCGTCAAGTTCAACAAGCCAGCGGGACCCGGTCAGGGTGTGAAGGAGAAACTGCAACAGCAGATAAAGGAGATCGAGCAAAGCAAGCTCGAAGCAGAAAAGGCCGTACGGGAAGCAGAGGCTGCGGCGGCCAAGAAAGACGAATCTAAACCCGTTGCCATTACGGCATAGGCACTGAATGCACCACGGATTACAACCGTAGTGGGACTCTTGCAATACAACCATACTTCCAACTCTATCAGGCATATGTACCCTGCCGCACTGTAGTTTATTGTCCTACCCATCCCCACCTCTGACTTGATTTTTATTGCTTCATTAGCTATTGTCAATACTCATGTTGATATATTGCGTTGTGACTAGAATCATCATTGCCTGCAATGGAGTACTGAGCTTTCAGTGACTCCACTCACCATAAATTCATACATGAGCAACATTGACACGATACTACATAATTCATACTACAGATATGTAAAATTATGGTCAGCCATATATTTAAAGGAAAGCTCTAGAAAACTTCATCTAGGGTTACTGACCGTCACATAGACAGTCTCCTTTCTCACCATCCTTGAACTAGGAAACATAACCCTCTTCAGTACCCAAAGCTGAGAAACAAACGAAAGGCACGCATACCGTTCATTCACGCGTCCTGCGTAGCCTCTCAATCTCGTTGATTCTAGCGCGGACACTATCGAGAAGCTCCCGGAAACCTTCTTCCGCTAACACCTGTCGAGCAGCATGAAGGATAAGCATGGAGCCAGGTCGCACGTTTTCGTCAATCTGATATAATTTATCAGCGGTGTGGAAGATCAGCGGTGTGGAAGAGATAATATAGCAAGGCATACATCGATAGCATTGGGGTTCAGGCGGTCAAGCTCTGAGTCAAAATCAGCCCCGCAAGTTCAAAAATTAGGTTGAAATATACTTACTCTCCATAAAATTCGTTCTGGTCATGATCTAGCGACATTGCCACTGAAAGAATGTAAACGACCATGTCATTATAAAAGGTATTCCCTTGCATAAGGAATGGAAGGGAGCTCCAAGCTCTCTTTCAAGCATCATTTTCTTGTTGCCTCTTTCGCAAACCCCTGCAGCAATGTCCATGGCCTTCGCAACCTATAAACATATCCATCAATCATGGTAACTTGCAATGTCCAAGTTTCTCGTTCAGACTTACCCTGTCGAGACAAGCAATGCGGCCTCCGATACCAAGGAAACACGCTTCTTGAGTTCCTCCGGGCTCAATACTAGTATGCGCTAGCTATGCAGTCGAATAATTGTCGCAGCGTGCAGCGATTCAGTATGATCTAGGTCACGTATTGAGAGAACCTGCCGACAAAAGTAAAAAAGTTCATATCGTCTCTTGAAGAAGCGAAAAGAGGTGATCTTACATGCATTCAGCTGCCAGTTCTGCCTGAGAAAGATATGGATTAATTCAAAAATGACGTTGCAATGTAACTGGAAAGCATACGCAAGACTTGAAATGGCCAAAAATCATCACTTCTGTAGTAGAGTAAGAAAATATAGCTGTGAAAATTTCTCCAGCTTACGAGGTGAATACCACAGTGGGAATGCCTGAAGCCGTTATCGATTGGTGACATCAGCTTAAAAGTACAACTTACCACCAGCAGCCCAAGATCCTGCCTTTTGCTGCAGCTGTAATATCAGGTTGCGGCCCTCGTCGTTCTTAAAGAAGTGTATATTGTTAATGACAAGAACGAGTGGACGACTGGTGTAGGGAACAGAACGCAATGCAGCTCTTTCCAGACCATTTAATGCTGATATAGATTTGTGAGCAACAAAAGTTTGATTTGAACAGGTACAGACGCACCTCTTTCCACACCTAAAGCTGGTCCACCTGACCTGTTCCTTATCATGTTCATTAGCCTTGCTTGGCCTTGTCCCAGTCTTCTTAATGCTGATGCAATTTGCGAGCAACGAGAGTCTGAATCGAATAGACACAGAAAATGTATGCCCAATGTCCAATCGTAAGCTAAAGGACGTCAGAACAGATGAAGACGTGCGCAATACAGACCTCTACTCAAGTCGCTTCGTGTAAGGAAATCGAGATCGAAACTGATACCGCTTTGATTGAAGATACCGGTTCAATAGTCTTCATTGAATTCGAAGTTGAGCGCCTTTCCAAGTCTAAGCCTGAACACCTCTAGGTCTGGATATTCTTCACACATGTAAACACCTGCTCGACGCGCTCTTCCTGAATTCAATATCATGCTCTATTTGCTAGCATCCTAATCGTAGACAGTGAACGCGATTCAGAAAGACAAGGTGACGCCATACCTTGGGGCCAAGAAGCATGTATAGTGACCACGTTTTTGGCCATAGATGACAAGGTCAATCGTGTCCTGCTCCTGTTGTCGTAAATTTTCTATCCAGGGCAGTTCATAATCAGATTTAAGATCCCAATATTGCAGTTCGTTCCAGTATATGCCAAGTCCGGCAATACCGCAAACTGAAGGATTCAAAATACATTTTCAATATTCGATGTAAGCTGGAGACCACTGGAAGTCAAGGAGCTCACATAACGCGAAGCAAGAAATAGCTTCTACAACAGACGCATTTTTCATGGCGAAGTCATTTATAAAGTGTTGCTTATGAAGTTGAGTTCACTTTACTGACAACCAATGAACGGCAGTTCGTTTAAGCGCTAACTGAGTTCATTATCAACTTCATTCTCCTCCTATCAACCTCCTATATATTTCCTTTTATTCCCCGGCTCACTCAGGAGTCAATAGCGACGAGTCGTTGCCTCGGGGAACGGACATTCACCCACTATCCTGTCTATAAATTCACAAGGAACACAAGCTATAGGCTAGCCTTATATTTGTCCGTTCATACCAGTAGACATGCAAAATTATGGCCAGAGCATAGCATATATCAAAGCCCTAAAATACTTAACCATCCAGGTTTACTCGCCGTCACATAGTCATGGTCTCCTTTCTCACCATCCTTGAACTACGATATATAACCCTACTATAGTACTCTGAAAAATCAATGAAGAGCACCTGTAGGCATTCTATTTATTTATGCGTCTTGCGTAGGCTCTCAGTTTCGTTGATTCTGGAGGGGACACCATCGAGAAGCTCCCGGAAACCTTCTTCCGCTACCACCTCTTGGGCAGCATGGAGGATAAGCATCGAGTCAGGCCGGACGTTATGGTCAATCTAAGAGAATTTCTCAGCGGCATGGAAGAGGGATGACATAGCGATGCATACATCGATAGCAATGACATTAAGGCGGCTAAGCTCTAAGGCAAAAAAATCAGCTCCCAAAGTTCGAAGGTTACGTTGAAATACACTTACCCTCCATAAAATCAGCCCGAGTCATGATTTGCGACACTGCCACTAGAAGAAGTTTAACGACCATGTCGTTGTGAAAGGTGTTTCCTTATATGAGGAATGGAAGGAAGCTCCAGGCTCTCTCCTATAATTTCTCCAGCCGCTAATGCAGCTTCGCGTGCAGCATTATTTCCTTGCTGCCTCTTCACAAACTCCTGTAGCAGTAGCCAGGAGCATAAGCTCCATTTTTGCTAGCGTAACTCTTAGTTAAACATACATATCTTCAATAGTAAGCAACATACTTCGTCTATGACATATCACAATCCTGAATTAGACCTTGAAAATCAAGCCGTGAATATTGAATACCGATAATGGAATTTCGCGCTTTACCGATCTGACTAAGGAGCCACGCCTTTTCGACTTTCTTAAGATGCTCTGACATATCGTGGCACTACGTCCTTAGCCTTCGCAACCTAGAAGAGATATCCATCAATTATGGGAACTTGCAGCGTCCAAGTACCTCATTCACACTTACCTTGATGAGATAAGCGAGACGACCTCCGACCAAGGAAACAGACTTCTTGAGTTCTTCCGGGCTCACCGGTGTACGCGGACCATGCATTCGAATACGTGTCACTGCATGCAGCGATTTAGTATAATCTAGGTCGCGTATTGAGAGAACCTGCCGACAAAAGTAAAGTGAACCGACCTCATAAAGTTCAGTGTCGTCTATTAATCAAGCGAAAAGAGGTGGTCTTACATGCATTCGGCTGCCATTTCTGCCTGCAAAAATACCTCAATTCAAAAATAACATTGCAATGTCAACGAAAAAGCATACGCAAGACTTGAAATGGCCAAAACTCATCCCTTTTGCAGAGTAAGAAAAGATAGCTGTGAAGGGTTTTGCAGCTTACGAGGTGAATACCATAGTGAGAATGTCTGAAGCCATTCTCAATGAGAACAACCTACCGCCAGCGGCCCAAGTTTCTGCCGTTTGCTGCAGCTGTAATATCATATTACGGCCCTCGTCTTCATTTTTAAAGAAATGTATGTGTCTTTATAGTTTGTTGTGGTGAACTCAGGCGTAAAGAGTTTGTATATGAGGTAGAATAGAAACGCCCATAATTAATTATGGAGCGCTTCTGACGATTGAAGGCAGTGAGATTTAGATGGTAATAAGTGGACGATCTGAAGGCTAGCGTCGCCATGCCCTCGTCGTAAGTAGGGAAGTGATGAACCACTGTTAATCAACGTGGTCACCATTAAGTACTGGAGAACAGACTGCAGTCATGCTGACGTTGATGTGGTACACGCAATGTGGCGAAAAGAGTGTGACAGGATCAACTGGTCACGTAGTGACGGCGACTTCGTGCAGAGGAGTTGGTGTAAAATCCAAGTAAAAATCAGAAGTTCTCGGGCGGGTTCGTCGTTCTCCCAGTTAAAGGTTCAGAAGGAAAACATGAAATTAAAGTGTGAAAGCATTGATGACACAGTCGTAGAGCTTTTCAGGAATGAAAACGAGTTATCAGGCGACATGTGTCATGAAGAACCACCACTATAATTTAAACGTCTACATATACGAGACTACAATCAAGGAGAAGCATCTTAATAACTCATACAAGAGTGCAGACTCAGAAACGCGACCGCAGTGGGGCCCATTTTGTGTCCGAACCTTTGAGATTTGTTGAAGTGGATTGCCCTTGATGATCAGTTCCGTTGCATTTCTGAATGTTTTAGGACATTTTAACTTAGGCATTCAAGATTAAGAAAGATCTTCAAATAAGTGTAGCACTACTCACTCACCACCATCGTGCATATAAATTTGCGAGGAACATTCCGATAGAGTGGGATGAATACAGAGGCTATGTAGCTTTCGTCAAGGGCATAGTATATGACCGCCGATACAATGCGATACTTACAGTAGGCATGCAAAATTATGGTCACCCATAGTATATATCAAAGCCCTAGAAAACCCAACCAACCAGGTTTATTTACCGTCACATAGATATGATCTCCTTTCTCGCCATCCTTGAACTAAGAAACATAGCCCTCATCAGGACTCAAAGCGAAGAAACAAAGAGGGCAGGCTTACCGTTAATTCACGTGTCCTGTGTAAGCTCTCGATTTCATCGATTCTGGCTCGAACACTATCGAGAATCTCCTGGAAACTTTCTTCCGCTACCACCTCTTGGGCAGCATGGAGGATAAGCATCGAGTCAGGCCGGACGTTATGGTCAATCTGAGGCAATTTCTTAGCGGCGCGGAAGACAGATGACATAGCGAGACATACGTCGATAGCAATGACATTGAGGCGGTCAAGCTCTGAGTCAGAAAATCAGCTCCGAAACTTCGAAGGGTAAGTTGGAATACACTTACCCTCCATAAAATCAGCCCGAGTCATGATTTGGCGGCACTGCCACTGGAAGAATGTTAACGACCATGTCGTTGTGAAAGGTATTCCCTTACATAAGGAATGGAAGGGAGCCCCAAGCTCTCTCCTACAACTTCTCCATCCGCTAATGCAGCTTCGCGCGCAGCATAAGTTTCTTGTTGTCTCTTCACAAACTCCTGCAACAGTAGCCAGGAGCATGAGCTCCATTTTTGCTAGGGTAAATCTCAGTCAAGCATACATATTTTAGGCCAAGCAAGGTAACATACTTCGTCCATGACATCGTCATCACAATCCTGAATTAAACCTTGAAAACCAAGTGATAAGAGGACGAGAACCAACATTAGAACTTGGCGCTCACCGATCTGACTACGCAGCCACGCCTTTTCGACTTCCTTAAGGTGCTCAGACATATCCACCACGTCCTTGGCCTTCGCAACCTAGAAGAGATATCCATCAATTATGGGAACTTGCAGCGTCCAAGTACCTCATTCACACTTACCTTATTGAGATAAGCGAGACGACCTCCGACCAAGGAAACAGACTTCTTGAGTTCTTCCGGGCTCACTGGTGTACGCCGACCATGCATTCGAATACGTGTCGCTGCATGCAGTGATTCAGTATGATCTAGGTCGCGTATTGAGAGAACCTGTCGACAAAAGTAAAAAGTTCAATGTCATCTCTTGACCAAGCGAAAAGAAGTAGTCTTACATGCATTCGGCTGCCAGTTCTGCCTGCAAGAAAGGGATGCATGAATTTAAAAATGACATTGCAATGTAACTGAAAAGCATACGCAAGACTTGAAATGGCCAAAAATCATCGCTTTTGTAGTAGAGTAAGAAAATAAAGCTATGGACAGTTTTGCAGCTTACGAGGTGAATACCATAGTGAGAATGCCTGAAGCCGTTATCGATGGGTGCGACATCAGCTTAAAAATACAACTCACCACTAGCAGCCCAAGATTCTGCTTTTTGTTGCAGCTGTAATATCATATTACGACCCTCGTCTTCATTTTTGAAGAAATGTATGTTGTTGATGACAAGAACGAGCGGACGACCAGTTTTACGAGCTGAACGCAATGCAACTTTTTCCAGCTTATTTAATGCTGATGCAGTTTTGTGAGTAACAAAGTTTGAATCAGTAGATACAGACGAACCTCTTTCGATATCCAAAGCCGGTCCGCCTGACCATTCATAAGCCTAAGGACATCAGCAACACAGAAAGACGCGCGCAGTACAGACCTTCTCTAGGATCTCTTCGTTGAAATAAACCAGTCTGGGAGTCCTCATTGAATTCGAAGTTGAGCGCCTTTCCAAGTCTAAGCCTGAACACTTCAAGATCTGGATGCGCGTCGCACATGGAGACGCCTTCTGCTTGACACGTTGTCATCGACTCAAATATCATAGTCCCTTTCCCAGCACCCTAAAAACGGTGAATGCAATTTTGAAAGACAAGACTGTTCGTACCTTGGGGCCGAGAAGCATAAAGTAGTGACCAGGCTCTTCTCCATGGATGATACGGTCGATTGTGTCCTGTTCCTTTCGTCGTAAATTTTCTGTCCAGGGCATCTCATCAAATTCAAGCTCTCCATATTTGTCGTCAATGGAAGCCGATCGTTTCGTCTGGTGTTTGGCGAGTTCGAGCGCAGGATCGTACCCTGCAGCAAACGCATCCTCCATCTCACACGCGAATTTCAGCGCTTTGTCCGTCGATTAGCAGCTGAAACTTAAACTACCTTGTCTAATACACGTTTTTTGTACCAAGCCAGATACCCGACGCCTCCGCCGAATACTTCAGGACAGATCTTTAGTATAGGATGAAAGTTGGAGGCTACATTAGAACTCACCCATCGCTAATCCAATGATAGTGGTCAGCGCCGCATCCAGGAAGGGCGAATTTGTCATAGAGAATACACTGCCTGTACCACCTACATTAGGTCCAGCCCCTCCGCCTGGTGGATTGAAGGGAATGCTGACAGCGGCAGTTCCCTCGTGTACTTCATGACGAGGATTGTGAACATTTGTACTCGTCCGCTGATGTTCTGGTACTGGTGTCGACTGCGTCTTTGTGGGTTGTTGTTGTGGACTCGGATGCGAAGGACCTGTACCTGGGGTAGAATAGAAGCGCCCAGCACTAAATATGAAGCGCCTTTGATGATTGAAGGCAAAATTTAATGAACGGCGAGATGATAAAACAAGAGAATGGTAAAAAATAGACGGCCTGAAGGCTGAAGTTGTCATGCCCTCGTCGTAGGTAGGGAAGTGCGATCACCACTAGGTTGGAGCGTCACAGCCTCATTCATGCCAGCATTGATGCCAAGAACTGCGCTTGGCAGGCGGCGCGAATGATGTTGACAATATCATCGCCAACTTCAGTATTCAAGTGGTCTTTCAAGAAGAAATTTTTCAAGGTCTTTTAGTATGCTAAAGCGGTCATCTTAAAACGCAGTATTCGCTATGTTCGCTTACAGTAAGTGTCTACGCGGGCTTTCATGGGCAAATTAAGACTCGAAGCGGACTAGTGCCATCGTTTGTCAATCCCCTTCGCATCCGTTCGCCTCCGCTGCGCGCTTTCTTAGCTCCACAACTTTACTGGTATAAATACCATGGCGGGATGCTCCTATCTAACATTGTCTCAATATCCCTGCGCTCATCAAGATGTATATGTGGACTTGGATAACTTCGCTCTCCCTCTTGACAGGTGTCGCCCTCGGAAGCTCTCTGGCTGATGTGTGCGGAAAGGGTGATATCCTCAAGCAGTCGACCATCCGCGCTGGCGACAAGGATATTACAGTCATTACTACCAACTGTCCAAATCTCGGCGCCCCTCAGAGTACAATGTCCAATCTTGTTGCTGGTGATGCTGTCGAGAAGTGCGACAAGTCCCCAGATGCATGTACGTTATATGTCTTATGGCCTGAGCTTGGCCTGAGCGCATCATTGACTTGCGTATTCTAGGCGCAATTAGTTGTGACAGCACTGCTGCTCAGCCTCAGCAAGTTGATTGTGATGCCCTCGCCGTAGGTTTAAACCGTCTGGATTGTACGTCTTTGCCTTTCTTCCCTCCCTTCGGCACTCATCCGACCACCAGATGACTCTTTCACTCTGCAACCCTTGACATCTATGAAGTACATGTACAAATCCTGCGCATTCTCATACCTTAACTACGATAATGCGTCTGCTTATGAGCCTTGCATAGTCCAATTCGTACGTCGATGGTTCCAGATAGACGTGTTTTCAAAACTCAGATACTTTGTTCTCTTTACAGTCGATGCAGGCACTCGCTACCACAGTTAACTGCCGTGGCTCGCAAACACCGACGCTGACTGGCAAGTGTGTTGCTCCTGGGGGCGCTGACAATACCTGGACTATTGAGTAAATCTTAAGTTTTGCTCTAACTCATCTGGCTCTGACATCTGGCTCCCAGGGTGTCTCAAACATGAGAATCGAAATGTAGAGCATTATGATAGAGGGAGGAAGATGTAACAACAGATTCAGAAAGAGCGTGGGACTAGATTCTTTCATGTCAAAGTTGCGTCAAGACAATCAAACTGACTTGTCTGAGACTGCCATCTCCGTCTGGCTTGGTTATGAGGGCATCTGCGCTCTGTAGCGAATGTTAGAGAAGTGTCGAATGAATGCCTGAGGGAGACATACCCAAAAGAAGCGTTATTCAGTTCAACTTGTTCATTATACAGTTTCTCGTCCCACTCATCCAATGCTTGCTGTTTTAATCGATCTGCCTCGTTGGCATAAGCTTTCCATGCCTGTCGATGAGGAGAGTCCAATAAGTGTGTTCCATCTAGGATAGTCCTATCTCTCTTCATGGCTCTGTACATAAACTGCATAGCATGGTTCATGTACACTAGGCCGTGCACCTCTCTTGATGTCTCGTCTGTTATTTTCATCGCATGGTTGAGAAGAGCCTCACCCTCGTCTAATTCTACATGAATGGCTGCAGTGCCGTTCACTAGCGTAACAAGTTTGCGACAAATGCGGCGTGCCCCTTTGAAGCAGTAGACATGGGGAAATGGGCTTAGGGCTGGTGCTGGTGATGTGCTTCGAGGGCGAGGTGGTGTCATGGCCGAAGGGGAATTGATGACGGGCGATGGTTTAGCAGAGCGTACATCTTCAATCCAACTTGTTACAGGATTGTTCTCGGGACTGGGGCTTCGCCTCTGCCTCTCTACAAAATTCCTGGCTTAGAAGAAATCTAAGAAAGGGTAAGGCAATATACTTACTCAGTGGTCTCGGACAGTCATCTTCTTTAGACTCCCTTTTTTTAATTGAGGCATTGATAGGAGTAGGAGACTGGTTTTTTGAAGCAGAAGCTATGTCAATCCGAGGGATGTGCCTTGGAACACCGTCTGGAAACCTTCTACTGAGCAGGTCAACTACGACATTCTTTTTTGCATTTGTTTTGACGCCTGCTATCTGTAAATAGCCAATAATGTTAGCAGTGCAACTTGCAGCATAGGGGACTCTGACGATAACACTTTTGCGATCAGTTGAAGGGCTGGGTATTTCAGTTCCAATAGGTCAGTGCAGGTAAGGGAAGACATGATAGTAAGGTATGAAAAGGTGGTTGCGTATACGATATCGTATTATATTCATTCATGGTGGCCATAGCAAACAACGATTTAAGCAGTCGTCGTTGTTCGCCAAATCAGGACATTCTGCGCTAGATGTGATCGATCATCCCCACTTGCTTTGACGACCCTAAACTCCCTGAACCAACAACAAGACCGCCAGACAAAACAAGAATGCAGGAAATGGATCACAATGACAAAAGAAAGCAACAACAGTCAGCAACAGTCATACAAATTCCCGGATATATTGTATCGCCCAGCATATCCTGAATTATAAACAATATGATTCCTTGGTAACTTTGGCCACAGTAAATTTCAAAGTTCATTGTTCGAAGTGGTTACTAATAAGCTCACAGTCTATCTAGGAAAACCCTTCTTAACTCTTGCTATAACTATCTCTTATAATTGCTTAATGTCTTCAGAGCCAGCAGTACCCCTTCGACGCTCCAAACGCTTGAAAACTACTGCCAAGGTAAGCCATTGTATTCTACTATTCTACTTATGCGAAAACTTTCTCAAGGATGACACTGTTTCTCGAGAAGAGGAACCCAAGACACGAACTAGTCGTTCCAAAGATGGGCGAGTGCATGATCCGCGTGAAACCGCCCCAGAGGAACCCCTCGTAGGACCTGGCAGACCGCCTGCTCCTAAGCATGAAGTCAGACCAGAAACTCCCCTTGAAAAAGAGTTTTTCCCTTCGTCTGGCCATAACCCACGTGAGCTTCGGCAGACATCGACTTGCTACATTGTTTCTTAATCTGCCTCGATAGGAAGTGATAAATTTCCTCAAGTCGCTGATGACGACGATCCTCGCGAGAATGTGCCCGACAATTCTGATGAACTTGAACGTTCGCCAACCCCTCCGTACTCTTTTGGCACTCCTCTTGGGCTTCTCCGATCAGGGATCCCGAATTGATTTCAAAGCCCCTACTGCCTCATCTTGAGAAAGTTCTCCGAGACATCGTGAACTCTATGAACATCATCAACGACAGCAATAAAGCCGATTTTTTGCGCATCGTCAATCTCTCTGCCGCTGCCATCAAGTTGCAATCTCGTGCCGAAACCCTTCGTGCTGCTCTTCGATCAGAGAAGAGAAAAAGAGAGCGTTTTGAGTCATACATAGCTCACTGGGCACGCAATGACCAACACGAATGGTCGCTCCAGGACGTGTATGGAGGATCATACAGGGTCCTGGCCGATGAGAGAGGAATGCGACTCGACGCCGGTGGTCGTGAGATTGAAGTTGATAGTGACGTCGAGGAAAACGGCATACGGTAATGAAGCTCCTTCAATTTGCTGTTGCGAGTAGCTAACATCACCCGACAGCATCCATGCCGGTGCGTTAGAAGCTTCACCACGCACGTGTGTTGATGAGACCGAAATTCCACGGTTCGTTACTCAACATCTACTTGACTTTTTTATCCTTATCATTTGATATAGGCATCCCAGAAATCATAAACGTCGTCGAGAGCCCGAAGAGGATGAAGAGGATAATAGATATCAAGCTCGTTCTCGAACTCACGAACTCGATACAAATCTCGAAGCAGCGGCTGAGTAGGTGGCGGTTTAGGGTGCAGGACTCAATCGTCTTTCGTTAATAAAGCTATTTAGTGAATACCCTGTCGAAGTGCTCCAGAATGAGATCGATGCCAACACACGTCCGCCCAGAGAAGACAGTATATCGCGTGGCACACAGTGAGTTGCAACGGTTCTACAGCCTTTTCTTTCGTTAATAATAGCCATTCAGCGAAAGTCTTGCCAAAGTGCCCCAGCATGAGATCGCCGCCAATGTCAACACAACACCGCCAAGAGAAGACGATATGTCGCGTGATACATCGTGAGTCGCAGCGATTCTATCTCGATACCTGAAACTTACTTCACCGATCTAGGAGTGTTTCAACTGTACATCGGAAACGTCGTCATAGACGTGTGGTGGTTGATGCCGACCATGACAGATATAGGAATCGTCCCCGGACTCGGTCCAAAGACAATGAAGATCAAGTTTCAACCGTTTCACCAAAGTCGGCTTCTGCGAAGGGAAAAGCGAAGGGAAAAGCGAAGGGAAAAGCGAAGGGAAAAGCGAAGGCAACAGATGCCGATTACGAACGTTGGGAACGTGAAACGCGAGAGCAGGCGAACTTACAGAAGCTCCTCGAGAAATCGCCCGCGATTGCATTGGAGCAACAACTTCGTCAACATAACGCGCTGCGGAATGCTGGGCAGTCTAGAGCAGACAATGACCAGGCTCTTCCTCCCGACCCGTCTACATCTGGAATCCAAATGTACCTCCCTCATCGTCGATCAAACAGAGGGGTGCGCCGAGTCTAGGAGGGCACTCAGCCTAGGCACTTCTTTGAATGATATAGATGCGCGCAGATACTATATCGAGCATACGGATAATTCTAGTCCCAGTACAATACATGTATAATTTAGTGATACGATGCTTCAGTATATAACAGCCAGTGAAATTGGAAGGAAGCTCAGTGTAGTCCAAAGATGAAACAAAAAGTACCCCAAGTAGATTTGTTAGTGAATTATGATCTATGTGCGCCACGGCCCGCCATGTTACCACTTTGCTGTCGTGTATGTTGATCGTAGTATGGTGAAGGCTGTCGAGGGGGATACTGTTGTGGTTGTGACAGATTCGAATATTGTTGGTACTGTTGGTACTGAACTTGAAGTTCAGGTGATTGGGAGTATGCTGGGCTCTGCTCCGGAGGATAAGGGGAATAACTCCTTTCCTGAGGTCGATGAACTGGGGCTTCTCTGCTGCCCGACAAGGGATCCTGATAAAGCGATGGAGGTATTGAAAGGCTCAACTCCGATGCCGCCTGCGGCTGTTGGTAATAGTTACGGGTATTGAGCAATGGTTCTTGCATTGAGTCTATCTTCGCCAGCTCAATCTCCGATTGATTGTGGCGATGCAATCCCCCAGCGAGATAGTGATCATAACCAGGAAGTTGGGAAAGTGTTGGCCCGTTTCCATGTAATGTTGGTGACTTGGCAGAGTCGGGGCCATCGAGCATCACAGTCGATGTCATGGAGCGTGCATCCCAGTCCAATTCTCCACGATCACGTTGGTATAATGCCAAGTCATATTCCAAGTCATTCTGTGTGACCAATGAGCACAGATATCAAAATAAGAGCGTAATGAACGTACCTGAGAAACAGCAGCAATCTTGATACCACCCGGTACGACCTGAGCCTCCAACTTCTGTCCTCCATATTCTTCCATTTTGGCCTCATGCTTCTCGATCCTTCCTTGATACACTTGATTTAGCAACGGCATCATCTTCGCATGTAACATCGGCGTGAATAGCTCAGCATGAAGCGCAGGATGACCGAAGCGTCTTTCCAACCTATGTCCCCGTGCATCGGCGCGCTCGGAGTGAACTCGTGCAAGGCGGATCTCATCATCCGTTGGGATAAAGTACTGAAACTTGGGCACGTAGGCGCGGTTGATATAGATTTTGTAAGCGACGATGAAGAGGATTGGGGGTATAGTGGAGAGCCATTGCAACGATTTGAAACGGTATTGGAGACCGATCGCTGAAGAGAGAACGTTGAGTTATTATTAACATCAAATGATTGATGGGCTGGAGAGTGAACGTACTCAGGATCATCAATAGTTGCATTAGGATCGCAGAGAACAGCAAGCGGTTAACGGCAACATTCCAAAGGCGCTGAAATGATATTATGGATTAGAGTATGCAGACGAAATGAAGAAAACGTAGAACTCACGCCACCAGATTCAACCTTTGAAACGAACACAAACATAAGCTGGTATTTGTAAACCCATGACCCTAGCCAGAAGACAATCATGGCAGCAACAGCGACCAAAGGGGCAAGAGGGGCAAAAACTAAGCCAACGGCACCCATGAAGAGCTAAATGAATGATGAGCACACGTTAGAAGGGGAAATGACACCACTAACGATATTTGAACTAGAATATGGTGTTAGTTACGCTCAGAAGTCAAGACCTTTGAGTGAACTTACTAATAGATCGCATATTGGAAGTTAGGAGGTTGTGTCCACTCCCTGATGTCACGAGGTGTTCTGCCAAATGCGCTGCAAATGTTTCAGTACAGCACTATACCATGGAATGTCGAAACACTCACTGTGTCTTAAATGAAATCCAGACTAAGTTGATAATCTGTGCCAAATCGAAAATCACAAGGAACCCTCGGAGCCTGAAAAGAACTAGTTAAAACTACGGGAGGCCATCGCAAAAGGAGATGCCTACGGGAAGTAAGTCAACCAGTACGAGGCTTGGTCGATATACGTCCTGTGGATTGTTGAAGGGAGTGCTAAATTGCAGAACAGATCAGTAAACATTTTCTTTATATTGTGACTATCCCGAAAACTCACTGTTCAGCTTCTGGATAATTTCTTGGAAACTCGCTTTTTCTCCGATCTCCTCAACAATTTGCTTCACAGAGTCTAAAGATGTCATGTTTGTTAATAAAGACAGATATAACGGAGCTCATTGACTGACTAAATATGACACCAATTAGGGTGAAGATAACCAATTGACTGATCACCAAGAACGTGTAGTAGCGAGCAATGACCGCTCGGTCTAGTTTCGAATGTGTCAAAGCACCCATATACTGAAAAGCGAAAACAGTCAATAAATATATGACAACGAGGCGAAAGGCCCACCTGAGTCAACCAACGCATGATAATGGGAAGGAAGAAGCCGAAGAGGCCCGAGACAGTAGGGGGAAGAACACCAGAGATGAACGCAAAGGTACCAGGTGATGTATTAGCCCAATCGTTGAGGAAGGGAACATAAGTGACAAGCTGAGAATCATCCCATCAGCGATTGCCAAGTCTCTGGCGGGTTGTGCATACTTACAGATTCAAGGTTGGCGAGAATAGAGATGACGAAGAGCGGCACCGTATTGAAGAAGCAGACAGCTGCTAGCCAAACAAAGCCGATGGTCTTCTTTCGGTATAGCTCCGCGTCAGACTTGTTCATATTGTCCCAAATCTACAAATGTGGATTGTCTATCAGATATCCAGAGAGGAGTTTCAACACACTCACAATGTCCTTAGGATTCGGAGCAAGCGAAATGGTTGTGCCTTTCGGATGTTTCCCCTTGAGTATCTTGGCCACGATGTGTGCATATGGTACGGCAGCCATGCTTGCGAATCCATAGTTCTCTGCCTTGCGTGTGTCAATTTGGCGGCGATATTCCTCGATAGCTGCTTCAGTTCGCTGAAGTTTTGCACTAAACGAGCCTGAATTAGAGGTGGAATATTGCAAGTGACAGCTTACTCACGTGTAGTGATCAATTGCATCCTTCTTCATGCCTCCAAGACCACAGGTTGCACCAACTCGAATTGTTGGCCTCTTCTTCCCTAATTTCCCACCCTTCATGTACTTGACGAGAACTGCCTCGAACTCCCTTACGGTAGTATTATGGTATTCGATCAATAAGGGAAGTTTTCCGACTTTACGGCCGATGTGCACACTCGTCGTCGGATACGGGACCTTGGTCGATTCAAAAATAGCTCGGAGCCCTTCGTCAGTTTGATTCTTTCTGGGAACATGAAGAACGGTAAGAGTGCGGGCGTAGAATGATTCGAGGTACTCGGGTGACCTGAACCACGTATGACGAAGTTTAATCATGGCCTTCCAGTGGAAATCGACGAAACCAATAATCATCAGGGTGATGAGGTAGGTGACGGCAACATGGGCGTAGAGGAGATTGCCACCGACATCTCGAATAGTCAATATGCTGAGTATATCTCTGTCAGATGAGTCGACGTTCTTGAGGTTGTAGGTAACGTTGATTGGAATGAGCACAGAACATGTGAGCCCCACTATGCCGAGGAAAAGCCATCGCATGAGGCGGTTAAACCGCAGGAATGTGACGGCATCAAGACCGATTTTATCGAGCAACTCTGGCTCCTTGGTGTGAATCAGGGGCGGGAGCCACCCAAAGATAGAGTCTGATATTCGAGGTGGAGGCTTATTGCCGATATGATATTTGACCTTTGGCTCATAAATGATCTGGAATGGCGCGTGAGGCAGGTACTGTGGAGTTTTGATTGAAAGCTCATACTTTGTTCTTAGGGCGCAACAGGTTGAAAGCTAGGATTGTTGCAAGCTGACATGAAGCGCCGATTCTTCAGCAACTAAAGCAGGGACCTACAAAAAGATACCTACCGATATTATACTCATCGTCACCACCTGGGATCCTACTGCAGCGGGCGTCAACGTCCGTGAGTTATCATTGAAAAGATTGCCAGCTTCATTGGTAATGTTTGACATGCTGGTGAAAAGAAGGAATTAAATTGAAAATAGGCTGTTGTGAAGAGAATGTCGTGAAGAAAGAAAGAGCGACTCGCTGCTGTGGAGCTTGCCTATAGCGTCGATGAGGTGGAGAACTCGTTAAGAGAAAACGTGGCTGTTCTCAGGCTTCTTTGTTTGCCGTTTAGACGGCAATCACTCCGTTCCGCAGACACAAAAAAAAATGGCCCTTGTTCCCCGCAGGTCTGCAGATAAAGGAAATACAATCGAAGGATGAGGTTGTCAACGCACCACCGCAGCATAATACAAAGCCATTTTAAGCCACAAAACTAAAAATTTCCTTTCACTTTACCCATGCGTTCATTCAATTGGCACAAGTATGGAAGGCCAGAGAAGGACTGCGCAGGTAACACGACCTTCTCTAGAGGAATTCGAACATCAGAAACTTGAATTCCTCTATGTATACAAGAAGTAGACTCTAGTAGACTCTGCAGACGACAATAACCTCAATGACGATCCCATGCCAATCAACTGCAAACACACGGCAAGAAATTTCGAGTGTCGGCACATTTCTCGTCACCTCCCCAAGTCCGTGGTTGTGAACCACGATGAACGGCAGCGGTTCAAGCTATCCGTGTGCAGTCCCCATATATGCTCCAGGGAAGGAGCCTCTTCCCCCCGGTTTAACCGAGGAGGACCGATTCGCGATTCAAGAAACAAAAAAATGGGAGAGGTACGCAGGAATGGCTATGGAATCCTGCGCTGTCAAAACCGTGCTAGCTGGTGGTGCAGGTACATTTACATTTGTCATTTGACGCGCAGGCAGTTATAACACGAGTATATTCCAGGGTTTGGCATTGGAGCGTTCTTCTCATTAATGTCCGCCTCGTTTGCGTATGAAGATCCTCTTCTGCGGCAACAGACTCAGGCAGGCATGAAGGCGACACAAAAAGCGAGAGAAGTCTTTAAGGAGATGGGAAGGGGAATGTGGTCAAGTGGCAAAGGCTTTGGCAAGGTTGGCGCATTATTTGCGGGTATAGAATGTGTGATAGAGTCGGTGCGTTAGTTTCTCTTTGCATATTTTCAGCCGTATTCTGACACGCGGGACGCTTCACCAGTACCGAGCGAAAAATGACATTTACAATTCTGTCTCGTCGGGTTTCATCGCAGGCGGCGTCCTAGCGCGTAACTCGGGGCCCAAGGCTGCCTTCGGCGGCGGTCTGGCATTCGCTGCCTTTTCAGCTGCAATAGATTTGCTATTCCTTCGCCGAGACACTCCAGAGTACGTTACTTTTTTTGCTTCGTATCATTTTGGTTGTCACTGACGTCTCGTTCAGAGAGGACTAAGCACGTTAGGACTACCTTAGATTAAGTTATTTAGGATCTACGCTACGACCTATATCCAATGTATTTTATAATCACCTTAGTTCTCGTCTTTTTCTGTTCCATTGCAATATGTATTAACGCACCCCACTACTTGCAAGGGTAACAAATGAGTGAAACAAGTGTAATTAATGGTATAAAACGTCGTGGTACAAGACATTACTATGCATCATAATAACATAACCCTTCCAGATAAACCCACAAAAAGTACCGAAAAAAGAGCAGGAAGCAGCATTGCTCTATATATCAAGTCAAATAAGTTAATGCTCAACCACACTTACAGTGGCAGTGTATCTTGGTGGCGCTTCACCCATCTCGCTCTCCTGGCCAGATATGAGTCGCTCGTATTGTGAGCTTTGACTATACAACGTCTCCAGGGGACGTAAAGACGACATCGTTCTTGGGTTAATTGGGCTGGTTTCTGCCGCAGACGCAGAAGAATCGGAAGAATGGCTTGATGTCATCCGCTCTAATGCAGTAGGTCGACGAACCCGCAACTCCTCCGCCCGCCTCGCTTCACATGGACATTTGGGTAAAACGGTCGACTTCTCGTCGAATGACTCCGAATACTGAGGGAGTGACGTCCATTCGGGATTGCACCTACACTGTAAATATGATGCGTCTAGTCAGCAACTTGTCATTCCAGGACGTCTGTGTAAACAAACTAACCGAAAGAATATGTATTGGCGTCTGTATGACAATGTCGAAAAGTTTTCTCTTCCCAGTCTTGGGGTCGATGTGAAGATCATCACTGCGTTCAACGCGCATAACGCATTTGAGCTGATGCGTGATTACCATGTTGCTTCGCCTATTCTTGTTAGTAATCCGCATCTGACCACACGACGATGGGAGATGGAGGTCTTGGTGGAAGGTCCATGGACCAGGCCCCATCAGCATTGAAGCCATCTCTGATACGTCGTCGTCTGGCGTCACCAAGGCATATAGGGGAGAGTTCTTGAAGGCATCGACATCATCGGCTTCCAATGGAAGTATACGGCCAGCGTGCTTCCCATGGTCTTTGACAGTCAGGAGGTCAATGTGGTGGATGGGATCTGTTCGTGCGATTCGTTTCATGTGAGTATAATAATCAACACGTTCTGGAGCAATTGAGCAAGTCTGAACGCAGTGCGGGATAGAGATGAACATACCTTCAATGAAAACAGAAATTCTGTGGACCTTCATCTTCGTAAGAGGCAGCAAGGTGAAGGTGATAGGGACTGTTCCACCAATGTAAAAGCTGCGGCCAGAAATTGATATCAAGTATTGCAATTGCTGTTCCCAATGTCGTTCAACGATAATATTCTCGCTTTCTTCCGTATCTTCTTCCGTTGGTGAAGTTACAACAATCACTTGGCGACTTGCCGCAAGCTTTGCCTTGAACGCCCCAGGGCGATGCACTGTAGCCCGCAGCCGCCAGTTCACCGTACCATAGTTGCAATGAAGCGTGGGGGGTGAATTGGCAGGTATTGCAAAGGAGATAGGATATGTGTAAGTCCCTGGAAGTAAGACTGTCAAAAAAAATGCTGCAGAAATGATATCAATGTACAATAACCTTTCTTAAACTCTTTCCAGCCCGTTTCCCCTGGGTCGTGGTCCAGCTTCAAAATGTCACCGATCTTACTCAATGTCGAACGCTCTTTCGAGTGTCCCTGCCCCGCGGAAGGACCACGAGCTACTTTCTCTGACGTTCTCCCACGACGTGTCTTCTCGTCATCAGCGTTGTAATCGTGTGATGCAGAATTAGCTCGTCTTGGCGAGTTTGTCCGCACGGCATCCATAAGAACACTAGATACTGCTGAAAGATGAAAGCGGGATCGGGACCCTGCCCTTCCTCGGCGTTCGGAGGCACCGTTTAACCCTGTGGGACTTGGTGCGCGCGACGAATTCCGTGACACAGAAGGTGAATTGGTTCTCGAGTCAGCCAGCGAAAAGGAGAAATTTCTTGGAGTCATCGGCACTCCGTCCTCTGGTATCTCTTCTGCACTTGGCAACCGGGAAAGAGAGCCCGGGCGAATAGACGACGGACGTGGTGAAGTAGGCGTGAGTCCAGTCGATCTACCTAAGATTAGGAGTAGAAAATCTCAGACTAGAATAAAATAAGGAGACAATACGCACTCCTTGACCCTTGGAGGTCGATGGTCAATGCTTTGCGATGGTCTTCCAGGGTCAGGGTAGCAGGAAGGCTTGTTCGCCCTCGAGATGATATTGGAGGGCTAGGCAAAGGAGAGTATGGTGGTGCAGGCGGGACAGGATACTCCTCATGAGATAAGGGGGTGCGTTGAAAGTAGGAACTATCTGCGCTTAGGCGTCGAGAGTGCTGTATTCGCGAGGGAACACTTTCAACGACAGAGATAGGCTCGTTATTTTCGAGCTCCTGACGATTCCTGGGTGTATGAGAGAGTGGCGGATGAGCGTGGTCGTCGGAATCATAATCACTTCCAAGTCGTTGATGGTAGGCAGCGCCTGGTCCAATTGAGAGATGACGTCGTGTTTGACCTTTACCAGCACGAAAGTAGACTGTCTCCGCATGGAACAGAATGTGTTCCTCGGTGATATCTGTTCTTCGTGCGCCAATGCCTTGGATATGGATTAGCGGCTAGAACCCTGAACGGAGATAAATGTCAATCACACCTTCAGGCCATGCTGAGCTGCTCTTTGCTAACAACTCTAATTCAATGCTAGTTATTCGGGTCGGCTTCTGCAGCTCCAGTACCAACAGCCCTCGCAGCATCGAAGGCCGTGACTCCTGGAGACCACGGTAGCGTCTTCCAGATCCATCAGACCTGAGGAAAACAGCGGATTCTGTGAGTCGAATTGAGAGAGGGTTCTTCTTCTCTGCCATTGCTGCAGCTGAGGAGAAGAAAACACAGAACCAGACGAGGGATTGTTGCAAAATATCTCAGAATAAGTTCATTTTTGGCACCAAAATGGATCGACACACATGATCAGTTGCGGAACTTCGGAAAAAAATCTCTCAAAAACCTGATTCCATCAATTCTGTTTTTGAAAGACTTTCCACGTGCTACTGTGTTATACCACGACTGTGATGGTCCTCTCCAAATATGTTTTCTTCATATAAGTTCTGCTTGCAATAAGTTTTCTGGATCTATTCATCACTCAGATCTCTTCACACCCCTTCATGACGTCGATCAACTTCACTACCTGATTCGCTTTGGATTTATCTAATGCTGTTCGTCAATGTACACCAGTTTGAAAGGGCTTTCGTACTGGATGTCAAGTGCCATCGAGGAGCCTAGCTACATAAAACTTCTTCGAAGTTACGGAAGGCGCTTGATTGACTCGGTTTACGTCACTCGAGGCTTCTACTTAACCATACCTGCCCCCTATAGTTCACTAGGTGTTTCTCTCTCAACCACCAGCCACGTTGCCTAAAGATGTATAAATTTACTCTTTCCCTTTCTGTGGTATTATTTCCGTCTTTCTCTCTCGTGGTTGGTTCTAAAAATGGAGCCTCTCTAGGTCGCTGCTGTTGTTGCTGCCTCCGCTAAGACAATCGTGATCAACGTTGGAAATACAACAAGTGACGCGACTACTGTCTTTCAACCTAACTCTGTTATTGCCAACGCAGGTGATACTGTCCTTTTCAACTGTGAGTCCCTTCTCTACCATAGCGTCACCGCCCTCGTTCAGCTCCTTTTATCTAGTCACACATGGCAACCATACCGCCACGCAGTCGGCCTTTACTTCACCTTGTGTCCCAATTCACAATACCAACTTGACTGTAAACGGTTTTGACTCCAGCTTCCGCGATGCTGGCAATGAACAAGCCGTCACGACCCTCACTATGACGATCAATGACAACACAAGCACTATCTGGTTTTTCGACCACAACACATGCGCTCAGGGCGGCGTTGGGGGAATAAACATCAATAGTTCCAGTACCGAAACCCTCGCTGGCTTCCAAGTGAGCTTTTATCATACTCCTCTGCCCCTTCGTGTTAAACTCGTTGCTAATGTTTTGTCTTCAGCGTAATGCGAAGAGGCTTAACGGAACTTCCACCTCCAGTTCGACAGCTACTTCTCCCGTCGCGAGCGCGACGGGGTCAGCTACGAACTCCAATTCTAAGCCAACAAAATCGAACGACGCAACACGTATCACTGCTCAAGGCGCATGGGCGATCCTGTTGACTTTTGCTGCCCTGGCAGCTTCTTTGTGATGTAGAAGATGTGCACTCTGTTTGGTCTCTTCACGACCAGTTCCTCATGGACTCTTTCTAACCCTAGAGACGATCTCTTTGTTACCCATATCTTGGTCCATCTCATCCTTATTCTACTGTAGCTTCTTTTTGGCCTTTAGCTTGTGTTGTAATCCTGTGTTTGTTGCCTGACGTCTAGCTCCATAAATGCATGTGTTTGTTGCTCCCCGATGACCAGAGACCGCTCGCAACCCACAGAGAAAAGCGCGGCGACCCGAGGCGTTACCTGACAGATAGCTCCATCAATGCAAGCCTTTGTGGTCCACTGGTCTTGAGCAGATAAGGTACACTCTCAAAAAAACATTCTCTGTCGCTCACAGAAATTTTTCATCGGTGTGGGTGTATGATGGCTTCCAGCTTTCTGGTCGAAAACATGCGTGCAGTCATTCAGTTCACACTTGACTCAAGAATGCAGTGCAAAACGAGGGGTTGGAAGGCTCCGACCAACTAATTAAACACTGCACTAAACACTGCAGTGTGAACAAGGAGGAAACAGTAGGTTTTTCGCCGCTCACTGCAGGCATCTCCGGGTAAAAATTGCCTGTCTAATCCACAGAAATTCTCCGGATCTGCACAACGTCCAGGTAAAAAAATGCCTCTAGTCCACAGAAATTCTCCGGATCTGCAACATCTATCCAGTGTTGTCGGATTAGCTCCATGAATACATGCGTTTGTTCGATTCCAAACGTCAGAAGAGCCCACACACTTACCTATGCCCAAATTCAATCGCCTCAGCCCAAGATGCATTTCGTCTCCCTTCGCCAGCAATCGCACATCCAGGCCTGATTTCTGAATCAGAAAAGATGATGGCATCGCCCTCAATGATATTGGTGTGTGATATCTCTAAGGCAAGATACGGTAACATACATCAGTGGCAGGGATAGTTTCCTGAACAAGATTCTTCTCTAGCTTGGCCAGCTGATGGCGTGACATGAGCAACGCCTGTATCCTTATGACCAAGCTGTCTCTCGTGGCGCAAACGTGATTTCCTCCTTACCGAGTGGGAACTTTGTAGAGCAAAAATTGGTGAATTTCGCCGCCAGCTGTTAAAAGGCTCCAATGGCCCTTACAAAGTTCAAAGCGTACCTTAGCGCTGTCACGAATGTCAAGAAATTTGCAGAGGGTTGCCCAACGAAGAACAAGGGCATGTTGAATTGATGAGTGTCCCAATTTGGACATTTGCTTGTTCCACTGGCCACCACGACGCTGATGGGGGCTGACAACGTCATCTACTTGGACTACCCGCATTAGGACTTTACTTTCTTAACTATCCTAATATGGGCTTCGCTTTGTCGTCGCCCTCACACAGGCCGTTGTATATATCCTCCCACCTGACAATGATATCCACAGGCTTATTGTTCTCCTCCTCCCGCTGTCGAGTCATACATACTCACGCTAAACAATAATGCAGCTGAAGTCTTTTGTTTCTGTGTTCTTCGCTTGCGGTGTGTACTCTCATCTCTCAAAGCCCAGCGCCCTCCTGATCATGTGTCCGTACCTCAGCAGCCCTAATGGCTACTGCTTCACCAATACCTCTTTCATCGGAGGTCGAAGCGCGAAATATTGTTAGTTCCTCTTCATATAGCTCCTGGCACGTTAACTAAAGCCAATCCAGCCAGATCTCATCCAACGGGAACATCACGCTGGCGCGGCCCCAATAGCACGGGAGCCTAACGCCAACCCCGAACCTAATCCCGAACCCATCTGTCGCATGAACTGCCTATAGATGGTGCGTATTTTGAAGTATATTTGAGTTCTCGTGCTGATTTCTTAAAATTATAGATGGCAGTAACGGGCTTGATTTGCCATCCATTGCTGAACAGCAATCGCTTTGAGATACCTTCGAGACCTTGCGCACATAGCGGGTCTATCACACTCCTTACAACCTTCTTCGTACCCTATTGGGTACAGGGCCGTGTGCCACCTGATAACCTCCGGCATCTGCATACCTTTCCCGTATAATTCACCCATACCCCTAGACTTGAAGTGTGGCACACTTCGCTCTCTTTTCTGGTTTTTTTTTGCGTTGCTTTTGTCCCTTGTTCTTTGGTACTGTCGTTATGCTTTGATCGCCACTGGCTGTGGCAGCCTTGTCTTGTATTCTTATTAGTGTAGCCGTTATATTGTATTTTTATTCCCCGCAAAAGTTCGAACGTTAGCTTTAGGACATGTACTTAGCACAAGAAATACAACAGAATTCAACCCAACATCATCCACGTTTATGAAATCCTATCCATTTGAAATCTAAGTCACTAATTCACTGAAAAGATAAGCAGCAGGTGTGTATAGGTTAGCAAGCTATCTTTGATCCCCTGTATAGGTATTTGATATAATACGCCACGGGTCATCGCAATTGTCGACGTCTAACTCTTCTAATGATGTATGTGCTTGTATTGTATCCGTTGTGGTGACGAGAGCGAGTAGCTCCCGATTGAGAAACACCCTACGAATCGGTTTGCCTCCAAGCCGACGTAGAATAACGATTTCGCTAAGAAGTGTTGAAAACTTGGCTGCATATTTCTCGCGCAGCGTGTGAAAGGCGAGAGTCTGGAGATTCGGCCAATACTCCATATCTTCAAGAAGCTGCCTGACGAACAAAAGGTGGAAGCTGTTACACGACTTGAAAAGGATCGCTGATACGGTCGGGAAAACCTTGGCGTATTTTTCAGATGCATAGTAATCGAAAGATTGGAGGGTCAGGTATTTGAGCACAGGGAACGAAGGGAGAGGGTGATGACTGTAAAGCATATTGACAATCTGATAGTGGGCTTCAGCGCAGCTCAGCGCAAGCGAATCTAGATTGGGAAGTTTGACTGTTACAAGGAATTTCCCCGCGAACGTTTCATTGTTGTCGAACCGGAGGGAGCGGATGGTTGGCATTGTCACATTTTCGACGGTCCATTCTCCTGAAAATTTGCCATAGATCGAGAGGGTCGAAAGCGAAGGGCAGGCGCAAACGAGACTTAAAAGGAAGTTGCCATCGATCCCTGACGGTAATCGAAATCGACTAATATCAAGGTGTAGAGTCGTTAGGTTCTCGAAGGGAGGTATATGAGTAGCATTATTCGTTGAAAGCGTGACAAGCTTCGGTGCCCCGCCGATCAGGATGCTTGGAGCAATAGGTAAGGGAATGTAACCCATAGAAACGTCTTGATCATCTTTGACTTGTAATCGCTGGAGCCACGGAGCGACTAAGTCCTTCATGCGTGACAGAATTGCATTTGTGATGATGCTGTGGGACGTATAAACAAGGAGCGTCTGCCACCGAATCGCATGCTTGGTGAGTAGATCGATAATGGGCATTATTTGAGTTACAGCGTCAGTAGGATCTAAGCTTCCGACTGTCAGCCAAAGAATCTTGACGTCAATGGGGCAACTTTTCGACCGTTCCAAATAACTGCTAACGCAGTGAAGAGATTTAGGAGAATTGACATCAATGTTACTCCATAACAGAGGGGTGGCGAGAGCGATTTCCCTCCAATGGTTGCAGACATGAGTCATTGCTACCTCATAAGGTAACTTGTATTTTGATCGCATTATTGGTTGGAGCTCCCTGAATATTGTCGAGAGAATATCTGGCGGCATTCTGAGTACAGGGACATCTTGCACAGTTCTGGTACCGACTGTGAAATTATCAAAAGCTGAACTTGGACGTTATGAGAGAACTTGAACTAACCTTTTACGTCTAGAATGAGATTGCCTTCCATTTGCCTTCTACGTGGCTCGTAAGTAAGATACTAGATCAAATGCTTGTTTTGAGGTGTAGTCGATTTGCGGACTGCGCAGTGACGTTATAATGGCATCGTTGGGGAATGAATCTCTTTCATGCCCACATACTGAGAGACAGGCACGGGATCTAGTGTCACACGCTGATTATGTGATAACGATGAGAGAGAAATATGTAAAGTAACGTAGTTTCAATGACAGTAACGATGAGAATTATTATGCTTGCACAGCCACATAGCCATCGAACCAACTCTATCTCCTCTGTGACGAAACTATTTTGCAGATGCATCTAAAGACAAGAGAGCAGGCTGACGTGTCTTTCCCAGTCAAGAGAAGTCTAACTCAATGATCGATTCTGCGTTCGAACTGGCTCCCTGCTTGCAACCAAAAATCAGGAGGATGCCAGCCACTACGGATGGCCTTGAAATCTTCCCACTCTTTGTTCCATTGTCCGTAATATCCGCGAAGGAGTATTAGCCTATGGTCTGTGCGACAAATTTCGTGCATCTGATACCATATCTCGGAGCTTTCGACGTGTCCATCATCGTCCGACGTCCAAAATGCCTTCGGAAAGATACTGACCACTAGCATCTTCAAGTTTGGTCGGAGGACAAGAAGTTTAGATATGCCCTTCATAAATATTTCGTCGTTCTCCTGATTCGCGTTCGCCCTACGAGCGAGTTGTAAGTGCGATAGATGGAGAAGGGGACCGAACGCCGCAACCAGGGCAACTGGTGGACACCAAAGGTCACCAGGTTCACAGAAACGGAGGTAGGTGATATTTGCAAAGATCACGGTAGACCTATGCATGACACGTGGATTAGGAACATTCATCCCGTCATGAGATTTGAACGCAACTGCAATGAGGCCAAGCTCATGTGCAGTATTTTCCGACAGGGAATTCTTCGGCCAGTTGTAGGATGGAATGCTCATCGATCGTATCCCAGAGCATATGGAGATGACCTCGTCAAGATGGGGATGGGAATGAGAGGTGACACTCTGGTCGGTTACAACGATTCGTTTGACGTGATCGGCAAAAAAAGTGGGGTGCTTTGATCTGGTTGTTCGATGAAAGAGTTGAAGGGTTTCTGGCGAATCGACGACAACTGTGCGATAAAGTATGACATCGAGTGCGAGACAGAAGGCTCTGGAAACTACAGCCAGGTCTCTTAGCCTGCATTGGAGGATGGCGATTTCGAGGATGGTGATGAACACTTCAGTTGGCAAGAGAAAGAGCGACGAGTTGGAGATTTTGAGGGATAGCGTGCGGGCTCGCAATCTTCCGGGTCGAACGGGGCCTACCACCATTATCTGTGTTGTATAGGTAGAACCCAATACTGAGCGCTGAAGGGTTGGAGAGTTAAGCGAAGAGCAAGACTTTTCAGAGCCATATATAAGATGCAAAGTGCCGAGGTTCCGAGTTAGGGAGGCATGACCAAGGCATGTATGGGGTGGGTGGTTGACAGAACAGCCGACAAAGTTTGAATGTGGTAATTTCCCTGCAACCTCGAGAGAGTGGCAGGACAGAGAATCCATAAAAGAAGGTCTTCTTAGATACTAGAAATAGACTCTGGGCGTACTAGAACTTTTCTAGCCAATTGCAAAATTCTAGGCGTCTGAGATATCGCCAACATCTCAAGTGGCAGTGAAAGGGTCCTACGAATGGTATCGCACCTTCATTTGCAGTCACCAGGTGTTGAGCACTAGACCTCAGTAGTGGTTAGATTTATGGTGGCCATAGACGTCAGTGGTGGTTGCGTTATTTAGCTCGTAAACTGATACAGTTTTTTCAGCAATTTGAAAAGTTTTCACGGAAGTTGACATGGTTATAATGAGCCTTTTCTGTTCAGGATGTATAAAGCGGTATATTCCCATTGTAGCCGAAAGAAAACAAGATGCGCGTTAACATCCAAAAGTTCGTCATGGACAGCGGAGACAAGTGATGGTTGATTTCCTATATTAGACTTGATCTGGCTTACATCTACAAAGTATTGGGGACCAGGATTTTGCAACTAGCTGGAAAGAAAGCCTTGCAAAAAGGAACAACAAAGTGCATCTAAGCCATCATAGGGAGTAGTTGGAAAGCTTGTTGCTTATATGCTTACACAAGTTGATAGACTACAAATCCTGCAAGAAGCAGAAGGACAGAAAGGCAACAAAGGCCACACTGTGGCCTGAGGAAGACACTTCAAGCCAAAACCGATACAACATTGGACCCAAGTCGACGCGCATACGGTGGAAGAACTTCGAACGCCAGTTTATGTTCCTTTAACCCACGCTTCCTTGCCCTTGACCCAAGTGCTGAGCACGGTTCCTCGTCGATCAAGAACAGCGAAATCCGCATCGGCACCTGGGCGCAAGGTTCCTTTCCTATCCTCAATTCCGAGACACCTAAGAGAATCAAAAATGAACCGAGGTATCTCACGCCTTTCGAAAGAGACTTACTTGGCAGGATTGAATGTCGCGCACTTGATAGCCTCTCCAAGTGAACAGCCCGTAAACCGCGAGAAATTGCGGACACAAGCATCCAATGTGACCACGCTGGAAGTTGAGTTAGCGCCTATACAAGATAGTTGGATGGCCAGTAATTGATGTGAGCTTACCTTCCCGCAAGAGTGGTCGTGCCTTCTAAGTAGAGTTTATATCCTTCTTTCACAAATCGTTGTCCGTCGCGCCATTCATAGACACCGTCTTGAAGATTGGGATCAAGGATCTTCTGCGCTGTACATCTTAACATAAGCAAAAAAGGGAGTGGAACGAATCACAATTATTTACCATCCGTGATAAGGACGCATCCGTCAGGGTGCGCAGAATAAGCAAGCTGTGACGAGAATTCAGTTTTGTGTTAGTTAATAAACATATGTAGCTCACCCTAACGGAATTGGGGTGCGAGTGAATCCCGTCGACGATAAGTCCATAAAATGGTCGAACAAACGCCATATCTGCGACACGGCCTTTATCGAGGTGAAGCTCGCTTCTAGACACTCTGTTGTTGAGCGGCGTGATAACACCACTCAGGGATTGGATGGTAGATGTAGGGGAAGCATAGTTGAAAGGAGAGAGAGGTGGAGTGACGGTGCTGTCGAAAGCTTCTGAAGAGTGTAGGATGTCGGTATAGATTGGGGCCGGTAGGCTATTGGGGGAGCCTGAAGGTGACTTGCGAGGAGGAATAGGTGGTAGCGGGGAAAGTGGAGAGGAAAGGTGTGGCGATGCGCCAAGTAGTCCGATGATCGACGGGTCTCGGTGATGGAGTTGAGGCATAGCGTTGAACAGATGAGTGATGAGGCCTGCACCATAGCGAATTGCAGATGTGGCAACCTCCGACGAAGCAACGCTTTGGGGTAGAAGTGAAAAAGGGTTGTTGCAGACAACAAGAAGGATAATACCTATGGCCGATCGAGAAAACAATACCTCTCTTTGACAGCTCTCCAATGGCGTTCATCACACCCTCGACTTCGGGTGCCGCGGTGATCATCCTGACGCCAGCATTCTCGCCTCCGATACCCATAAGCCAATCCTCATTATCAGCTAGATTTTTCTCGCCGTAAATTTCTTCGAATGTCTTGGTACCTTCTGGCGCGGGTAGGAGGAAGGGAGGCGAGTGTGCGCCACGCTTGGCGTAATTGATGAAAGGCCCTTCGGCGTGCCAGCCTAAAAGGGTCGCTGATTTGGGTGTCGAAAATGGTTGCAAAAGGCTGAGAAGCTTTGGGTACAGTGTCTTGTCTTGTGTCTGGCATCCAAAATCTCTTCAATGTCACGAAATCTCCATTTTAAATTGATACTCACTATCAACGTTGGTAGGACCCTGATAAATGAAGTTTGTACTAGTCTCAAGGATCAAGATACATACTATTACTCACGATGTTACGCCCGTCTCAATGATACGCTCTGCGACCTTCTTCATACCTTCACGGTACAAATCGTCGCTTTCATACACAGAGAAATCGAAATTGTAAGCGCCATTGAGCTGGATGTCAATGAACCCCGGACTGTGAGGACGCAGACTCAGTAACAGAACCCAAGCGGATTTTGAAAGCGGCGAAGGGTGCGATCCATCAACCTGGATGCGGCGCAAGTGCAAACGTCAAAATGACAATTACTTGCCTGAGAATATTGCCGTGCAAGTCGATTATTCGACCAGGTCGCTGACGCTGGGTAAAGAAGGTTTTCTAGACGCAGATTAGATTTTAGCCGCCTCTCGGTCCGTCATGAAGCACACCTGAGCGTCGATAATCGTTCCGCGCCTTTCATCAAACCAGACATCTTGTTCAATGAGGCTACCATCCTCTTGAGGCACCAGACAATGAGTGAAGCAAACGAGACCGTTCGGAGAGGTCATGGTTAGAAAAGCTGTGACGCAAGTGACTTCATAAGAGCTTATAACCTCCAAGGTGGCTCAGGTGGGACCGGACTTAGTGGAATGTTTTGCTTCCGGGCCATATGGAACTTGCTCGAAGGCATTGATGGGACCGGGTCTTCGACAACCAAAGTCGAAGTTCCAAGCGTCGATCACCGACTCCGGACTCAGACGTCCATGCCAAGAAGCAGGCAACGGTTCTGTGCTCGCCAGAGCCAGAGTTAGGCCTCGGTAAGGCTCGCTTCAAGCCTCTGTGAGCCACAACTGGCCCGGAGTTCAACGCCTCTACGGAACAAGCGGCTCCGCAACTCCGCTCCGTCGATTTGTATACTATAGACTTGTCCAACGTTGTTCACCCATGAGAAAAGCGCTCTTGAAACATCTTCAAACGTGCTTGACTAGATATATACAGTCCATGCTCGTATTGGCCTCTTCAACTTATTACAGGAAATCGATATCGATTACAGGAATCACTACTTGGAGACTCCGGATATTCACCCGGATCGCTCCCCTTGAGGTGAGAGAGATACTTATCCAGTAAAGGACCTCGGTTTATAGGAATGAGCTTCTCTGCTGCTCGCGACACGATTGATGTAAAGCTGAGCGCAATTACGTGAATTCCAAAAATAGCAACATTCTCTAGCAAGATCACACAATCATTCCGTTAGCAAAAAGTACGCACTGCGATCAGGTGACAGGAACAAATAACTCGCCTGGGATGATCATAATGTGGGAGGAGAGCCTATAATGTCGTGTCAGGAAACTTGGACACCTGTAACAGCGGTATGACTTCCATGTCAAATTTCGGTCCGCGTCTTGTAGGCTGTTGGAAAGTTGGAACAAAGCCGCTGACTGGAACAAAGCCGCTGAAGACGCGTAATCATTAGAGGAGATTAGGTACTTGCATATAATGCTAACCGTATGGGCACATACATATCATATCAATTAAACCATCCATGGCGACGGGGGTCAGAAGTTATTACGAATCCGAAAATTTTAGAACACACACTTATTGAAAGGGTTATAGACTATTATAAAAAAACATGTTGCCGAGGCGGAGAAGTCGCGGCCGCATTTCGATAGCGAAGAGCATGAAAGATGATTCTATGTCAAGCATTGTACACGATGAACGGAAGAGTTTTTTTTGTTTCATTGAATCTGACAGTGATAGATAGAGATTACGGCCACGATAGAAAAAAGGACGGACGGACGTACGTAGCGAAATACTAGGCGATAAGATACGAAGAGAGCATAGTGGGTGGGTGGTGAATACAGACAGAGATCCAGAAACCAAAGCACGGCGAGGAGGAAGAGAGGGTCCAGAGGTATTTGGAGACATGGGGTATAAGTAACGGTAGTCCTCTCCGGCGATGGTGTCAGGACAGGAGGTAGGCTACTTTTTGAGTAGATATAAACAACGTAGCGCGGTGGTAATACAGTAATCGGATGGAAGGAGATATTAGGGGGGATGCGTGTGATGAGAGGGGGTGGAGTTGCTTTTATATGTAAACATAAATTTAACGAGGAATACTAGCAAGCCAAGACCATAGAATCATAATGATGGACATACCGAGAAGAGTTGAAAGAATGGAAAATAGTTGGAATAAAAGAGTGATACGGGTCGATGTCGTAGACAGAACCCAAGGGGTTATTCAGCTCAGCATATTTGAACCTCCCACTCTCCACCCTCGCCTCCTGCTGCAGGCATGCTCTTGAGGGCAATACGCACACGACGTTTCGCGACATCGCCGGCAGTGGAGTACTCGGATCCGAACCCTGTGTCCTGCTTGAGGTCACCTGCTCCTGATAGCGAATCGTCCATTGAAGCGATCAAGTCCGACATTGAATAATCCTGACCACTAAAGAGGTCCGACATCGAGTAGCCGCTTGAGGCGCCGACGCCGAGGAATGGATCTCCCGCGGGTGATGGCGGAGAAAGATACGATGAAGGCGAAGGCGCTGAGGAGGATATCGATGATAGGCTTGACGACGAAGAGAATGACGATGGCATGAACGCAGCATCGATAGATTCGGACTCAGAGGGCGAGGAAACTTCTGGACCTGGTGATGTTGCACGAGATGGAACGGTTGACGAGGGATGTATCCTAACGCGAATCTTGCCATTGTCAGCCGGAACAGTGTCGAAAGAGATGTCCAATCCAGCGAGAGCATTGTCCGTATCCTCGGATACGCCAGACGTAGAAAACTCAAGCTTCTGAGATGTAGGGGCCGCAGATAATACAGAGCTCATGTCCAAGTCGTCGAGATCCATCAAATTGCTTCCAGTGCTCTGCATCCAGTCGTAGTCGCTCGAAATGAATGAGTTGAAGTCGAAGGCGGCAGGAGCAGCAGGGAGAGGTGCATTGGGAAGGGCAAAGCTCTTGGGAACAGCCGAATTCATTGGCATGGAAAGCAAGGTGGGCAAGGCGCAAAGAAGAACCTGTTTGACGTGAAATTAGTAATGGAAGATTATAAAAGAAAGAAAAAAAGGAAAATGCATACCAGAAGGCCCAGGCTCGCGCCAGACTTGTGGGGAGGCGTTTGCGAGGGACGAATGGGAGACAGGGGCAACTGCGCATCCGCAGTTTCCTCAACCTTTACCACTGGAAGGGCAACTGCTTGGGATTTAGCAAGCTCCGCAGTAAGAATACGTTCGCGTTCTTTTGCAGAGGCCAACTGCGCCCTCAGGCCTTCGACTTCAGAAACAAGATCCTTGTCATTGTTCTGAGAGAGACTAGACCCGTTTTGGGTAAGAGCCAAGAGGCGTGCGTTCTCCTGTTCTAGTTGTGCGACGCGACTAGGTAATAGAAGAGGTAAGTTAGGGTTGGTTTGGGCAAGGAATGAGGAAGCATGACGTACATTTCCATGAGTTCAAACTCTTCGCGTTTGCGCTGCCTGCTGAGGAAAGCCGCGGCACGGTTCTTGACGAGACGGGCTTCGCGCTTGCTGAGGCCGGAGACGTCCGGGGGAATGAAGTCCTTGCTATTGATGCGCTCAACAGCGGCCCGGGCTTTCTTTGTGAGGCTGGGAGCTGGGCTTGCTGAGCGCTTAGCAGCAACTGAGGCAGCTACGGCAGCAGCATTGATTGAGATGGAGAGGCGTTCCTGTTGTTGTTGTGCGGGAGCTGCTGCGGGCTGCTCCGGGAAGTCAAAGAGCTGATGTGTGGGAAGACAGAGCTGGGGCTCGGCGTCTGCGAGAGCATCTGGACTCAAACGCATCTTGAGCATCCTGGTTGCTGGGGTAGGAGAGTTGGATACGGAGCTAGAGGGGGAAGAGGGGTTATAGTAGTGGGCAAAGGCGTCGCTGGGAGGAGGATAAAGGGCGTCCCAGGGCGCGTGGTCGGCGACGGGAGAAAGGAGGGGAGCGTCTTGGGCGATGATATGGGACATGGGGAGAGCAGGAGACCGATTCATTAGAAAGAAGAAGTGAAAAAAGTCAACTGGAATGATCAACTTTTTATGTACACAGGCTGTCCGGATTTATACCATCAATCCCTGTTGCCACCAAATCTCGCCCTTACATCCCCTACAGGTTACCTGTCCTTGCTAAATTTTATCTATTTAACCTCCTTCAACCTCCCCGACGATCCCCCCTTCCTTGTCTATTTTCAATTAAGGGCTATCCTCGGATACCCTTGCCTTTGCTTCCACTTTATGCCCCACATTTACCCCACATCACGGGTTATGTCCTCCGAGAGCGTTGCTGCAGCGGACTTTCTCATTTTCCTTCATACCACAGTCCGTACCTCACTTTTGCCCTTCGTGCCCTGACCAACCTCCATACGCGTCTTTTCGGACTCGTCGCCGAATTCCACATGAGTCACACTGGTAAAGTATAAAAAGCCACGATACATAGACTTCAACTACACGCGTATTATGGCTTTACTATGGTGCTCTTACTCGTGTCGTACGAATAACACCGCACCCATTTGTTTTTACACCGCCCCTGTGATTCTGAACCCTGTTACACCTCCCACATGAAACTCGGTAATGATCGGCTTTTTCCACTTTCCGCCATATACTCTAAAAGCCCTGGTCTTCACCAGAACGCTTTTGTCAGTTTGGGAACCGTGCTACTTGCCACCAGTGTCTGCTCATATGCGTCTCTATTTCTATTTAAGAGAACACATCAGCGTGTGAATGCCATGTCTAGCTCCCAGCTCTAGCGCGCAGGCCACAGGTTTAGGGAAATGGCTCAGCTATCCTAGCACTCTCTTACCACAGCACGAGCTCACAGCGAGATCCGAATTGTGTAACGACATTACTTCATCTGGGAGCCTTCTCACACCACAGCCAGAGCGCCTTAACTTCTAGGGATCTTCTAATGAAAACAGGCGTTATGAAGATGATATCGTGACCTTCATATATTCTATCACTTGGGGTGCTGCTGTAACAGCTATACCAATATCACTTGGATCACACCCAGAAGTTACTGCACGGGGCTGGACGGCTGCTCCATGGCCTTTTGGTTTCGGATGCGATGGAGATATGCCCACAGCGACTGGCGACATCCATCGGCATCATTGTGATCCCAATAGCGCACTACACCAACCTCGATTGAAAGTTTGAAACCCGTCAAGGACCGATTCCGTTGAAACCTTACTTCTCTCGCCGTCTTTATCGCTCCCTCTTTCCCCGATATAGCCTCTGTCTTTGGCATAGACCTATATCCCACGCTTTGCATCTGCATCTTCCCCATGTCCGCTCAAACTCCCTCCCATCTCAATCTCAACAGATACGTTGTTACCTAATGCTCCGCGCGCTGCAGCTTGCAACTGCCATGTGCCAGAGATCCAAGGACTTTCTGCAACACGTCTTGTTCTCCTCCTGATTGCGCAGCTCAAATCTATCTTTGATGGTGGCATATACATCGCAGAGGTGATGTGGATATGATATTATGGATATGATATAACCGATCTGTGATGAAGTTCTTATGGAGTAGATGAACCCCCTATGATCTTTCCGACTTTACCCTATCCAATGAGCGCCACGCACTCCATCAGGCGCCATGATATATGGGGATTGAGAGGAGTTGGTGCCATACTTATGCACAAGTTCACTTATAGGTGTGAGTGCGGCCGCGATCTAATCAATTCAACATCTACTTCAAATTTTGATGGCGTATAAAATTTTATGATGAACTCTGGAGACATTTCTTGAATTGATATGATACCATGGGGCTGTTATCGCTTGGACTTGTCACACCTGAGTGGTCCTACATGGTATTGTGGCCTCCTCTCTGCAAGTAGACCGCGCCATGCGAAATGCGACACATGTGGCTCGCCTATAAGGCTTTTCCGAAATAGACGTTCCAGTTGCATTTGATGGACTCGGAGACAATTGCAATTTGTTTGCTGCCCTGACTCTTTGTTGCCCTGCAACACTTGTTCCTGGATATCGAAATTTACTCACCCATGGGCCATGGCCACGCGTTCGAAGCTGTTCAAAGGCGAGAGGAGGGCGAGCGCCGAGAGATACCCTGAATGTGCACATGTGCAATCTTGGTCTACACCCTCATGTGAATCGCAATCATACGACGACAAATATGACTAGCCTTATTCCTTATGTATAGCTTACAATAAATACAATCGCTGGCCTTTAATTATTCTCGGACGCAGCGAATTCTAGGGGCTATCCACATTGACGCCACCGCAAAAGCCTACAGGCGCTGTCAATACCGGCTAGGATTTTTTAGGGAGGGAAATCGGACTTGCATCATTTGCGTGTTGAAGCCTCTGGGAAGCGCGGACTCTAGACGCCGATATGTGTACATGATATGTAGATATGGAGTTCATCTACGCATCCAGTGGTCGTCAGCATCTACCCATGCGAGCAGTATAAGCAGTATATTTTAAGGATCTGGAAACATCTGACCTTGATCTAACCGCTATATATCGAGCTTGTATTCTAACGATAATCGAGAACAGAGACTGTGAGAACGCTAGCATATGTATATAAAAGACATCCAAGGGTTTTACTTATAAGCACTGAGACCAAGGCTCAAGCTACCAGCGGGTAGTAGTTGTAATGTACGCTCACCAAGAGCCATATGGGTTACGCTAGATGGATTTTATTCGGCTACACTCGTCGAGATTCGACCATCCGACGCGCGACGCGCAGTCATATGAGCATTTCTGAGCGCCTGACTTGTAGTGATGCCGAGAATATGAGAACATGACTGATATTATAATGAGCAGGCCCAGTAGTGTCAAAAGTGCGGGTTTCATTTAGGTTAAGCACATGGGGTTATGTTTGCAGAAAATTGCAATACAGACAAGATCGCGAATCGTTTTAATTCGACGGGTTGAGACGATGTCAAGAAAAGAGCGACGAATACCGGCCGCCGATTATATCCAAGAAAACTAATTTGGCAGACGGCCTTTCCAGGGTGTGCCAAGGAAATTCGCATAGTTTAAAAAGTACAGAGAAGTTTACATTGGCTCTAAAAATTGTGTCCACCGATTAGAAAGTTGAACGCTAGCTACAGGGTATAGAGAAATCCGGGTTGGCCTTCGAGTGGTTTTTTCAGCTCGCCTTTTCGTGCGAGGCTATTCAAGTACCGGAAGTGAACATGGGTGATGAGGACGCCGAGGACGAGGATGACTTGTGAGCCTATAGTGACCCCAAGACCAGGAAGATAACGAGGTGCGTCTTGTTCGCGGAAGATGGTACTGGCAATGATTCCGCCGATGCCACCCATTGAGACGGTTAGAGCGGATTGCACAGATCTGAGCAGAATCGGTTAAAACTCGAGCAATGATTTCCTGTCTGAAATGAGATAGACCTTTTGCTGTGCGAGACAACGTTATTAGAAGCCTGAATCAAAACGAATTCAGCACATGAAAAACGAGTACCAAAGATTGCTCACGTAGGCCAAAACCCCGGGAACAGTTCCCGTGTTCCCAGCGTTGAGAAGAAAAACTCCTAGAAGGGCTGAAAAAACAACTGGGCACAGCCGAGATTGTACTTACCAAAGTACCTGATATGTCCATTGGCTGCGAAAGCCGTAAGGCAAAGACCAATGAGGCATATAAGAGCTTGAATGACTATGAAACCGCCTCGATGTTTGGTCCTGTCAGAAAGCCAGGAAAAGAAGAAGGATGTAACAATCTGACATATCTATATCAGCCAAAGACAAGAATAGTAAAGCAAACATACCGATGGGAAGTAAGGTGGAGCACTCTAAACCTCTCAGGTCAGTGCCTTGTCAGACACGACTAAATGGAGTGTCACGTACGAGAAGCATTGCGGCCGTTTTTGACCATCCCAATCCTCGAAGAATGAGGGTCAAAAAGTAGGCCTGGGCATCTGTACATAAATTAACTCGATTGTTACAAATTGAGCAAGGTCAAGACCCTTACATGCCGGCAGTGTGGTGCACATGAACATGATGCCTTTAAAGAAGATCAAACTCTGTACATCTGGCAAGAAAGCTCGACAGACCGTATGCCCACAGCCTCCAATCGCTCAGGTGCTTGAAGACTTTGCTGGCAGTGATCGTGTCTGGTACGGAATCCCCACGATCCTCTTCGATACGCTTCAAGACCAGTGCGGTTTGCTCAGGCGACAAAAACTTGTTCTGGTCAGGGAAATTGGGAATGAAAAACCATGAAATCACGCCTAGGAAGAGAGTTATGGTACCCTCTATGATCTGCAAGCCTAAGCTCAATAACAGGTCTTCATAACAACCAAGCGTCTTGGTACTTACGAAAATCCATGCCCAGCCGCGAATGTTCTGTTTTCCATCAAGGAGGCTGAAGACATATGCCAAGATTGGCCCTATTCCGCCCATCGTGATGGATATCAGGTAAAAGACAGCCAACCTTGCCGCAGCAACTTTGAGCCTATATCCGTTATGACTTGAGTTGTACTCACCGCTTTTGGACTTCGTGACGCTTGTACCTAGATAGACCATTTCAATACAGTGTGTCTTTACTAGGATGCGAACATACCAAGTAGAAATTATGTACACCATAGCCGGGAAGAATGAAGCCTTGCGAAGAACCTCGTCAAGGGCGATCAAGATGCAGGCTGGATCACTCACCTCCAAGGCACCGAGCAGGATACGAGTTGCCGTTAAATATCCCCACGTAGGGACAAATCCCATTGCTAGCTGAACCGCACCCCATGCTACCACAATGAACGTGAGCCAATTGCGTACACCGAATTTTCTAAGGACCAGGTTCCCCGGAAGTTGACTGTAGTCAAAGTTAGTATGCATGGGAAGGTGTACGGCAGGAGAAGACACACAATAATACGTAAGGTACGAAGTACAGACAGGTTACAATATTGTAACGAGCCCCTTCAGTCAGGCGCTAAGGGTTGGGTCAGAACGTGCATTCAGAGAAGCGGGTGATGGCCTACGAGATCCACACCCATACCTGCGGTATAGGCTGCACCAAGATTGATTCTGTCAATGAGCGCAAAGGAGTATAGACCCGCCAAGAGCGGTAAAATACGCCAATCGATGAAACGCCTAGCTGGAAGTCAGCAAAGACAAGCTGATGCACAGTGTGAATAATACATTGTTCTCCTCTCAAAATCCGCATCGACCTCGTTGACATCACCCAATTCAAGTTTGATAGAGCCCTCGGAGCGCTCCTTCAACACCTTTATGTCTGAGTCTGAAGATGATGAACTTTCAACTTCTCGTGGCCTAGTCATCGTATGGTTAGCGTCGGGGCGGATAATCAAGGGAGATTGGATGGGTATTGCAAACGAGCACCTTTATATACTAGCCCCGAGGTATCAAGCTCGGCTGACTGGACAAAAAGAGAAATGCAACAGCCCTGAAGAACCTAGAGATGTGACCCTTAAGTACGAGCTTGACAGAAAGGTTGACTCAAATACCACGTCGCAAAGAAGAATTCGGCTAACCCAGTCAACCTCTCGCAGGTCAAAGACTACAGCAGTTTGGCCCCACAATTGGTCCATACATTCAATTGTCGAGGAAGGGAAGCTTCCTGCGGGAAATTAAATGCCCCGTTTGCCTCCGTGACTGACGTTCTGATATCTTCAAACGCAAACCTGGTATCTAAAGGCACAAGAAATCTTCGAGATGAATATCCAGGGTCTTCATGGTATCTCCGTAACACGCAAATCACGGAAATTTGAGATGAGCGCATGCTGTTTGACGGTCACATCACATTTGTAGAACTGGTGATAGCAAGAGGTCCTCGGGATTAACGGAAAGTTGTTTGGCGAGACCTAAGCGTAGGGAGAAGGTGAAACGACCAGAGAGCCTGTAAACGACAGGAGAGAAGAAAAGATAATAGGAAGCATAAATTGTGACTTCAGATAAACCATTGTGGCTTCGAGCTGAAACTAACTTGATAGTTAGTTATGAAGAACGTCTTCGCAAGTCTAAGTTGTCGCATGTCGAATTTCGACTCCGATCACTCTTATGCACATGATCAAGTAATTACTTGTAGCTCCTGAAAACATCAAGCTTAAGCCTGAGTACTTTGCTTGAAATGCTTCTCAAGATTGAATTGAATACCATATCTCGAAAGACTACATATGCAAGGACAATCGATCGATCGCTACCACCCACTGGAGTAGTGATAGACACGTTCAAGATAGTATGAGATCTACAGAGAGTATAAAAATCCGGATTGTCGCCCAGATGGACTTGCCTCAAGAATTCTTTTGTTCTGTATATAAAGATATGTAGACATGATGACCAGCAGGAGTAGGAGCATGAATTGAGATGCGATGGTGGCATATATTCCTGGAAGATATTTAGGATAGTCTGCTTGTCTGAAGACCGTGGTGGCAAACACGCCACCGATACCCCCAAAGGATACAGTAAGAGCAGAAGAGACTGCTCTTTTACTGTGGGACACCACGTTGTTGGAAAACTGGGTTATGACATTTATCAGAAACCAATAACCATTTCAGATGAAAAGACCCTACATAAGCAAGTATACCGGGGATGCATCCGCCAGAGCCAGCATTAGTCAAGAATATCCCTTGTAAAACAAAGAAGTTGAGAGCATGTGGAACAAAATTTTCTGACACCCACCGGTGTATCGCCAGCCTGGTGAAGTCGAGAATCCAACTAGGCAAAGTCCGATAAGAGTCATGACTGATTGGATTGCAATGAATAGTGCCCTAAGCTGAAACTTGTCCGAGATCCAGGCAAAGAACAAAATGCTGATGGTCTATAAGAGCAGTGAAAAGCAAAGGAAGGTCAGCAGTTTGATATCATGCAAGGCACGAGACATACGGAGAAAGCATATGGAGGAGCACTCTGCCAAAAATAACTCTCATTTACGGATGATTCAAATGACAAGCGATGTTACTCACCAATAAGAGCGACTCCATGATGCTCCAGCCCATCGAGCGGAGGATGATTGTCACAAAGAAACTAAAGGCTGTTCAAATGACGAGGAGGGTCACAAACGTAAGACTGACCCAATGGCGTATGCGGGCATGGTTGCACACATGTACATTAGTGCTGTTGACTTTTGTTAAGCACGATGACACTAACAACGGGACAGTTTGGCTTACAGTATACCCAGATTCTCCAATCGAACAGGTGTTCAACTACCTTCCTTGGGGTAATAGCATCAGGTATGGAGTCTCCACGGTCATGCTCAATTCGTTCTAGGACCAATGCGGTTTGCTCGCGGTTGAGAAAGGTATTTTGGTCCGGAAATTCGGATATCCAGAACCACGCGACAATTCCAAAAAAGATGGTGACAGAACCCTCGACGATCTGGGATACAATATTACATGCAGCATAGATATTTTACATCAAGGCCAACACTCACAAAAATCCATGCCCAGCCTGCGATGCCGCAGTGACCATCCAGGAGGCTTATGCAATAAGCAAAGATGGGACTGAACCCGCCCGTGAAAATAGAAACAACGTAGAAGGTTGCGAGACTGGGCAATAGAAGATCAACTCCATCCGCAGGTTGAAGTTAAATGCTTCATACCGTTTCTGGACTTCGCGGCGCGTGTACCTGTTAAACGACCGCATTTCAAGTTAAGGTGGGACAGGAAAAGTTGGCATAGAAGTCGCACCATGTCGTGATGATGAAGACCATGGCAGGGAAGAAACCCGCCTGAATGATATAGTCAAAAGTGCATTGTATCAAGCTGTGCATTAAGTACCTCGAAAGCGCCTAGAAGAACTCGACATAGCGCCAAAAAACCCCAATTCGGAACGAATCCCATCGCAAGTTGAGCTGCACCCCAGGCAATCACGCAAAAAGCAAGCCACTGTCGGACGCCAAGTTTCCTCAAGGCAAGATTGCTGGGCAACTGGCTGTGTACGGGAAACGTCAACAAGACTTCAAGCTGAGCGAACACCTTCGATGGCTTACAGAATGATGTATGGTACGAAGTAGATAGCAGAAACGATGCTATATCGGGATCCAATGAACAGTTTCTAAAAGACTTGAGTGTATAAGATTCGTCTCCATGAACGGGACACATACAAGGTCTCGATCCATCCCAGCAATCCGAGCGATACCGAGATTGGTCCTGTCAATCAAGGAGAGAGCGTTTAGAATTCCTAACAGAGGAAGGAGTCGAAAGTCAACACGGCGCCTAGTAATTCAGAAGTTATGAGTTTCAAGAAGCTATCAAGGAATAAGAAATTTACATTATCCGGCGTTCGAAATCTTTACGCTCCCTTCGTTCATCGTCGACTTTAGTACGACTAGATGAACCTGCCTGGACTGGAGCCTTGAACGAAAGAGAACTCGATGAGGTGGTCATGACAGCAAGTGCTGGGGGATTAATGATAGGTGCATTTCATATATACTATGCCGGCGAACATCAGGAAGCAGGTAGGATTTCGAAGGAGAGTAGCAAGGTGGTCTATGTACAGCCGCTTCCTAAATGCAGAAAGGCGTGACGTCCAAAGAAGCTTTCAAAACTGTCGCGTTCCTAGCAATACGCCATCAAGCTCCTGGATGGATGCGCCCACGCGCCCAAAAGTCGAGTTTCCGAGAAGGTATTACAAGGTAGTTGTAGCGGCCGTAAGCACACATTCCTGACAGCAAACCGGGCCCATGTTGTCCGAAACATTGTCCTGCAGGTGGTTTCTCATCCAAACCTGCGAATGAAGCGGATTAATTCCGATTGACATGCGACTTGGGACTAGAAATTCCCTGAAAAATACGAAAGGAAGATCGTGTGGCATAATTCTGCGAACACTGACCTCGGTCCTAGTAGGAACAAGAATACAGACAAAAAATCCGGTGCGTAGAGGTGCGTAGCGGGTATAACGCAACTGTTATCCACCATACGATGAGTTGCAGCAGGGTGCGAAAAGTCCGAGGAGAGGCCATGCCATGGAACGTGTTCTGGCGCTCCCAGTCTGTTTGTAGTGGCGTATGCAAGGTAACCCGCACTTTGTAGGTATTTGTCGATCGCGATTCATGCTCCCAGAAGGGCGGCGTCGTACAACGTGTTCTGACACCGGAACAAGTGTCGTCTCTGGGTTCATTATATAGATGGTCTCGTTGATATCGAACACAAACAGCCGGAGACATTTGTATTGTCATTGTTCAGCTTTAGATAAACAGGGTCCGTTGACGTCCAACAACGTCCAACGATGATTCTACAAATATTGTCGTACAATCTTGGTTCCGCGAGAGTGAAAAAGGTCTACAATAAGATAATAAAAAAAGCCCAGAATCTGCAATTGATGTCAGCAAGCTTCAAACATTATTTTCAATGATCTCGTACTCAAAAAAATATCGACGGGCACGTTGGAGAATCATGGGGAAGTTTGCGATTGTGGGGTATAAGTCTTCGTTGTAGGAAGCTCCTTCCCTTTACCCTTTCCGGGGTCAGAAAAGCTTGAGCTCGGGCTTTGGTTTGGGACATCATCTTGATAGAGGCCATGCTGTTCTATGTAATCCACAACTGCAGTAGGAAGAAGATATCGGACTGAAAGCCCTCTTCTCAGGAAGAGCCGGACCTATGTGACGGCAGAACGTGAATACGATAATATCTTCCTCGTGATGCGAACCTACTTTGGTACTCGAGACGTCATTTTGGATAAGTTGAGAAATCATGTGAATATTGTTTCGCCATCGAGCCAAGCTATCGGTCGCTTGGTCCATACCAGAACCAGCGCGTTCCACGATAAAGGTGCCGTAACGGCCCAATATATGGTCTAGCTGTTTAACACGACAAATGATCAGCTAAACTTATTAAATAAAGCAGAACTTATCAGACTCACGTCAGCAAGGCTCCATACACCTGGCTCGCTCATTGTGCTGATAAGGTCCGAGCCCGCCAGGAGCATGACGTGAACATTCCGATGCTCGCCATCTTCCGTGTGGATGCCACCGAGTACTGAGTTGATCTCGTAGTCGAAGTGATCAAGAACAACCGCAGTCCGCTGGTAGGATTGGAATGCCTCCCATGGATCTACCATGAGCCAAGACGCCGATTCTTCTGCCGCGAGATTGCACATATTCACTCTGTAAAAAAGGGATTAGTTCACAAGTCCATCGAAGCACACCATAAGGAGCAATCTCTGATTCCTTCCACATTCGGAGGTCCGGAACAGGAGAACTTATCAGTGGACATAAAGCATCCACATGACCGTTGGATTACAGATGAGCACACCATCGCTCTCTAGTTACGATGTTGAAAGTCCTAGAGAGACTTACCGATGAGAAGCGTTCAATAAGCCAGGTTTTTTGTACATGTCGCTGACGGGGCTGAGATAACCGCCGACGATTTCGTAGCTGGTATTTTGGCGAACATAATCCTTGGCCATTTCGAACATACGAAGGTGGAGGTATGTAACAGGACTAAAAGAGCCGCAAGCGACCAGGACCAGAGGGGTCTTTGCCGGATCGCGAAGGACAGTTGCAAGACGATGATGGGGGAAAGAGTAGTTTGGAGGGTTGGTAAAATCGGCGGCGGTGCGCCTTTGGGAGGCCATGGCGAGAATGGGTTCACGAGAGAATTATGGATCGTAATATTGACTCTCCAGAGTCACGCGTTACACTACGTTCTCACGATATTCAAGCCGAATGATATCCGAATCCGTAGTCCGAGTCATTTTGACGTACTTCGGGAGCACGGAAATCGAACTGAGGCCCGCTGAGGGCTATGCTGCAGTTTACTTGGGGATTCCTAACGAAATGGTTGTGCGAGAGCTCTGTATCACCACCATCGCAACAAATGTCACCTGTCGGTTCAATCCGTGATAAAGATCATACACATAATTGGTGAAACCTGGATTTTAACTGCTTTCCATTCTTTTCATGAGAAATGTATTTGCGACGCTCTTCAGTTAGTTCACCCAGCCGTTCATCAACATCACCCCCACACAGTCCCAACAGTCGCAATATCATCAAAATCTATGTTTTACAGGCCAAATTAGATGGTTCAGCCATCGCAGAACTCTACTCGCTGATAGAAAAACAAGTCTCAGGTGGCCCTCAGCTTCAGCTTTGTGGCGAGGCGTCTAGCGCTGATATTATCTTGTCAAATGTACATATGCGTAAACGACTCGAAAGGCATCTAGACTGGAACATTGCTGTTAAGCGCCCACCAACCCCTTTCTCTGCCACAGATCGCTCAATCTGCTCTCTCTTACCAGAAACAAAAGGCCATTGTGACACCCGACTGGCTTCGTGATTCAATTACACATCAGCGTTTCCTGCCGTGTTCCGACTATGCTGCCATAGGCCAGCTCCGGGATGAAACTCCCAAAGTCTGCGCCGATTGTAATCTATCTGCATGCCAGTGTGCGCTAGCTGAAGAAACCCAAGGCAACTTGGGTTCAACAAATCTCATTACCAGCGCGCGCATCCTATCTAACTATGCGGCACGATATTCATGTCAACGCGCCAGCCCACTTAACTGTCCGAACCAGGGACTGGCCTCCGAATTGAATGTGCTTCGTCAGCATCGGGATTTCGAAGGGAAGGCTATAAATGCTCTAAGTTATGAGCGAGCCATTGCAGTGAGCTTAATCACTTCTGTTCTATCTTCTGCTCTCCCGCTTAATGAAACAAGGTCATCAAAGGTGTGTAGAGCTTGTGGCAGAGCTCGTGATAGGTTCTCAGGCTCTTGCCACCTTAGCTTATCCTCGTGAAATTACGCTGGAGAACCTCGATTCTGAAGTCATTCATCTTCCTTTCATCGGGGGGAAAATCCAATCAAAGGTACTTTACTGTCTGTTCACTTGCCCTTAACGCCGTTTCCCATGAAGACCTCAGATAAGAGAATTCATTAAACATGGACGCATTGAAGAATGTGGTATGTCTGCTGCGACTGAGAACTATTACCTTTTTCACAGCGCTTTAGAAACCATACGTTCGTCGGGACAATTTCAATCCCTCAAGGCCTTTACGACCATTCATGGCGTCGGCTCGACTACGGCTAGGCATCTTTACAGTGTTGGACTCAGGACCATCGAAGAGATGGAACGGTATTATGACGTTCCTATAGGGGATGACGGCACCCCTGTCTTAAAAACGGAAGGACCTATCTTCACACCCAATGGGAAACTCGTCCCAGGGACTGATATTATACCTGATCTTGACATCAAAGCGGCTTTGGCGCTTCGACATGACTTGTCGGTTTCTATATCCAGGGCGGAAGTCGAGGAAATGCACACCACTGTGATGTCCGAGCTTACGGGCCTAAGGCGGGGGTGTTTTAGTACCATTGTTGGCGGGTGCATACATCTACCCACCGTGAACGCCGTGTTCGCAATGTCTGATTTATATGTTCAGCTACCGCCGCGGAAAAGCTGATAGCAATGACGTCGACATTGTTATTACCCACCCAGACATCAGCAATAAAGGAGATATCAAGGATCTGTGCCAAAGTCTCGTGAAAAGGCTTTATGAACGTGGTACGCCTCATCGCATGCATGAGAAGTTCCGCCCTTTCAATTGTGTTGAACTTATAGGGTTAGTCACACATATAGCTCGTCAGTCTATTCTAAGCTACTCTTTCTGCTGATCCCAACAAGATGATTACTAGGTTCATCTGGCTTTTTTGCACATAAGTCTTCCCATTCGGGCTCTCTGGAACACGCCTTGACGGTCTTCATACTTCCGACTAAAGAGGACAAGAAACGCCTGTATCGGCGGATGGACCTGATCTTTGCAACGTCAGAGGCATACTGGTCCGCAGTTGTTGGCTGGTATGAATATCATTCTTCATCCTTTGTATACTTTTACTGAGTGGCGGTGATAGGACGGGCTCAAAGATGTTTGAGAGAGACTTGCGTCTATGGGCTAAGGAACAAAAGTAAGTTGTTGAGTTAGGCCACTGCAAAGCCGTCCCCTGATGTGTCCGCAGAGGCCTCAAATTCGATAGTTCTGCAATGTACGTGAGATCCTGCTGGCCCGTGAGCGCAAGTGCTTATTGTTTCTATCAGAACCCGTCGCCACGATTCGAAGCCATTCATTCCAAAGAGCGAGGAAGACGTATTTTTGTTTCTAGGTTTGGAATGGATTGACCCAACACTGCGCAATGCAAATATATGACGTGTGATTGTTCCATGGATATGGAATCGATGAATGTGTAGTACATATTATTGTTATACATTCCATAATGCTGGAATTTACGCGAATGCTTGGATACCAGTGATCGCTTTTCCGAGGATGAGAGCATGGATATCCTGTCAAAAGACATGAGTCAGTCTTTAAAAAGATGGTAATAATGGTAGTTACATTCGTTCCTGTAAGCATGTCAGTAAAAATGACGAGAACAGCAAAAAGAATAACTTGCCTTCATAGGTATTGGTGACCTGGAGGTTCGCAACATGTCGCCCAACATGGTATCTAGAACAAGGTGAACGACGGCTTAAGGAGTTGTACCAGTGCGACTCACTCATCTGCGCAAGCATTGCCGCCAAGGATGTCAAGCACAATTCGAGATTGTTGCAAAGCCTTTCCACAGTTATTCTTCTTTATAAGACTGACCATCTCGGGCGCAAGTTTGCCTTGATCCTTCAGCCTGCCGACTTGCAAGCTTGCCAAAAGCCCAAGAGCGACTTCGGTTTGTGCCTCAGCGAGCTTCTTCTGGACAAGCTGGAAGGAAGCGAGTGGACGGTTGAATTGGTGGCGCTCAAGAGCATATTCACGGGTCCTGTGGACACAGTCTTCAAGCGCACCCATGACACCCCAAGAAATGCCATAACTGAAGTGCAGGTCGTCAATTATAAGATTACAGTTCTTTGTGCTATCAAAAGGACGTACCGAGCCGAGTTGAGGCATGAGAAGGCAGAGCCAAGGCCTCTGGATTTCTCCAAGAGGGCATCATGGGAAACACGTACAGAATCCATGAAGACAGATCCTGTCAAGGACACGCGGAGTGCGACCTTGTTTTTAATTGCTGGTGCAGTGAGCCCTTTGAGGCCCTTGTTGAAATACAAATGAGCAAGGTAGAGACAATCGATAGAAAAAAGTGGTTACCTTGTCCAGAAGGAAGCCTCGAACTTTGTTATCCCATTTACATCTTGCCCAGATGACGAAAACGTCACTAGAAAGGATCATCAACATCATACTAGCTTCGAAATAGATGGACAACTCACGCAACAGGAGCATTGGATATCCACGTCTTGCTTCCGTTAATAATGAAGCCTCCATCAGTTTCCTCAGCTGTGGTCTCCATTCCAGCAGGATCTGATCCATGGTTGGGTTCAGTTAGGCCCTAAATCCCAGAATTAGTGAACAGGCGAAAAAGGAAACTGAAGAGCCACTAACGAAAGCTCCGATCAACTCTCCCTTTGCTGGTCAAAAGGATCAGAAATGAAAGGAATACTCGTCTCGAAGAGATCGCGTACCAAGTCTAGGAAGATATTTCTCTTTTTGAGCTTCTGATCCAAATTCATTGATAGGGTGCATGACCAGGGATGATTGTACAGAGGCCGTGGAGCGGTAACCCGAATCAACTCTGCACAGATATTAGTATGAATGGTATTGAAAACTCCAATTGAATACCTCTCAATTTCCCTTGCAATCAATCCATAGGCAACATTACTAGCACCTGCACAACCATAGCCTTTAATGGTAGGGCCGAGCAGCCCAAGCTTTCCCATTTCAGGGAGGACGTCATGGTCGAATTCTCGATAAAATGGCGAACGCTCAGTGGCTAGTGCGTTTATTGTACACACTTTATGCTTACCTTCTGTCCTCCAGCCTTTCAAGACGCGAGGCATGAGATTCTCCTATTGAATAGCCTTTTAACATGCTGAGGAGGGAGTAAGGATAGTAGGTATATACCTGACAATACTCGTGGGCCATATCCCTGTCAATTCTAGCATTAGCCAAATGAGTAAAGAGCAGATTCGAAATGTTCCCACCGAATAGCAATTTCTTCATCGGTCAGTAGGGATTCCAGATTCAATGGGTCCTTTAATTACATTGAGAAAAGTCATCCTGTGACAATATAGTGGCCATTGTTTTACCTCCCATTGGAACTGCGCGAGGCCTGGATAGATCAATTGACGCGCTTAGCCGAAAGTAGCATTAGCGACTGACCAGAAGCAGCGCGTCGCGCATTGACAGACGGCTTGAGTGCGGATACCCTTGAAAGGACTGTATTTGCGCGAAGGAGACGAAACATTGGCAGTGAAGGAAAAGAAACCTGGAGAAATGAGAAAAGTGGGGAACGGAGCTTGGAGATAAATGCCGGTTACATACCTCACGTGACCGGGTCAATGAAACCGGTGCACAGTTGTGCGGCCCCTTCGGACGTAGCTGGTATTCAGAATTCGAATTCTATATTGCAGGAAAGATTTCACATACATAGATACCATCTCATGATCATGACAGATGGAAAACCGACTCGTGGCACACCTTGATAATGCTGTAACTAGTGTAATAACTTTTTATGATCAAATGATCTTATGAATGAAATATGCTTGACCATCTGTGACTCGGAGTAAACACTTACTCCGTCACTACCACCAGGCTTTTTCCTCATCCGCACAGTTTGGACCTTGTAAGCTCCGTTTTTTTTTTTATCAGCGCTTGCTTTCACCACTGACGTGTTTTCTGTCTATTCTCCTGTATCGCGTTCCAATCACTATCGTTGCTGCTGATGTGTGCAATTACTCTACTGTTCTGTAGTTCTCTTTTCAAGCTATAATCAACGATGGCCGTTAGACGCATTAACAGGGTAAGGATAACACCATTTTCTGCAATTCCTCTCCTCGTAGATGTCTTTTTGTTGGACCAGGAGCTCATTGCGCCCTTAGGAACTCGCTGATCTCAACAAAGATCCACCATCGTCATGCAGCGCTGGACCAACTGGCGACAATATGTTCCAATGGCAGGCTACGATCATGGGTCCGGTGAGCAGCATCGTTGAGCTGGGTTCTGAAAATCTTTTTGACGCTCGTCGATAAGGGTGACTCTCCGTATGCCGGTGGCGTCTTCTACCTTTCGATCAGCTTCCCTACGGATTATCCCTTCAAGCCCCCCAAGGTCAGCTTCACGACCAAGATCTACCACCCCAACATCAACGCCAATGGCTCCATTTGCCTCGATATCCTAAAGGATCAGTGGTCGCCTGCGTTGACGATCTCGAAGGGTATGCTAAGTCTTTCACCAGTCACTGCTTTTCTTTCCCTGACACCGCATGTGTTACCAGTTCTACTGTCAATCTGCTCGATGCTGACGGACCCCAACCCTGATGACCCGTTGGTGCCCGATATCGCTCATCTCTACAAAACTGATCGGACTCGGTATGAGGCGACTGCACGGGAGTGGACAAGGAAGTGAGTATTTGCCTATCCATCTTTCCAAGTCTGTGCTCAATATGACCGTATCAGATATGCCATGTAGTCACACTCTTAACCACTCGCTTCGGCTCTAACAGAACTGTTGGTTGCTGTACGAACTATGTATACGTATCATAATCTCTTATCGTACACTGTACCCCACATTCTTGAGCCCAATATCATACTTTCTAGTCAAAAATTTTGTGAGCTTAATCCGTCAGTAAATAAAATTGTGATATTCGCTACATAGTATTATAATTACGACGACGTTTTATCGCACACCCCAGTAGGACGGCAAACTTGTCAATCCAAGACTCATACTCATTCATGTAGTCCACAATGATAGAATAGGGGCTAATGGACTAGCCTCAACAGGATTCATGTATGTACGAGCCAGAATAATCATGCTGCTTTGCAAACTTGTTGCCTTCAAGTCCCAAGCACATCAAACGTATCCGCTTAGGTATTCAGATATTTTTTATAGGTGGTGCGCATGTGGTCATGTCATATGGCAGTATACGATAGAGAAGTAAAATGGCCATGGTACAGTACGGTTTAGATCGTCGAGGGGTAAAGCATCTGTCAAGATCCCATAAGCATTTAACATCGACGTATCAAGAGCATACAAAACACTCACAACTCTGACGCTAGCACCGAATGCGCGGGGAGGGAGGTTGGAGCGGAATTTTGATTTGACAACACCAGAAGAACCGTGTGGCCTGGTCACACGTCTGTGCAAGATGATAAGCTCCAACATTATAGGAAAGCAACTTGAAACGTTGACTTACCCCCAGATAACGCGGACCTTGGAACCCTGGATCTCCCTCTTTGCCTTGTAGACAAATGCGACACGCTAGTTTCAAAGTCGATCGTGAGGATAACCTTTACTGCACCAGAGAAGAAAATCGTACCTTGCCAAGGTAGAATTGAGCGTCTTCCTTGTTAGCGACTCCCTCAATCTGAATGAGCGAGGTGTTGGGGCGGGTGTTGCGCTTGGCACGCTTGTGGCCTAGGACACGGCCTTTGGAGTAGAGTCTGCAGTTTGAAAGATAGATTCAGCACATTGAACGTTCGCAACTCGAAGAAGAAAGGAAAGCAAAGGTCGGTCGCAGGCGGGAGTACGAAGTCGCAGGAATCGGGGAAAGGTTATCCACTAGTGTCCTCAGCCATCCATCCCTTCCACTCCTTCAAATCCTCCCAATTCGCGGTCCAAACCAGCAGCAAGCCATGTAGAGACGGTATCTCACCTAGTAGAGCCCATTTTGAATCTTGAGGAGCGTCGACGCCGTTGAAATCTTGCGGGGGTTTTGCGTACAGTGACCAAAATTGCAGCCAAGCCAGCAACAACTTGGGATCTAAACAGCAACAAATACGTCCAAAAATGGAAACAGCGGGAGGAGCAATTATTCTATTAAGTACTATCGAATTATACCCTATGGTATTGGCTAAAATAGACCCGAGAAGAAGCCACTAACTTTGTCCTTTAACGATTTTGGTTCCGCCGCTCGTTTAACATCCTCAGCCTGCCTGGCTTGTATCGATTTTTTCCTCAACTCCCTCAGAGGAGTGGACGCTGTCTGCGCCTGAGCCTGAGTCTTTGCCTTTTTATTGGACAGGTCAGGAAGAGGATTATTCTCTTTCTGTTTCCGTCTCTGCGCGTCCTTATCCTTCCTTCTCGTCATGCTCTTGGCCTGTGCGTGCATCTTGTCAGCCACGGCTTGAGCGGTCACAACAGATTCAGGGACCGCTGGGGGTACAGATTCGGCAGTTGGAATGGGTGTTGCCTGTAGTGGAGGCGCGGGAGTCGAAGCGGGTGGAGGGGTAACAGGAGTAGAGGGGGCCGGAGGGATGGGGTTTGATTCCTTAGGTTCTTTAGGCGGCTCAGATTCAGTCAAAATATTACTAGGCATGGGTGTGTCCTTCAACGTCGATTCATGTCCAGGAAGGGGCTCCCACTCCAGCGAAACCACGTCAGGTCCTTGGTTTGGATATGTCTCGTAAGGGTTTGGGACGTTCAGCTGCTGGCTATGATGCCGCAGGGCGGCACGCATTCGAAATTGGTCGATATCAGATTCGGCGAAGGCTTCTCCAAGGTGAAGCGGGGTTTCAGCTGGGATTGGTTTACGAACATGGAACCCGCCCCATCGAAGAAAATTTTGAGAGGTGGAGGATAGCAAGGGTTGCGATTTGTACGGAGGCTGCGAAAAGAAATCACCTGAAATTGGATGGTCAGTGGTTGCGAAAGGAAAGGACAGAATTTCCCCTTACTGGAAGCAGGCTCTATGGTATAAGATATTGTTTCTTGACCGTCGCTTGCATGCGAAGTTTCGGAATCGTCAAACCTGGGAATAGAGGAACCTTGTTCTTGCACTTCCAAGTCTTTTGCTTTGAGTAAAAGTTCTATGTCGTCGAGACCAAGACCACCCGGTCGATCATGATCAACAGATGGACGTGCGAATGAGTGTGTCTTTGGTTCAGCAGCTAGGCGTTTAAAAGACTCTGGGTCTCTGAAGGCTATCAAAGCAAATGGCTGGTAGGAGGCATTCACCTCGCAGTCCTAAGCGAAATTCAGACCAGAGAAATTTGGCAAATAAAGGAGCGTACTTTGGGGGTAACATATTCCCTGACGGTACCATATCTGCGCTCTATGTCCCGTATTAAGGCAAAAGCGTCAGCCAGAGACCTGAGGTCAGAAGAGGTCTTTTCATTGATGACTTTTACATATGCCGAGTAGAGCTGTGTATTAAGAAGAGCTGCGCTAGGTGCAGGCGATTTCTTGGCTGCAGGACGCGTTGAAGCGCTTAAGGCTGCGCTGAGTGCAGAGGAATGGAATTGACGCGTGCGGTGGAGGAACATAGGAAGAGAGCGTGGGTAAATTCAAAAATTGGCGACAAACGTCAGACTACATTATGAAGTCCTACAAAGCTGCCCTCAACGCCCTTTCTGCACGCACAGGCGCCCCTCTTCCCTCATTGATCCTTTCTTTTGGCATTTTACATGAGGTTACTGCAGTTATCCCACTAGTCGCCGTCTTCTACGGGTCCCGCACCCTGGGGATTGGCGAAACCGTAGTCTCCGCAATCGTTGCGAACCCAAATACCGAGGATTCCTTTGGAGTGAGAAAGCTCGTACGGACGTGGGTTGAAGAAGGAGATGCGTGGGCAGGCAGGATTGGTCGTCGATACGGTGTTTTTGGATACGAGAAGCGGGTACCACAGGATTCTGACACGCCTACGGAAGCTTCGTCACTATCAAGCCGTTTAGCTGGCGACGTTGCTAATGCAATCGTGGCATATGGAGTGACCAAGGTATATTTTCTGTGAATTGTATCATAAGGTTGAAGGCTGACATTTCGGAAGGCTTTACTACCATTTCGCATTGGCTTATCAGTGTATCTATCTCCTGCATTCTCGCGACGAGTTATTGAGCCTGTTCGCAAGACAATCATCCAACCATTTCGTCGGAATCAATAATACGACTTCAACTTGTTTATTTGCTTCTGTTACAAACTTTAACCAAACTCTTTCCCTTTCTATGCCCAAGCTTCGTCTGAAACGCACTCCAGAAGAGGAAGCCGCCCACCAATTTCGCAAGCAACAACGTAAAGAGAAAAAGAGAAAGCATCAGCATGATCAACATGGGTCTGCGAAACGCCAACATCTCAGCGACGACGAGTGGGACAAACCTGAACCAAGCTCTCAAGACCATGACAGAATTCGCGCCGAGCTCGAGGAGCAACGTTTTCGAGAAAAGATGCTCGATGCATTTGCAGATGATGAACGACTAGATGCTCTGGAAGCACGACTCAACGATTTCGCCCATGTTCCAGGAAGGTGGAGGACTGACGGAAGCAAACCTGGAAAAGCTGTGTATGACGACTACGATGGAGATGATTTCTCAAAGGCAGATCCTCGATACATGGACGACGAGGAGTATGCCGAATGGGTCAGAGCAGGAATGTATAGGTAAGTCGAGTCGCTCAACGTTTCAATATATAGTTTATTCATGACTCCTAATAGAAAAACGCATGTTGCCGAGTTTGCTGAACAGCAACGAAAGAAGGAAATGAAAGCCCAGCGCCGTGCTGAAGAGAAAGCGCATAGACTGGAGAGCGAACGCTTGGAAAAATTAGCGGAAGAAGAACGCCGGCGGAAGAAGCTCGAGAGAAGTGACCGACGGCGGCAGTATGCCAGAGAGGAGTATGAGCTTCGCTGGACGACACTTTTGTCGACCGCACGCAGTGAAGCCGACGAGGGCAGGCCTCCGCGCGAACTTAGATTCCATGATATACCCTGGCCAATTTTAGCCGCTCATCGTCAGAAACGAGGCTCCACCACAGACCCCGTCCGCATCTCAGCGGAACATTTGACGACCGATGCCATCTTAGAATTCCTTATACCCCCCTCATCTCGATCTATGGCCGACCCGACCAAGAACGAATCTGACAAGAAGGAGCGGAAAGAGAAACTGCGAGAAACTTTTTTACGTTTTCATCCCGACAAGTTCGAGGGTCGGTTTATGAAGTTGGTCCGAGAAAGCGAAAAAGAATGTGTGCGCGAGGCTATTGGACAGGTCGTGCGTTCTCTGAACACCTTAATGAATGACGCGACGTGAAGCTTGTTGCTATACCCTTTACTCTGGGATATACTACTCGCACATCACGTTCCAACAGAGAACGTTGCGTGCTATTACCCTATCATACAGTTTGGTAGGGATGTCCAAGGAACTGTTACCAGCCCAAACCTTCACATCATCGGCATTACGCAAACCTGTGACTGCCGTCCATCGCATGAAGGTGCCTGCGCTGCATTGAAAGGTCTATGCAGCCATTAACGTCGTCGTACACCAGTAATGACAACTGCCACCGACTTACATCGAAGCTGCGATGCTCCATGCCTCGTACCGAAACGCGCTCACGGCCTCCGTGTCAGCATCGCGGTCCGCGCGCCATGCACGCTGTTCAAGCATATACGCGATGTCGGTGAAGGCGCGAGCGCATTGGTGGTGCGCGGAGGGATAGGATGTGAATATTTCGCGATGGGTGAATATTGCCTCGAGATACTCGCCCCCCGTTGTGGCGTAATTGTCGAGTTGCCTCCGCATGGTCTGCAGGTACGCGCAACCGTAGTACTCGGGTGCGCTTATGTCTGAAGCTGGCAGGGTCGATGGGATCTGGTGGGTCATGAAGTGAGACTGGGGAAAGGCAGGCGTGTTAATCGCTGGACTCACAACACAGGTTGGTTCTTCGTGCATCGGGATGTCTTGTACGCATGCGCCGAGTTCCTTTCTCCGTGGAGCGTCAGCGATCAGGAAGAATGTGGAACAACTCAAATCGTTCGTTACCTTTGATGTCGAGAGCTTCATTCCCTGCAATAGATCACAAAGGTCCATTTCGACGGGGCCCTTCTTTCGAATCAATCAACCTGCTCAGATCATGAGCAATGAAGGTTCATACCTGGAGATTGCTGTATAGCGCGTGCTGCATGGTAAGAATGTGGAAGGAGTCCAATCGAGAGGAGTGCACAGTTCGTCAAAATGGACGAATCCAATTTGTATGTCCCTTGAGTCATTGAGATCCACCTCGTGCATTACGCATGATGACCTCAATCCAGACTAAGCGTGAAACGTGAGGCTGCGATCGTTGCGATAAGCCAAAAATGGGACCCTCGCTGATTGAAAGGTTCCATCCATGTATCGCACGTGTTCGTATCGCAAACTGAAAGTCGCAGTGTCTCGTGTCTGACATTGAAACAGATACCATGATAATCCACATGGCAATTGGTATAATATTATAAATGGTAGTTTTAATGTAGTAAAATGGTCCCTGTGCCGCTATAAATTCTTATCTACTGGTGTGTTCAAGGCTTGTCCTCTTGTGGAATGAATGGTGGAGTGTCGCCGATGAGAATATGCATCGAGGTTTTCGTCGTGTGGCGCGTGGCTCGTTGAACGGGTGAAAGTCCTCGAGTCCACATGTTGATCCAGTTGTTTCTGTAACTCGGAAGGAAGCATAACTGCCCTATCGATAGCCACAGGTAGAATGCGGTGACGGCCCCGTATCATAACCAAGCAGATGATGAATTTGGATAAGGGTTTGAGTTCACCGGCGAACGAGAAATTGTCCTGCCAACGTCGTTCATTCAGGCTTGTGATCTTCCAGTTTGAGGCAGAAATTGGACTCACATTCGGTGTCCCAAGGCTAAGTCCAACAGTACCATAAGCCGATACAACGTCGAATACTATTTTGGTGGGTTAGAATAGTACTGGATGGTAATCAAGAGAGTGCAACTCACCAACTGAGAAAATGTTGAACCAGGCTGCATTAACTGCATCGTCGAGATTATGACGCTGACGGGAACATCAATTAGTGTAAGTTATGGGGTAATATGGCCTCACGCACCTCGTTTATACAAATAATGAACACCGCTAGCCCCAGCCACCACATATCTAGTTGTGTCAGCCTACTATCTATCATCCTCGGGAAGGCTTACCAAAAGCAAGTTGTTTCCGTGCGTGCAATGCCAGATAACGACTCCATACCGTCATTCGATGGCCGGTGGGATCAAAGTTCATCTCGTCTATGTCATCATCCACAGGAAAGATACCCAAAGACTGCTCTTCATAAACGTTCGTAGAACGTACGCTGCTCCAATTTTGAGTACACAAGACCAGTAGCAAAAGGAAGCAACAAACCTCATGGCAATGGGATCTGTGCACCAGGCGCAAAAATGAGTTGCTGGGTGTGGACGATAGAAATGGTACGCACAAACGCTGATGTACATCATAACTACATATAAAAGTCTGTGCAAGTAACATTACTCTATGAAAGATCTAGAATCAACGAAAGGACGCACTTTACGCCAGCCGCAAGACCTGCAACGTTCACGGCTGAAAACCCGGCTGATCGGACGGCGATTCCTTGAAAGAGGCCAACAACAAATCTTGTCCCCAAAGGAATTGCCTCCGTTACAGGGTTACCGATATCCAAGACCATGAAGAAGAACCAATCGGTCATGCTATAGATATCCATCAGTCAAAAAAAAAAATACAGTTGAATCATAAAAGACACACGTCAGAGTGAAGACCACGGTGAAAAGGAACCACGTCTGATGAGAAGGGAATAAGAAGAGGTAACATCGCCGTGGGTGATCCAGAAGGAAGTGGAGTGTTTCATTGGCTCGAGATGTCTTTCCAACACATTTCGTCAACAACCAACTGAAAGACAAAGAGTTAATGGCAGTTTGAGGATTTTGTAAGCCAACACTGACATTGTAAATCTCAGGCTATGTGCTTGATGTCAGAAAAATGCACATTAGTATATAAGAGAAGGAACACTCACAAGACAGGCTAAAAGAGGTGCGTATGATAAGTTTCCTTTGCCCAAAACAAATTCATACGACTTACATATGCGGTGTTACCAGCGAGAATAAGAAAAGCTAACAGAAACACCATTGGATAAGCTGTCTGAAATGGAACCATGGAGTGATCTACGAGTGAGAACCCTGTATTGGTGTATGCCGAAACACATTGGAAGATCGAGAACCTAGAGCAAAAGTTGAGGAAAGGTCCTAAAATAGGGCGCTAAAGCCTACCAAGCTGTATTTTGAGGCCGTACCTCATTGGGTGGAACAAAATTTTCATGCCATTTCGGCATCGCAATGTACGGAGCAATCACAATAAAGGGTATTATTTGCGTCAAAATATGGAACTTGAGATGGGATTTTAGTGCCTGCGATCTGATGAGTGAAAAATGGAAACATACTCCAGCGATGATCCAAAGAAGTGCGTTCAGCGCACGGTACTCCACACCACCCAACTCTTCCATCTCCTCTTGAGTGAGATGATGGAAAGCAGAATTGCGTCCAACAATTGCATTGAAGGAAATATAAGGCACAGCTTTCCCGCCAGGCGGAACGTCCATGTGTTGAGTGACCAGAGAGGTGGTAGCTGGAATCGTCATGGTTCTCGTGACCTTGTTCTTGACCTTCGGGAACAGGCGTGCAAAGAGGCTACCAAGGATATCCCAAGGCATAGGGAATCCTCCGAAGTCCCGATGTTTATAATTCCTTGGAATCTGTGGTCTCGTTTGTGCATTATATACGGAAGGCTGCTGGGAAAGGGATACGCGGTGACTGTGGGTTGAACCTGAAGCACACATATGTTAGGCTTCCGTTGAAAGGAAAAGTGTGCTCACGCTGATCTTCAGGCAGGAACGACTTTTCACCATCTACGACATTATGCTCTGCAATTCCCTCTGGTATCCTATTGCGGCGACGAGTAACAGTCGGAGCGAATTCGATGGTCTGTGAATGAATGAGGGGTTGATGAAAATCGCGAGTCTTTGTTGGTGGCAAGTGCTGCGGCTGTGTGTCTGACCGAAGCAAGCTATCTAAAGAACATTGTTCACTAAAACAGCACCATACATCAACACAACACATACGTTCAGCGAAAGGTGTTGGGGTTCGAGAGTGCGTTCCTGGATCGGAGAGTCGACGATGTGCCCTTCGCAACCCAATAGGATCAATGTCTACTTCTGTTTTTGGAGGGACCTACGTTATGCTGTTCTCCTCAACCTGAGCTCCGGAATGGCTTAAGATAGGCTCAGTGTGGTCATGATCTAATGCTGAAGGAGCAAACGACAAGTGGCCTGGCTTCGCTTCCTGCGCAGTTTCTTTCCTCGACGGAATAGCGTGCCCACTTGGATTGATACGTTTCGGCTCATCATCCACCCTCCTGATCATATCTGGCCGTAAGTTGGCCATGATCCCCTTTTTTGCGCCCCTCTCATCATTTTGAGATAGGGCAGTGGAATCGGTATACGCGCTGCGTGTTCCTCGAAGTAGTGTGGAGACTCGATCGAACCAGTGGGATGTTTTCTGCTTGTGATGAGCCGAAATTTCTTCTGTATGCTTTTCAACATTCGCTTTGAGAACATGTTTAAATTTGATGGCAAAGAAATGTCTGCATGGTTTGATATGTTGATACGGTCAATGAGGGATTTTCGCCTTTGCGCACCTTCTTTGTAACACAACGACCCATGATACCACAATCTGCCGAGAGCTTAAAACATATCTGGTCTTTAAATGGAGAAAAATAGGCGCACAGGGTTGCCGATACACATCAGTATGAACAGGATGGCTTGCTGCCATCCAGTCAATGAACTTAGGTTGATTGTTGTCAGCCCACAGACTGCCATTGCGCTGACACATTGGAAGAGAGCGTCGATATACGAGATGTGGTATCTCCCATTACTTGCATAGAAAATTGCAGAGAAAATGAGAGGTGTGAATATGCTAAAACGGTTCCATCATTGCATCAGGAAGAATGGAAGTTGAGACCTACTAATACATGACATGGATTCGAAAGAAATTGAGGTTCTTTTTAATGGTTCTCCACCATTGAGGGCCTTCATTTTTTAAATCGTCGTCGTCGTCGAAATTTGGTTGAAGCATTAAGCTTAGTTTTAGGAGGAGGACAAAAACCGTGTGACGCCTTCTGTTGTCTTGGCACTAGCAGATCCTGTCACGCAACCCTTAGAACTTACTTACATTCTGCCAATCATCTTTTCGTTCCTTCTTAATGCTATATGCCGCAATACCCTCAGATTTCTTACTGTGTCTAGCCTGTATAATCGCTGTTGTATTGTGACAGCCCTGCGTGCCATCGACTTTGATTGGCAAACGATAGAATATACCCTGGCATTACAATATGGACAAGTGACTGCGGCAAAGGGAATAGGTTACTAACCTTATAATTATTTCTACCACAACAGCCATTCTTCTGCCTTCACAAGTGCTGCATCCCATCCATCTGGCCCATTCTCCAATACATAAACGCTTTCGATCTCATCTTTCCCAAGCTTGAGGCCGTTGTAGATATGAGGGAACAGGCCCTCCCCACCTCGTGGCCCGCAAATCTCTGCTTTGGGATCCTCCCAGCGAATCTGTCTGTCCAAATCTTTGTATCTGATCCGTAGCACATAGACGAAGGAATCGTCGGCGAAGAAAATCTTCAGGATATTAGGAACCTGGGTGGATGTCGAGGCATGGATGAAGCCTGATTTCTCATCAATGGCGCTGACAGGGAGGCTTTCAGGGAGGTCCCCCTGATTCAGGGGAACAGGAGAAGAGGAAGGCACGAGCTTGTATATGTAGTTCGGCGAGCTCGAGTCTGCCTCAGGCATTATTGTATGAGTTGTAACTTTTGAAGATTACTAACATCAAGAGACCAGAATCATGCTCCGAAACTTTGTTACCGGTCATAGCTTCTAGAGCACTTGTGCTAAGTATATGTTCCGACTTTTTACCGCCTAACCACGACCCAACGGTTCCCTTCTACCTACACAAAGGGATTAGTACTATTTAGGGATGGTTGTCGAAAATTGATCTCCAGGTGTCGCACTGCTTAATACGACTCCAGAGGACTTGACCTAACGACCCCAACCATCTATGCTAAACTGGCTCTCAACTGTGTAATTCTTTCTGTTCCGCGACTGAACAGCAGTGAATCCAAAGTCCCATCATCCAATGCCGTCGCGAGCGCGTCGACAATGCTCTCCCCTTGAGCTTCATTCCTCGCAGAAGCCAGAATCAGATCCATTCCCGCAGCACTTGCAAGGATCGCTCTATCTGTATCCTCGCCATATGCGATCAGCGCCCCTGCTTCAATTGCGTCCGTTATCGTCACCCCTCGAAACCCTAGTCGTCCTCTTAACTCTCCAAAGACCATGTCAAAGGACAAGCCTGACGGGACTGAGTCTATGGCAGGGTAGACCGCCCACGAGAGCATTACGAGCGGCACGCCTGCGGCGATTGCGGAGTAATATGGAAGTTCGTCGACTGCTTGGATCTCGGAAGCAGTGAGATTTAAAGTCACTGGAACCTCGTCTGTGTTCTGGCTTGCGGATGCTGCTCCAAGCCCAGGGAAATGTTTTGCAGTAGATGCGATGCCTGTCGCTTGTTGTGCTGTTATGAAGCTCTTCCCGCACAAGCTCGCAATAGTCGCATTATTGCTAAACGAGCGCTTATACTCGTCATCGAAATCCCCAGCCACGCGGTATACATCAAGTACTGGGGCAAGATTCACATTCATTCCCACACTTGCGAGGTTTTGTCCTGCACCGGTTCCTTCAGAGGCCGAAGTCCCAGCCGCACACATGTCTTTCGCGCTTTGCACCGGTTCTCCACTAAGGCGCCGCACTTCTCCACCCTCCTGATCTGTCATGAGCAACAGTGGCAATCCCAGCGGGGAGGCCGCATTGGCATCCTTTAGAGAGGTTATGACACTTCCGATGGAGTCGTCGATATTTTCACCAAAAAATATAACCCCTGCTGCATGACCGGCAGAGATTGCTGTAAGAAGTGATTCCGGGGGCGTAAGGCCAGGGTACGAGTAGATGACATGCTGACCAGCGGCAAGCAGGTTTTCCGTCGTCGCACAGAGAACGAAGCTGGGCACTAAGACAAGGTAAAGTAAAGAGGAAGGTGTCCGCATCTTCCTGTAGATTTGCCACAAGGCAGAACCTGGAATCGTTTCTTTTCAGCCTTTAAACCCTGCATGCACATGGTTTTGCTTCGCCAAGGCAGGTTGCACATCGCTCACTCCACAAGCTTGCCGTCCGCTGACTCGTGCACCACATGAGTTTAGAGAGACCATGACCGATTGAGCTTCTCAACAAGTCAACTTCGTTGATAGGAATTGCAAAAAAAAAATGATGCAGCTGAACAGTCTGTTTGCACGTTGGTCGCTACATGCGCAAATGTAGGCACCTGATGTATTACTATTTATTATAAACGGGGGAATAACATGTTGGATTAATGAGAAAAGCGCAAATGCCGAAAAAAAATGGACGACGAAAAAATGGACTGAAGTGATATCGAAGAGAATTATGAGCAAGTACTTTGGAACATGTGGATCTGGCGGGCGTTGGAAGCGTTGTTCGCTGCTGAGCTTCGAGCCAGGGCTGACAAAGTTGCCCATGATGGAGTTAGGGTCCTTGCGGAAACCACTAATGCCTTGGCCAACGACTTGACGTAAGGTCGGGGCTCCGCTCGAACTCCTTCGACCGTGGCGTCCTGGACCACCACAGAACATCGTCGGCGCATCTTCTGCATACTGTTTGCTTGTATGCCGATGAGGTTGAAATCCAGGTTGTCGGGCTTTTCCTTGCAGTACATCATGAATTGCATGAGAAAATCGCGGTCGTATCTAAAAGGTCACAAAGAATGAATTGATATGAAGACAAGAGATGCCCGGAAAGGCCATACCTGAACTGACTATCCTTCCTGCCCACGTTGAGCTTGGGATCGGGCCTCTGGATGCTCACAGGATAAGAAACAACGTCCAAATCTTTGATAGGATTCGCTAATGAGATCGCAGAGGACGATGCGGCAGGCATGTCAGGATTGGAAGCTTTGGCTCCAGAGAGGCCACACGCCGGGGCACCGCTGGAACTCCTGTGACTGTGGCGTCCTGAACCATCAGGGAACATTGGGTACATCTCCTGGCTACTGTTGCCAATGAGGTTGAGATCCACGTCGTCCGGCTTTTCCTCATCATGCGTCATGAATTGCTCGAGGAATTCGCTTTCGTACCTGAAAAGCACAAAAGGGATGAATAAGTGTCCAAACAGGAGACATAAGGGGAACTATACCTGAACTGACCATCCTTGCTGACCTGGTTGAGTTAAGGATCGGGATTCTGGATGCCCGTAGGGTCCGAGTCAGTAGCAGTGTCCAAACCCTTGATAGGTTTCGTTAAAAACAAGATCGCAGACGGCGGTGTCTCAGGCGTGTCAAGGTTGTGCGCAAATTTCAATCACAAGACCAACAACCTGACTGAGTGTATTGCCATCGGGCTGTCCCTCTGACTTGTTAGCCCACTCGGCAATCTGATCTGACATTGAGTCGAACTTCTCCATGGTGAGTTTGTCAAGCAATGCTTTGTACTCGCGCAAGACCTCGTGGTATCCAAACTTCATGGTCCCATCTTCGTTGAACTTGTCAAAGTTCCGAGTCGACAGATCTTCAGAAGAAAGATGAGAAGGGTCGTTTTCACTAGGACCAGTTTGCAAGTGATCGCCAGGGTAGCCACCACGCCTCGGATTCCTTTGGTACACAAAGTTGATTAAGTTGAAGTAAGCTTCGAATTCCTTTCCTGTAGCTACTTAATAGAATCTGGAAACTTTCCGGAGTGGAATCTGTAGATATAGTAGTAAGATACGCACTGATACCTGTTGTTCTGGAACCTGGTGTCAGTACATGTGTTCTGACGCTAAATAGTAGGAAGTTTTCGAGGCATCCCCGTCGCGACTTGCTAAAGTTCTGACTCGTTTGAATTTTACAGTAAAAGCCTCGCCACCACTCTGTTTCCGCTTCGGTATCACTGAAGTCTGGTTTGTGTTTGGAGTTTTATTGGGATCCCTTGACTAGCTGAAGAGTAGTTCAGAAGATACAAATAATAATTACATAATGAACTAAAGGCTCTATGACACACGGCCAGCTCGCTCTCACCGCCTCGGACGATGGTCCATCTGTTGCAAATTTTATGCCACATCTGGCAAGACCCAACCCTTGCAGAAATTCAGCTGCCGTCCCAAATTCCACGCAGTCGTCTTCTTTTCGACTGTACGGTGCACACACCTCCGCAGGGCACACACTCGCAATTGACGGGACGCAGCGTGGCTGGTAATATGGGTGTGGGCATCGCAGAGGGCTGGGCTCGATGATATTACTGACGAAGAGGAGCAGACACAGGCGAAGAGGGGTGATACGATGTGAAATTCTTTAGCTCGTTTGTTCATTTGTGTACATACACTTGTTCGGTAGGCCAGTGAAGAAATGGTACATCATCACATGTGTTTTTCCTTCCTGAAAATGATGCAAATGATACTTACCGCGGCTTGAGTATGTCACACCTAGGGATGAAATAATTCTGCAATTTTGGTCAAGGGGCTGATGATAATAGGCACAACTTGACGTTTTTTAGAAACATTGGTATAATCATGGTCTCTCATGTTGACCTTGTTCATTGGGCTATAACTCGATGGATTCATACTCAAAGTTCCAAAGAACAATTTCGACCGTTTGAAAAGACAGATTATATATGTCTAAGAACCCCTCCCCCACAATCCTCGGCAGTCTTCATGGGCTTCAGGCTCCAGGATTGGCATCGGAGGTAAGCTAATATTGCTGAGGCAGGAGGTTTCCCGTGGTGTGACGGACAATGCAGGCGAAGAAACGCTTGATGAAAGCTAGAAAGTATGAATTTCATCATATATATAACCAAGCCAGTTCGAGGGTTATGGCTGGCACCAAAACATTCGACTGCTAGATTTCCAAGAGTCAAGTGGAAGTGCCTAGGTGTAGTATTGTTGTGTCGTCTGCTCGCATTCGTTGAACGGATTCATTGGCAGAACGAGTCTAGCGTGTTCGAAACCCAAGAAAAATCTGGCTTATCTCGCATAGCTGTACGGATCCGTGTTGGGGTCATCATGTCTGTATTTTGGCTGGGATGTCTTGTATCGTCACAGTTTTCGCGAGAAAGCTGACCGGCGACCACGATAATAGTCGGGCGCTGATCTGGTTGTTGAACCCAGCAACTCTGTATGAGATCCCACATAGCGTCAGTCAAACGACGAGCACTAGCTGTGGAAGGCCGTTCAGGTCGTTGACCTTGCAAGACTATGTAATGCACTGTTGTGTCGTGGGCAATGTCATGGAAAGGTCGCTGTCTGGTGTATATCTAGGTTGAACATGATCAGCTAAAAGGCGCCTCGCAAGTCAGAAGAAACTACCTCATAACATACGCACGCCCATGAATAGATATCACTCGCAAGCGTATTGGGACCAGCCTGCGACTCTGGCGCTTGCCATCGAGCAGTGCCTCCCTGTGACATTCCTGGCGTTTGTGATGGCCACGTCAGTATCGTCTCATCAAATACCGATGACAGCCCGAAGTCTGAGAGATAAGCTCGACCATTGAGATCTACAAGAATATTCTCCTGCATTCGGTCAGTAAAAGAACAGTCCAAGCTTATCCACAGGTGTCGTACCCCTTTGAGATCCCCATGGACGACTCCAAGTTCATGCAAATACTCGAGTCCTTGTGTTACGTCCTTGACCTGCAAAGAACTCAGCATGTCTGGAGCATTAATATGAGATCATAACATACCAACAAGAGAGGTTCAAAACCATCATACTTTTTGATGTACTCCCGAATGTTGCCTTCTTCCATCCAAGGTGAAACAAGACAGATTTGTTTATTGTACCAAAAATACAGCCCATACATCGGGAGAATGTGAGGAGAAAGAAGCTGACTCCAAAGAATTGCTTCTTTAGAACATCGCTGGCAAGGAGAGGCGAGTGAGACACAAAGTACATCGAGTAGAAATAAATACGGACCTTCATGAAATCTTTTTGGTCTGTATTTTGGTATCGCCGAATGACTTTTAAGCATATCAGCCGACCCTGAAATTCTCCTCGATGGATGTCAGCAAATCCGCCACAGCTAATGGGGCCGTCTTGATCCATTTTGACACCACTAAGGGTGTAACAGGTCGGGTAGGAACCCGACTCTGTGCACAATCGCTGAGCGCCAATAATCAGTTCACGCCTGAAATCGTGGTCGATGGATGGTGAGTCCAGGATCTACGTGCATGAGGACTTCTTGCATAGTGTTGATATAAATCGCGGCAACTCACCCACTGGAACAAATCAAGGAGGTTTCGAGCATCTGAATCCTTAGAGGCCAGTAACCGCTTGTATTGAGATTCATTATGAAATATGGTCGAAAGGCGCGGGCTGAAGTCGTCTGGCGATAAAAGATTATTTGCCTGACTCGGTTGACTGGAAGCAAGGCTGTTAGTAATCATGAATTAAGACTGCCGAGTGACATACGAAAGACTGGCATCAAGCCACTTGAATATGAGATCAGCAATGTATCCTTTGTTGTTATGTCTGGTGCTGTTAGAGATATCTCTATGCACTGGCTCTAACTTCTGTTGATATCGTTTCAACGAGGCCGCAACAACTTGAGAGCTGATCAACCTCTGCGACTCGTTTTGGAGAGTCGTCATGAACAGGTCATGGAGAATTAATGTGAGGTCAATAATGTACGCCGCTATACATTGAGCTGTCTGTGGGCTGGTAGAAAAGTATAGTTAATCAATATATGTCAGACCGGAGGACTTCTTACTTCGGCTGGTAATCAGTCATGAAAAACTTGAATGCAAGGACCTGAAGCTTGGCCGCTTTGCGAACCTTCGTGAGCCAATCAGTGTCAGAAGCGCTCTTCGAAATTGGTCTGGAGTGCGCCGTTAGTAAACGTAGACGTATCTACACAACCTGCCGCAATGAAAATTTGAACTCACGTTTCGGAATCGAAATCAGTGGGTGTAAAAGGTTGAATTAACTTGAGCATCCTCCCAAAGAAATCGTCACCAGACAGAATCTTTGGAAACAATTTTAGCCATTGGTAATGCTGTAATCAACCTGACACCCACCTTGTCCGGGTCCGTAAAATTCCAAACCTTGATGATGTCCCGATGAATACGCCAGAGACAAACCAATATCGCTCGACCCTTGAAAGAAGTACTTGCTCCTAAATTTTTCCAATATTCTAGATACAACAGCGTTAGTCGTATCGAGTAGAATATCTGAAGAAACCACGCACTGCTGAAGCCATTCCTTTTGAACATCAATACCGTTAAAACCAGTTGAAACGGAGGAGTGAAATACATGCGCACTCGATGGAAACATTGACTTTCGTCCTGGCACTGATCTGCTGCGCCATCACTAGAGGCATTAACGACTCCTTCACATTCAGAAGTCGTTGAGTGGTCTCAAACAACGTTTTGAGCATCTCCATTCGTGCTACGGAAGCGATGAGGAACAACAGAGGCAAGATCAGAGAAATCACTCAAACAAAAATACTGAAACATCTGGGCATCTGTGGAGATGGTCACATACTCGAATGATGTTGAGGAATCCTTGATTATTTGCGTAAGATGGACTCGAGATGCAGCTTTGGCGTCTGTTTGTCGAGTATCTTTACAGGCAGATTTCTTAAATTTGGAAAGAAATCCCGTGGATTTTGTCTTCGGCTTGGCCTCATCTTCCCGCTTGAGGTGTTCCTTGACCAGAAAATCGTACTTGGTAAATACAGTTACCACAGGGATGTTGACTTGAACGAACATCGTTTAATGGACGTCCGAAATTGACGGCTGAGCGAACGTACCTTCCGAAGCAAGCTTCAAAAGCTGCTCATCCCCGGTCTGTAACAGGCGTGTTCCAGTGCGAGGAGTTTCAATGCAGAGCCTTCGGAGAAGAGGTCAATGAGGACTTTACAGAACTGGTTGGGCCCACGGTACCATATGGCGTGAAGTCGATCGTCACTCGGTAAGTGGGATCTCTTACGAATAAAGTCTTCCGCCTCTTCCCATTGTGCCTTTGATCCCGGCTCAAAACCGTTACTGTCATGAAGAATCAAACGTGGATTGGCAGGAAAAATGTGAGGATGTTGAATATTTGATCTCCCAGCACGATTATGAGAGATATCGATATCCTGCTCTGGGTTGTAGGTAATTCCAGTGAAATTGACTTACAGGAGAACTCACCTTTACATCTATGTTGAAGATCTTGCTTATGAGGGACGATTTACCAACTCCGCTCTGTAGGGTTGAACATGAATGCCTCGTAAACGTAAACGACGAGCGAAGCTCACTCTGCCAACCACGAGGATCCGAAACCTATATACATCATGCCCGACGTTGTTTAGAAACTTTGAGGTTATATACGCAAAACTTACTTGGTGTCTTCCACCGAAGACGGTAGATCTGACGGCAAAGTGTTCATGGTTCCAATGAAGTAGGAAAGCACAAGGAGACCACGTTTCACGTATTTATGGGTACCGTTCTAAGATAGCACAAGCTTTAAAGATGCTTAGATAGTCCCATCTAGTAAAGGCTGGCGAGTCACAAGTAGTGTAACATGTGACAGCCGTTTGAAATCATTCAGCTGAGAGTCCAGAACTACGAATGCATTAGGGTGCAGAGACTACGCTGGATGTAGGTACCTGATGTACTACCATCAACGGGGGAATAATACAAAAGAACGTGATGGATGCATGGAGAAAGTGCCAGATGCCAAAAAAAAGACAAGGACGAGGTAAAATGGACTGAAGATACGGACGAGAATCATGAGCACGTAGAGATACTAGATGCAATCAATGCAGAACATAACGTGAGTCTAGGATAGCAGAGCGAGAAGTTTGTCTTCGTCCATAGATTTACCCGCAAGGCGGGCTTTGCTCTCATCACTGAGTGCAGCACTCTTCACAACCATGGCGAAGAAATCGAAAGCCTTTGGTGCGTCGATGGCGATGTCGTCGATAACCTCGGCAATTGGCATAAAGCCCTCCTCGAATGCAGTAGCCGCGCACAATTCCTTTTCGACAGCACGAGCGAAAAACTGCGATAGGAGCACGACATTGGTTTCTTTGGACTCGATCACGTGTGAAGTGAATTTGTCGACCAATCGGAAGTGGTGCATAGCGGGGAGGTTGGTGAAGTACACCTCTGCTTCGTCCAAGTTGCGAACGGCAAAGAACTCTTTCGAGTCTTCTCCGATCTTCTTGAGCGCCTGTTCCTCGGACATCTCCACCGCTGAAGGCTCCGCCTCTGATTCCTCCACTTCCGACTCTGATTTTGCAGCCGCATCGTCCGATGTGGGCTTGGTACGAGGCTGAAGAACCAGACGCTTTCTTTGGGGCTCCGGTGCTGAAAGGGAAGAGTCTCGTAAATGTCAAAAAAAAAAACACAAAACAAAGATTGTCTAGCCTACCTTTGGGCTCTGCGGCAGGCTCTGCGCCCTGGCTGAGCATTGAGAACATGTTGGAGCTTGAGCTCGTACGTGGGACAGAATCACGCTTGTTTTCGCCACCCTTCTTGCCTGCAAAGACACTGCTGGGTCCGAACGATATGGATGTAGATTTTTTGATATTGCCAAAGTTGGACAAATCTCCAGCGTTGGAACTGGGGCGAGAGGGACCATTGCCGCCAGCCACTGCCCAGCCATCGGGGCCAACTTGCGGGTAATTGCCACGGTCACCACCACGCCTTGAACTGCTTCGAGACATACTAATCTGGCGGGTGAGAGCATCCTTCTCTGCAGCTGCTTTCTCCTTGGCAGCCTAGAGAGGAATATTCAATCACGGCTCATAAAAATATGTTGGCAAACTTACTGTTTCGTGCACCTGAGCGATCGTCGTTGGTACAGCAACTACATTACGAGATACCCATTTCTTCTCACGAAGTTCAAGCACATCCTACCAAAGCATAGTATAAGCAAAACCTAGAAACAAATAGAATATGTTGGAAGAACACACCTGAAGCATGAATTTTATCCGTGAGCTGACAAGAGGGCTCGTCTTCAACTCCGTAATACGTGCAAAGTAGACGCTCATATGATTAGCAGCCCTAGCAGTGTCGAGCATAAACCCGACAGTCATCATGAGCTTGCAGCAACTCTCGATATCCTCCTCTTCAGGGTTATCGACATTCCCAAGGAGTTTCTTCAAGCACTCGTGCATAATGCGCTCCGTAAGCATCTGGAGTTTGAACAGCTCGCCGATGAACCTGATGAGACCCAGACCGCGACGCTTAGCCTTTTGGGCAGCATAGTACTCGTCCGAGTACAGCGCGACTTCGTCAGATCCTCCGTTCTTTTCTTGCGCATCCTTGACAGCCTGGTCCTCTGCCGCCTTTTTCGCCGCTGCTTCCGCAGTGGCCTCCTTGACAGCCCACCCGTGCTCGAACTCCTCCTGACACCTGTTGAGCAAGTACTTGCGGAACAGCTGTCCGCCCGCAATAGGCTTGTTATCCGCAACGAGGATTGTCTCGTCCCGAACCGACGACGAAATCCGCTCCATCATCTTTCTGCAAAGACGCGCATACATCTCAGACCACGCCGCCTCATCCGTCGCCTTTTCAAACACGAGACCAATAACCTGCATGAGGGTATTCCCATCGGCCTGGCTCTCCGACTTGTTCGCCCACTCGATAATCTGGTCAGAGATCGAGTCGAACTTCTCCATCGTAAGCTTGTTGAGCAACGACTTGACCTTACGCTCGACGACCGCAGCGTTGCTGTCGTCGGAGGTAATCGCTTTGCGGTCCCAGCGGTTTTCAGACACCTTGAGAGGCACAAAAGGCTCCGTCAGTGCAGGGCCAGCATTCGACTGCCCGTGCCCGTACCCGCCCGCCTTGTTCCCATCTCCGCGCTTCTCACCACGCTTGCTTCGGACACGACCAGTAGACATGGGCATGCCACCTACGCCTCCCTGGCTCGACGACCGCGTCATGGGCGACGGCCGTCCGAACGGCGCACCACCCATAGACACAGACCGGGCCGATTCTTGGAAGCGTTGTTCGCTACTAAGCTTCGAGCCAGGGCTGACAAAGTTGCCCATAATGGAGTTCGAACCCTTGCCGAAACCACCAATGCCTAGGCCAACGACTTGTCGTGAGGTCGGGGCACCGCTCGTACTCCTGCCGTGGCGTCCTGAGCCACCGCGGGACATCGGGTGCATCTCCTGGTTGCTGTTTGCTTCCAAGCCGATGAGGTTGAGGTCCAGGTTTTCGGGCTTTTCCTTGCAGTGCATCATAAATTGCATGAGGAAATCGCGGTCGTATCTAGAAAGTCACAGAAGAATGAATAGGTGTGCAGACAATAGATAATGGGGAATGACATACCTGAACTGACCGTCCTTCCTACCCACGTTGAGTTTGGGATCGGGGCTCTGGATGCCCGCAGGATAAGAAACGGCGTCTAAATCCCTGATAGGATTGGCCAGCGAGATGGCAGAGGGCGGTGCGGCCGGCATGTCGGGATTTGAAGCCTTGGCGCCAGAGAGGTCAAGAGCACCAGGTCGTATCCGTTTAGGGAAGTCGGTAGGCAGCGCAGTAGCAGTGTCAATCCGTAGAGGCCCTCTGGGCTTGTCCTTGGATGACTCATCGCCGGTAGGGGACGCCACTTGCTCAGACTCGGCGACTTCACCTTCCTCTTCTTCCTCAATCGGCTTGTCAGTGGACTCGGCAGTGGCTGAAGCAGCGACAGCAGCTTCAGCTTCAGCCTTGGCTTTAGCAACAGCCTCCTCCTCTAGACGAAGTCGCTCCTTCTCAGCTTCAGCTTCCTTGGCGACGCGCTCTGCCTCTTCCTTGGCACGCTCTTCTTCCTCTTTGCGTTTTTGCTCCTCCTCTTTCGCAATGCGGGCCTTTTCTTCCTCCTCCTTCCGTAGACGCTCGGCCTCGGCCTCAGCCTCTTTCTTCACTCTCTCCTTCTCCTCCTCTTCCTTGCGTATTCTTTCAGTCTCCTCCCTCTCCTTGCGTTCCTTTTCCTCCTTTTCCTTCCTCTCTTTATCCTCCTTATCTTTCCTCTCCTTATCTTTCCTCTCCTTCTCCTCAGCCTCCGCCTTGGCCTTGACACCCTCCTCTTCCTTCTTCTTCTTCTCCTCCTCCGCAAGTCGCTTCCGATTTTGCTCTTCCGACTCAAGCCTCACCACCGCCGCCGACTTTTTCGCCGGCACAGGCGAACTCGGGCTAGGGTGTCTGAACGCTCCCGTCCGTGGCGCAGGTGACGACGACCCCGACGCAGGACTGGGCGACGGCTTGCTAGCAAACGAGCTAATGTCGACCTCGTGCCCTTCAGCATTCTTAAGCGTGACTCTGGTGGGGCGGTTGCCCGGGACGAAAGCGGAGGAGCTGGCGCTGAGGCGCGTGGTGGCGGTGGACGGTGTCGGAGGGGGAGAGGTGAAACTGATGCTATTGGAGGCGGTGTGGGAATGTTGTGATGGGGGGTGTTGGGGGTGGGCGGAGCTTGGGACGGCGTGGGCTTGGGTGGGGGTGCCAGGGGTGAGAGGGGGAGGTTGGCTGCGCGGAGACATGGGCATGCCATTATGAGGGGCCCCATGAGGGGGAGGTTGTTGATGGTGGGGAGGCATGTTTGGATTAGTATACCCCCAGTACATGAAAGATTGATCGGGGGTAGGATACTAGATAGAAGATTAGACAGGGTCAACTAGTAAGATAAAGCGTGTACATACAGCGTAGTAAGGGTTGGGCCATGCACTCATGGGCACCTGCTGCTGCATCTGAGGAGGCATGTTGGGAGGCATCGCAGGAGGGCCATTGTGTGGATGAGGGCCTAAGCGAGGGCTAGACATACCCGAGGGAATCTGAGCAGTATTGGGACCTGGCTGGGGGCGAGGAGCATTACCATTAGGAATCTGACGGGAATAAACGGGGGACGAGGGTGTGCGGGCTGCGGGACCGGTGGATTGATGTGGACGAGCACTGCTAGGAACAAAGGGTGTGAACGGAGGATGCTGCTGTGGGGGAGGCTGGGTAGATGGTGCCTGTGATGAAGACTGTGGAGGAAGATTTGCGGGGCGAACAGAAGGAGAAGAGGTATCTGAAGTGGTCGATGAAGATGGGGCCGATGAAGATGGGGCCGATGAAGGATTTTGGAACATCTTTAGAATGTCGCCTTTTGCGAGTTTGGTAGGAGGATTTGAGGATGGCGGGGGAGTGGATGAAGAAGAGGCAGTTGGGCGAGATGAGACAGAGGGCTTGCCATTGACAGGAGCAGCAGATGCAACTGCATCGACAGTGCCAAAGGATTTGACGCTCTCTGTTTTGATAGGCGGTGCCGAGGCAGGGGAAGAAGAAATTGGAGCAGAAACATCATCTATAGAACCGAAAGTCACAGCAGAGGCTGGTGAGAAAGAAAAAGATGAATGGTTGGTTGTTGAGATATGAAAAGAATACTTGCCTGCTTTTAAAGCAGAAGCATTTCCACGAGGAATGGTTACACCATCCTTGATGGGTACGCCTTGGCCGAGGGTGCTTGGACGGCGAGAATGGGTTGGAGCAGGAGACTGAGAACGGGGGGACGGTGCAGAAGTGGACTTTGGAGGACCCCTATTCCAAGCAGAGCCAGAAGGAAATTGAGGTTTTGTCGCTGGCTGTTGCGGCTTTGTCGTCGCAGGTTTGCTCATTCTGTGAAGAATGGGACCGGGTGAGAGGTGAGTGGTAAATAAAAGAAGAAAATAACTTACGATTCGTCGATTTTAATTTTTTATGGGGTCAATAAAGACCTGCCAGCAGGCGCTGGGAGAGTTCTAAGAGAAAAAAGGGACAACGGATGCCAACAGCAATCCGCCAGAGAGATGTCTGGAGACAACAACCACAACAACAACACATCCAGCCTTTTTTATGAATCACGTAATCACGGTATTTGCCATTTGGTATACACTCAATTACCTGTTACTGTATACACCGCCAGTCACTAGTAAGTACATCTATACTAAACCCCTTTCTCTGATGATAATACAACTAGACTAGAGGCTATGCGCTCTGGAATGACTAGTTAATCTTCTCTCTGACTCCTTTCTTGTCCTTTCGGAGCCGCACGCTCACCCCACTCCCACACAGATCCCCCCATCATACCCCATGTCAACCCGTAATGCGACAACACGAGCTCAAGTTCCTCCGTCTCATCCAGCATTTCAGGCCCCTTTCCCCCAATTCGATTCCACACGTCCTTTAGCGTCTCAGCCCATGCCCTGCTGAACCCTGTATCCAAAAACCTCTGTGGAAGCTTCTCAATGCTTCCGTATTTTTTTGCTCCAGGCAACAGCACGTTTCTTGCCTACCACTCAATGTCAGTAAAAATTTCCAGAATTTTTTTTTTTTTTTTTTCTCTCTCTTTACCTTGAGGTTATTCACCATCATCTTACCAAACGCGTCTTCCACATTAAACATCTCGTACACAATCCCCCCAAGTAGCGTCTGGTGCGGCGAAAAATAGTCCACGAACCATCTCAGAATTCCCTCTGAGTTCGACGCCTCCATGTACACCAGCACGCACTCGAACAGCAGCAGCGTCGGCACAGAAGCAGACAATATCGGCTCATCCCCTGCCAACAGCTGTCCCAACACTGGTAGCCTCAGGTCCCCAGGCAGGAGATGGTACTTTTCTGCATGTAGCGCTGTGCCCCCGTTGGCTGTACCCATGTCATTATCAGTAGCATGTAATAAACATTGTCAATACTCACCCACACGCACCCCCTCCCCCAACACCTGGCTTAACTCTCTACTCTTCCGTATCGCCATTGCTTTTCCCCCCGTAACTTCTGCAAAATCAATCTCTACATACTTCTCAAGCACATCTTTGTACTTTCCAGTCTATATAAAAGAAATAAATAAGCGACACATTGAAACCAAACTATAACAGCCCACCTCGACGCGCCAAAACCTCGTATCACTCCCCGCACCCAGACTCACAATCTGCGTCTTCTCACCCCTCCGTTCACACTCCATCAACCACTCCTCCACCAGCCCATCGATCGCCATGCTCCGCACGTAGGTCCCCACGTTAATCAGCGGTGGACGCGGGGCCAGCAGATGCGCTCTTGGCACAAAGAGTCGGATGTACGGATCCACGAGGTACCCTTTCTGCACCGCCGAAAGCCGCGCCCCCGCTGCGTCCGTGTCCGTTTGCCTGGTCGATGAGTCTGCGTCGGCAGAATGTGTGTACATGGCTGGAGGAAACATGAGATAACGAGTCTCTCTGATCGGCGCCGTGGCTCGGATAAATAGATGTTCACGTTGGTCATTCCTAGAGAGTAGGTACAAGCACAAGTACTGTTATGTTGTGTATGTATTACAGGTTAGAAATCGTCCAAATTCACACTCATGTCAAACGACCAAGCCCTCTCTTCGAATGCCCTCAGAAATGTGTACCCCTTGGCTGTCTCTTCATTAGCCAGCACATTCATTCCAGGTCTCAGTACATTCGGCGACGTCACAACCACGCACATCGTCTTCGCCCGACTGATCGCGACGTTCAGGCGTCTCCGCTCCAAGAGGAACCCAAGATCTGGGGATGTCGTCGACTTGGGAACGGAAAAAAGGCATATTACAAAAGATGCTTCAGAACCTGCAGCACAGATAATCATTTAACGAAAGACTGTGTGAAATGAAAGAAACGAAAACAAACCTTGCAACCTCTCAATCGTATCAACCTTGACCCTCCCAACACCGGCACTACGACCCTCCTCATCACTCCCTGACCCAGTCCCCACACCACCATGACCAATCCTCATCTTCTCCATCCCCACCACCAACGCACCCTCCTCCCCCTCCCCCTCCGCCACCCGTGCCAACGCACTCTTCACCGCTTCCCTCTGTACCCGATGCGGCGTCGCCACAAAAATATCGTCCCCAGGCGCACACCGCCTCAACGCACACACAAGCGCGACAGCCACCGCCGCCTCGCCACGCACATGCGTCTCATACACCACGTCCTCGTCTCCCGCTCCCGGCCTCGCGCCCCGCGTATGTCCGCTGTCCGCATCCAGCCGCACCAGCGCAAGCGATATCCCCCGCGGGCCAGGGGCCTCAGGCGCCTGCGTCATCCCATGCCCTAGGTCCGAGTCTGAGTCACCCAACTCATGCTCACGATGCTCACCCCCGTGCCCGTCATGGTGCCGCGGCGCCTGCAACACGCTCTGCGGCTCGCGGAGCATCGCTTTCGCAAGAGCGAGCAGCATCGTTCGGATGGAGTTCTGGATGTATGTCGGGATCGAGCTCAGGATTCCGCTTCTTCCATTTAGACTGCCACTGCGATATCTATTGCGCCCTGGGTCTGGGTCTGAGTCTGGTTCCGCGAGGAGCTGCAGGCTGCGCGCCAGTTGCCTCGTTTGGCTTTTTTGGGATTTAAACGCGCGGGAATATATCGTCGATACGAACGCCCCGAGGTCCGGATTCAGCCTGTTGGGTCCGAATCAGTGCTTATTGAGTTTACTAGACGGAAGAGTATGCACCGAAAATTCTCTGTTAGCTGTACCACGTTCGTCATCGACTCGGGCGTATTTTCTCCTTCGGAAACCTGGGATTCTGAGTCCCGGCGTTCCAGGGCCTCTGGTGCACGGGCCTGGGCTTGCACTTGCACTTGGGCCTGCTTCGGCGGCTCGTACATGAGGCAATCCAAAACAGACCCAAAGATCGGGCGTCCCTTGACCTGCGGGTACTGCGCGCTAAGTATCGGTGCAAGCTGCTCTGAGTCTCCTGCGACGATGACTTGCCCTTCCGGGCCGAGCGCACGCAGGACGAGCGCGATGGAGCCGAGCGCGAGTTGGCCGGCCTCGTCAAAGACGACACAGTCCGCTTGGACGCCCACGTGCTGTTTCGTAAAGTTGTACAGCTGTATGACAATGAAAGGGATTGTCGTCAGTGTCGTGTCACGTCATGACATTGTGCCAAAAATGTGCGCCTACCTGGTAAGTGGTTCCTGCGTATATATGGACCAAAGGACTGTTGGGTCGAGGTGCAGGATGGGTGCGCCCTGTGAGGACCTGTTCCACACTCACACGATCCAACCATGCGGTTGGCAACGACTCCATGCTGCGGTAGCAGCTGATGAGATGCAAGAGCTCCTTGCGGACCGCGTGGATCGCTGCATGGGTCATAGCCGTAACAAAGATGATTTTCCCTCCCCTGTCTCCAAGCCGTTGCTGGGCGTCCAAAAGTCGCAGGAGGGACAACGCAAGTGTGTACGTTTTCCCAGTACCTGTGAGATTGCACCACTGTTAGCCGGTGTTGCCAAAAAAAAAAAAAAAGAGAGAAGTCCTACAGACCAGGTGGACCCCAGATGACAGACAAGCGATTTGAGAGGATTTTTTGTGCTGCGCGGTGCTGCGACGATTTGAGTATCAATGCACCTGCGCCGTTGACGCCGAGGTCGTTCAGCTCGCGAAACAATTTCTGCATCGTAGACTCAGCCTTGACAAGCTCCTCAGCTTGAGGGTTGCGTCCAAACGAACTAGGGTCTAAGATAATCTGAAGGAACGGAACATGACGATGATCGTCCGAAGAAGAAGAGGAAGACGAAGTAGATGCCCAACGCAAGTCCATCTCCAGCAACGCAGCCATGGCTTTGGAGGTATTGAAATCTACCAGGCGCGGAGAGATACGATAGTTGCAACCCTGGACGAACTTGACACCCTGGCTTCCCCATGCGTGCAGCACGACTTTCGTACTATTCCCATCCACGGCGATATTCAGAAGGTTGGCGACCCAAAGCTTGTCCTGAACAGCTTGGTGCATTGCAGACCATTTTGAACGTGTGTTCTTGTTGAGAGGAAAGACAAGGCCGGATACAGCGAGGTCGTCAAAAAGAGCCTCTACTGGGACATCGTCACCTGCCAATGGATCGCTGTCTTCGTCAAAAACGATAATCTTGTCGTACATGGGGGTGTTTTTGTCGGTTGTAGGCATATCGAGGGTCCCAGATACTAGTTGGAAAACATGTTCCATGCCTCGAGCCCCGAGTCTTGGAGATAAGTACTTGAGTACAGGCGCATTTGGGCATCCCTCGATTCGAGCCCGCCACAATTCATTAAGCTTGGCGAGAACTTCGAACTGTGGGTAGCCTAAGCATAATTCCTCACATACCATTGAAATATGTACCTGTTGGACGAAGAAAAGTTTACAGATTTGTTCTTGTCGGCAAAGATCCATAAAACTCGATGATAAAACCTTCGCTTTGTTAACAAGCAGCCTGTGACCAGAATCCAGAACACGCTTTCGGACGTTTTGAAGCACTGCATGGATACTGGCGTTGCGCCTTTCGAGACACTCGCCCAAAGCTTGGGTGTCATATCGATATTTCTTGTATACTTCTTCATCCGTTGGGCATTGAGCAGGCGAAGACCCATTCGGAAGAAGAACAGATACACAGTCCAACAGATCCCAGTATCCTGGCACAGGCAAAGCAACGAGATGTTCAACTTCTCTTTGTAGTACAACGACACGGGGTACCTGGCGAACCTCAATGCGGCCTGGGCCAGTAGGTTCTGCAAGTCCGCCGTCGGACTGAAGTTTGCGGATTTCCTCGTCGACTCGTTTACGCAGATCTGCAGCAGATCCTTCGGTAGACAAGCCCATCCGCTCGAGGCATGCAAAGTGTTCGGCTTTGGTCCTCTGGGAGTTCGTCAAGAAGCTCAATAGTGCACCGGACAGAAGAACAGGTTGGTATACTGTTTGAAGTAACGATGCGCCTTGCGCAAGTGCTCCAATACAAACACGAACTTCATGATCATGGGCAACAGAAGTCAGCGCAGTCGTGATTAAGTGAGATTGCAGTGCGGATTGTTCGCTTGTAGACCAGACATAAAATTGCGTCGTGGGGCCCGAGAGAGATTCTGACGAGTTACCAGCTTTGATTGCTGAAATGAGAAGAGCTAACGTAGGCACGAGATCAGAACCAGGTCCGTGCAGCGTCGTAGCGGGGATTGACAGTGGATGTTGGGAGATAACGTTGATGGCATAACGTTCAATGCTAGGAGCTGGGGAGGAAAAGTCGCATACAAATGACATCACCACCGCGACATCTTCCTGGCAAGGAAGAGCCAGGCTGCGTCGCAGCTTGAGCTAAGACTCATAAGCATTTCATCGAATACGAATTAAGATCATATCTTACTTGCGGACATTGAGTTCTCGCGGCTTCCACGATAGGACTCGTTGTTTGGTTACTCTTGTTTGACATAACCAATATGCGCTTGCCCCGTCGAACCATTCCAGGAGACTGTGTTGCAAGCTGATTAAGTTTCAACGGCTCCGCAACCAGGCTATGTAGATCTTCTATGTCTGTCAGCGGTTGAGCTCGTACCGCCGACGGTTCTGCAGCCGAAGCTCGCAATAGCCCTTTCAATGTGCGAACGTCTTCCAAGGATATGTTTGGTATACTTCCAAACCTTCCCTCGTTCAGAACATTGACCTTACACTCGTCTTCGTAGGGACATCCCCTACACTGAGGATTATAATGCCATTTGATATCTTTCGCTGAGGAGTGAATGATACTAGGCAGCCTTTCAAAAAAGAACTGTTCAAGAGATGAGGAAAGCAGATGGGTTTCGATAGACTTGAGACCGTCGAAAGATGGGGGACACTTGTCAAAACCTTCCGAAGGTGGAAGCCAGATTCCTGCTGATCCTTCAGGAGAAAATAATTTGCCAGGGAACATGTGTGCGAGGCACAACGTATAGAAATATATTTGGATATGATGCGATGTCTATGAAGAATAAGACAGAAATGAGTTGTGTTTTAACATAGTAAATCAACTCTGAAACGGACCTTGACTCTGGATGATACTTTGGCATCGATAACTTTCCATTTTATGCCGTTTTCGGTGCGCCATATCTCGAGGAGGTCAGGCTTTGCAAGGCTAAAAATGACAGGTTCTTGTCCTATTGCTCGGAAACGATTATTGAACATTTCCTGGGGTGGCATAAACGACGAGCCGGCAATGAAAAAATGGTCTCTGTCATCTGCTTGTATGTTTTCATACAGGATTTCAGGATCCAATGGACCAGGCGGAACCGTTAAGAGGAGATTGCTTCGATCAAGCCAACCGAACAGAGATTTTTCCCAATCGATACCACGCCTAAAGCGGGCTTCAGTGAGCTCTGGTCTTTCGTGGGATGTAGCCTCATGTTGTGGTCGGTGGTAGACATTGTGAAGATATAGATCGCAGCTGTGATGATAATGAACAGCAAGGTTCGTAGCCGACAGAGAAGCTTTGGCGCTCATCGGATTTCAAAGTGTAAAGGGGGAGATAGTAGGGGAAGAACAGGCATAACTGGACAGCTTTTGAGGTTGTGTAGACTCAAGAGTCACCTTGTCAACACGAGGGGGTTGTCTGTGTGAAAAGTATTTGTTGTACATACTTCGGACGCGTTACTTATTGTGACTACTTTAGAGTCATTTTATGTCCATCCAACAAAATACGTTCTGTGGAGGCTCAGGCTGCTCTCTGACTTTCCTCCCGACGGAAATATGGTCACTTGTCGCTACTCACCTTTCTCATCCAGACCTGGTATCCTTGCTATGGGTTTCACGCATGTGTCATGACATCGCTGTTCGAAATCTTTTTACCTGCACTAGAATTTTTTTCATTGGGCAAAGCTTTGCAGAGGTCTTTGGAACATATCCTTACTTCGTCCCTGACATGGACAAGGCTGTGAGGAGACTCTTAAAACAGAGTTGGGAGAAGCTCGAGTACATTGTCGATAATCCGAGCTTCGCTGTTTGTGTTAAGACTCTCAGTGTCATTGCCTTTGCTGATTCGCCTTCAATCTTCGAACAAAGTGTGTTCTCAATCTTTGCTGTAGTAAACCAGAATTAATCATTCTGTTTCTAGTGACTCTAGCCAAGGCTCTAAGAGCAATGTCAAACCTGAAGACGTTTTACTGGTTTGGCATACAACCTGGATTGCCTTCCGAGGTGGCTGATTGCCTACCAACGCATCTAAAATCTCTTCATGTCCAGTCGTCAGTTGATACCTACGCCAGCGAGATGTATGAATCTGACGCTATGCTTTTAGAGCCTTGTCCCTTTCTGAAACCAGTCTCCGTCACTTTCAATCCATGAAAAAATTGCGACAGTTACAGCTTGAAACTCTCTTTCATATTCCTCCAAGGATGCATTCAGAGGAACCAGATATCTCGTTCTGGATCGACCATTTACAGGTTCCCGACAACACTATTCCGGTTCTGGAAAGCCTCCTGTCACCTAATCTTCGCTGCCTCAGTCTCCTTTCGGGTTACATGGATGGCATATCAATGCTGGGGTTTGGCCTGTTGACTGAACTTGATCTCTACGTCACGGGCAGCCAATCATCTGCGGACGCAGAATTGAGAGGCTTAGATCTCGTCTTCCGTCATATGCCGATGCTGGAATCTTTATCAATCGTGGGTTTGGTGCCAGGTGAAATATTTAATCTGCTACCAAATGATCCCACCATCCTCCCGAGGCTGAAGTCATTCCGCCTATCAACGAGAGTATGGGCTCTTGTCAGTGTCACAGAAACGCACCTTCTTCTCCTCTCCCAATTTCTTGGGCATAAACCGTCTCTACGACGCCTATCTCTTTGTTTGGGAGGCTCCTCCTGGAACACCATCATTTCAATTCTTCCGACCATCGCCCAGCTTCATTCCTTGGAAGTCTTCGGCCTACATGCAGGGGCGTTGCCTATGACATCCGAAGATTTTGTAGCGCTTGCATCGATTTTGACGCCAAAGATGACTTCAATTCAGCTCGTTATCCCCTGGGATTACCCTGATACATCCAATGTCGACGTTACTGTTTTGGGACCTCTCGTGAGTGAATTGCCTTTACGTTGATAATTTTTGCAATTATCAATGATGTTACGTTTCAGTTGCAGCGCTTGAAGGAACTGTCTCATTTAAGATTTATTCATTTTTATAGTATTGGACGTGTGCTGCCAATTGCTCCAGAAGACCTGGTTACTGAATTGGTGCACCTGCGAACACTGGCGCACAACCGTTCACTGTGGGACGTAAATGCTGGCGTGCTAAGCCCCTGGAAACCATGGAGAGTTCGTTATGCTATCGACGAGGATTTTGATTATTTGGATGATGCTTGGTTATTCAAACATATATGACGGAGCTAATATATCCTTGGGCTGTGGAACTTGAAAGCTTGAAGCTTGATATCCGACAGGGTCTTCACACAACAGCCTGAGATGCCAAGGCTGCTGCCACACGGAAAGGTTACTGAGCGCTGTTTAACTCGCGCCAAGCATCGTTGTACGTCTCGTATACTTACTATTACCTCTCAATTCATGAGATGCTGTGTGTATTATACATACGAAAGGAGCCTTCTCCTTGACTAATTGTAGAACAGCGCCTAAACCCGGTCGTCTAAGAGTAGGTACAGTTGGTGAGGCTTGGGGAACCATGTGCTACTCATACTTTGTATACCAAATTTTGAACAATTCAAGAACTATCCGACTTCTTGGCTATCCCGTGAAGTACGTGTAAGGATCAACTAATATCGGCGACGTCGACTGGGTCCCGAGTTGAAATTGGTCTTGGCTCAGTTTTAAATAAGAAAGTTCACAGCAAAAGACACGGACAAAGGACTTGATTGGCAGACCACTGGAGCCAAGCTGGAGACAGAAATCTAGGCGAGAAATTCATTCTCACGTTGAATCATTTTTGGAACACTTGACGACAAATTTGTGCCCTCTGGCAATCATTCTAACGTCAACCATAAGCAGCGCAATGACCTGTAGAACTCCGTAACCAGGATGGCTCCATCTGGGCAGGGATTTCAGAATCTGTTCCGCAATAACGCAGCATCACTTGTATGACAGGTGGCTGATGGAGGGTATATGCGTCCATAAACAGTAGATACCCGACATTCCATGCCAAGAATCGAAAGCTGAATGGGCTGTAGTTCTGCGGAGTCGGGTAGATATGCTAAGCGAGTCGGATACTTCGCGGAAGGAGGTCAGGCTAAACCTCAAGATTCCTAGGAATCGATGGCTTGAATGCCATAGAACTTAAGATCCGGGGTTCAAATATTCAAGAACGTATGTTGTGCAGGAATATATCAAATAGTGTTAGCGTAGAGATTTCCAGTCCGTGTAGAGAGGTGTATGCCAAGTGTGGACAAGGAGGAATTCGAAGTATAACTGCCAAGCTGCACTGACCACGTGCATTGTAATCAAATAGGTAATCTAATCACAACAAATAACGTGACAACAAACCTCTCACTGCTATAGTAAACAGTCCCCCTGTCTATACGCACCGATATTCCAAAATTTGAGCATGCCTCATCTCTGCAGCAGACATATTGGTCAACGCTTAGTTCCAGAGTCAAGGCGCAAAATTTACTACTGATTTGTACTCAAAATTTCAGGTTGAACTTGGGGTCATGTAGTCAACGCCACTGCACTTCCTAATTGAGTGGGACTCTTCGTGCTTGTGCTGGGAAAATTTGAATCACCTTGGCAGCTTATGGAGATAAGCAGTTGCTTGCGAACGGTACAGATATAAAAGCCTTTCACGCTCGACAGTACTTTCATACGGATTCAATCTCTCTCCTCTGCAGCGGCATTTACAACATACATAGCTATGTCACCAGTCCTAGACCACTACTTTACAACCATCAACTCTTCTCACGCTGACCGCGGGCGCTTCGCCGATTCTCCTTCGTCGACTCCTGCTGACGAGGATATTTATTATAACTCCCGCCTGGATCCAGCGAACTATCTTGAAGGGCCACTCTCTTTAAACCCTGCGACTCGCCTGCGTCAAATGCTCGCGAGGCCTGGAATCGTCGTACGTATCAAGCAGAAATTATCAGGCTTCTCAAAATGATATTGATTTCAATTTCTAGGTTGCTCCCGGTATCTGCGACGGTATCAGTGCACGATGTGCAATAGAAGCGGGCTTCGAATGCATGTACCAAAGGTTCTCTCGTCCTTTCGAGGACAATATACGTGGAACTGATTCCGAAGTATTTAGCGGCGCTGCCACCACTGCTTCGCGCCTTGGACAGCCAGACCTTGCAATTGCAACCCTGAATGACTTTGCTGAAGTAGGTTGTTCCAGGTAGCTTCCTCTCTACTTGAAACCTGAGTATATAACACTGTTATTAGGCAGCGTCCATGGTTTGTAGCATTGACCCTACCATGCCTGTCATCGCCGATGCCGACACTGGGTTTGCATTCCATTTATTATATGGGTTTCAATTGACAATAATCGTTTCCCTGCAGCTTTGGTGGCCCCACCATGGTTGCTCGCACAGTCATGCGTTACGCTAAGGCGGGTTTGGCTGCCCTCCATATTGAGGACCAGGTGCAGACAAAACGATGTGGACATTTGCTTGGGAAACAGGTCGTTTCTCGCGAAGAATTCCTCGTCCGTGTCAGAGCAGCCGTGCTTGCTCGAGACGCAATTCCAGGAGGTTCAGACTTTGTAAGCCAATGAGGTGGTATTTTGATGTCTGACGATACCATTCACTTACATAGGTTATTATTGCGAGGACTGATTCAGCCCAAGTCCTTGGCATGGAAGAAGCAATCATACGCTTGAAGCTAGCCTCCAAGGCTGGTGCAGATGTGTGCTTTATTGAGGGTGTCCGCACAAAGGAATTACTAGAATCTACCGTTGCTGCATTGGCACCGAAACCAGTGAGGACTTCCACTCGATAATAATAAACTTTACCCTAGTTCTCACAATCATTAATAGGTTCTGGTCAATGTTATCTCTGGTGGACTTACTCCGTCTTTTACAATCAGTGAAGCCGAATCTATGGGCGCAAAAATCATCAGTGAGAGTTAGTTCTTCTGCGCCACAATGCAAATTTATCTCATTGATTGTCCAGTTTTCTCGCTGGTATCTTGTGTTGCAATGGTGCATGCAGTTCGAGCTGCCTTACACTCTCTGAAGAAGACTGGGACGGATTTTTCCTCTGCAAATGGGATGGACCCCAAGGCATTCTTCCAAGTCATGGGTAAGCTCAGTTCCAGAATCAATTTTAGGTTTTGATGTGATTGATGGCTTTTCAATAGGTCTCGATGACGTTGTAGAATTTGACGCTCGTGCTGGTGGATCTGCTTTTGAAAACATCTAAAGGTTCAATTATATACTACTTTATTTCATTCCAACTTGAACTCTCATTAAAGAAGTTTCAACTTCAACTTCCAAGTAGACACGCGATGGCCGGGGCCATGACTAGCCAGCTCGCAAGCTTTCGTTGATCACGTTTATGTAAATAATCCAATCACCTTTCTGTGAGCTGAACGAGTGTGAGAGTGAGCAGAGGCAATCAGGTGGTCCCAAAGTCCGAAGCCCCCTTTGCAATGAGCTATGTGCGACTGCCTGCCACTGCATACAATGTTTATTGAGCTGGCGACTAAGTGCTAAATACCTCGCCAGCCCACTGAGGACTGATGACGAAATAAAGGAAAGGAGCGTAATGTAAAACGAGTAATGTAGTAAACCGTGAGAAAAGAAATATTTGTGGATTCGAGTGAGAAATCTACTAGATTTGAGGGCAGCCGAAATGTGTTCAAAGGTTCAAGGGGAGGGGCATTGCCTCAGGACCCGACAATGGGGACGTGAGATATGGACGGGAGTGTCTGCGCACGGTACCCCAAGTGCGACCAGCGAGCCGTATGAAGAGTAAATGCCAGCTCGACTGTGGATGGATAGACACGTGGTCTTCTTGTTAGCACCCGGCCCGGGGCGCGGAATTCCGAACATCCGCACCTCATGCCATCATATATAAGTATCGGTCGTCTTCTTTGAACTGAACTCTGGTACACCTATAAACCGGAGCCTTCTCGAGTATGCATTCAGGAAAAGACGTAGCTCAGCACAATTCTCGAGAAAGTTGTTGGATTATTGTGCATGGTGAGTTACCACATAGCTCGACGGAAACTACAAAAGGTTTACTTCAAGTCCCAAATAGGACAAGTTTACGATGTTACAGAATTCCTTGACGGTCAGTAAATTTGTGGTCACTGTTATCGATGCGTCCTGACAACCACCTTGCAGACCATCCCGGTGCGCACCTTCCGGTTTAATAATATTTCTCGGCTCTCTGAGTTTTGGAGTACTGTAGGTGGCAGCAAGATCATACTGAAATACGCTGGAAAGGATGCAACGTTGGTATTTGGCCCGTTTTTTTGGCGAACGGTACCCACTGACTTCAGATAACAGACAAGAGTACGACCCTATTCACCCACCGGATGCTATCTCCACCAACTTGCCCCCAGAAAAGCAGTGCGTCACATTTTTCCTGGCGCCAGGAATGGGTATATCAATCATTTTTGTCAAGCCTTGGTCCAGTTGCACCCGATACAGTTGAAAAGGTTGAGATCATCGTCACAGATGAAGAGAAAGCCCGGCAAGCCCGAGTGGCGGCCAGGCCACCCTTGAGCGAAATTCTCAACCTGCATGACTTTGAAGTGCGTACACTCCTTTCCTACCATTCACCGCTTATCTTGAAAATACAGGCAATTGCGCGCCTAACTATGGCAGATAAAGCATGGGCCTACTATTCGTCTGCCGCAGACGATGAAATAACCAACAGAGAAAATCATGCCGCGTACCACAGGTTAGTCCCACATCTGTAAGTAGATGCATACAGTGATACCCACACCTTTTCAGAATTTGGTTCAGGCCTAGAGTGCTGCGTGATGTCACCCAAGTCGATTGGTCAACCAGAATCCTAGGTCACAAGACAAGGATGCCTCTCTATATTGTAGGTATTATCAAAAAAAATTGTCGAAAGATTACGGAACGATACGGTTTTTCACGCAGTCAGCAACAGCACTGGGGAAGCTTGGACATCCAGATGGTGAACTAAATTTGACCAGAGCAGCAGCTAAACATGGCGTCATACAAATGGTTCGAGGCCGTTTCTCGCACAGCTTGCGAATATGTGCTAAACAATTTTGCCAGATTCCCACTCTAGCCTCCTGTTCTTTTGACGAAATTGTTGATGGGGCTCAACCGGGACAAGTTCAATTCTTTCAACTGTACGTGATTTATTTCGTTCTTGCAGCACTGCATTTATACAGTGTCGATAGATATGTAAACAAGGATCGAGCGATCACGAAACGTATCGTTCAGCATGCTCAACGACGCGGCATTAAGGGACTTTTCATTACTGTAGATGCACCTCAACTTGGGCGGAGGGAGAAGGTATGTGGAACCCTTACAGCATTCCGTAGCGTCCTAATCCCACTTTCAAATAGGATATGCGAATGAAGTTTGAGGCTGAAGATCCTTCTGAAGTAACCAAGGCAGGATCAGGTGATGTGGACAGGTCTCAAGGCGCCGCAAGAGCTATAAGCGTATGCCACACTCCTCTCAACACCCCCTTTGACACTTATCGATACTGTGCAGTCTTTTATTGACCCTGGATTGAATTGGGACGATCTAGATTGGTTCAAAAGCATAACTACTAGTAGGTTTCTCAGCACTCGACCTTGCTAGGCATCTTCTCAAGTTGCATGCTTTTTCTCCCCTAGTGCCGTTGATTTTGAAAGGAGTCCAGTGTTGGGAAGTGGGTCAGAATTGTACTCCAGGTGACGCCCATGCTGAGTGCTTCTCTGTAGGATGCACTAGAAGCATACGATCGTGGCCTTGCAGGTGTCGTCCTTTCCAACCATGGGGGACGTCAACTTGACTTTGCGCGATCTGGGATTGAAATACTCGTGGAAGTCGTAGAGAAACTGAAGGAGAAGCGTGGCTTAGCATTCCCAAATGAGAAGTTTCAACTTTTTGTCGATGGTGGCGTACGTCGAGCAACAGACGTATTAAAAGCTATCGCTCTTGGAGCCACAGCCGGTGCGTTCATATAGCTTCTAAATGATAGGATATGTTTGACAGGCATTTCAGTTGGTGTAGGACGGCCATTCCTCTACGCATTTTCCTCGTACGGACCTGATGGTGTAGACAAAGCGTTGCAGATTTTGCATGTATGTACCCTCCACATGTTTCGATCGGCAGTGATGAAATTCTCATTTCACTATTAGGAGGAATTCGAGATGAACATGCGCCTTTTGGGGGCTAGAACTCTCAAAGAGGTTGTTCCTTCTATGGTGGATGCCTCAAATATCCACAGTCATATTGTCGCCGTCCCAGGAGACCGGTTATACGACTCCAATTGTTTGTTCATTTTGCTCAGATCCCTGTCAAAACTATAACTCATGTTTCATCGATAGATGAGAGTCTGCAGCACGCAACTCTTAGGACAATCAAAAATAAACTGTAATTGCTTTGGCAATTTCCTGCACTCACATACTATAGGAGGTGATACCGTACGTACATTGTAAATTACAAGCACGTCAATATTATCAATTGATGCGGATCGACTTATAGCACGACTGGTTTCATTGATGCTTTAGTACACTGTTCACTTGCCAGGAGGGGTGAAGATGACATGTTTATTCTTCTTGCCCAAAGCCTTGAAGACCCCTGAGTATGCCCACTAAACGATGGATTAGGAAATACGTTTCAAAAAAAGAGGATCATAACTGACATTGAGAAATCCACCGTCGCCCTCGTTCCATAATTCACCCTCGCGTACATAGTATACTTCGTAACTGCGGGACCTCGTCAGCGAATGTAGCCAAGACCTTGAACAATCTCACGCACCCTACAGTGCCACCAATCTTGACGTCGAATTCTTTATGATTATGATCCCAGTCTTTGCCCTTATCGCCCTTGAACTTGGTGCGATGTTTTGTGTGGATCGTTATCCAGTTGAATTCGGGATGACTGGTTCTGCCCTCGCCCACTACGAATTGAGTGAAATGTCCTCGGGCCTGGTGACTCGCAAAATTAGAATAATTTTAACGCCAATGAAATACACTTGCTTCTTTATCCTTCTTGACGGCTTCCTTGATTTTTTCAATAACTTTCTCGACGACTTTGGCGACGACTCGGATGGCCTGGGCGATCTGGCGTCGATCTACCTCCGCTTCCATCGTAGCACGATCGAGTCTCGCTCTCTCAAAATCGTCGGAGTAGACGTCAAGATGTAGTCCATGGAAAGGGTTAATAGAAGAAGTGCCCTGGGTTAATAGAGTGACATTCGACACTGTAGTGCTCGACATTGGCATAGAGCTGACGGCCGAGAGGGCTGCAAGACCAGCACACGCGGCAAAAATCTTGCAGACTTTGAGAGGGAAGCATCGTAAACAAACGACCTGCGTTAAGTTCTGAACGAGACTTGGAGACCCAGTCAGGAGTTGTGAGGTCAAAGAAGCATTCTTCAATTTTATTACGCGGACCAAGTTTGTGGTGATGCCAAGCTCCACAGACCATATCATCTCCTAAGACCTATGTCAACTGCTGGGACAGATGTCTTGGCAATATCCAACGATATGACATCTGTGTATTGGAGTCATCAATAATCGTCGTTGTCGTCGAATCTTTGTGATGGAATATCAAGTCGTTTGACGGCAGAGTGATCTGATACCATGACAATTTACAGGCATGGGCGCTGAATTGAATCTATTCTCAATGGTCGGGCATGCTGGCGCTATTGGGAGGTTTATTTTTCTCTGGGTAGGACCTCTTCAGTCAGTTCCCTTTGAAACGTTGCCATGGAGTCATTGTCCGGTACTCAGTATCATTCATCTTACAATCTTCGTACGTGGAAAAATAAGAGCGAGTGTCAAATGTCGAGCAATTTATTGAAGGAGCTCTTCATGCACGTTGAAATATCTAGTGCATAAAATCAGTAATGATCTCAGAAGGAATTGGGATAAAATCCCACCTGACTATTTTTCCAACCTCGTGGCAAGTGCCCTTACCATCCTCACCCCATTCCACAACCCACCGCCCCAGAACATTACCGTCTTTGTCTGCCGTTTCGGCCACAGTTTCTTGGCGGCCAGGTTCGGCGGCCTTATCTTTAGGGAACACTAATGAATCTGCAAGTTCCCATTTTGCGAAGCCACGTCTTGTCTCAATCAAAAACGCAGGATCATAAACCTTGAAACATTTTTTTTTAGAATTTGAAATTCAAATCTATCAGACCTGGGACTTACAGTTGTAATTCGCGGCTTGAGAAATAAGTTGTGAGTAGTCATTTGTATACCCTCTGCGCCGCTGTTTTCTTCGGGTTTCAAATAGCGGAGAGTGGAAACATAGGGTTGACCACACCACCCAACGAGACCCGTGCTTATGCCGGAGGTTCCAATGGCAATTGAGACCAACGCGACCCGCGCCATGCTGGGTAGATTAGACTCCACCATGAACATAAACGGCGCCAGTGTACATGACAGTGTGAGGGACGAGAGCGAGAAGAGCTTCAAACGCCTGAATGTCTGGGTCAAAGGTCCGCTATACAGCGGCTTTTCGTCTGTCCCTGAGGTTGGTGTTTGTGAGGGTTTTAGCTCATTGAACGAGGGAAATGAGGATGAGAAAGCACGTGGCTGTAACGCCGAGTTTAGAGGTCGTAGTCGAACAGAAGAAGCATTGACCAGCGAGCAACGGGCAGCGAAACAGGGTGCGACTCGAAGGGTGGCCAGACGAAGCATGTCAAGGAGTGACAAACAAATAATTTCAACTCCGTTTGCCTTTCTACCAATGACCACAACATCCATGAATCCTCCAATCTACTACTCTAAAGCCGAGTTTATCGAGACAGTACGCGTTCCTGCGCCTAATCCCAGTCAAAAATACAAGGCCGCACCTTGACAGGATACAGGAAACAAAGTTTCAAGACGAGCTACAATTGCAGGACCTCAGAATATTATTCTTGGAGGCAAGACTATCATTTCGAGCGGTGCAATTATTCGGGGTGATCTCAGGCGTACTGGACCTGGCCATGCTGTCGTCATCTCTTTAGGAAGGTATTGCCTGGTTGGAGAGGGATGTGTTATGAGGTCGCTCTGGTTTCTGGCCAACCCAACGTTCACTGAATATTCTCTCCTAGACCACCCTACAAGACCTATCGGGGGAATTTCAATTATTATCCCATGAAAATTGGTGACCACGTACATATCGGTGCCAACAGCGTTATCGAAGCAGCTACCATAGGAAACCATGTAGAAATCGGTAAAAACTGTGTTATTGTGCGTGCGTCTACATATCCAATTTGCTTAGTGGTGCTTCTAACGCAATCGACAGGGCAAGTTCACGATCATAAAAGACTGTGCCAAGATTGCGGACAATACCATAGTGCCTCCCAACACTGTCATACCTGCACTCTCGCTATTTTCGGGTTCTCCAGGTGTGTAGCCTGCTTCCCGTCCTCGTCTATGGTATGAAATGAACGTGACATCAAGGTCGATTCGTGGAAGACCTTCCTGAAACTACGCAAGAAGTTGTTGAAGCTGAAACGAAGCAATTTTATACTCGGTTCCAGCCGCTGGATCGTTGAATCTTTCCGGTTTTTCTGCCACTTGACGTGAGTGATTCTGGTTACGTTTCATATTTTGCTTCGGCGAAAAGGATGATCTCAATAGAAGTCAAGCACTGATGCACCAAAGTATGCGTTGACGAGCATTTAATATTTCTGAATCTGTTTCTTTTGGATCTTTCACCTCAAAATGCTAATCGCATTTTATTTCTAGCAGAGTTGCTGAGCCCTTACGGGTGTGCTAAGCACTTGTTGACATTGAAACTCCATCTTACCAAAACTTTGCATCTATACCCTTGCCTTCAATCTACATACCCGCGCTTGTAGTTTAAGTTTAATTTTTTTGCCTCTCAACCAATTACAGGTACCTTACATAGGGGAACCCTTTTTCACCTTCTTTGACCACTCCTTAGCAGATTCTGAATGTGTCCACAAGGGCAGCCTGTGTGCAGACGTGCACTTGCTTGCCGTATTGTTGGGCTTAGTTAGACACTATCTTGCCCATATGTCACAGGTCACAGGTACCCAACATATTTCTTTAGTTTCTCGACTACAAAAGTGTGTTTAAGGAAGATAATCCAACTCCGCCTCAAAATCAGTGATTTCGTCAACTTGAACCGTGCCCATAGGAGTAATTTCCGATGTCTGAGTCTTGCTTGTGATGCCTCCGGAACTCTTTCTTTAAGTACAACCAGTTGGGCATCTTCGCGCGCTTTCCTCTAACCGGCCCCTTCCTTAACTCTCCAATCTCCTCCGATAAGGAGTTGAGAGTTAAACCACCTGTTGAGTTGACCACAAATCCGTCTGCCAGGTTTTGCTCTGATCCCTGACGCTATCATCCTCAATCTTGTTGTATTCAAGCTCATCCTCTTCCAAATTCCAGGATTGATAATGGGTATTGCAGGGTCCGGCCATCAACACTGTCTGGGCAAATGATCGACTTGAAAGCCCCACAATCTTTGGCAATGGCAGCGTTTATTGCGTGCCGTATATCCTTAGGCAGCATGGGAACACTGTATGACAGCTTGTGTCGTGAGATTGGGCTCCTCGTTCGAGAGAGAATCAATCGGTTTGAAATAAGATGTTTTAGATAGAACCAGAGGAAATCTCCATCTGAAAAATCGAGATATTGGTATGTTTTTCTTGGGTAATAAGAGCCCGTTGAGCTTGGGGAACGAGGATAACTCTCTACATATTCGGCATACAATCTTTTAGTTGCCGAATAAAAGTGATCTGTCACGCCCTTCCTTGCTTGATGTCGAGTCAGAGTGGTCACACGTCACAGGGTATGCCGAAGGAATTGAAATGGTACTGTAACGAAAACTTGAAAGAATATGCAACCAGCCACTGTCACGCTTGCTGCTGATACATTTGTTGCGCTTGCTCAGAGCACAGTCACTTATGGAGGCATAAGATGCGAATGGGGCCAAGGAAGAGAATCATGTCAAGTCGTCGTTCCATGTTGGGAAGCGTTGAGGGAGGTCAGTCATTTTTATGCCAGCACACCTCACACTGATTCAATGCTTAATTACCAGCACTATTACAAGCGCCATATTCACCCTTTACGGATACAAGTTAAGAAACATGTGAGTAAAATGAATGAATTGATTTTATACTTGTTGAGCGCGCCTGGGCAGAAATCTCGAGCCCGTGATCCAGTATTATGCAAGTTGTCGCGATGCAGCGCCACAACCCATTATTCTGTTGCAAAACTTTGGTTGCACGTTGAATCTTCGCATCTCTCTCGCATCTCTCTTGTCTGCCCAATCGAAGGTATATGAGATATCAGGTCAGGCGTGAAAAACAGTAAACTGATCTGTTATTACTTTAAAGGATGCCGTCAATCCCAAGTCCTCCGTGGCTCTTCCGTTGCTGCAACCCATTTCTCTAATAATCATAGTTCTCTGCAAGGAACTACATATTCACTTCCATCTCCTTTTTTGAAGCCATCATGGCGACCTTTTGTCCCACCTACCTTGCACGAGCCACTACCACTCCCTCAAAATCCTCAACCAAGTTGTGTCCTTGTTACTGTATCTCCCGCTTTCCGAAATCGCAAAGTTGTTGTATCCTTACCCTCGCCATCACAACCACCATCTTCATTTGCTTCACCTCGTAAACAATCTCAACGACAAATTCCCCAAGCATCACAAGACGAGGACGAGTTGGAATTACCGGAATTTGGCCCTCTACCATCCTATCGAAAGGCAGATGCCCACAAATTGCCTCAGGAGATAATCATCCGGCGTCCACCTACTGTGCTCGATATGGATGTCTCGCGCCCACAGCGGATGGTTGTTGAACCCATCCCGGATCCACCAATCAGTATATTATATGAGGCTTTCGCCAAACGTATGGAAGGTTTGGATCCACAGCGTAATCAGGAAGTGCGTTATAAGGCACTCAGACTTTCTTAGCAATGTTCCTCCTGGTTTCCCTGCTGGTTTGTTCTCGAGCTCTCTCTGCATATTTTCAGTGCTTTGAATTTTGACATACCGTACCCCACTTTTATTTTACCCTACGACTTGATACTGCACTAACTACCTACCTACCTGCCTGTATATGTTTAGACAATTTATCACCAATGATCATTACAAGGACGTGTGATAAGATAAGATGCCAGCCAACTAACTTGGCCGACTTCCGACCCCGACTCTGACTCTCACATCCATTCCCTTCTCTCGTTCACCATGGAAGCAGCCCCTCCTTTATCTTTCCCTTCGATTTTAAGGAACCCAGGCCTTTCTGGACGTTTTGCGTATTTACAGGATAACGCTCCACCTCCACAAGCACCAGCAGCGATCAAGAAATTCAAACGTGAGCATGAGGGCAAACGCTGGATCCGGCGTAAGGAAAATGGTAATGGCTTGCTATCCTTTGGCCTTTAGCCTAGTTCATTAGGTTTACAGCTCGGTTCGTGGGTAACCCTCACATTGTCACTGCTACGAGGCGGGACTATCTCCTCCCAACCCCACAGACCCGGCCTACTTTTCCTGAACCACTGCCCGCATATTTGCCCCGAACCGTCAAAACCCCCAGCTCCGTGATTCCAGAGTCCGATAAATTGTGCGCCAGTGCAGGCCGCTTCTCGCTCAGCCTGAAGGGTATGCGCAAAGGATTGCGCAAGTGCGGCTTCCGTGCAGAGCTGCTTGTACGGGATGTCGAATACGAGATTATCGAATGGCTTGAACAAGGAGGCACAGTTCTCAATCCAGACTCACGCGAAGGGGACGACTTGGCAGCGGTAGGAGTTCCTGTTGGTGAAACCGGGACAATATTTGAAGTGTCCCGCACGCCACTACAACTTGTTTGGTGTACCAATGAAGATTCTTTCGCTCGATATGTCGTACATTGCTGTGCAAGATATCACGAAATAGTCAGTTTCAGTACGTTCTTGATCTCTGTTGATAGTGTACATCAACACTGATGCTTGATGCTTTGTGCAGGCAAAGAACATTTAGGGAGGCGTTTGACTTATCTTTTGCGCCCAAATGTTACTCGCCCAGATCATCATGCGGCAGGCTTGCTTGACACGCCTCCAGTTACAGATATTGATTACTCCTCTCACCCTGACACTGAATCCGATCGTGGTGAGCTCGAAACAGACTCAGACGTGGAGCAACTCCCTGCGCCGTCAATATCCAATCTTCCGACTATCTCTGAGGGTCAATCACCAACGCTTACTCCACATCGCCTGGACGATACATGGTCCCTTGTTGGTGACTCGGACCCAGAGTATGAGGATGATGATTTGGCGAGTGATGCCGAGCTTGTGGCTGGTATTGGTGCTGTGTCTTTGGAACCTGGTCTCCCTGACCTTGAGGCCACGCCCAAAGCTAATCACTATCTGCGAGAGAAAGCGTCTCTTCGCCCCCGCGTTGTATCTCGGGCAAGAGCAACTTCTTCGCCATCTCGCTCCCCAGCTCGACGCCCATTCCGCCCCATGCCTCGCCGTCGGTATGAACCCCGCATTCCAACCCTTCCCCTTCATCAACAGTTATCATTTTATGACTATCTTTTTACATGAGGCCAATGTGACTGAAGAGTATCACATCAATGTATCTTTCTTCATCGTATTCTCCCCTACTTCGTGGGTAGCCTGTAGTCTAGAGTGTGATATATACATACATTCCTGTTTACAGCAGTTAAATACATGGAAGTATAAGCTTGATTAAGTGTATGAATAATAGCTCGTCCCTATCAGCCCATGATTAGACGTGCAATGAGGTATAGTGTTGATCCAAGGAATCGCTTCAACAGCAATCTTCAGCACAATTCACGTCAGTCAAAAGACAATGGACTAACTATTATGTTGCAAATGGCGGTAAACGCAAGAATAAATGTCAAATATGCCTTTGTCGGCCCGACAGTATTACTTTGACCGAAGGCACTGGATGAACTTCCACCACTTAGGATTCCCACCAGAAGGAGTCCCTATACACACATTAGGATATTTCTCAAGAGCTCTGCGAAGACATACGTTCGACAACACCCAAGCCAACAAAACCTGTGATGTAATAATAAGCCTGAGTGAAAAGTTGCACAATTAATCAAACGAATAGCTGGCGCACATTGGTCCTGACGTCGGCATAATAATCCTTCGCTGCTTGTTCCTTCTCCGCGATACTAGGTGGGCTACCACCGGGCTTCTTCGCCACTGCGGGTTTGCGAGTTTTGAGGTTCTCCAGTGCTTCTTCATAGATCCCATTGACGTCCGCCGCCTCTGTTAGCATTTCGAGGTCTACTTGTGAATTGCTATTTTGTATGACAGCGCCAAGATCCGTTTCAGGGGCATTGTCTTGTTTTGTACCCCATGAAATCTAGTGATGCAATGAGCAAAAACCAGGTATCAACGCAGTATGAGGAAGCCTAACGTCATCAAGATTTGAAAATGCGTAACTATAATTGGCGTCGTGAGTTTGACATTGTAAGGATACAAAGAGACAGACTTAACATGTTAAGGACGTTAATATAAGTCGGTGAAAGAAACATGTATGGTATAAAGCTGGTGAGCATATGCCAGGGGTCGAATGCCAGGACGCTAGAGAAGAGGTATACTGTTTTGTGCCGCATCAAGTCATGCACATCGGATGCAGGAAGATAATACGCACATCCATAGGTTATAATAATGCTGAAAAGCATTATATTATTGGCAGACCCGCCCTGTTCTGCTGCCTGCAAAGCACATTTGATTGAAGCATAGAAAAGATAAATCATCAACACGCTGAAGCAACATGTTGCGGATTTATATTTCCATTGCGATCTATAATCGAAAGAACAATCAACATGCGATTCAGGAGGGTTATGGAGGGTACTGACACCTTGGGGTTATTGCCCATAGAGAAGATGAAGCAAGACACGACGAGAGACGCCATTATAAACTGTAGAACTATGTAAGGCCATGCATAAAACTTCAAACGAGCCAGTACCTGAATAATCGTATTGAAGTATCTTATTCCAGGCATGCCAAACGAAGGATCTTCCAGCGACGACGTCAATACCACCTATTCAGAATTTGCGTATTAATGCTTCTGTGTAATCCAAAAAGACGAATAACACTGACAAAGAATAAATAGAAGTTTCCCTGCAGTCCAAATAATTCAGTCAAGACTCAGAACATATTAGGTCAAGACTCACAATGCTGAACCATGAGAAAACAAGATTAATTATATTGTACATGGTCTCCGCCAGGAGCACGATCTTTCGTGTCAAGCTGTGCCCTGACCGCAGAATTTGTCCAACATGTGCTATGGCATATGTCGCTGCAAAGAATGAACCATTAAGCCATCGCCTGCGTTGGCTAATGAACTCGGGGAGAGCTTCGGGAACATCAGTTTCTCCAATAGCCCCTTTGACGTATTTTAAAACCCTGGCGTTGGGATTAGAAGCCAGAACATGATTGGAAGATTATGGGGCGTTACCAATTGCAGTTCGTTTTTGCGACAAGTTCGAAACACAGAATGCGCTGAGGAGCGTGAGCCATCTTAATTTGCGCAGATATAAATCGCCTACATCTTCAGCGAGGTCTATATGAAAATATTTCTCGTCAATTCCCGCTTGTTTTTTTGTATGTGTCACGTACACATGTTGGAGGTGAATATATCGGTGTCGCGACCGTGTAGAACTTCGCCCTTGAAATATGATGCTAGGGGACCCACACCTCTTTCATCATTCTGCAAGGCAATATATCTGATTGACGAGGTGAGAAGCCAACTTGGATGCACAACTATAGAGGCTCATACCGGTATGCCGAAAACGCGCCAGGCTAAGTGAGAAAACAGACCGGTCAGAGTGTCATTTTTAAGGCTGCGACGAAAAAAATATCTACCAGGACGCTAATATATCCAAACATAGATTCCGTGGTCTTATCTAAGATGCTGCTCATCTTATATTCAAAGTTCTGAGCAGCCACTTGCAGATATTTTGGTTAGCCTTGAGCCTTGCTGGACAATGAAAGAAATACCGAGTGGGTTGAGGAGGAGTGACCAATTCTTTCCCTTGTACGTTGAAATCTCTCCGCATGCTCCACCAACACTTGAATTGACATCAAATGCTTTCCATAGACGGTATATGCTGGTGTTTCCAGGCCGTGTGCCGACGTCTAAAAGGACGCATACGTTTGGCTACATTGAAGTGGATTGCTCAGCAATGTATCATCACGCAAGCGACTTCAAAAACACACCTGTAACATCGCCCCGAACGCATTGAAAAACCATCTGTGACTATTGATTTTCTTCTGATTCTTCTCCTTCATGCAGAAGATTATTTGTGTAGGCATGATACCCTTATCAGGGTATTTGAAATGAAGATTGGGGTCTAATGCAAAAGTGGTAGTGTATTCGAAGAGGTGGGCGGTGACCTCTTTGTTGTTGACCATATTTTTCATATGATCTCCAGGTTGATAGACACCCAGGAGCGTGAGGCAGTCGAGGACACGTGGATGAACTTTTTTTCGACCATCGGCGACGATGCAAACTACAACCTACAATGATAGTCATAATTAATCCTCCCTTTGAGCCCAGTAATACATACCTTTTGCCAAGCATTTGGGCCCCAGGTTTGTGAGTTTTTGCGTGTACAAAGATGAGCGATGTTACGCATTACACCGTACATTGTCCTGCAGAACAAGATCTCATCTTCCTGTCGTACAATTACTGGATGACCTTCGGCTTAAGAGATTGAGAACGCACATTATACATCGTTATCACGATGAATAGTTCTGTCCTCCTCCCGCTTTCATTTTGTCGCAAGAAGAATCCTTTCTTCTCAAATTCATCTGGATCGCAAGTAACAGCTGTATATCGTGTTTTGGTCGTCTCTGGCTCTCCTCTTCGTGGTAAGACAAGCTTTGGGGGTACCGGAAGGTCGATAACAAGGTTGCCATTCGTCAATTGCACGCGTCGTTTTGTTTTATGCCGTCGCATTACACGGCCAGACGGGGCTGGACCGAAATGCTGTGTCTCAAGGGGCGTATCTGGCAGGGTTTGTAAAGTGGATGTCGGCGTCTCGGGATCTGGATCGTACACAATGTTGTGCATGAGACCAAGTGGTCCCCGAGACAGCATTGCTTTTTCCGGGTCACTCTGGGCATGATAGCCAGTGTAATGGACGCTGTCGTTGCCGACGACATAGTAATCTTCATCATCAACAGCAGGAGTGGGCGAACGTGAGCGTGGAGGGGGACGCCATCCTGCGTTACGGCCGGAAGTATATGCCTCTATGTCAGAGCCAAAAGAAACGTCGTGCATTTCACTTCCAGCTGGTAAAACCTCTGAGTCCTCATATGAATGCATGGACGGTGGATGGTAATCTTGGTCATAAAAATGAGAATGGTCATAATGGGATCCAGTAAATGGGTTAGCTTGTGCGGGCATATGTGCATCGTTTTCTAAATGCCAAGTCTCTCCGGTCATGATAGGCTCCAGAGACTGACCCGGCGTATATGGCCGGTACTGCGGTTGTTCTGGAGTTGGTGAGGGAGCATGTCCAATAGCAGATGTATAATTGCTGCTCCCACTGGCCGAGGATGAGCGAGAGACTGATCCACTTGAAGCTTGCAGAAGTTGGGCTCGAATGTTGTCGTAAGAGTCGTTTACGAGTTCGTTAAGAGGAGCTTCGGAAAAGCTGTATCGCTGGATTGAAGGATCTGCTGGCTGAGCATTGGGATTGGGAACGGATTTTCTGCGTGAAGGCATTATGATTGTGGAGGTTGAGAAATAACCGCCCTCATGAATGTTGACGCGAGGCGGCGAACCTGACAGAAGTCACGGGACGGCGTTTGGTGGGTCACGGGGGACCTAAGCTGACCTTCTCCAACGCTCGAACAAGTGCTACAACTTCAAGGCAGTCAGTGGAGATACAGAAATGGTGGATGACTTCAGGATTTACAGCGAGTGGAGGGTCGTTTATTCATTACAGTTGTAGTGACTCAGACTTTAGATTCGACATTCTTCTCTGTACTTCTACACATCTCGATGAAGTTCATGTACCCTACTTGCATTGTCGACTGTAAAACAGATATCTTTCTGAGTCTCGGACCATGTCAATCAAAGGGTTTCAAACCTTGCGAACCTATTCTCCTAAACGCTTGATTCCAACGCCTGGCGAACTATTCCAACGGAGACTATCCTGAGACTAAGGAATATTGTTTGTAGGTTGGGACAGAGCCGTTTGCAACAACCAGTAAGCCGTTTTAGCTTTTGTGGCCCCTTCTCGTTGCTCACCGTTCGCTTCCAGTATCTCCTGACTCCAACATCGACGAGGTCTTTCTGAACTCGTGCAAGAACGCCTCTAGCAGGCTCCAGCTCAAAAATTTCGGCCTTGAGGTCAGTGAGATTGTCATCTCCGACGCGGAGCGTCTTTCCGCCTTCTATCCAAATACTATCTACGACTTCTATGGGTCCTTAGTGCCGCTCCATGTGTTTATAAGAGCGGTAGCGCCTGGCCTGTTCGCACTAGTCCAGAGTCCCAACGAATCATCCAAGAGGTTTGAGGAGTTCTCAGACATCATATGCAGTCCGTATGGCTTGAAATCGGCGAGGGCATCTACAAGTTACTAGACAAGATGGGGGTGCGCTGGACGTCTATTGATCCCCTCACTTTCGCAGAGGCAGGGAAGAAGAGTTCCAGTCCGCAGCTCCTTTAGATCGGATGTCGTGCCCGAGTCTCTTCAGTACGAACTTGTCAACACAGCGGCCAAAGCCGTTACCAACCTCATCTCTGAGGCCGGCTCCAGCGGTGTCGAGATTGGCTTTCGCGAGTCCGCTGTTACCCCCTATCGCGCTGGCCCCTGCCCCCCTTCGACCCCTTCAACAACTCGCTTGAGGAATTTACGAAACCTTTTGCTCGCACACCTGGTCTTGCTATCACTCCTTTAAAGAGACCCTATTACGAAGGCACTGGTGCTTTGTATATATGCGAGAACAACAAGAAAAGGGGCCTAGTTCGTAAATCCTCGAGCAGACGGCGCGAGTACATTATCGCCCTCGAAAGCATGACGGGAGCTATTGGCGACCTGGACCACTCGATTCAAGACTGGCAGACCGTTGTTGACTGGCTACAAGTACCAGGAGGGCGAGTCTGAGAATACTACCGAGAAGCGGGAGGAATACCTGAAAGTGGTGGAGAAGGCTTAGAAGAAGATGGACAAATTCCACACCGAAATTTCTAAGCACTGGACCATTCCCCACGACCGTATTATCGGCGAGGTTATCCACGTTGAGCCCATCGCTGTTAGTGTCGGACCTCAGAAGCTTAACGGAAGATTGGGCTCTGATTGGACTTGATAAGAACAACTTCCACTAAACTTCTTTCTGTGACCTTAACCCGTTAACATCGAGTTCGTAGAATGTTTCTCTGCGCCAGTATGCGCGGGTGAGATTTTAGGCGGTATGAATGTGCATTGACCAGCTTGCCATGCACGAATCTTCCATGATTCGCGGAGTCAAACTACCACTCGTTTTACATCAAGGAGGAATTGAAGAGCCGAATTTAAAATTGAACGACTGCCTCTTAGCCCTGTAGAGTGGCTTGTCAGCGTTAAACAGAGAACATCCATCCATCCATCAATTCTAAACGAGGGTACGATAATCAGGAGGTCATGTCTTTCATCCAAACCACGCTTCAAATTTAAGAAATTGATCACAACCACTTGTTCGACAACGTTTATGGCGGGCAAGCACGTTTAGTATGCGACTTTGTCAGCAAATTATCATTATCGGAAATGAAAGTTGTTTAAATTTATCCTATGTCATAGCCTGCCAGCACCACTGGAACGTCAATGTCTTCTATTTTGCTGCAGTCCTAACTGTCTTTATGTAGTCTGCATGTAGCTCCTCGACTGCCAAGATTTACAGTGAGACGGCCAGGCGGAGTGGCCAATACTGATGTCGCGTCTTGAGAATGATTCAAAAATTATGCATTACAAGTGAGGGGGGGAGGTGGGATGCGAGTAAAATATGCAAAAGATATAGTGTACCGTTAGTAAGATCTAGTTTTCGTAGGGAACTGTCATGCGTGTGGGCGTCGTGAACAAGTGTGAGCGTAAGGTAAACAAAGAGATGGGAGTAGAGGGGTTGACTAGTGCAAGGACACTGAGGAAAGCCCCAAGGGACTGAAATCGACGAGTGATCAGGAGGGACGGGGTGGAAAGGACTTAATCCTTCTTCTCCTCATCCTTCTTCTCAGAAGAATCCTCCGACGATGACGAAGAATCAGCAGCCTTCTTCTCATAAACCTTTTGGAAGAGCCCAAGGGATGCTTGTTGTGTCTCATGGATCTTTTCCCGGATGGAATCGGCAGTGACGGAGGCATCAGAGGCCTGACCCTTGGTGGCCATCTCCCGGAGCTCGGTAACGAGTTTGGTGACCTTCTCCTTCTCAGCGGCATCAAGTTGATCCTTGAACTCACCCATGGCTGCATCACGTGTCAATGGTATGAACATGGTAATAAAGTACGACCTAGGACACACCTTTCTCGGTATCAGCGCAGACGGACTCGGCCTTGTTGGACTCCTCGATCAACGCGCGACGCTCCTTGTCAGCCTCGGCGAATTGCTCAGCATCGGAAACCATCTTCTCGATGTCCTTCTCGCTGAGGCCAGAAGAAGAGGCAATGGTCATTGACTGATCCTTGTTGGTGGCCTTGTCCTTGGCAGTGACGTGGACGATACCATCTACTCAACAGATTAATATCTTCCAACCATGGGAGGAATAGAGCAACGACGTACCAGCATCAATGTCGAAGGTAATCTCAATCTGAGGAACACCCTTGGGTGCGGGAGGAATGCCGACGAGGTTGAAGTTGCCAAGGAGCTTGTTGTCACGGACGAGCTCACGCTCACCCTGGAAGATCTTGACCTCAATGGCAGTCTGACCGTCAGCGGCGGTGGAGAAAGTCTGGGACTTCTTGGTAGGGATGGTAGTGTTGCGGCTGATGAGCTTGGTCATGATACCACCAAGGGTCTCAATACCTGGAAGACATGAGCGAATGACTGATACATAGAATGTATAACATACCGAGAGAAAGGGGGGTAACATCAAGGAGAAGAATGTCGGTGACGTTGCCAGCAAGCACGCCACCCTGAATAGAGGCACCGATGGCGACAGCCTCGTCAGGGTTGACACCCTTTGAGGGCTCACGGCCGAAGATACCCTTGACAGTGTCGATAACACGAGGCATGCGGCTCATGCCGCCAACAAGGATCACATCGTTGATCTCGCTCGCCTTGACACCAGCATCGCTGAGAGCCTTCTTGCAGGGGTCGACGGTGCGCTTAACAAGAGGGTCAACGAGCTTCTCGAATTGCGCCCTGTTGATCTTCAAGTTGATATGTTGTGGACCAGAGGCGCCGGCAGTGATGAAGGGCAGGTTAATCTCAGTCTGAGTGCTGGAAGAGAGCTCAATCTTGGCCTTCTCAGCGGCCTCACGGACACGCTGAATGGCCATGCGATCACTCTTGAGGTCGAGACCAGTCTCCTTCTTGAACTCGTCAAGGATGTGCTCAACAAGGACGACGTCGAAGTCTTCGCCACCAAGATGGGTATCGCCATTTGTCGACTTGACCTCGAACACACCCTTCTGCATCTCAAGGATTGAGATATCGAAGGTGCCTCCTCCGAGATCGTAGACGGCGATGACGGAGGAATCGGCACGCTCAAGACCGTAGGCGAGAGCGGCAGCTGTTGGCTCATTGATGACACGGAGAACATCGAGTCCAGCAATTTGACCAGCGTCCTTGGTTGCTTGCCTTTGTGCATCATTGAAATATGCAGGGACAGTGACGACAGCATGGCTGACGCAAAAAGAGTCAACTGGTTGCCACGTCAACTGAAAGCGAGAAAGAAAAAACTTACTTGACCTTCTTGTTCAAGAACTGCTCCGCCGTTTCGCGCATTTTGATCAACACCATAGACGATAATTCCTCAGCCGACTAGAGAATAATAATAATAATAATAATAAAATAACTTCATCAATATCCAGACTGGTGATATGAAAGTGCCAGAGACACGTACGAATGACTGTTTTTTACCAGCGTTGTCAACCTCAACTGCTGGGCGTCCGTCGCCTGTAGACACAATGCGGAATGGCCTAGAACATTATCAGTCAAGCTTTAGAGCCACGCTTACAATGACTCACCAATGTTCCGCATCCTCCCTGACCTCCTTGTCCGAAAATTTGCGACCAATTAAACGCTTGAAGGCGAAGACAGTGTTGGCAGCGTTGACGACTGCTTGACGTTTGGCCGGGAGACCAACGAGACGGTCGCCATGTTTAGTGAAAGCAACAACGGACGGTGTCGTGCGAGCACCCTCGGAATTCTCAATGACACGGGAAGTCTTGCCCTCCATTACGGACACGCATGAGTTTGTCGTTCCCAAGTCAATACCAATGACTGGGCCTGCAATGAACCTCTTAGCACGAGGACACAGAAAGACGCGTCACCAACTTACCGTTGACTTTTGAGTTCATGTTGCGAGCGATGAGTGAGCGGGGAAGGCCCTAAAGGCGTCGTCAGAACTGCAGGCGAATGGATGCAAGTCAGACTTACATTATAAGCCGACCTGAGCGCAGACTTTCGCAGAGAGAAAGCAACAGAGAACATGGTACTAGAGGAAGTTATGAAAGTAAGAGAAGAGAAAGGTGAAGTAACAATTTTTTTGTGCCAGCGTATGTAATATGTAACTTTTTGCCGAGCGGCTTTACCCGAACATTCCAGATCAGCACGTGACACACGGCGTTCACGTCGGACTCCGGAATATACCTCCGGACCATCTATTGCCGGCTTCCCATCATTGTGAATGTACTTGAAGGAAGGTGAAGTGCTTTCTTTCCAAGTTATCCGCATCCACTTCCAATGTCGACTCCCAAGAAAATCGGTGGCGAATATGGTAACATTAGAGCCAACATAGATGTGGCTAAACTGAATGCCTTTCTTGCTCACTGCACTTCCATCGTCAAGGCTCCAGTCGATGTCAAGCAGTTCAAGGTAAGTAATTGCTACTTTTGCGAGACGACATGTTTTTCATCCCAGATCAGTTTGGTCAGGTATTAATTCATACCCTTCAAGTTGTCAACTCAAGTTAATCAGACAATGTAGTCTAACCCGACGTATTTTTTGACGGATGCTAGGTGTGTACATGGTCACAAGAGCATCACGGTCAACACTTAGACTATATCAGTGGGACGAAATTTGTCCTTCGTAAGAAACCTGCAGGGCAATTGATGTCAAAAACGGCACATCAGGTAGAACGCGAATACACCATGTTGCGTGCCCTTCATCAGTTCAACTCAAAGCCAACTACCTCTGCCGAACGAAAGATCCCTGTCCCCGAGCCAATCCTGCTTTGTGAGGATACCTCAGTTATAGGAACTCCTTTCTACATCATGGAGTTCCTCGATGGGCGTATCTTCACTGACTCCAGAATGCTCGAAGTGTCAGCTCAAGACAGACGTGAATGGTATGGGGTGTCACTTTCACCAACGGTATGCAGATGTTGACGTTCAAATATAGCTGGCTTTCTGCTGTTGGGACCCTTGCAAACTTGCATTCTGTATCCCCCGAAGCCGTTGGTCTTTCGACCTTTGGGCCTTCGACGCCCTATTTCCCCAGACAAATTAAATCTCTTTCCCGCGTATCCAGCGTTCAAGCTGTCGTTCAGGATATCCAGAGCGAAAAGCCCATCGGAGATATACCTTACTACCATGAGCTTATTGGCTGGTATCAGAAGAACCTACCCGACGAGAAGAAAACGGGGCTTCGCATCGTCCACGGCGACTATAAACTTGATAACCTAATATTCCATCCTACTGAAAACCGCGTCATTGGGATTCTGGATTGGGAAATGTGTACGCTGGGAAGTCCGGTATTCAACTTGCATACTTCTTTTATCCTTCGATCGTCTTGACTGAGGTTCGTTTCAGCTGGCAGACCTAGGAAACATGACTTTACCCTGGTCTGTTGATATGAAGAATATACCAACAAATATCCCTTTCACATTGCGAGGCTATAAAGGTGATGCTCAGGATGTACCCATCCCCGTTGAGGATTTGGAAAGTGAATACTGCAGGCTCACCAACCAACCTTACCCCATTCCGGAGATGGTCTTTGTACGGAGCTGGACTCTCTTCAAGGTAAGGTTCCAAAGATTTTCATTCTGTTATTCTCTTGACTGACCCCTATTAGCTTGCAGTCATCTCCCAAGGAATCGCTGCTCGGTATGCACGTCGTCAGGCAAGCTCTGAGCACGCTTACATGCACATGGACGGTTTCCCAGTGGTAGGAAATTTGGCGAGGATTGCGTTGAAGGATGCAAATATTTCTATCGTACCGAAAGCTAAGCTATGATACATGCGATGTGTATACCCCAGATTTCGGGTTTGGGTTGAAACTAAATTATAATTACATACCCGCAGCGAAGAGTCAGCATCATTGTGTCACTGTTAAGCACTTGATATCATCCCATCAATTAGATATTAAACATGGCGCAGACAATGTGCTGCACTTACTCTTATGCCACCTCTTGATATTGCAACATAAACCCCACTTCGAGACCCCATGTATGTTAATGCTCTCACCACAGAATCCGGTTTCAAGGTCGGGCCCGTCGTCTTCGAAACTCTCATCAAACACTATTTCGACCGAAAGAAAACTGTAGACGGAAAGCCTATAACACCACTGCGACAGAATGAGCTGATGTATGATGAAGTATTCAATGTTGTAAAGGTAAGCAAGACGGCAAATCGTATACCGCCGCCGCTAACAAAACTATTCCAGTCGTTTCTCCGCCTTGCGAGCTTGTACGTCGTCAAATATTCCACTTGAGCGCTAACTTAACACTTTTATTCAAGTCACACAGTGGAAGATGTACAAGGTAGAACGCTGGCCATTGTCTTTTCGCCGATCTGAATCTGACATACTTACTTAGGTTTCGCAAATACTCGTACTCCTTCACCACCTTCTTTTCATGTTGTTCGACTCCTGGTCCCCATGTCCTCTTGCGATGATGCTGCAAAGTTTCTTGTCACTGCTTTCGGAGGCGAGGAGGCGGCAAAACGCATCGTTGGAGGGGTAAAATGGTGGCAGGTTCGGGGTATCAGTGGGTGAGTAGGTCTGAAACTCCTAATTTTACAGTGTTCATTGTGTTTCCCCTGAATGCAGTGTAGATGCTGAGTGGATCACTGCCAAGAAAGACTGGGAGAGCGCAAAACGCCGACAAAAAATGCGCGAACAGGCCAAAGAGGTTGAACAACCTATCAATGATAATGTAGAATTGCTAGGTGAAAAGTTCGCCGATAATGGCTGTTATGAAAAACACATGGATGAATTGCGATGTATACTCTACGCTCATGGTGGTGAGTCCTTGTTCCGCGTCATCGGGTCTTGTTTTAAATCTTTCTTAGGTGGTTATTATTTCGGAAGTGTAGATCAAGAACGGTTTGTACTGTTTCTCTTTTGAAGGTTAGCCAAAGATACCAACGTTTCCTCAGTTATAGTATTCAGCGACACGCTCGCAAGATCAATGGTCGCGTTTTCGGTGCTTAGTTTGTTCAAGCTGAATGAACCATGGCCGCTGACAGTCTCTCCTTCAGCTGTAAATTATCGGCTAGCTCCTCAGTATCCCTTCCCTTGCGCACTGCAAGATCTTCTGGCGGCATGTGAATATCTGGGCCATTCTTTGATCTTTCCGGTGACTGACGACCCCATAGACCTTTTTCTCATTCAACCTCCACCTGGCGCTGCACATCGTCCTGTGAACCCTGCACACATTGTCATTGCAGGTGACTCTGCAGGTGGTGGGCTCTCTATAGCTCTTCTACAGGTCATCCGTGACAGCGGCCTGCCAATGCCTGCTGGTGGTGTGCTAATATCACCTTGGTGTGACCTGACGCACTCTTTCTCCAGTATACACACGAACACTGCCACTGTACGTCTCGAAAAATGATCGCGTCAGAAATTCGACTAACAATGAGTAGGACGTCATGCCGGAATGGGGGGTGTCTTTACAGAAACCAAGTGTTCTGTGGCCACCACCACCTGATGAACTATCGACCAGTGTACATGCCTCTTTGAGGTCACGAATCCGCGAAGTTTTCAATCGTGGGGATGAACCTTACGATCCTACGGCGACAATGCTTTCTATGGCTCAGTCCACTTCGACCAAATCGCATGTGGATGTCGGAACCACGACGTCTCTTCCTACCACAGATTCGCAAGACCTAGATCAAAGTGTTTCCCTGGTGACTCGCTCAGGTGAAACTTTGTCGACTAAAAATCAACTTCATATGTATACACAAAATAACCTAATCCCCCATCCGCTGGTCAGCCCTGTTATGTCGTATCTCGGTGGCCTCCCTCCACTATTAATCATAGCCAGTGATAAGGAAGTTCTCAGGGATGAGATCATATACACGTTGGTTGTCATACTTTCTATCCAGAAGAAGTTTCTGACAGCTTAAATACTAGGGCTCACAAAGCTGCCAATCCCGATAAGTATCCTGTCAAGGACCAGACGCGCGCATTATACCCTCCTCTCAGCGGCATAGAAAATCGGTATAAGCCGACACAAGTCCACCTTCAGGTGTACGATGGTAAGACTAGTTTTTCTAGTTGTAGGGTGGATATTTGACCTAGCGTAGATGCGGCACATGTCTTACCTGTCCTTTTCCCCTTCACAACACCCGCCAAGTACTGCTTTAGGGCTATTGCGGCATTCTGTAAACATGTCACTGGTCTCTCTCCCATGTTAAATCCTCGTGCAAGCCTTTCCTGCCCAGAGGTTAATCGAAAAGATGCGGACGTTGAAGGAACATTGAACCTGGCGACTAAAGCGTCTCCAGGGAAGTCCCTCAAGCGTTCCTTATCTTCCAGTTTGTCTCGTGCCATGCGATCCCGTCCTCTTTTCCCGAGGGCATTCAGCCTGGACCGCCCATTTTCAGCAGACGTTGTTGGCCCTGATCTGAAAGAAAGCGATCCTTCCAACGATGTTCCATCACCTCCTGCCTCAAGCGGCCCATCTTCCCCGCTAGAGCAGCCTGATGTTTTAAGTGCAGGCGACCCATATGTCTACAAGTCGACGGTCAGTATATTCTCATGATTTATCTGTGTCTTCTGATGAAAACTATCAGGGAACACCTTGGGATGGGACTATGATTAGAGAACGGGTATCTACTCAGGGGATAATCCGGCCATTGGAGCCAGAATGCGAACTCGGTGCCATGACGATTGACCCTGATATCATTGGACGTCTGTCTGAGCTCACCCTTCGCCGCTACCTTGATGCATGCGCTACATTTGACAAGAAGTTCGCGCATACCATTCGAACGATTGAAAGGGACCGGAAGCGCAATTTGAAACTTGCCAAGAAGGATACGACACGGAATATGGTTGCCCTGCATCAAAGCCTCGCCCGTGACAAAGTGGATGGTAGCCCATCTGGTTCAACACCTTATAGAATCAAGGATGGTCTGCTTGCGGCAGGGAGCTGGAGTTGGGCTTGGGTGCTTGATGGGGAAGAACGGCCACCACCCAGTAGCATTGTCTCAAGACGAGACACTGCAGAGGCGCGTCGTCTAGCCAAAGTCGCTGATCAATCTATTCGCCAGGATGATCAGGCACTGAGTGGAAACAGGTTTTGGTCTGCAGTCATTAACTTTTTGACGGCTGTTCCAGAATCTCCGAGTCGTTTGACTAAACGTCCATCTCGACTTAGCCGATTCCTTGGAAGAAGACAGCGCGACACTGCAATTGAAGGGACAGGGTAGAGGAAGTCGTGACAACAGTTACTTGTCGACCTTTCAGTATAGTAATACGTAATTCCATATTAATTACTTTTCAACCTCAACCTCAACACGTCACGTTTTATGTACTGTTCTCCTTTTTGCGCAACTAAATCTTTTAAACGAGGATGAAATGGTAGGTAATGTACAAGTATACATGAAGAAAGCAAGTAGATAGCAAGAGTCTATTACGGCTGAGAAATTATGACATTTCTTCATCCGTATCAGAAAGCATCTCCTTACTCTTGCTGAAGAAGATTGATAACATTAGCCTTGATAGCTGCGAAGAACAGGAAATTTACTGACAATCCTTTTTGTTTCTTAGATGTGCCCTTCGAAGACGCCTGGGCCGCCTCCTCGTCCTCGTCATCTCTAACCACCGCCTTTTTAACACGTCGCTGTGGGAAATATTGTGAGCTTGAGATGATCATGGTAAGGTTCCAACACACCTTCTTGGCCGGTCTCTCAACTTCCTCATCATCACTGAACATAGCCTCTTCCCCTTCTCCGTCAGAAGCAGGCTTTCTCAGCTTTCCACGTCTCTTCTTTTTTGGTTCAGCCTCATCTCCACTTCCTACATCCTGTTTCGGTTTGCGGGGTTTCTTTGGCTTCCGTTCACGCTCTTCATCACTCTCTGCCAATTTAGACTCCTGTGTCCATTGCAGAGCCTGCTCTCGAGCTATTCTGCGTTCTTCTGCCAATTTCTCTGCCTCTTTCTTCAATTCTTCCATTCGTAGTCGCTTGGATGGGGATCAGGGTTGCAAGCATTAATGCATTATTGTGATTCACCTACCTCAATCTCCTCCTGCTTCTCTTTTTCCTCTTGACGTTTACGCCTGGCTGCATCAACCTTAGCTTGTGCTTCAGACTCAAATTGCCTCTGGGCTGCAAGATGTTCATCCCCTTTTCGCAGCATGCTGTCCCCGTACTTCCGTCGTTGATCGGCAATGTCTCGACTATATGGCACCATTTGTGCCTTGTCAGAGGCCAAAGATGCAAACAACCTGCGGAAGGTTAACGGTCGAGAAGGAAGTAACAAGTGTTACGGCGTACTTTTGTGCTTGCGCGGCCTGATCAATGACATATTGAAGGTCTTTTAACGACCGTTTAGCGGGGCTGATGGCAAACAGCATCTCTGCTGACTTTTGTTGAACCATGGCAATGTTATAGAGAATAGCTTTGTCGCTAGGCTGGACGTAATATGCCTATATCAAAGGATGGTAAAAGATTAGGAGTGAACAAAGTGTGATGGACGAAACGCACCATTTGGACGTAGCGTAGAGCTTGCTTCATGGCAGAAAATTGCTGATCCTTTGCCGCTTTAGCATACCATGATCTGCACAGACATAGCAAGATCGGAACGTTGTGGCCGTCGTTATATCGCGTCAAGGCCGTCTCGTACTAAGCAATGATCAACAGTTGAACAGCGTACACAAGCCGTAACGCTCACACTCTCAATCGCGCGGTCAAACTCATCTCGAGCGTAGTAGCAATGTCCCATATTAAAATAGACGCTGCCATTGTCTATGGACTCCCTGACCTTTGCAAAGACATCGAGAGCCTCCCGAGCGTTCTTCGAACGCTTTTGTGTATCGTCTACTCCGGGCGTGGGGCCCAAAGCACCACCCAAGGAGCCAAGAGCGTCTTCAGCCGTCACAATAGCTAAACCTTGTGCAGCAAAAGCACACAGCGGATCCAAATGCAAGGCCTTCTCATAGAACTCAGCAGTTCTTTGGAAACCCCGCCGACGTTCCTTGATTCCTTCGGCGCTCGTATCACGACTTTCTCGGGCTTGGTGATACATGATCCAGGCGGCAGCACATAATGAAAAGACATCGTGTTTGTCGTGATCCTTGAGAGTAGCAAAAACAAAATCCTTCGCTGGCCTAGGGAGATTAGTTTGGATCAAGAAGTAGGTGTAGAATGCCCGCAGGTTTAAGTTATTGTTTTGTGACGCGAGACATTGCTTCAAAAGCTCGTGTGCATCATTGTGACGATTCAAGTCTGCGTACATCTGAGCTTGACGAATTTTCGCTGATTAACAAGACAGTTAGTTTGCGTATGTCGATAATTTTGAGTAACACACCATCAACGTATTCAGGATGCTTCGTAACAATTTTATCGTATGCATCTTTTGCCAATGCCATCTCGCCTTGTTCTTCGTAAACTCTGGCGAGGTTATACAGAATAGTCGTGGACATGGCCTCTCCTTGATCTGTCCCAAGGCACAAGGCAATCGTAAGGGCCCTTTCGTAGAGGGAACGCGCGGCTGGAAAATGCTGTTCCAGTTGTTCTAAAACTGCTATATTGTTTAGCAGGCGTGGATCTGTTGATCCAATATCTTCGTTGATGCGAAGGGCTTCCTTTAAAGCCTTTGCCGTGCGCTCTAAGCTTTCGCCTTGCCATAGGCGCGCAATTTCGACATACATTTCCATGTCGTCTATGATGAAACGTGAGGTTCCTGAGACGGAATCTCCATTCGTACGATGTTCATCTAGCTCAAAGCCTTTGACGACTCTATCAAAGAGCTCACGAGCCTTCGCACGTTCTTGTGCAACATCGGAACTAGAGACCCCTGGGCGTGGATGGGCGCGAAGTGATGCCAGCATTACAGATGCCTCTGTAGAGCGTTGGGCATTTGGTGGTTGCATAAGACTGTCTAAAGTGTGGATCGCGGCAGCCATTTCGTCTGAAAAGACACCATATGCTAGTAACAACGTGAAAATTCAATATGGATTTAGACTCACCATTCTGCATCTGCATCTGCGCTAATCCAATTGCTCCTACGACATGTTTAGGTTGTCCCTCGACTGCGGCCGAATAATACTTTGTAGCGTGGTTGAAAGATCTTTCGGCATGCGATACACGACCTGCTCTTAAGTACCCCTCTGTGAGTACAGTGAGAGTGTCAGCAAACTGAATAGTCCGTTCCGCAAGTTTCAAAGCCTGTAGAAAGCATCAGTACAGGTAAATTAACTTGCAGTAAGCTCACTTTATCCAATTCTCCCTTGCGTAAAAAGACCTCGCACAGTGCATTAGCAGCCGCAGCACTTCGCTGATTTGTTTTGAAAGCCATCTGGACGAGTTTTGTGCCATGTAAGAAAAGACTTGCACGCTCCGCCTCTGAGACACTATCATTCTTGCTCGAATTTAGGGCATCTAATCCAAGGAGAAGTTGAGCTGGCCATTCAGAGGGGTTCTACTCGTGGTCAATTTCTGGGAGACACTCATGAAACCAGCGCAATACGTACCACTTCTGTACTGCGTTGCCATGCAACCACAGCCCTGGGTTTTTGGTCAAGAGCCCAATAACACAATCCAATTCCAATTCGAGGATCGGGTAGGCATCGAGGATTGAACCTTAAAACGTCCTGGAAGGTTTTTAATGCATCTCGGAAGTTCCTTCGAGCGTAAAGGATCCGCGCCTAAAAGAGTTTAATTGCAAGAACATCGCTCAACAGTCGCGACGAACCTTTCCTAGTAGCGCCACGATATTTGTTGGTTTTTCGACTAGTACACCTTCAAAAGAACGGAGTGCGTCATCCATCGACCTTGTAGCAAGTTGTTGTATGCCTTGAATAGAAGTTTGTCTGAGCAGATTTACTTCTAGAGCACCGGAAGAGAACATACCACGCGTCAAGAATGAAAGTGTGCCTCCAACGCCTTCCCCAGACTCTGCTCCCACCCTCTCGCCTGTATTGAGTAACTGGGCGGCTTCACGGTAGAAATCTTCTTTCGACCTTTCTCCCCTCATATCGTCTTGACCTATTATGGGGTATAAGAATGGCAAATCTATTGCGCGGCAAAAGGAAGGTGCGCACGAGCGTCAGGCAAAATGACCTTTGGTGCTTTACGAGCATTCGCAATTTGAATATTTGCAAGCATCGAGTATATAGGCGGTAGATAGGATGCAGTTCCGTTAGCTTCAAAAGCTGAAAAGAAGCTTCAGGATCGTCTCAAGGGATAGTATAGGGCATTTACATTCGATGGCGGCTCGCGCGATCTTCTCAGCAGCCTCCAGATATCCTCGGCGCCAATATTCGCCCGCAAGTTTGGTCCAGAGCCATATCTTGCATTGGCCATCCTTCAGCAGCTCTAGCACATCCTCGGGATTGGGGTCGAGAATGTCAAGGTCGATTGTGATGACTTCTTGACTGCCGACTTCAATATCAAGTGTACGTCCACTGGGAGGAGCGTCGTCCATGGATATTTAGTTGCGCTTCTGTCCACAAAGGACTCTATGAACAGCAAATAAGCGCAAGAAACCTAAGGTTGGGCCAGGTCGCGTCAACCTGATTTCACGAAATTCCAAAGTTCGCGGAATTGTTTACATCTGATTGTCTGCCTCCTTCATAGAATCGGCCCGAAGAACCCACCGACTGAGCCAGGACTAATACACTGACGTCGTCTTTCAAATTCCTAGATCTGTAGGTGGAGGTTAGTTACATTCCTATAATGCACACAGTCCTTCTCCTTCTTAGCGCGTTGATAAAAATTTGAACAACAGACACGAAAGTAAATGACCAATAATCTATGAAAGTCAATGAGATACTGAAGCTGACTATAGAAATTTAATCAAGCACATCCCGAATTACCATTGAGGCAATACTTACTTTCTACGTATAACTTACTTGCTGTACACAAGGCTTGAGGTTTGTATTCCTATTAATTGAGGACTTAGAGTATCTAAATTATAATATTTTTGAATTGATGGCAATCGTGGGAATAATTTGTGTCCCATCTCGGCAAAGTTTACCAGTAGGCTCCCGCCAACCATCCAAAACCGCCCGTGAACGACGTTCAAGCCGACCTCGAGCACCGAAGCTTTACGGTACGTCCGGGTTATGCTGCATACACCCCCAGGAGCAAGAACGAGTCGATTCGAGAGACTTGGAGGGTGGATGCGTTGCGCTCAAAGTGGATGCTGACATCGTGATAACAGGTACAATATGGCCTCGAAACTCCCGTCCGTTCTCGCCGCCACCGAAGAGGAGATCCAGCTCCTCCTTGCTGCCCAATGCCACATTGGCACCAAAAACTGCGACAAGCAGATGGAGCCCTACGTCTGGAAGAGGAGGAATGACGGTACGTTCCATACACCTTCCTTGCATTATCATCTCATCTTCAATTTTTTTTCTGCTCTAGGAATCCATATTATTAACATTGGAAAGACCTGGGAGAAGCTTGTCCTCGCCGCTCGTATCATTGCTACCGTCGAGAACCCCAACGACATCTGTGTCATTTCTGCCCGCCCTTACGGACACCGCGCTGTCCTCAAATTCGCTGCCAACACTGGCGCTCAGGCCATTGCCGGACGTTTCACTCCCGGTTCCTTCACTAACTACATCACACGGTCGTTCAAGGAGCCCCGTCTTATCATTGTGACTGACCCTCGTGTTGACCACCAGGCCATCCGTGAGGCGTCCTATGTCAACATCCCCGTTATCGCTCTTTGCGACACTGACGCCCCCCTTCAATTCGTCGATGTTGCTATCCCCACGAACAACAAAACAAGACACTCGATTGGTCTCATCTGGTGGTTGCTTGCCCGTGAGGTCTTGAGGCTCAGGGGAACCATTCCTCGCACCCCCAACGGTTGGAACGTCATGGTGGACATGTTCTTCTACAGGGATCCCGAAGAAGTTGAGAAGCAGCAACAAGAGGAGGCTGCTGCTAAGCTCGCTGCCCAGCAGACTGTTGAGGCTCCTGGTGCCTCCGAATGGGATGTCACTGGCGCTCCTCAGGCCGGAGGCATCAACCCTGCATTGGTTCAAGACGGCGGTACGTCATAGATCCTATTTCTCGTTCTCTTGGCTTATTAGTGTTACAGGCGCGATTGATTGGTCTGCTGAGCCTGCTGCCGGTACTGACTGGTCTGCTGAGCCTGCCAATGCTGGATGGGGTGCCGATGCTGGTGCCGCTGCCACTGGCTCAGGCTGGGATTAATTGCATGGTTAATTCTCTCAACTATTCTTACTATGAGGATTATGTCGTCTACCAAAAAAATGATAACATTCGTCTTCCATGCACGCCGACTCCATATACTTATATGAAAATCTACGTTAACTTTTTTGCAAAACATCTGCAGTGCTGTAAGATTCTAATGTGCTTACCTAACAAGTACCTGATTGAATGTGATACTTTAACTTAATCTGCTGTCCAGTCTTGCCATGAGCAGCAATGGAAACCACTGTTCATTCGTTCTTCTCGCTGAATTTCACATCTTTGAAGGTGCCCAGCTCAAGTACCAGTTCCCTCAACCATTAGGCGTCGATGAGGGGTACGACTCGAGCAATCTACGGAAGAGTTTCTAACCAAACTGTTGTTGCAGGGTACTTGCCATGTCCATGCTACCAGATGGTGCCGAGATGCAGCAGGATGATTGGACAATCTTCTTTCTCAACCAGACACCCTCTAACACGATATCTCCTGTTCTTGCGCTCGAAACCCCTGAAACAAAGGCAGTCCCATTACCTGGTGAACAGGACGAATCGCCGAAAGATAAACCGGATTTGCTATATGTCCTGAATCTTGTCAGGACTAAGCACGATAAGACATGGGATCGGTGTGTTATCTGCGTTTCATAGTGTTCTATTGTTCCTAATTCCTGTCAGTGGCGCAAAAGTTCTTGCGCTCGCGATATGTACCAGACATCCCTTCATACAGATATTCAAGGTCTGTCAGGGATAGCTTGTGCGCCAAACTCTCGTTGACCTTCCCTCCGAAGCCATTTCTATTGATGGCTCTTGACGACTACTTCTCAGATCCATCACAAGACTGTCTTGCTCGTCTATTTGATGCCGTGAATGCGATGGACCTATCAGGAGCTCCTCTATTAACGCGTCAGGAAAAGATTGTCATGCGCTCGTCGGAGAGAAAGGACATTTTTTCGGAGAAGCATGCAAGTCGCGACATGCAACAGAGTTGGAATGGAAGCAACCCTCGGATTGGCGCAAAATCTATAATGCACCATAGATCCACGAATTCTGGAGAGTCTTATTCGAGCTTTGAAGAAGGTATCCTTATTCGGCAACGACAGGAGGAAGCTCGCTCTCGCGAACGGGATATGCCCCCTCGACCTGAGTCGGAAAGCACTGTTGCTGCGAGTCTATCAGGCCAGTCTAGCGCCCATCCTGACTCCCCTTCCGACACCTCTTTTTCTCTTGGGGGAAGTGCTGTATGGGTTGGAGACGAAAGCGAGTCGGAGTTTATGAAGGACGGAGAATCTTCAAGCGTTCTGTCTCTGGTGGGCAGTAATACCATGGTCGCTTCATCGCGAAAACGAAGGTCTACTGATGCGTCTTCAATGTCTTCCCTTGCGCACTCAAGGGATCACGTGGCCCGTATTCAGGGAACTCCAATGCCTGGTTTGGTCAAGGATACCCATTTCTATCATACCACTGTGGCTTACAAAGATCACCCGATACCAATTAAGATGCCTCTCTCGACATTCCCAGAAGAGGTTGGCGACGTACGTCAGTCCCTGTTAGATTCAAAATGCAGCGTATTCACGTCAAATTTTGAAGTATTCCTTGATTACTTTAATCAAAGAATTTTCCTCACATCAATATGTGTTTGGTCCAGTACACCCACATTTACATACCAATGGACCGCAAACCCATCCTATTATTATCCTTTTCAATGCTCTGGTTACTGGGAAACGTATCATTTTCCTCGGCCACAAAAGACCAGCGGGCGAGGTTTCGAGCTTCGTTCTCTCGGCCTGTGCTTTGGGTTCAGGATGCGGGACCATCCTCCGAGGGTACTTCGAACGCGCGTTTCCCTATGCCAATCTCAAAAATCGGGACGAATGGGAATCTGTGTATGTCAACTCCATACTGTGCGAGGATCATTTGCTGATGTTGTAACAGCCCTGCATACATTGCTGGTGTGACAAATCCTATATTCGAGTCTTCCCGTGCATGGGATCTTCTTCTTGTCATCGGCTCTGGGACCGTTACAGTGGCTAAAGATATCCATGCGACATATCCGGTAACTGCGACGCCGAGCTTTGGAGCACCCCTTCTAACGCGTAGTGGAACGCTCAAGGCCGAGTCATCAATTACCAGCGAAGACGGCGATGTTCAACGTGCTGGCTCCAGTCAAGGGGGAAGACCCGATGCTAAATCCGATAATAATGCCGATAAGCTGTTCATAGAAGACGTGAGTTAAACATCTTCAGACACTACTGTACTTTCTCTGAAAGCTAGTAAAGATCCGATCTGCTATAGACGAGCACTTCGGCGAGAGCCTCGTCCGTATGCGTTTCACGGAATATGTCACGCGGTTTGTGCGCCTGGCTTCCCGGTACGAGGAAGAAATGACTGGGTCAACTAAAATCGGATTTGCATCTTCTTCATTCTCCGCTGAACAGTCTGGGCGGCGTTCGCAGCTTGGGAGCGGCATTGCTTTCGTCGACGAGGTGTCAGGCCTGCGAGAGCTCACAGCAAACGCACAGCGCATCGAGGCATGGCGAAAAACAAAATGCTACCAATATTGTGTTGCGGTGAATAGCCTCTTCGATGCAAAATCGATTTGCGCGTCGATTGATTGTAAATTCTTTAGGATTTTGCGAAATTGCAAGCCAACAGTTCAATCAAAGGCTTCGATATTCTGCATCAGCTCATTAGGCTGCGACATGGGAAATCACTGCCTGACGCTGAGGCAACGCTGATTATGCGCACCTTTGCAGATAATGTCAGAAGTTACGAACAGGCTGTCGAGGTGAGTCATCTCGTTGAGTCGACCCGCATACCACGCTGAGGTCATGATCCTAGTTACTGGCATATCTTATACCCCATGGAGGAGGACTTATACCGTTGGGTTTTGGACTGTTCCACCAGAAAGAGCCGGTCCGGGAGGCCACGATCGACCTCTTCAACCAGCTCCGTGCTTACCCCGTAAGTCTGTCTTCATTTTCTGTGATGCTGGAAACTGATTATCCATAGGTTGGAGTGCTTTTCCTTCAATCATTAAATCACTTTCAACGGTACGCGTATGTTCGCCAGGCACATGCTCGGGAAAGAAAGGTTTTGAGTGAACAGCAACAATTGCTACAACAGCAGCTGCACACCGCTCAACCATTCCCCTCACGTCCAGTTACTGCAGGAAGCTCAAATGGACATATTTATTAGTTTAAAATTAAGTACGAGGTGACACTATGAGCGATTATTTCCCTCTTCCATCAATTACCAGGATCGATCACTTGGAATCGCTTCTTGTACTTTTTTGTCAACCCCTATACCCTCTATCTCACAGCTTGTTTCGTCATTATGCTCTGTCCATGCGGTCTACCAATAAGTATAGAACGTTACTCTGCTCTACATGAGCACATGTATACGTCGAAATGACAACAGACTACCCATCAAAAGGTCAGTCTATGACCTATATATATACCTGCAGTCTAGCACAAAACAGACACACCATGATATATGAGCGCTGAACGCTTTGTGAGCTCTCAACATATTCTTCTTCTCACAAGGCTCGGGTGAGTCGGGTGTCGGGGGTGAAACTCTGGAATAGATCTGTTCCTTCGGGTCAGTTGAAAGAATCAAATATAGGTATTTCCCGCATTTTCAGGAGTTCAAGGGGTTGCCACAGGTTACTGCACTTTGATTTCAAAGCTCTGTCTGGAGAATCGTTTTTGCAAGAACCAATGACTACGCCAGTGCGTGCAATGTGCATTTCGTTCTCCTTGAGTTTCATGCTTGCTCAGCCCTCGACGGACGTTCGAGCAAGATAGTTTCGAAAAGACTTGGCATTGGTTTCAGCTTGGCACCAAATAACCTTACAAGGCGGGCCGTTCGACTCGTCGTGTGCTGAGAGAGCATTCATGGCTGGCAAAACGCCGGAACAATAGCGCTCCATGTGCGTCATTACGTGCCTCGAGTTCGACCCTGAGATCAGATGGGATTGTAGTGAAGCGTCATGATTTTGAGTAGATATTGATCTCCATTTGTACTTTAAATTCGAAAACTTGGGGAGAAGAAACGGGGCTCCAAGTCACCTAGTCACCAGTCAAGACGAGAATGAAATTATTTTATTTTATTTTGTAACGTAAATTACTGCTCGAGTTGTCAAGTGAGGAGGGGGTTGTATAGGGACATTGATGAGATGATCTCTTTAGGCCTCCTCCGAATCAGGGTAAGTCGGACCGTCAGGGCCACGGCATAGAATGGCCGTTGTGGGTGGTAAGCAAGGAAGGACTTTGAAAGTATCGAGTGGGCGAGATGTTCGGAGGCGGCATGGGCAGTGCTAGTAAACAGAGTATAATAGCAGAGATTGATTACCCCTCTTAGAATCACATTATCGGTCTCTCTCCTTTTTCCCATTTCATGGTTTGTCCCGTCCCCTTGTCTCTCTAGTCCTTTCCTTTTCTTGGTTCATTCTCCTTTTCGGCTTATATTGCCCTCTCTATTCCCTCCCCGGCTTCAATATCCCACTTCATCAACTGTACATTTAGTTTCACATTCGTAATGGCCAATAAACCAGAGTCTGGTCAGACTACCCTACAAAGAGGAAAGGCATGCTTGAGATGTCGGTAAGCCTGCTCGATCCTTCATACAGTGTACATTTAACTTACTTAACTATGTAGCAAACGAAAGATGGTATGCTAAATACCCCTTTTCAATGGTCCCAATTATTGATTAACTTGGCGCTTATCTAGAGGTGCGATGGCACTAAGCCCGCTTGTCAGCAGTGTGTCCGTGCAAAGAAGACCGATGGGTGCGAATACGATGACGGAAAGGGAAAGACGAGGACACAACTCCTTCGTGAACACATTGCTCGCCTCGAGCACCGCATTCGAGAACTTGAAGACCCAGAATATGTGTCCCCTGCAGTCGTCTTGTATGACCCCCATGACAATTCTCGCTCGAGCTCTTCGTCGTCCTCGTTTAGCTCTCCAGACGCCACGCTGTATAGCTCACAATCCCCTCTAAGCTTTCCGTCAGGTGGTGAGACACTCTTATAAAATCTGCTTTTAATCCTTACTTTGAATTGTAGGATCATCCCCGACCTCCCCAAACGCATCATGGACCTCTCTACAGGCTGTTCCTTCTCCTTCTCCTTCACCATTCGTTCCCGAAATGTTCTTTGATGATCAGCAAACACGCTTCCAACCCCCTATGGAACTCGCCCGAATGCTGTAAGACTATGTTCCCATTTCCTTTTCTTTTATCAAGCTAATTATCCATCGACATCAATCAGGCTCGATATTTTTTCCCCCCACCGTCGTCAATGTGGACTTGACATTCATATGGGCCGTATTGTAGACAGCCTCGCCTCCCCGCCTAAGGAGCAGCGTCACCCTATGCTTATGAATGCCATGTACCTCTGGGCTTGCTTTATCTCTCGTCCAGAGCCACTGTCTCAACATGAAGATCATTATCTTGGCCTTGCTCTCGATGCTCTTCGAGACGGTTTACGTGATGGGGAAAAGATTATCGATGTCATCCAAGGTTCATGTTTGATATCGATGTACTTTCTCGCCAACGGCAGGATCCTTGAAGGCAGCTACCATGCCACTGCTGCAGCTGCCCTTGCTGTGCAGTGCGGTCTTCACATGAACACTCATCAGGAGGAAGTCTGGCCTTCAGACCCTCAGGAACCTTACGACATGAAGCCTTCTCGGAGTGGTGTCAAGGAAGGCGAACGCATTTTAGCGTTCTGGCAGGTGTATAACTTGGACCGATGCTGGTCAGTCATACTCCGAAAACCAGCCATTATCCCGGATGGGTTTGATCCTCGTCAATCTATCAACTGCCCGTGGCCACAAGATTGGACAGAGTATGAGGCAGTAAGTTGGCACTGTTCGAGGTCTGGCAAACCCTAACGCATATGCCAGGGCCATATCAATGTTGTACCCCCTTTTCAAACAATAAGGAGCTTTATGGACGGCGAGGTTTCATCTTCAAGTTTCTCGCCGCCAGCCATGCGGGCCAAGGCTTCCGCACTCTTCGCTCAGGCAGACCAGCTTGGCAGTGCGTGGAACCCAAGTACGCTTTCAATTTTTCCCCCTTGGACCTCAGTTTATTGATCATGTCCCTAGGAGTCAAAGAAGCCTCGGCATTGTTGCAGGAAATGCAAGCACTTGAGAGAACAATAGCTCAGTTTATCGTGACCCTGATGCCTCTTGACCAGATGGACGCAATCTGTGTGGACCACAAGCATACTTTACTAGTTGCCCACACTCTTGCCCACACAGCGTCAATTCAGCTCTACCGACCTCAAGCACAGGACGATGCTATGATGTTTGACAAGTGCGCTCGGTCTGCGAGGGCATGCGCCGCCGTTGTCAAGTACATCTCCGACCGGGACTACAACTACCTTGATCCCATCATCGGTGTATGTTCAAGTCTTTGCTGCTGTTTCATCCCCCCCTCACCCATATTTCTGCACAGCCTTGCTGGTCGTATGCCGCAGACACATTAATCATGGAGCTTGAAACACAAGAGGCATGGACTGTTTTGGAGACTGACGTTCGAGCTCAGATTTCTACTCTCCTCTACGCGATGACGACTCTGGCTCCCCGCCTACCGATCATCGGTGCGTTTGGCTATGCATATTGATGGCTCCTGACTAACATTGTTTCGTACAGCCATCGCCGCCTCCAAAGTTCAGAAGAGACTTGCCGAACTATGAATTCGGATAATGGACTCCCAACACATTGCTTTCACTCAGATATTATTTTTGAACGGACTTGTTATCTCCATGGACTTCGCCTATATATGGACGCTACCTACCCTGGCTCATGGACACTACGGAGTTTGTGGTCGCTTTTTGCTTGGCCTCCTTTTACGAGAGCCAGTTGGACATTAGACGAACTCTTGCCCCTTTGGACATTTGACCAGCCACACCTTCTTCCTTTCCATACACGCTCGCGCTTTTATCTCTTAACGATATTTTCCCCGGACTTTTTTTGTTACTTCTGATCAAACATTGCTTCACTCACGATACTTGTCTAAAAAATTGTAATTTCTAGATACTACCGTTAAATGTACTATATCCCACCCTCCTTTATATCTCTATACCCTACGGTCCCACCTCTAATTCCCTTATAATGTCTCTACTAACTCATCGGCAGCGAGGTTCGCTGTCGTTCTTTCCCACAGTAGTGCCATTTTACTCATCGTCGCGGACGTGTTCGTTGATGCTTACACGCCACATTCGGACGACGTTCATATACATGGTCGCTTGCATCGACCATCCTGGGCTGGGGCCTCATTTGGACTTGCTTTTCACCTCCGTCTTGAAGGCTATTTCCACGTTCATTGCCACGTTACATCTTGCGCATTCAAGTCATTCCCTTTCAAACAGTTTGCATTACAATGTTACATATTTTTACAGATGTTCATTCCAGTGGCGTTGACCCACCCCATCGCCATGCATCTTTCGCAGAAAGTATTACACTGTAATGTATTTATTCCCTGATTGTATCACTTCAATCATTTACTCTCTGGCTTTATTCAGTGTCACTCTCTCTAAATGTGAATAGATCGCAACGACAGGTTGATATATCAAGTAGGAAATCTGTACAACCCACTATGCTTCGCTAGCGTGCATTCCAGCAATGTCTTTGTTGAATAATTCAATTCAGTCGGATGACGCATGATTGTTACATTTTGATATCTACCAACATTATACATAACGTTCTACGAAAGTCTCCAGTTCTGAGTCTGCAAGTCACTTCTGCGTCAGATTCTAAGCCCCGCATTCGTGTAAGGAATTAGGAGTGGATTTGGCCGGATTCGTAGTAGAAATCAGATAAACGCCTCGGTCGGCTGACCTGTACTTTCAGCCACATACCTATTAACGGTGTATCAGTACGAGAAACGCCAACTCAGGTGTATACGACTAACGTTATAGTGAATTGTAGTGAGGTATTTGCCACATCGTCCAGAGCAGCAGTCAGTGGCAAGGGCGGAGTAAGTGTAATTGGCGAGACAGGTAGTGTGCTCGGGCAAGGCAGCAGCGTGCGTGCGTGCGATAAAGGCCAAAAGAGCAGTAGCAGTAGACAAGGATAAGAAACGCATTGAGTGTTGTTGAGCTCCAGTCTGTGGTCTCTGAATATTCAGGAAATGAGAATATCCTCTTTTATAAGTCGACGGCTGAGGCTCGGGGATTTTTGTTTAACAGGAAAAACAAAATGCATGGCCTTGACATTTCTTTTGCATAGGTATTTGACAGAGCTGTTGGGAAATGTCGATTTTCAATGGTCATTTCGCTAACTTATCCATGCGGTCAGTTCGACATCCAGGTACACATTGTTAATGGTCTTACCTTCGAATCTCAGCCGACTCGAAGTGCAAGAATGCATAGCTATTGAAAAGCACTTGTCATATGTAACTTCATCTGTCTGTGCCATTCAAGTGTTCTCTGTACATGAAAATGTAACGCACTCAATCATCAGCCCAAGAGGACTGTCGTTGAACAATCAGACATCAGTACGCATTTCTGTGGATGGTGAGGGCGTACATTCTGTAAGATTGTCCTGTCCTGTCACATTGTTAAAAGTGCAAGTTGAAGCGGAAGATCCGACTCACGAGAAATCATCATTGTGCACTGCTATCTCCACAAGGCATGTCGGCGATTACAATTTTCAAAATCAATTCACGCATGTCAAGTCAAAGTCGTGTCAATGAACGCGGTAGGATCTAGCCCTCCGGCATTAAGGTGACCTAAGATATCAATCCTCCAAGTCACAATTTTGCGGCACAACATAAAGGATTACATATAGTAACTTTCATTTGACCATACACTTTGTGACCAGCGTTCACTGTCCAGGGTGCTCCCCAGTTGCCTCTCGTCCTTTTAGCGGACGATATTGTCGCGAAGGGTATGGAGAACACGGGACAAGTTTGCAGGGATGTATGGAAAGCAAAAGCGGCCAGCTCAAACTTAGTCTTTGAGCCACTGAAAGTGCATCGCTTCCTTCGCTTCCATAGCAAAACTGCTAGTTGATAGCGCACTGCACGCTGAGGCTTGCGTCCGGTGGAGGTGAAAATGGGATTGTGTTCGAGCCAACGTACGAGTTTTTCAAACGATGCTCGACTCACTCTGTAATTCATCATGTCGATTTATTCTTGACTAACTACAAACTGCACTCACCGTTGTGAAGTATTCGGTACACTTCTTGATTTGATCATAGCGTCCGTGGGCACAGGATGTTGAATTAAAGTACTGCAAGAAGGCAGCAGCATTGATAGCAAGGATTTGTGCTATCCTAACGTCACCACCCGTCTCGTAGAGTTGTTGATGAGAAGCTCTTGAGGAAGTTGAGTGTACATGACTTTGTCATTCTATCTAGTAATCTACATCTACTCTACTCAAACGCAATATGATTAGGTGACAGTCCGCGCGACCTTCCTATTTGGACTCAAAATAGTGGGAGCATTGGCCAACAACGGCCATCGGTAGCGGGTGCAAACGTCGCTTGCAAACTGTAAGGTGGAAGGCATCAAGGTCCTAGCAAATGTGACGGTTGTGACAAAGCTGTTTTGAGATCAAGACGCATCGTCGCGTCGTCGTAATTTAAGCAACCATCGTCTCTCGACTTTCAATGGAAAGACAATTACAAGTATTCTGTTACTTGACAAGGAACTACTAAGGTGTTTAGTGATGTTGAATATCATTAATATAGAGCTGATTAAAATCAAGTTTAAAGTCAATCACTGTCAAAAATCTTCTTGTCATCCAACTCCTACATAATCGTCTTCGGCAACATGCGATGACCACGATACTTCCAGACGCAACCTACGATGATACGCATCCAGGATGTCAATGGGGAGTCAAAGTAACTTCTGTTTTTACGACGTACATTTTCCTTTTCTGGGCATTCCATTGTTCCACTGCCTACAATATCGATACAGATGGTATTACATATTACTACCCTAACTGTCTATAGGTAAAAGGGTATCCCATATACAATTGGTGCTGCCCCTGTTAGGTATTTGAGCTTGCACACGTCCCTTGAATGACCCACCGCTTCTACGACAGAAACTTGTTGTCTATCCGGATGATCCCATTTCTGAATCCCATCCGCCGTGAGGCCGATTTTATCAAACACTGCCTGTGAGAATTTATCGATGTCTCTATCGGTGACATCCCATAAGTTGGCTACGAGGCAAGGGCTACATTGGAAGTGGTTAGTGAAACTCGAGTTGGCAGCCAACGTAACTGACCTCCCAGCGAGCATGTAGTTATAGGGCGTGCCCACCCTGTCAAAGTCCCCCATCTCGCGAAGCACACCAGAAGAACAGCCCCACAACATTGTCGCTGCACACATTGGCAGATTCCGTATCTTGTGGGACCGGAGATACTGTTCTCCGCCTCCGTGTCCAAAATACCTGCAAGACGCGTTATCAGTTACTAGGGTCAAAATTGAGAGAAGTATTACATACACCACTAAGTCCTGTGTTCGTAATGCATTCAGGAATTGTTGCTCACTTGGGGCATGCCCAGTAATTCCTTGCCATCCTGCCCTTTCCATATCGACTGTCCAGTCTTTAAACCGCGCTTCTGTCTTTCCAAGGTCGCCGCTAGGGTTCAGAATATAAAAGCCTTTGCGAGGATCGACGACAGCGCCTCTGGAAGCCATGTCGTTCAACCCCTGAGCCTTTCGTTTCCATTCTGCAAAAATAATCCGGTCTAGCAAGAAGTCAATGCTTGGTACACGGCTGACACTGCGGCTCCTGAGAATTGGGATGCTCTCCCAAGGCAGCCCTTGAAGGTTTTTGTCAAGTATCAGGAACAAGTGCTCGTCGTCAGTCATTTTGACATTCTTCCGGGAAAGTTTCTGTACATGATCTTCTAGGACAGAACGCAGATCAAGCACAACCTGGATAATGTCAACCTCTGCGATTGCGACGGGGATGCCATGGAACTGATAGAGATCCAATATGAAGTATACAAGGTCTTCTAATTCTTCGTCGCGGCACTTCGGGGAGAGCGTAGAGAAACACTCTAACAGAGTATCGTCGAACGTGACCTGCCTTGCAATAGGGTTTTGACTTTGTGAAGCGCTCTTTTTGTGAGGCCCAGAGCGGGGTTTTGTCTTCTTGTCCTGCATGCGTAGACCAATGTGAAAGACTTTCTCAAACTGAGCGCGCAGGTCGGTGATGAGGTCTGCAGTCAAGTTCGTTCGACGACTTAAAATGGTCTGAAGGCCCATATCAGTTTTCAAGCTCAAGAGGCGGATGGGGAAAGTGCACCTTGAAAGCCCCAAGCCAGCAAAATTCAATGTTCTCCAGTAACTTTTGAAGTCTGGTGTCTAGCTCCGTTCTCTCCTTCCACCATGCTGCCCGTGCCTCTCGATCTTCAGGTTTGATGTGAACCGCAGCCTTAGTCCTTTCATCGCTAAGCCTTATTATTTCCTTCAGTTCATTCACAGCATCATCGAACGTCAAGTGTTGCTGCTCTTCATCCTCAGAATCCCCGCTATCACGCCGATCCTTTAGGGGGATACAGAACATGAGTGGATCGCGTGTCGAGCTCCCACATTCGTGTCGGGTGATGAACAGTGTGCTCTTGTCTTCAGTGACACTAATATTCACAACCGTCCAATTTGAGGGGAGGCTTGAGACTTGGGTTGAAGACAGCGATGGAGGATCCAGGGTTTGATCTTGGTAGCGAGCGCGAACCGAAGCCCAGTATGCTTTCAAAGATCCCTCGTCTACGTCTGGGTCGTTATTTTCGTCATCAATATTGGAATGTAACGAAGTCCCCGATGGAACACGTCGGGTGCCCTTCTTTGCAGAGGGCCGTGGTTGAGGGAGACCATCGGCGGTGATGGGGGCCCACTTCATATCATCATTTGGTCTCAGGAAGAACTTGTGGTCAATTGTCTCGATCATTTCACGTCGAAGGGTGATGGCGGCAGAGGCATCTAAAACAAGTATGGTTCATGAGGACATGTGAAAATAACCATGCAATCACTGACCGAGGAGACCAACCGCAAGGTTGGAAGTCTTACAATTGGCTTTACCTAACGATGTTCTAAACGCCTGGATCAAAGCTAGAGAAATCAGTCCCTCTCGCATGTCATTAATCTTTCCTGTCCCAGCGACGCGTGTAAGGTTCGCCCAGAACAAACTTTCCGCCGCTTCAAGGGTTGATATAATTTCCTGAGCGGCTGGAAGCGAGATGCTGGTTTCTTTGCTGGACATGCCCATTGGTAGAGCGATTGCTAGGGAGTGGACACATTATTCACTTTTCTGGATACGAGACGCCGCACACGTACTCGATTCCGTTAATGAGCTCAAGAACATGTCGGAACGGAAGCGGCCGTAGACAGTATGAAGGGCGAGTTTTGCCATAAGCACATTTTCTTCAGACTACGCCAATTATATGTCAGTCCTGAAACTTTTGGTGAGAGGGGCCGCACCTTGGTTTGAGAGGATCGAGGAAGAGAGACAAATGTGTCTAGGAACTTTGAATAGTCCTGGATGTCGTCGTTTCTGAGTAGCCAGACTTGACCAAAATTAATCTATGTATGAACAGAAGACTGTCTGTAGCGAGACGTACTGTGGTGACGCAACAGAGCTGCAAGAATGCTGGGAAATATGACCTCGTCTTGGGTAGATGAGATCCCGATCGATTTACGGCTTCTACAACGTTAATGTTAGTTCGAGTACATAAAAATTTCCTCTCACCTGAACACCAGATTATCAGTTTGCTGAAATGCTTGATCGAGTTGGTTTATCATATTCAAGCTTTTCTCGTAAAGTGCACACGCATCCTTATCGTGAGTCAAGCGTTCATTGTAAAGTCCGCGTAATCGTTGAACGTTGATGCTTTCGGCACCTGGCAAGTTCTCCAATAATAAGGCAGCGGCCTTCAAACATTCGAGGCTCGAGTCAAGTTGGCCTTGGTATAATCGAATTTCGGCCTTCTTTGCCAGAGCACGACTAACGAGGGAAGGAGCATTGAGAGAATCTGCTAAGTCTTGCGCTTGCTGCACAAAATATTCCGCTTCTCGGGCTGAACCACGAAACAGGTACACCTCAGCAAGCGAGAACAGCGTAGTCATCAGTCCTTCCGATATCCGCCATTCCAAACCATCCATGGACAGCCGTTGAGGAAAAGCCCTTTTAGGTGGAGATAACTCTCTGGCGACTTCCTTCGACGATTCTGACTGCAAGGCGTCTTTTAAATTGGACATATTAAAGGGATTGTCGTCTTTAGAAGCCGGCGATGAGGGTGGGGGAGAGGAAAGACGAATCAATGAATCGGCCGCCCTGTTCCACAGTCGAAGTGCTTGAAGCATACTGTCTAAAGTGGTAGGGACATCTTCCTAATACATGCATATTTGTTAGTGGAGAGCCAGTGATAAGGCTGATTGATCACCTTTGAGTATTGGATGAGAGCAAACACATTTGAGGCGATGGCCGCCATTTCTAGCTTTCTCACCCGTGCTCTGATACGCTCGGCCATCGATAGCCCTTTGTCTTCAGTGTCTAATGCCTCAGAAAGACACAGGGCTTCAGAATAAATGGTAGCACTGAGAATTTGTTAAGACTGGCACTCGCAGGATAAGTTAGATGGAGCACCTTTGTAAAGGATCCTCCATCAACGCTAGAGATTCTGCGTATTTCAGGTAGAAATATGCAGATGCCTCTACTGAAGCTTTGTCACTCTTTACAGTATCCAGGGTGAGGCCAAAGATCGAGGCTGCACGGCGCGTCTTGCCAAGCATGGTGTACTCGTATGCCAGGTCAGCAGAGCTTGTGATATAACCTACAATTGTCTCTTGGTCAAAGGAAAAAAGAAACCTGGGCAAACCGATTCCATACCATCGCTTTCTCTCCCTAGTTGGGTCTCACACAACCTTCTAGACATATTCAGGAGATGAATCTTGGGAAGAATCTGTGACACAATGCCGCATATTCTAGCGCTAAGACCTGAGCAAAGGGCAGAGAACCTTAGCAGAGCGCAAGTCTTTATTACAATGTTGAACTTACGAAGGAGGGAATCAAATTTTTCAAAATCATCGAACGTAATCAAATGTTGCCCGTTCTCTGTCTGGCACGGTGGAGTCTGACTGTTGAGTGATACAGGCTGAAGGGCTAACACAGCGTCAATTGCATTGCATGGAGGCCACTTTTTTTTGAAAAAGCTCGCCTTTTCGAGACTTTGCCTTGGGCGTGACAGGCTCGCGAACAACAGGAGTCTTCCTCGTTGATCGCTGTCTGGTTGGTGGGCCCAAGGCTGTCTTCTTGGATGCACTAATCTGTTTCGGCACGGGCTTCTTCGTGCTTCCAGGTTCCAAACTTGCACCAAATATTGTTCTGAGTACACGACATGCTTCTTCACAATGATAGGCAACCCGTTCGCTTTGTTGAACGTCCCTGTTTCGTTGGATATGTAAAGTACGCCAGAGATGGGCGGCGGCGCGATACTGGGAAACGTGGATAGCTAATCCTTCATCCTGACTCAGGTCCTTCAAGTAAATTCATGCATGAGCGCGGTGTAAACGGTTCGAAGGCGACGGCTTACCCCACCGCAAAGAAGTTCCTCGATTTTGGCCCCTACTTCGTCTGGACTGCCAATAGCGGACATTGCACTGGGTCCCGAATGATACATGTGTTCCAAGCTCTTCAGTAACACACGGGCACGTCTAACTGGCTTCTCAGCTCCGTATTCCCCAAGTGTTTCGAGTAGCAAATGAGAGATGATCGTCGATACCCCCTCCTTACGAATCGAGGTGAGATATCCTAATTGTCGCTCCAGAAGTGCACCAGTAATAGCAGCGTTGTTGAGCTTAAGGGAGCCCAAAGACACATTGGACGGTTCCAGAAGCAACTCGCATGCGCTGAGGTTAGTAACGCGGTCTACTATGGACGCAAGTTGCTTTGTGCCGCTGGATATGTCGAAGATTGCTGAGGAAGTACTCTGTGCTGCTCTTTCCGAGAACCCAGATATTGTATATGGAAACGTTCTAACGCAGTGTTGAAATGCTTCTAAAGCTTGCTGAGGCGTATTTGAGTGCAACGCAGGAAACTCAAGCCAATGGCTACTCACCTTGCGGTCACCGTTTTTAAGGAAACACACGCCGAGGAGTTCCCATCTACGATACAGCTGTTCTTCAAGTTGCCTCCATCCTTCCTCTGTTTTGTCCTCCTGCCCTCTGGTCGACGTCCCTCTTTCTTTCTGGACATTGAGTGCACGTGCTCCCAAGGAACACGCGTCTTTCAAAAAGCCAACAGCTGAACCGTATCTTCCTGCCTGATAAAGAATACCGGCGAGGTTGTAGAAAGTGCCCGAAATGCAGCGTAAATAATTCGGCACATTGATCGAAGGATCCGTAATACGTGGTTCGACAAGTGAGGTTGCTTTAGTAAGGAGCTCGTGAACTGGAATGTACGTTCGAGGGTCAGATGGGATCAGGCGTGTGCGAGATAGAACAAAGAGTGTGTCAAGGGATCGTGTATAAATGTCCGCGTCCGCATGCTGCAAAAGTAGACCTTCAGTCACAGCAGTAGAATGGTGTGCTAGAGCTTACTAGTAAGGAGCACTGCTGCATCAGAATGTCAGATATTGTTTCCAGGAGCAAGTAGAGGGGATCATCAATGTTGTGCGATGCTTTGGAGTCGATAGCAGAGATGGTGGCTCGCCTAGTCCGTTCAAGAGCACGGTCAACTTTTCCAGTGATACGCGTGTAGTCAGTGTCACTGTCATTGGAATATTGGAGAAGGCGCATAATATCTGTGGATCCTTTCAACGTCAATCGTGCGTCTTGAGCTCGTGTAACCATGTCTTTAGATCGGAGTTAGTTTATACAGGACGAATAATCGGCCATAGAACATACCAGGGCTTTTCTGGTCAATTGCGGAGTTGGTCTGAGCAAGTATTGTGCACAATCGAGCAGCTATAAGAGTTTCATGTTCGAGATTGGCCTTCGATACTGCTGTCTTCTCGCGATCCTCCAAAGGAGTTGCATCCTGAGTGGCTTTGCTGGATGAGGAAGCAGCCAAAGGAATCCCCTGAATCAGACCAGCGATTCGGTTCACAAGGCATACATCTCCTGCCTTGAGGATAACGTTATCAGTGATTTTCACGTAGAATAGCGAGTATATCTATCTACCTTCTTCGCAAATGCAAACCAGTATTCACAGAAACCAACAAAGCCCTTGCCAGTCAATAATACACCAGCATTTTGTTCTTCGATGACGTGGACCAACTCCGCAAATGCAGCGAGTATAAGGCGTACGGCTTCCTCCTCTTCAATAGCTTGTGACTTGACCAAAGCACCTGCAAAACGCACAACTTGGTCCCAAAATGTGCTCGGCTCAACTGTACCCGCACTTGTGAGAGCTAAGCACCTCACAGCATACAGACGTAGGGAAAAGGTGGCACGAAAATTTGATTTGAGGGTCGTACATCCTTTTGTAAGGACCGTGTAAGCACGTGTCAGTAGAGAATCAAGCTGCTTTGTTGGCAACGCAGAACATCGCGGCATCCATGACAAGAGGCTCGGTTCGCCACTACCAAGCGCAGTTGAAAACGAATCGACAGACGCGGCGTCCCTTCGGGAGTTAATGGAAGGTGAAAGTATAGCGTTGGCTAAGAGGGTAAGTGAATGTACGAAGTATGCGACCGTAAGAGTTAGAACTGTAACTTCTATGTCCTTTTCCAGGGGTGGAAGTGGAATCCACAGAAGATGGTTATGGGAAGAAGAATGAGGTGGTTTCACCTGAAGAAGAGCACATATTCGAGGATGAAGAGCTTCAAGGGCATTAAAAGCCTCGTCGTACTGAGTGTCGTGTTAACAAAAGCTCATGCAATGCGAGAAGCTAACTTACCATCTCCAAAGCTATTAGCTTTCCCAACACACTAACAGCAGCCCTTTCTACGTCAACGTCCCTTAGTCCATCCTGTCGCAATATTTTCAAATGTTTGGCCGCTGCCGCTGCTGCACTGGAGGTCTGTGAGGAAGCTTTGCCTGTCGATTTCTTCCACCCAGACTGAACAGCTGCAGACAGAGTTTGAGAGGAAGAGTTGACTGCCCGCATGGACTCCAGACGAGCCTGTTCTGGCGAAAGGTTAACTGCCTTGCCTTTCCCTTTTGAATTTGAGATGACCAAAGTCGACGTGAGTTGTTGAGCAAGAGCATCGACTGAGGTGGAAGGAGTCAGCTTATATGATTTAGTTCCCGTTCTTGTGGACGCATTTCTGCGTGTGCTCGCCATCTTGATGGTGAGAAGTGTGTTTGAAGGACGTCGTTGAAACTTATTCACGGCAACGCGTCTTTTCAGACCATCACGTGATCGACGCGTAGATTTCAAGTGGTCCCGACTCGGTGGCCGACTCTCTTCATGCAGCTCCGTATGTTGAGTAAAAAGCCTCGTGTATAAAACGGCTATGATCATGAGTTTTCATGGACATCTTCTTATGATCAAGAATATTACTCAAAGGCGTTCGTTCCATCATCCATGTTTGTTCAATGTCATTGTTGAGACGATGGCTCGGTTTGATCCGAGTAAGGTGCCTTGATATAAAAAGTTGGTTTTGTTAACCTCGTACCCATCGTTCCCGCAGCCTCGAGGCGTTCATTTCAGCAGGGTCAGAAGACCAAGCTGTGATAACGAGTGGGGTACACGAGGTGTGCAGCACAGATACATATTCCTTTCATACTTTTGCGAATCACCTTGCCCCAGTGCAATGCGTAGCCCACAGCCTTTCACAAAACAATGGACGTCTTACTCTCAATTTTAACGGGCCTTGGACTGCGGCTCTATCTAAATGGTCTTGACAACTCGCTGGGCAGGATTGGACCCATTCTCCTTGGCTTGTGGGAAGGTGCAGCCGTCTACCACTTGTCCACTGGATCCTCAGTGGATCACTATCTTGCCTACACACTGCGTGTTGCAATCGACATCTATTTTACTGCCAATCTCTATCGCGCCTTCATAGTGCTTCTATGTACAATTATTGGTTTTATCGCAAGTGACACTCTCAATCCCACACCTCCCCGTCGCCTTCATCGTCGAAAGACATCGCGCACCTCTATCCCTACTCGTCCTCGTCAGGATAGTCAGGATACTATTCCTCCATCCTCTACTCCTGTTCGCCCGAGTCGTCCCCCCACACCTCCCAGCTTTTTTCTTCAGGACGAATCCGAAATCCACTCTGCTCATCCAAGCCTTTCCAATAATGACCCTCTCACTTCACCGCCTCCAAAACCCATACTCCCTCCTACTCCACCATTAATGCTTCCATCAGAATTTCGCGACCCCCTCATTGCTGAACGACTCTCGACCATCGAGGAGTATACTAGTGACGCAGAGAGCTCGCGCCGTTCTTTTGCCGGAGCCGTCCCTGGTACATATGCTACAGGGAACCTTCCCTCCCACCCGTCTACTGCGGCGACTCCTTTACCAGTACCCAACTCAACTATCCGATATCTCCATAAACCTGAGCAAGTGGATGCCAACCGTTCCGTAGAATCATCGCCAATGGCACCCGAAGCTCCTCCGCTTCCAGTCCCAAATCCAGGCATTAAATATTATATGAGTGAAGACGAGGGCGGCGATCCGTTGCAAACTCCACTAGCTACAGGAGCGGCTCGTTGGGAGCTTGTGCTCACGGACGACAATGATGGACTTACGACGCCTCCCGCTCGTGAACTATCACCCCTTGTTCTCGAACCCTCTCTCCTTCCTAGTTTTGGGCAGGCTGTTACTGCAGCGGATCCAGGAGTACCTAATAACATTACAAGTGGAGCAACGACAGAGGCGGCTACAGCCCATCTGGACCCCTCAGCCGTTGAGTACACTTTCAAAGCCATTGCGCCATCGTCCAGTAATCCTGATCCCACCATAGGCTCGAGACCTCCAGGTAGCCCCGATGAGCACGAGTCTGGATCTGACGCTGAACCCTCTCCCTACCCCACTCCCATCCCAAGCCCAGTGGTCGAAAAACCTGGTGATGGACAGCAACCCAAACACGACAGTGCAGGAACCTCCAACGGCGTCGGGGAGGATGCAGGGGAAGAAACAGAAACAGAAACAGACGCGACGAGCGTGATCTCGTCGCATCCTGTAAACGCCATGTATCTTCGTGCGGAGGCCCTACGTGCTGAAGCGCGCGCCGCTGAAGAGGAATACAGTCGTCTACAGTGGGACTTCAGGAAGGCGCGTGGTGTACAAGCGCTATTTTTGAGGCAAAGGATGCGAGAGGAGGAAGATCGGGCAAAGAAGTTACATGGCAAAGCTGCAAGGCGATTTTTCGAGGGTGAGTGGTCGCTGTTGGTTTTTACGGTTTTCTGGACATTATGGGGATTGTGTTCGCCCGATTTCTTTTACTTGATATTCTACTTCATTTCTAATCGATTAATATTAAATCTTGCAATCGCCTTTTTTCATCTCTCTTTGATATCCGATAAGAGCCCATATTCATCATCGCCTTTCTCCATCACAGCCCGAAACATCATGCGCAAGCGCTACCCTAATACTATAGATGTGCATGGTTTACGGGTGGCAGAAGCGGTCCTTCAAACGGAGCTGGCAGTCCGTGACGCGCTTGCTGCTCATGTCTCATCTGTGCGTGTTATTGTCGGCAAAGGATTGCATTCTACCTCCGGCGTCCCGGCCCTTAAGAATACTATTATGAGAACTATGCAAGGGTACGTTAATCCTGACAGATGGTGGAAGATCAATCCCCTGATGACTTTATAGATACAACATCCCATGCAAGGTCGACCCCGCAAATGCAGGATCCTTGATTCTGACTCTCCCTGTACCGTAAATTAAGGATGTGTATCGTGTGCATTGTATTCTCGTTCTGAAGGACAGTCTACCTATCCGTGACTCAAAGATACCCCTGCTTTGTAGGAAGTGTGTATTATGTACCAAATCCCAATAGTTGCAGTAAATTCCCTTTTTGGTGAGGCACAAGTCCATTGTGAGCAGAGGCAGAGTAACGGCACCACATTTGAAGCTCGAAGAAAAGATAGGTTTCCGCAAGATTGCGCAAGCATTCTGCTGGAAACAAAGACAATTAGCTGGTGTTTACAGTCGCAGAGTAATGCTTCACCTGTGGGCCTTGTAGACGAATGAAAGAGTATGATTATCGCGCAAGTCGGGTGGGTCATTGAATCAAGGTCGTCGCCCCCTACTCCCACCTGCTGGCACTTTGCGTTTGCGGAACATGGCAGACGTGGATGAAACCTCTGGTGCGGAGGCCACTTCTTCTGTTTTTACTGATATAGGTTTTTCTTCGTCCGCTTGGAGTGTTGGAGTTGTCGAATTCAAGCTGTCTGTCTCGCTCTTCGAGGTCGGACTGACTCCAGGCAACTTCTCAACGAGGAGCGTCGAATCAGATAGGCCTTGGGTGGTGTTGGCAGCCACAGGAACAGTTTCATCTGCTTTCCTCCACTGCACCTTTGTCCATTTCGGCAAGCCAGTCGATGGTATTGAAGTTGTTTCGGGCGCAATTGCAGAACTAGAAGTGCTAGTAGAAGTAGATTCGACAACAGGGGTCTCTTGTACATCTTCTTTCTTTTTCAATTTGATTGGAATCGAATCAGGATTATATCCTCCATCCAAGCCTGACCATTCTTTCTTCCGCAATTTGTACGCCCGTGTGTCATCTGGATCAGCGGGCGTCTCTGCCCCACGTTTGGTACCGGCCGACGAGGCTTCATCAGGATTAATGTCAAGTTTCTCATCTTCGTCATCCGAAGGTGCTAGAGTTGTAGTAACGGTCGCGACGACCTCCCATTCGCCTACAACGCCCTGAGTGCGACGTCGCTCAGCCTCCGCGGTCATTCGTTCAGCATCGGGGTCGGTGTATCCTAAAGAAGCAGCAGTAGAATAATTTGCATAGGGATTAGAAGGCTTTGGAATTGGCTTCTTTGGAGCTGCGGTAGAAGTGGAAGGGATAGGTCCAGCGCCTGGTCTTGCGCGACCAGCAGCAACATCTTGGGAGTAGGCAGCTTGCGCAGCCTAAAGGTTATTCAGCGAAAAGTAAAAGAAAAGGCGTATTGTGCACCTGTTCTACCCTGGCAAGCTCACGCTTCTCTTCGTCTTGATCTTTCTTGCGTTTCTCGCCCGCTTTGTAGAGGCCACGAATGAAGCGTTCAAGGTTGCCCTTATGGCGCAATCCATTCTCGTGCTGTTGGCGGGAGGGTGCATCGTCGGCAATGTAGATGTCGCAGTACTTGCAAAAATACTTTTTCTTGGAAACCCAGTATTCACTCATGGTGGAGGTGAAGAGAGATCAAATGGCTTACATATCTCTCCTGACTTTCGTAGACGAGTCTTATCTCACTCTGAGTCATACGGCAATAATGATCCATTTGGGTAATTATAACAGGAATACTAGTATGTGGTGTACGGAAGTTGAACGTGTTCTATCCAAGATGCAGGGATATCTCTGAAGTTAGGGATATAGTTTGAAGGGGAAAAGGTGTTTGATGCACCAATACTTATGACGTTTAAAGTTGTCAAGAAGTAGTTTTTTTACCGCCAATGAAGACCCAAGAGATGGCGATGAGTATCCGGAACCCGACCCCAATTCCAAGTGTGCCTGCTGAACCAATTTTTCCCAGCAAAGCCCGCGCAACAAAGGCACCAAGGAAGAGCCCTATGGCCCCAAAGAGTTTATGGTCGCGTGTTTTAACTTTTTCGCGAAATCTGAACAAACGTGGATCCGACACCAGTTCGACCCAGATGGTCGTCAACACAACTGGAAAGCAAGTCTTAAGGAAGCCTTATGAGGCAGTGACAACAATAACTGACTGGTAGTTCCAAACTGAGTATTCAGTCTCTTGCCCAGGACACCTTGCACACCGAGACTTGCGCTCATGAAGGCCAGACAGACGAAGGACAAGGCGTTTGTCCAACTAGGATCTGCTCGCTCATCCGCGATGCCTGGCTGGCCGCTCTTCCAGATAGCAATTGCAGCAGCCGTGGTAAGCAGAGCTTGAAGAATCGTGCCCCCAATAAGCCATATGCGTTTCAATGGTCCTATTCTATCACCAAGCCGTCCAACGGATGCACCCAAATTGAACGATATGAGAGAACACAAAGCTTGCTGATCAGCCTTATGAAAAGACAAATCTCGAAATCCTTTTGGACCTTCGAAGAGACGCGCGAGTGCCAAAGCCAGCTATGTATCATTCAAAAGTGAGTTCCTGACATATTAACGCTTGGATCGTACCTGCGCGAAGTTTCCGGTTTGGAAGCCACACCAAACGAATACGGCAGAGAACGAGAGGGCATCCCTATAATCATGTCAGGAGGCAGCGAGGCGACCAGGAGTGCAATAACCCACAAGTATCCGGTCATAAAACAGAATGCGGTCAACGGACCAGTACACTGTGCTGGGTCTACCTCCGAGTTGAGATATGTCCAGAACGAAGTTGACGACGTCGGCCCACGCTCGACATCCTCCTTGTTGGACATTGGGTTTGTTGGGAAAGACGGAGGAAATTTGGGATCATTGCCGAAAGTAACAAGTTTTCAGATCTCGGCTTCCCAGTCGGAGACCATCACCTGAATCAACAAATTGCAAAGGAAACAACGGGAGGCCGTTTTCCTCGTGCGGGTGAATATTCATTCCTTCCTGTTCATGCTATCAACTCCCAAGCATATATTACTCTGACCACGCATGTAATAATCCACTCCACTACAATATAATTAGACTGATTATCAACGAGGGGTAAGTAGCCAGAGCCAAGAGGCAACTCTGATGAGGATTTGCACATGTCATGCTGCGAAAAACTCATTCAGATAATTTCAGGTTTAGGTGTCCGCGAGATCTTTTGCAGGCCGAGGCTAGCAGAATATATCTATTCAAAACAACCCTATACCCCCATCATGTTAGAAAACAGCGCTGCGAGAAAATCAACAACTTTCCAATGAATTGTGCTTGTACGTCCAAAAACATGCCTCGAAGTCGACCTGTGCAACAAAGATGCCAGAGACGTCTTGCGCAACAGCGTCCAAAGTAGATATTAGAATATCTGCTTCCGATAAAAACCCCCCAACCCTGATGTCCACTTGTTTGATTGACGGAAACATCTTGTGGGCACGTTGAAGTGTAGCTGCCTATGGAAATGACAACAAAGTAACAGATATATTGTCGGCATTCCGACCATCGAACACCATACCGAGGGTCTTGAGAAGAGGAACGGATTTCAGAACCTTCCATAGCGTGTCCATGGGCGGTTTTAGGCTCTCCTACATTACGATAGCACCTATATGAACAACTTTTGAAGCAGTACATGCTGAAAAGTCCGTATACAAGGACAGTGATTCTAGCATGCATTCATCATCAGTTCCATCAAAAAGTTGGAGGAGAGGAAAAAGCAGACCTTCCTCGTCGAACACCGGGCCACAAAGATTGATTGAAAGATGGTTCAATCTGGGCTCAGCATGTTTCAAAAACCTCTGCTGAAATGCCAAGCTGATACTGGTGAGCTCTGGCCCATAGAGTCGAAGATGGAAAGAATCGACTGTTACTTTGCTTATCAGCGGGTTGTCAATGGGAGTAGATTTGACGGCAGGTACACTAGTAGTAGAAGACGCCTAGAAATCGATTGATTTTGCGAGAACAGTTACGTCTGAAAACGAGCCCTTCAAAAAGATAGGCGCGGCTTCTCGAAAGGACATGTCGACATACGAGAGATAGATTCAACAAGGATTTCTTGTCGCTCGCCAAGTTGTCCACAATCACGTCCAAAATTTCAACAGGAAGCCTCTGGGGAGCTATTGACGAAGCTTCCACTGCTAATGACAGGCTACATGGATAGAGTCAAGTGAGGCGGAGTCACCATGGGATTTTGCACACGGATCAGCTTTCTATGTCTATTTGCCGAGGAGGGTCAAGTGATGCTTAGCCTAAAGACTTAAGGAACATTTCGAAGGATATGCGGACCTGTAGCCCAATGGACGATACCCCCAAAGAGTCGCCCAGGGTGGACAGCACCCCCGCCAGCAGTGTTCCCCAGTATAGACTGTACCGGCATCGATTTCTGGGTCTGACTGGTCTTGTACGTATACATTTCCAACTAATAGCCTTGAAGCAGATCGACCCGGTTCCCAATATTGACGTTCATCCCAGATACTTCTCAATGTCGTCAGCGCCATGCCCTGGCCGTGGTTTGGCCCTATTGCTAACAACAGTTCGTGTTTGAGCTCTTCAAAGTAAAAGTTACTTCACCTGTTGCTAGTGGCGGATGAGTTTGGGTTTACCCTGGATCAAGTAAACTGGTTGGGAAACATTGTAGCTCTTGTGTACCTCCCGACTGCGTTGGCCATTCCCGTCTTGATCTCCCGCTATGGCATTCGTCGAACGGTACGTTTAAAAATACCTGAAAGTTTGAATGGTCCCACATCTTGCAATTGCACCTGGTAGTGTGACATTGCAGCCATCGCAATGATAATATCTGCATGGCTTCGATATGCAGGAACGGTCAAGACACTTTCAGTCCAGCATTCTTACGCTCTTGTCATCCTTGCACAATTTTTTTCTGCGATCGCCCAGCCAGTATACCAGGTCCTGGGCCCGAAGTACTCTGAAACGTGGTTTGACTTGAAAGGCCGAACCACTGCAACTATGATTGTCGCCATCGGTATTCCTTTTTTCATTGTCATCCTCGACATATTCCGTTAACAGAAGATATAGCTAATCCCGTCGGAGGAGCGATTGGACAGCTCATTAGTCCCCTTGTTGGCAGTACCCGACAGTCGGTAGGTGTTCCGTTTACGTTGCCAAAGTAGCCGTACAGAACTTTTTACTAGATCCTGGTTCTCGGGATACTATCGACTGCTGTGACTCCATTCGTCTTCCTTATTGGTTCAGCGCCCCCTATTCCACCCAGTCGGTCTAACTCATCGTAACCTTCAACGCGTTCTTGCTGACCCTCATATTCTTCTAGCATACTCTGGGTCAAAACCATCACCATCGCTGATGAGTCTTATCTACGCAATGCTAGGGCTGAAGACTTCTGACGATGCGACCATGACCCTACGCGAACGATTTGACTTTGCGATTGTTATATTTATTTTTGGGGCACTCGCTGGTGGGTGAGTATTATTCCTTTCCCCTAACTCGTTTTCATTTTGACGAGTCTATCAGAACAAATGCCTTCTCGATCCTTAGTGCTCAAATCATGGCAAGGTTTCTTATCAAATGTAATCCAGACCAAACTGACTAAACGTTAATTTTAAACAGGAACCTGTTGGCTATACTTCAGACCAGAGCGGGTTTTTCGGTGCTTGTCTCCTCCTCACAGGTATTATTGGGGCCATTGTGACTGCACCTTTATTCGACAGGGTTTTCACTCATCATCTCGCTATTACCGCCAAAATTCTTGTCCCGGTTGTCGGCGCAGCATGGCTTTCCCTTATCTGGGCAGTGAGGCCCCATAATTTGGGTGGTCTATTTGCTATAATGACGATCATCGGAGTGTGTTCAGTGACAATGTTGCCTGTTGCACTTGAGCTCGGGTGTGAGCTCACGCGGAACGCGAATGCGAGCTCTGCGATATTATGGTTCGCGTACGTAGTAGTTTGCCGAATAATCCACCTCCGATGTACTGACTTGGTTGCGGCCCATTGTAGATGTAATCTGTTTTGCGTTATCTTCGTCCTGGGTGAGTTTTCTGACGCCTTTGTTCAAGTTGTAAGCATGAACTTACATGTTGATCGAAACAGCTGAAGGCGCTCTCCGCGCTGATGCAGATGCTAATCCTCCTCTAAATATGCGACGCGCTCTCATATTTAACGGGGCTATTATTGTGATATCTGCAGCCTCTGTATCTCTGTTGCGTGGGAGGCAAGCGCGTAAAGAACGCGATGAGGCAGAAGCTGCCAGGACACCATAGCGGATAATCCTTTTATTCATTTATGTAGTATACCTAACTTAGTATCCCAACGCCTTATACCCAACCATTGCTTGCGATTGGGAAATTGTATATTTTTTGTCCTGTTTCAATTCCCTCAATTGATTACCATGGGGTCATACTCTCCTGGTGTTCGATTCACTGCTCTGTGGCATCCTCTTTCTTGAATCCTTGAAAGTACTTGTCTCGGAAGTCCTTATGAGCAGGGACGTGCATGGCATCAGCCATGCTTTCCTCTTGCTCAAAGGTGGGTTGCGGATAGTCACGATCGGTCGTCTTCCGCACTGTGACGAGCTAAAATTGATATCAGCGTGAGGTTCTGCATGAAAATGAAAAGGCCCTCACTCGTCGGCCCCACGAGCCAAAATCTTGCAGGGAGTTCGCGATGACCTCCATACCTTCGCAAAGCATGGACTGGATATCAAGTTCTTCATATTCATCGGTTACTGTCGGGAGAAAGAAGACCAGTCGACCCCTGGGTTTCAGTAAGTGCCTTGCTAGGAGTATTAAATCAACAGCCAGATGCGAAAGTTCGTAAGGCTTTGTCGGAGGAATGTATGGTTGATCATCACTGTCAAAGCTCATGGTCAGAAAAGATGCTTCAGCAGAAGCAAGCGACCAAGGATATCGAGAAAGAAAATATTCACGCTCTTGGTGAGTTTCGAAACTCCAGCATAGTTTTCAGTTGCTCTTCACTTAACTCTTTCTTTCGACCCAGACGTTTTGCCCCAGCACGCACACCATCTGGAAGGAAAGAGTTTAGAGCACATAAAGAGGGCTGTATCGGGTTAAATCTCACATGGTGGATCAGTCACAATCGCGTCAAAAAGACAGCCACAGCGCCACGGATTTTGCGTCACATCAAAGGTGCAAAGGTCCAAAATGCGCGATTCGGTACCATATTGCCGCGCTGCACGCATAACTCCTGGTGTGGTACCTGGAAGAGGATCATTTAAACAGATAAAGCTCGAATCAGAAAGGCGCGCTTGCCTTTGCCCCTCATTTGGCGTCCATCGATATCAGATCCATATACCATGGCACCAAAGTGTGATGACGTCTGATTGTGAATGAGAGACATCAAAAACCGACAAATGAGTACGGTACCAACGTATGCCATACTTCCAGTGCCCATGAACGGGTCATATATCAACTTCCCCGGTGCAGCCTGAGGCGTTTCTAGACTGTTAGCCACAGATAAATGTAGAAGTCACACATTACACGAACCAAGGTTTGGTTAGCCATTAGCAACGACATCTCTGCCTCCATACTTGTGTTTCCGTAATATGACCGCTTCTTAACATCGAATTTACTAACAAGCTGACGGGCCGATCCTTCCTCCAACTGTGCAAACCAAAAAAATTAAAACGGAAGATAAAAAAAACTGGCTAATGAACTGGACGTACCAACCTGCCGAAATATATTTGTCTGAAATTGCTGTCGCCTTCATGTTTGTCTCTTATGACACCATCACGTCTGGAATCTGCAAAGAATGCCATACTTAAATTAGCACCTAGAAGCATAACTTGCGTACTTACATTCTTCGAAGCAACCAAAAGTAATTTGAGGATTGACCATCTCTATCTTTCCTAGAAGATCCATATATGCAAAACTCTCGACCACTGCACGCTGCCTCGCCTGAGGTATTTTGTGGTTGTGTGCTGTTACGATGAATCTAAAGGATGTATCTGGGATGAAGTGCTCCCATTTCGCCTTATTTTCTCGAGTACTGGCATGAACTTCCTCGTATGTAGAACCTTGTCCATAGAAATCGTACAAGGCTCTGACCAAGGAGCAAAATTTGAATACAACTTGTAAGATTATTTATGTTAGTACTCACTTCACCAAGATACACCTCCTTGCGAGAATCAAGGCATGTGCTTCCTGCTCTAGGCCTACTACCATGTATGGTCGTGTTGGATCCTGATCTTCCAAGTTATCGGGTAACGCGAGTGAAAACCCGTGAAGCTCCGCCACAGAGTGTAGTTCTGGAATGCGAAACTCATGATGAACATCGGCGAAGACCAACAGATACTGAAGCATGGTTATGAAAATGCTCTCCCCTCTCTCCATCGGCACAGCCACATCGGGCGTTTTTGCCGTTATTTGACAGATCCTTTGAGGACAAATATCTGGTGCGTCTGGATCACGATATCGATACACAACATTCTTAACCTTATAATAACGACCTCCTCGACCTTCTGTGCTCTGTTTTAATCTGACTCAGAACTATGGGATGCCTTCTCCAGAGCTTATTCATATCACTGATGCTGTGATTCAATCGATAGAAGATGGAGAGTGTAAGATTTCTCGTACTAAATCTGTGTCTCTGGCAAGTACAAACACGATGACTGCTAGCAGTGACCGACCAAGTTATCCACACATTGCACACAGTAATCCCAGAAACTATTGTAACTGGTGCTTTCAATCTTCTTGATCGAGAAAATGGTGATTTTTCTGTGTTAGTTGGGTATAGACTTCCTGACACTGTACAGTAATCAAGTATTGTGTGCCTTGGGGCTACCCTCAGTATGAAGTCCTTGGCTCGACGGACATATATACCGTTTTCCTTGACATGACGGTGTCTTCGATGCCATTCTACTGCTCTTGCCCTGCTTTCAATCACGCCGTACTTGCATCAGGGCTGCACATGATGGTAAGCCCTTTCCTGCTGCCTCCCAGCCCATAATCCTCAACTTTCAGTGCAAACACATCTTGGCAGCACGGCTTGCGAACAAACTTAACCTCTGCATCGAGCGCCCAATGACCCCTGATGATTTGCAAGCGATGATGGCTCGGCAATTCCAGCTCAATACAGGCCAAGGATTAGTACTTGATCAAACTGTACTTGATACTATGAGACAAATAGAATGATGTAGCAACGTTTAGGCTATCTTACACAGCGGGTATATATGTTTGTAGGACTAGCAGCGTGTGTTCTACTGCAAATGAAATTGACTGAGCAACCTCAGGCAATAACACTTCCATACTTGTCCTCCTTTCGCCTCCAGTCTAGCATTGTGGCATATTCATTCAATCCTTTGACCAGCAGAGAGGGGGGCTTATTCGCATCCGCTTCAACATGGGGGTCGATGCCAGCATCAATTCTAATCCAATCCGCGAGCTTTCGAATTTCCACTGACTCTGTAAAGGCCCACCATCGCTCAACATCGTTATCTTCACCATCGATATCTGACCTCGTTTTCGTTCCCGCAGCGGGGATCTTCTTACCCCAGACTGCCACAAAGCATGACCAATCTGTGAGCGCAGTATCACCCGTAATATGGACTTTGAGTGTCACTTTCTTGACGTTAGTAACTGATGCAATGAAATCCTGGGCAACCCTTCTTTCAACGGCGCCTGGAGAGAGTGCCCAAAAGACACGGCCGGCGCTGTCAGTTCCCAAGGGCGTAAAACGCGGAGCAAACCCAGGCACGACTAGCTTTAAGGCGTTTTCAAGGTCTCGGATGCGTTCCTTGTGAACTTCTCGCCTAAGTTTAACCTAATGGGAGTGTGAGCGTCCAGGCCCAAGGAGTGAAGATGACGCTTCTACCTCTGAGGGTGTCTTAGTCTTGGATTTCCCTTTGTCTTTATCTTTGTCCAAATTCTCCCTCTGCGCCTCTAGTGCCTTCCGCTCTTCATCCCATCGCTCGTTCTCATCTTTAATGGCCTTTTGTACATCGCGTGTCATCTCCTTGGCATCCAGAGAACCATTTTCTAACTCTTCCCGGACAGTTGGCGTATCGAAGGCCGCCTCAATGAGGGCTCCCATGACAGGAACGAACTGCGCAGAGCGTCCAATGATAATGTTTGATTGCCCACTGTTTGAGTTCCATTCACTCCTCGTTGTGCGAGTGTAATATGCTCCCGCAGCCGGTGGTGGTAGGGGATCAGGGAAAGAGAGTTGCGAATTATCATCCCTCAGTCTTGCAAGAATGGGCCAGATCTTAGTCAGGATGTTGCCTGTTGCACGGATCTCGCGAATAGCAGATTTCAAGGGCTGAGAGTCGGGAATCGACATTAATAGGAGATCCTGTCATTTTTTCAAGGTTACAGACCTTCTGCATAGGCCCCTCTAAACTGGCCAACATCCCCAGTAGGCCCAAGATCATCGACCGGACACAGGCCTCACTCACCCAAGGCACCAATTCGTCGTCATCATCTGAGCTAGAACCGAGATTATCAAGTTCAGCCAACTGAGAGCGAGGAATGATAGGCTGCATGACGGATGCAAATCGAAGGACAAATTCTCTGATCTGAAGTCGTGCTTCCGTATCTCGTAGGTTGAGATTTGTTGGAACGTCGTTCCAATTTAATATAGGCAGTGTCTCTGGTAACATCTTTCTCAAGGTTTGCTGCGCTGGCTTCGCACCAGCTTTCGTCTGTGCGAGCGGCTTCGTTTGGGCAGGTTTGCGTTTGGTGGTACCAGATCCCTTCCGAGACGAGCCACTCGGTGGTACTGATGTTATTAGCACTTCCACCTTGTTTTTAGGAAGAGATTTAGGAGCTGGAAGAGACTGATTGTCCCCAGGCTTGTATAATTTTCTGTAGAAAGGAGTGAGATTTTAATTGACGTACGTGGCTCTTAATCTTACCCTGTGGGCGGAAGGCCTTTGACCTTCATACACGCCCGACAATTACATATATACCGGCATTTGGGACATCTATATGACGCACGATCAGAAACGTTTTCAAAGTTGTACTACAGATATCGCGTACTTGAAACTGTAGGCTCCATTGACTTTGGCCCCATGATCTTCCCCGTAGTGATTCTTCAAGCACGCGATACACATTTTGATGTTGCATTGCTTTTCAACTCCTTTAATGGTGTGTACTTCAGTACATCGAATAGCGACTAAATTTTTATTTCCCATAAGCTTCAAGATAACTAATGAACGTCCTAAACGCGTACCTGATGTATCGTATTTCTTTGAACACTGATGACAGTAGACACAAGCATTAGGCTCTGTGTGTGATAAAGTCAATGCAGATGTCTCTGCAACCTTTTGCTTCTTAGTCGGGGAGGACTGCGTTATTAGACTGGCAGTTTTCGAAGTTTTTCGCTTCAAAAAGGGTGTATCGCTTAATGAACGCGGCGCGTCACCGTTGAAGGGCTGCAATGGATGGTGTTTGGAACCTGATTGACGAAAATAGGATGGAGCAATTGGGTATGGAGACGGAGGAACGTCAACATAGACCTGCTGTCGAGGTTTAGGCACAGCAAAGGCGGACATGGCGGTTGAAGGAGACGGCTCAATGAACCCATTACGATCAATAAACGCGCCTCCGATCACATGATCGATCTATAGCACGTGTGGACAAAAAAGTTTCACAGCCGTCACTTGGCCCCTCCTCCAAGTTTTTGTCACCACCCCGCTTCATAGCTTATTTTCTCTTTCTTTTCTTGGTTGATTTCCTATGGCTCACGCAGATCACACAAGGGATCCTTGGTGAATTCATATTCTCTTCTCGGCTTACAGTTCCTGACTCTTCTTTCCCTAGCCCATGGGTTATTCTCAGTGACTTTGGTGGAGCGTTTTCTATGGGTGCGGTCGGAGGTGGCATTTGGTATGGCATTAAGGGTGCTAGAAATTCACCTAGAGTGCGTAAATTGTTTTGCGGTATCTCTGTGCTGGCAATGACGCTTATTGTAGGGCGAGCGTTTTGTTGGTGCAATTTCTTCTATGAAAGCCCGTGCACCTGTGACTGGTGGAAACTTTGGTGTGTGGGGTGGCATGTTCTCGTCGTTTGATTGCGCCGTGAAAGGATGGCGGCAAAAAGAGGACGCTTGGAACGCCATTATATCAGGATTTATGACTGGTGGCTGCCTTGCTGCAAGAAGTGAGTTGACTGACGTTTTGCAGTAGTTCTTATTCTGACGCCAATACGTGTACAGGTGGTCCAAAATCAGCTTTCGGATCAGCAGTGGCGTGTGGCATTCTTCTTGGTGTATTCGAAGGCGTTGGTGTTCTCCTATCTCGTGTATTCAGCGAAGGACAACGGCCGCAGATGGCACCCTGTGAGTGGTTTTAGTTGCCTTTTTTCAGGTTGTCTGACTGACACGTAATTTCGTTAGTACCCCAGGCAATGACACCACCGCCAACACCTGCCCCCTCATCGATTCCCGGATTACAGTAGATGTGCATACCTCGTATATATCTTTTCTGTTCTACATATTATTGACACCCTTACCTCTAATCATGATCCACGCATTTCACTCTAATTCTGTGCGGTGACGTCACTTTCAACCACCTATAAAGACCTAGCAAGACACTCTTCCTCTCTTCCACAACCCACCATGTCCAATCCAGAACTTGATCCATATACTGTCGCCGCCGAGAAGAACGTGCACACTCCACAGGAGAAGATAGCTGGTCTGATTCATTGGCCTCCAGTGTCTTTCTAGCTGACTTGAAGCAGGTCTTCATGAGATCATCAAAGGTGCCAAAGTTGGCATGCTCACCACTCGCTCTGCCAATGGAAACTTACATTCGCGAGCAATGACTCCAGCCTCTCGTACGATGATGACTTGGAGTTCCGTTTCGTTGCGCGCTGACATTTATTCATACAGCATACAGCGACACCCAGCTGGACCTTGTGTTCTTGGCAAACAATGCTTCGCACAAGTTTGACGAGATCGAGAACGACACACATGTCAACGTTGCTTTTATAAATAATGAGACGACTGCATGGGCCTCGTGAGTCTGCTTTGTAATTTCAGCATTCAAAGCCTTACCCTTCCGGGCCAGTGTGTCTGGAAAGGCAAAGGTTTCTAGGGATAAAGATATCATCAAAAAACATTGGTCTTCTTAGTACGTATTGCCTTAACCTCTATTGCCAAGTGACGAGAGTTCCATTAGTGTTTCTGCGTACTTTGGAGATCTCAAGGATGGCATTCATAAAGGCGATGAAACCGATCCTCGAATTTCAGTTATTGAAGTTGTTCCCAATGAAATAAGGTATTGGATGCCAAACAAAGGGGCACTTGGAAGGGCTATCGAGGCTGGAGTAGGCGCTATGACTGGCAAAGTCTCAGCGCCCGGAGAAATTAGGACAATTAGTAGTGCCGAGGTATGTGCTAAGTATATGCACCTACGCTCTGAGATTGATCGAGGCATTCTCTTGAACGCTAGATTCAGTTAGCGGAAGGTTTGCCGACGAAAGGATGATTGGCAAGTTACAGTGAAATGTGTAGTACTTTCTGTGTACTTTTAAGTCTGCGCTCTGTGTATTATTGTATCTCAGTCGCGAAATTCGAGTCGCGTAAATGTTTTTAACCTGCGCCACATCAAATTGTCGCATTAATCTTGCCCCAACATCATACACCGTAAAATCATCTATTGTCTATAATTTTGTTCAGCTTACTTGGTATTCTGAGGTGTGACCCTCCAAAGTGTGCTAAAAAAAAAAAAAAAGAAATTTGTCCAAAGCGACGATCAACACAGGCTGAAAAATTCATGAAATTGATATCTCAAGGATACTAACACATTGCACCATAATCTACAATCCATTCTCTTTCCTAGATCACTGACTTCGTTTAGATATCCTTCAATCCTCAAAAAGAGCTTGGAATATCTTCGGCATAAAAGTTACTTATACAAGGAATGACTATTGGGCAAAGGTTACTCTTACCTTGGCGTCCTCAGAGTTTTGTGTAGGAGGTAGTTCTGCAGCATCGTCTTCTAGCTCTAAACTTTCAGGAAGCTGACTCTCGTCGCTGTTAATGCTAGTCGTTTGGTGTTGGAAAAGGTCGTGGCGACCTGGATCCTGTGATGGGAAGTCGAAAGCCACTTCTTCACCCTCGCCGTCCAGTAGATTCGCCAATTCGTCTGCATTCATGGTTTCAATTCCGAGTCCAGTGGAACGAAGGACTTGCTCATCTGCCGCAGAGAGCTGAGATGACCAGGGCAAAAATAATGGTTCTTGATCTGTCCGTTGCTCATCAACTGGTTGCACCTGATGCGGGACGAAAGAAGGAGGGAGCATTGTAGTATCCGTTTGACTCCTTTGAGGAGTGTCCGACCTCGATGGAACACGTCGTATCGGAGGCACTGAAGCACGCATTGAAGGCGTACATGGATCCATGCGTTGGACCGCTTTCATAGGCTTTTTATTATTCAGCTGCATAGGAGTTTCTTCCCGTTCCCGTTTTTTCGTGTTCGAAGCAACAACGTTTAGAGCTTGACTTGATGTACCACTAATCGCACCATGAACCTGGCTAGTGGAGATGACAAAAAGGGCTACGAAGCTATCCCCTTCGACGTCCATGAAAAGTGGGGCTGCTGGGTCGGTAAAACGAAGATCAATTGCTAATGACACTGAGTCTGCATATGCAATAGTCGCCTGTGAAAGAGTAAACATAAAAAATCCTTTTGATATCGTTACTCACGTTGAATTCGCGCAAATGGAATGCGATGGTTGTTGGTGCAAAGATATTATACACGTCGAACTCTTCAGCGCTAATTGTAAGTTCGGTTGCAAGTTGCGCTCTCCCTGAGAATATCCTCAGCTTCACAGTTGGATACTATTGGTTCATGCTTACCTTTAGGGTCAATGGATGACTCTAAGCTCCTGAGTTCTACTTCGACATCCCCGAAGCTCCAAATAAGCTGTGGGTCCGACTTTATACTTCTTGCCAGAGGAAAATGTTCAATCATATCCTTCAAAGCCTTCGGACCAATGGTTAGGGTAGATTCGTTCACTGCATCCGGAATACCAGGTGCCATAAGGGATGCGGGTGTAAGGAGAATTAAACGGTGCGTTTTGATTACACCTGAATGTACTCAGTTTTCTGGCCAAGGCAAAAGATCTTGGAACGCACCATGTTGACAATGGAGCCGGGTAATTAGCCTAGTTTCAAGTTCATCATCGCCGCCAATACCTCTTTCATTATCTCCCGCAACATTTCCATCTACAATCGACATCTCACATCTCTCCACTGTTTTTTCAACGGTGCGATGCTTGAGGATAGATAGCAATGACTGAATAATTGTTAGTTATGCTGTCTAATTCATCGTATAATCGACTCACCTTGGTCAAGAGCTGGCCAGTCATTTCTATAGCCTGGTCGAAGTCATTCGCCCCAGTGGTTGCAGTGACGGCAAACTTGGAGAAGAAGAGCTTTTCGTATTTGAACCGACAATACGCTGACTTGGAGGAGTTCGTGGAAGATAATGATAAAGAGTCCGGAGTAGCATATAAGGAGAGTTCGTCCCCGTACTTGGATAAACATGTAAGAGCCTTTGTGAACTCTGCTCCTATGAGCAAAAATCGTACAGTTTGAAGGGATAATGATTACGCTTCAAGCTAGTAGAATCCATCGTGAACCGCATTGTTGACATGGTTGACTCGAAAGCCAGAGTTGAGGGTGATGATATGAGTAGATGAGACAAGTTGATCAACGCGCACGCGTTATTTTCAATTATTTACTGCAAGTTTGGTCACAAGAATAACTACTGATTGAAATTTGGAAAAAAAAAAAAAACAAGCACCAAGTACATTCAGCTAACCTGAACTAACCGATATGCTACAGTATCATGGGGAGCCACGCTAACAGAGAAATTAGCGCTGGCCGCGTAAGTACCCGATAAATCGGTGCCACTCCACATGTCGTGAATTTTCCATGTGCCTGAAGTCCCGAGTCCTGGAACGTTGGACAACGTGAATACCTTCGTCGCCGCATTATTAGAAGTGTTGATTATGAAGACATGAGTTCCATTGGAAGACATCCCTGAGTAGTACTCCGGGGGTGAGGTAGTAGGTGCATAGGTAGTTGCTTGGAAGGGAGCGGCTGGGGTACCGATTTTTGCATCCTGATGGAAAGCAATCAATTCCGTGTTTTTGATGATAGCCAGTTGAGTGCTGTTGAGTAAGCTCAGCTAAGGGGTCTTATGATGAGTATTAACGTCTCGGAAAGACAAGGAAAACCCACATCGGTTCCACTGAGCAGATGTTTGATGAGCGCAAGGAACCTTGCTGACAGACAGGATTAACTCACAGCAAAATTGGACTCTTGAGGAAGGCCCAAGCAGCGAAATGGGTACGTTGTTCTTCAATCGTTAAATCACCATTTCCTGAGCACGCAGACGTGTTAGACCATGCACATCCTAGCAAGACCAGCTTCATGTACCGATTTCCATCATGTCCATATCGTTGTGGGCATAAAATGTAGTGGCGGAAAGGTACGCAACATTGGTAGCAATGATTGATGTGATATAAGACCACGACGCGCTATGGGATCAATTAGTCTGAATCCGAGAATGCAAAATATAGGTACATACCTGGAGTCGCCAGATAGTCTCCACGAATGACCCTATTCAAATTTATAGCCAGCTAATGGCACAAAATGAAGGAATGTCATACCACCCGCGCACCCCACGTCCAGACATTTTCAGCGCCCCAGTCGCAGATCTCGAATTGAATTGGACGAGGCTGAACAGCCAGCGCCGCTCTGCGGCCGTCCGTTCACCTTTGAGTAGCAAAAGAACAGAAGAAGGCGACTCACCCCATCTGCCTGTATCTGATGGCAGTGTTGGAATTACTGAATTTTAACTTCGTTAGGACTTCAAAGGATATGGTTATTATACTTACTAATAGTCTCCATCCGCTTGCTACATAGATGTCATCAACAGGTTTATTTCGACGGGCAATTAAAAATATAAACTTGCATAGACATCAGTCCAGTTTGAGGGAACGTTACAATTATCTGAAGTGAATGAGCCAGGAAGGGATTATTGAATGTATAATCGCACCGTATTTCAAATAGTCAATGCCCCAACTATTGAAGGTGGCCGCATCAAGCGCCTCAGTACCTAACGATCCAGGATATCCAGCACAAGTAGCCGTCCCAGCGTCCCTTTGATAAGGTTAGTATAGTGCATGACGAGTTAACTTTCTACCATCATACCCGTAAATTCCAATTTTAAGGCCGAGCGCGTGTATCTCAGTTGCGAGATAGTCGATCCCGTTCGGGAATTTAGTCGGATCTGGAACAATTTGGCCGGTGGTAGAATCGCGATTCATACTTGCCCAACAATCCTGATAATTCCAAGGTGACGACACAAAGGGTTATCTCGAAGTATTGGGTACTCACATCGATGTTAACATATTCATAGCCAACGTCCTTGAGACCAAGTGAAACAAACTGGTTAGCAGCAGCCAGGATTTTTGTTTCGTTTATATCTTGAATTAGGCTTTATCGGCGGTTCTGTTTGAAAAGAAGTTGATCGACTTACTTCCTCCGTAGGCATTCCATGAGTTCCAGCTGTGATGAAGTTATTAATCGTGATCGGTCCTCTAATGCTATGACTTGCCCTAGCGCCGGAAGCCTTCCAGTTAGCGTGGAGGGTGGAGTAGTTGGAGCAGTGGCAGCCAAGCCTGTTAAAGTGGACGACTGTGCAGAAGTCGAAGATGTCGTAGACGTAGTAGAGCGTGATGTAGAAGTCGAAGCCGAAGTCGAAGTTGATTTCGTGGCTGAAGTCGTAGCAGAAGACGAAGATGTAGCAGTAGATGTAGATGATGCCTGAAGACATTGGGAGTAGTAAGGGTTGGAGTAAGTGCATACCCACCTGTCAAAAATAAAAATGAATTAATCTACGTAGTATAACATTGTACCCTACCCGTCTGTGCAGGTAGTTGCCCCAGTCCAGTTTTCGCCGCCGCACTGTCCATAAGGAGAAGCTTGCCCAAGAGCGATAGACACAAAACCGAGGGTGACCAAGGTACTCACAATCATCGTGGTATTAACACGATGATTTGAACTTGACCAAAGCCTTAAGAAGTTCCATCAGCGGGATATTTTACGGAGAAAATGATGTACACATGAACGTTGCATGGACCTCCTTGGAGACAAAAGCAAGTCACATCGACATTGTGGAAATATGTCGGTGCGCAAAACAGGGCATTAAGTCCGAAGCATATTATACTCAGGCAGAGTTGCAGCATGGTATAAAGTCCAGCTGCCCAGCTATAAACGAATAGAAGCCAGGTCATGAGTCTTGGGGCAGAAAGGACACAAGTTGGATGCCAGTTCTTCCGTTAAGCTGTTGCTCGTAAGTATAATCTACTAGGTCACAGTAAGCTGTTGGTGGAGGAGAGGAGAATCTTCGAAGCTGCAGGAATGTAAGTATGTAGTACATGATAGAGGTCCGTTTGATCAGCTGATCTCACTTTGAAAGCGATCCCATGACTTTCACTCCCACCAATAACGCGTTACTAGCACAGCACGCACATGGACAGTGAGCACTGAATGCAACTGACAATGGCGACGAGCTGGGTTCGGGGTATTCATTTTCTTTTGAGACAACCTAGGTCAGATTCAGATAAATCTCATGAATTCAAGATTCCAGTCAGCCACTCTTGAGCTGAGCAGCAATTCACACTTCAAATAGGAGTCCCAAATCTCTCTGCAACGCTCAAGTCCCGGGATGCTAGGACCTCGAACTTTGGGCGAACCACAAGAATCTAGGCATCTTCATCCTGCTCACTCGACGAAACAGTTGATCAGCAGATACGAGTCTCTATCTAATACCTCGCATACATCCGACCATTCTATGGATGATACTTCCTTCAAGAAGGATAAATCGCCTATTCGACAGTCATTTCGAAACCTTTTTTCTGCCTTGAAGAAGGTGAACTTGCGAAAGGGCAAACATGTAGAACGTCCTCTGAGCAGCTTCAAGAAACAACACCATCCTATTTTAGATGATCATCCAGGCTTAAATGCACCCCCTGTTCTCAGGTCCCGATCTCGTAAATTAACTAGTTCACTGTTGTATCTTTCTCGCAACTCTCACCTCTCAGACGCCTCCAACCCCCTTAAGCCTGTTTGGGAATCATGCGCTGCAACTCTGGAACCCGATAGCATTGTTATATCCGGCCGCACTCCTAATGGGAACCCTGCTGTGCACATCGTTGAGCTTCATAATTGTACGGATGTTCGGTCACTCGCGATTGAACAGCTCAACCCGGATGAAAGCGCCTTGCTACCTAGGAAAGGAGGAAGAGACGGAAGAGACGAATTCAAAGTGTTCGAGATCCTTTTTGAAGGACGACCGCGAGAAAAATTTGCCGCCAACTCTGTACAGGAAAGGGCGGGATGGGTCAGTGCTATATGGCAAGTAAATTTCTTATCGAAAATCGCGTCAATGTTGATCTAATAAACGAAATTAATCGCCAGGGACACCGTCATACCTTCCGGTGACCAGGACTATATTCAGAAAGAAGATACAGCTGGAAACCCGTTACGCTCAGAATGCTTACCCGTTCTAACAGCACCGTCCGTTTCGCAACGTGCTTTACCGCCCATACCGTTGGATGAAAAGTTACTGGCGCCTTTAGTCACTTCGACTGTATCAAATACCTACAGCCTGAGTTGCCCGCCTATGTCCCCAAGCATATATCCGTCCACGCAGCCCGTCTCTCGAGCATCCTCTGCACAAGGACAGTCACGCCCTTCCAGTCCGTCCATAGCAAATTTGAGTCGATTATCAGTCGTGCGCCAACGCCTAGCCCAAATTGAAACGCTGTCCTCGCCCTCTAGCAGTCTTGGTTCACCTGTTTCGTCAAGATTGTCTGTGTGCACTCACCTCACAACCCCAGTTCTCCGAACTGAAGCGAAGCCTTCAACTTTACAGGTTATGGCGCGAAATGAAAGCGGCTACTCTCGTACTGCAGACTCTATCTTTGACTCCTACTCCGACCATCCTATCGAGCACACACAGCTGGCTGCCCCTCCTTTATCCCTCGGAGATCCCCAAGAATGTGCTAAGAAAGTGCAGACTGCAGAGATTCAAAGGCCTCGTTCCACGAGAGGACAGCCCTCGCATGTAACACCTAAACCAGACTCTGCGGTTGAATTGCTGCACGATCAGCCCATCGTGCATCACGACCAGACCGCCGACCTTGGTGGCCGTATTATCTCTTTGCAAGATCAAATTCACAGGTTACCCAACGCCGTTGCGACCGCTGTAAATTTCGAGGGCTGCACGAATGCCGTTCTGCAGAGGGTTGCAGAACTCGAAGAGCAAGCGAAATCAAATGGGAAAGTCCTAACTTCCATCCATAGAAAAATGAGCAAACAGAATACTCGCAGTCAGGGTGACAATGGGACCGAAGAAACCAACGATAAGCTTTCCAAGGCGATTCAAACTTTGCAAGCAGAAGTCATGAACGACCTGGCACAAATGCGGGAAACTTTGTCGAATGTAACACCAAGTTTGAGAGAAATGAAAAACATTACACCCAATGCACCCCGATCCGAAGTCGACATCTCTCACCTTGTTTCCAAATTGGATGCGCTTCGTACAACTTTCTCCGTTGAACATGCACCTTTAGCAGGAGGAGTGGGACGACTAGAGGTACGCATTTTACTCGTCTGTAGAAACACCCAGCGTTGCTGATGGCCAATGGGTAGGAAAATATAAGGGGTATCGGGTCTCTCCTTGAGAAAACCAGCGCCCAGCAGGACCTCCAATCCCAGCAGCAATCTGAAACTGTACGATACCTTACGGAGCTCAACTCGGTAGAGCCCTGCTCTTTTTGTAGATGACGTTGTACTCACTGTAATTGGAGTGGATTGAGGCATTGGTTAACCATGACGCCCCACAACGATATGACTTGTCGGTCAAAATTGACCAACTTTGCAGGGATCTGAACCACGGCCAAGGGAGCTCGACATTGATAGCAGACATTCGTCAGCTAGCATTAGATACGGTGGCAAGGGACCAGAATTCAGCGGTACTGCAGGCGAAAATGGATGGTCTCCTTGCAATGCTAAACGAGAATTTGCCGGAGTCTAGTAAGTTGGTTAACGAAGACTGTTATAAGGTTATCGACTGACGCGGCTCTTTGGATTCAGGCGTTGGTCGTATCGCAGCTCTAATCGACCATCAGCGTCAATACCAAGAGGACTTGGTCCGCGCCTTGGGTGCAGGTACGTGGTTCGCTTGAAATTTTGTATGATCGGTAAGCTAACTATTGCAAAGGAATTTCGGATGAGATTAGAGGAGAACGATTGCGTTTCGTCGAGGCAATGAAAGAAGCGACCGCAATCAACGTTCAGAGTAAGATAATGTACTAGTCTTTGGTCGTGCTACTGACGGACACTTACGTGCAGTTCACGTCGAACAATTCAAGCAAGAATTGAAGCAAGAAGTCATGGGAATGACAGAAGAGGTCGGGCGTCTGCATCGTGATCGTCAGGCCATGCAAAATCAGATTGCCGATCTTTTTGCTTTTTATAACAAACAGAAAGACGCAGTTGAAAATGAGAATGTGAGTTATAAGCCAATATTGTAAAACACATAGTCGCCAATAGGTGCTTCGATTAGGACCAGCCACGACGTCAAGGTCACCGGAGCCAAGTAGGGCAGATGAGACGCCGACCGCTTCCCATACCAAACGAAGAGAATGGAGCTTGATTTTCCTTTCGTCATGCTGTTCACTTGGAAACTTGAGAGCGCGCAATATGTCTTGCTGTAGCTGCAATACGAAAGTTTGTTGGAACGACCGTGTGCCTAGAATATTGTGAGATGCTGGAGCTTATCGACATTGAATCTGACTCTTACTCGTATCTGTCCTGAATCCCGGCACCATCCATCACCAAAATATCTCCCTGAAAACAATGTTCAGGAGTTGATAGTGTTTTGCTGGGTTATAGACCTACATGTCGGAGCACAACGGTCAACACGAGAGCGTCGGTTTCGACCTCTTCTCCCCGCAGATATTTAGAATGAACGCGAAAGTGCATCAGTGCAGGTGAGCCGAGTGACAGTCCTGCGACTACAGGTCCTAAGCCCCTTTCACTGTCGCTGTGGAACTTGTGGCAATGGAATGAACAATTGACACAGACTTCTAAAAACCAAAACGTACGGCCATTCTCTGGCGTTCCATGTAGGCAACGCTGAAAGTTGGATTAGGGAAAATATAGAACTGTCAAGCAAGGCTGTCATACCTTAGAACTTCATTGAATTCTACTTTATCTTCAAGAGCCTGAGTGATGCGTCTTTGTATGAGATCCCGAGCCTTGATGACCGCGCTCGACGCTTCGCTGAAGGGTACCGTGTTCTCGGTTCCTCCTACGTACTGCGCTAACACATCAGTCAATGCAGAAATGCTACGTGGCCTTGTACGAACCTGATATTGTTCTCCCGCTGTCAAATGAAACTAGCCTGTTAGTTGATTGAAGGCTATATAGATATTGGAATTCGTACAATTCTGAGAGAAATAGTTGGTCAAAAGGGGACCTCGGCCTGGTGGAACCCATAAACACCACAAGGGATACCAAGGGCATGCATACGTACATTTGTGCTAACAGGAAATGGTAGTTTAGTCGCGGTTGATCCAGGTAGCTTCTGAAGGTAACTTGCCGCTCTCATAGGCCATCGCCGAAATTTCAGTCTCCCAGCGAAAGCGTGTTCTTGATATTCTCTGAAGATTGTATCAGCATTCTTGTTCCCCTCGGGTGTCATTGCCTGAATATGATGGATACAATCCCTAGCGACTGCGCGTTAGTTCCTTAATTACATAGTAGGTTGGTATTATGCCAACCTTTTGTTCGGAAGCACGAAGGTGTGTACTTTCGCCATCCCAGCTTCGATGTTAAATATTCTAGTGGGCTCTTTCTGGATTCCTGTAGTTTTGTTGATGATGAAAGAAGAGGGCAATCCAGTGAGCAGACAAACCTGCAGAAGGTTGGAGACAATGGTCCAGGAATGAGACGGGAGGCCTCTCGTTCCAAAATTCTCTGGATACACGTAGCCTGCCAGAAATTCGAATTGTTTTCTACGGATCTTTGTTAAAATCATTCGTGCATCGCACAAGCAGACGAGTATAATTTACATGACAATGCAGGCATTCCCAATGTTCCCATTTAAACCTTGGATGTATATAACATCGGAACCTCTTCATGACTTTAGCATCTGTAACATACCTGCAAGATAGCCTACCACAGTTCCGACAGTGGAGGCCCCTGGTGAAACCGTAGGTTGTGCTGATGCAACCTTCGACCAGTTCTGGAGGTCTGGGGCGGATATCTTCGAGAGTGAGAGGCAGGCGATACGGCGTCGACAACTGCAAAAATTGAGAATCGTAAGTCAGCTCTCTCGGCAACCAACCAATCTTCTCTGGGTCAATCCAGAAAGATACACAAGTGGGATTCAGGCACGCCCACCCTTCCTTGTAGACTTTTGGGGACATCTGAGCACACTTTGAACACTTCGGATAGGCTTTGTCGGGTATTGGAAGACTTTTACAGCAGCTTCAGTAAATTGCGCTTTAAGAAAATATGTTCAGCTTACATTTTGGTCCTGGAGATTGCCCTGATTTTAGCTGAAATTGTCAGAGGTGAGAACCAGAGCATTCAGTGTGAAAAGAGGACTCCACAAACGAGATGATACCCCAGCTCCGTTGGGTAACACGATCATCTCTCCTGGTTGTAGTTGGGATACCACACGAGCCTCACAGAGGGACTCTCCTAGGTTAACGTTAGAGCCGATTCCCATTGGTAATGCCGGGGGAAACGTCCACCATGGATCACCCTATGTATTCATCATTTATCAATCGAAGTGTGTCAGCCACGGTGAACCTGAGACCACACCTGTCCGTCACACCACTGGAATGCAAATTTATATCTGACCACAAAAGGTTGTCCATCACCGAGAGGTTGTTTTTCCGCTATCAATACCTCATGGTCAGTATCCGTATCAAGGAATCGACATGTGAAAGAACTCACCCCATACATGCGAAATCGTATAGAAACCCAGTACTGCATAAGCTATTTCTTTGGAGGCGAGATCATAGGGAAATAGTGCGTATTTATCATCGATGAGGAGGGCCAAAGGTCGACATTCTCTATAATTCGTAAGGAGGGCCCGAACTGACTTGTCTTGTGCAAGTTGATCCTCAGCAGGCTGTAAACTGGATTTCCCTTGATGACTAGAGGGACTTTCTGCCTTTCCTCCCCTACATAAAAAATAAACATGCAGTTCGTTTGGCGGTGGTTGATCTGCTCACCCATGTGAAATGATGAGGCGGCCATCGTGCTCGAAAATGTCGCGTCTAGATGCACGTGTTAAAGAGTACTTCCACGAAATATTTTAGGGTTATAACCTGGACGCGAATCCGCCAAGAAGGTAGCCTTTTACGTAGTCGTTGATATAATAAACCCCTCCTTGATAGCTTCGAAACCAGTCGAAGGATTCGCACACCTCCTGACGAGACTGATAGAATTTCGTGAGAGATTGTATTTATACATCTATGATAACGAGTTACTTGTGCCCATATAGGAGGATAATCCGGTAACGCTCTCTTCTGGTGTACTTGTTGAGTGGACCCATCTGCTGACGGATTGGATGACAGGGTGGCGTTGAGATTGTCAGGAATATGGGTCGACACGCTCGTAGTTTGCACGACGTCTAGCATCGTACTGGATAGTTGATGAGTATTAGGTAGCACGTTGAAGTGATTATCTTCCGTCGCGGCCGACAGAGATTTTATAAAGTCTGTCTTAAAGCGCACATTTGGGGGGGTTTGGGTATCTTCTGAGGTACGATAAGATCCTAGAATATTCATTGTCTAAAGCTTCTCACCTAAACTAGGCTCACATCTTGAATTGCTACACTCCTTGAAAACATGCATTGGTGATGGTGAGACAGAACGCGCAGTTACAGAACGCTGATTTGACAGCACAGCATCAGGTGTTATTGTAGAGGAGTCTGATAGCTCTGATGCAACCATCACAACTGGAGGTGAACTAGAAAGTCGACGGCGACATGGATTGGGGGACATTGACGAAATACGCGACCTTTTAGTTGGCACCGAGGACTCAGCCCTGGATGAATTGACCTCCAGTCGATTCCTGAATCTATTGGAGCTTGGCTCAGCACCCTCGAAGCCAGCACCGCATGGTCTGGCGGCAGCAGTATTGACAATAGATTTAGCCTTTTTGGCTCGAGTGTTTAGCTTGTGGGGTCTACTGGAAGAATCCAAACCCCCAGCGGTCATGGAGAGAGTGTAATCATAGCCGCGTCTCTTTAGCTCCTGGCATAGAACACGTTGAGCCTCCTCGATACTTCCAGACGGATTTAGCTTTGAAAGCTTCCAGCAGAAATGGACAAAAAATCGACGCGTTTGCTGGTTGCATGGCAAGTGATGTTCTGCGGATTCCCTTCGAGAAGAAGCGAATGCCGATTTGATCCAGGTATTGGCCATAGCAGTCTGGGATACGTTGTCAAGCGTACAAGATTGATGGGGAAGGAAAGGACAGACCTGTTGAGCATTTTGTTCCAGGTCTTCTGCCATATTGTCAAGGTAGCTCTTAATGTGGTCTGTGTGCCTTCTAGAAGGTATATAGTCAGCTAACGCAGCCAACGTTGGGAAATTGGATAAAAAGGGTTCATGGTCAAGAAGTGCGGGGTCGAAAACAGGATCTAGCGATTGCATGGGAGTGTAAAGCGCAAAGGTTGAAATGGGAATTTGTGACGATTCGAATTCCCATCACTTTACATACAATGTGATGCATGTCATCACAAAATTTCGGACTGTAATTACGAGTTTCTCAAATAATTTGTCTAGTATCCCTGCAGTGAACATATTGCACGTCTATTGAAAGCAGATTACTTTCCCAGAGCGTGTTGCAGCGCCTCATAAACATCTGCCTCGAGCCGAGCCTCCGCCTTGTCCGCTTCTGAGCCATTGCCAGATGCAACCTTTAACGCTTCTGCGAGATTGCTGCGGACGGCCTAAGATAAATGGTCAGAATAATGCGCATTGAATGACAAGCACATGCATAATACCTCTACCGAGAATTGTTCCAACGGAGCAGCCTCTACAACGTTGATTGTGAGCTTGTTGTTAGGATGCACAGTAGCAAAGCCGCTAGAAGCTGAAAAAAGATACAAATATGAGCCACGAATTAAAACAGGTACGTGTTTCGACGTACTGAACCATTTTTTAGATGCACCGGAAGTTTCAATGACCTCTACGACACCAGGGCGAAGAGCCTCGATGGAAGGAACGTGGTTGGCGAGAATACCCATATCTCCCGCCTCCGCAGCAATGTTTACTTGGACAACATCTGTGGACGTGAAAATGGACTGTTGTGCAACGAGTTAGGCAGAATTTCATTCAGTGAAAGGACGCGACGTACTTGATGGGGCAAGACGAGAGAGAGCTTGAGTTTGTCACTAACTTCAGCGTAGCCACGACGACCCAGCGTGATGGTAGAGGCCCTACGGGCAGCAGAGGTAAGGAGTCGCAGGGCGGACATTTTGGTGGACTAGACTTGCTTGGCCAGCGTCGGCGCCGTGTGTTTACGGATTCTCGCGGAAAATGCCGAAAATTTAAACATATCTAATAAATCTTTACAAAATAATTATTTCTAAAAATTCAGCCCAATGTCTCCACAGTCTTGGTCTCCCCCTGTATAATCCTTGGGCAATAGTCTGGATTCACGTCTAATTCCACGTTCACTAGTTTTTTGTGAGTCAAAATATCCAAAAAAAGAGACCCACACTCACATCTCATCTACAGCAACCATGAGGTCATAATTTATCTCTTGCGACACGACAGAGTCGTGCTTGTAGTTTGGATGTGAGCGCACAAACTCTCTAATCCACGTTGCGGGCGTCTGAAGCGATCCTAAAGCACTCGTTAATACTTTGCAGCCTGATTTTCGAAAAGTGCACACCATCTGCCCGACGTCTTATAAGGTCTAGGTATTTTTCGATGGTAGCAGAGGCTTCTTGATCGACATCCAGCGTCTCGAGGTAATCATACACCAACCGTAGTAGCCCAGGGAAGTTGTCACCCTGTTCGAAAGCCTTCAGCGAGATGCACACACTGAGGTGGAGAGTTACCTGACCTTGCCATTGATAATCTCATTCATAGTCATCTCCTCATATTCCTCTTCGACTGATAGAGTATGGAACACTCCGTTCTCGGGTAGTGGCAATGGCGGGAAACAATTTCGCAATTTCTTCTCTTTCTTGACAGGCATCTCCCCCGTCGGCGAACTGCAGCCGGAGGACGATGCTACGCTTGAAGCTCCACTGCGGCGAACAGCGTACACATCCTTGCGGAAATAAAATTTCCCTGATCTGGCTGCATCCCTTTGCTGAGCTCTTTGCATGTTCTCGTCCACCTGGTGTGTAGATATGTCAATTAAGCAATTGATTTACTTTCAAGACAATTACCTTGGAGATTGGAATATAAAAATTGAGATTGAAATTGAGGATTGCCCTCGAGAGCAATACAATGAACACTGCAAACGCCGCGTTCTCAAAGTCCGTCATCTGCACCTCCATACTACGGAACTCGACCCGCCAGCCGATGGACGAATTGGGAGGTGGGGGCTTAAAACGAAGGGTTTGCCAATTAGTTGATTGGATATTCTGAAGACAAAGGCTGAGCGCTGAATAACCGTGAACATGAGACTCTGTGACTGACTTCAAAGTGGTCGGTACTCGAGGAGTCATCCTGGTCTATAGTTTCAGAGAACACAACAAGAGGATCTCGGATGAACAGGTGAGCGACATGCTTTGATAGCAAATCATCAAGTCCTGCAAGGGTTGAGCGTGCTTAACTGAGCCCGAAATTCGGGGCCACTTACCGTGGTTCCGTAGGCGATCGTAGATGCTTTCGTCATATGGCAATTGATTGTCATTGTATTCCGGGCGGTTGGTCCAGTCATTAGAGATGTAGAGGTCAACGCTATCGTATCGGGATTTGGGGATCCTAAAACGGTCATTCTGTAAGGGCTGAGAGCAAGGTCAGTCAATAATAGCGCTCATCAAAGTATATTGACACACCTTCAAGCCACGCTCCTCCTCCGTGCGGTCATCGACGCTGCCGGCAATCACATTCCAACGACAATCTACGTCTGCGAGTAATCCTCGATATATGGGACTCGCAGCTGTTAATGCTAACTAAATTTTATAGTTAGCGTAGGAAACAAGGTAGTCAGTCGCTTACAACCCACCAGTATCGGACCAACGGGTATCAATCCGTCATACATTCGCCTTGCATCAGAGACATTGCATGCCTGGAAAGTAAGCTGGAGGCAGCAGCATCCCATGCCAAAGCCCATTGCATCAAGGTAAATGTGATCTGGAAGGGCAGCACCATTTTTAGCCTCTATCAAAGATCATCAGCATGTTCTTAAGAGAAGGAAAAAGAGAGAACTGACCCGAATCCTCCGGGTATAGGGAGCGATCCCAAGGAATGGAGGGATCAATGAATGGTCGTGGTGTCTGAGTGTCAATAAAAAGAGGCAAGTTGATTGCAACTTTTGAACCTCTTCGGCGCCTGATGTTCGCTGTCAGAGTTCTATTACAGAGTGTATAAGCAAAAATTGCGATTAAAACATGAGAGGTTCGCATTACGGGAAACGAGCGTGTGGGTTGGTGATTTCTTCCGGTAAAAAGAGACTATGGCTTGAAACAGCATTGGAGGGGTCGTAAAATGGCTCTGTGAATTGTCCTTGCACACCGAGACGAGGAAATGACGTAAAGGTGATTGGCGCCTCGTTGGGCTTCAGGTGTTTACGAGCCAGACTTCGTCTGTTCAACTAAATCAATAAAATGATCGACAGGAATGGAAAAGCCAAGCGCTCACCGATAGCGCATATTTCCCTCGACTGAGAGGAGATCAGGTATAGATCCAGTATAGGGTGATCCTGGAGTTGATTCTAGCATATATCGACCATATTCAGGATGATAAGTCGGGACGGAGACGCTGCGTTGGTCATTTTGAGATCCTAATAACGAGAGTGCAGGACCCACTTGGCTGGACAATCTGCGCTTATGTTATTCACAATATCCTTGAGCTTTGCAAGAATCTCCGTTTGGCGTAATGATAACTTGGCATTTTTCTGTTCGTCGTCGAAGGCGATGACCATGTACTCTATCTTTTTCCATGAAACAAGCGTCACAGGCAATACCATGGCGGGCTGATAAATTCTGCGTACCTCATCACCCCATAGAAGCTCGTCCCCTTGCCTATCCTTCAGCCGATCCCAAGTGTTTAGGAACTGTGTAATTCCGTGAAATCGCACATGCTCTGCGTATTTCCTCGCTTCATCCCAAGCAAGAGGGGTTCCGAGATATAGGAGGCCCATGTCTTAAGTGAACGTCCCCACGAAACCCGGAGCAACGAGAAACTGAGTTTTTAAGGAGAAGTTAGATATAGATCTTTGTAAGACTGTTGGGGGAAGAGAGGATTGCTAATTCAAACGCGATTGATCGGTCCGATCACCACCGTCAAAAATTCTTTATCGTGACAAACCAAGGGCGAGACTCATGGCAGGCGAAGCTTCGACAAAGATCAGAATCTTCAAAGAACGTCCTGTAGAGGGTTCTACTACACATCTCATGGATCTAGTGAATGTGTCCTACAATTCTCATCCTTCGCTGTCCTTGCGTTGTCCAATGGTATTTGTATATTGGAAGTGACATTGGCGCCCAAATCACCCATTTGCTCCATTTGTTGCCCATTTAAGACAGATCTTGAGAGCCAGGAGGACATGGCGAAGTGACCGCGTCCACGCCTCCTCCTGGTTGAACTGGAGCTTGACTGACACGTCACCGATCCTGTCCTTGGAAATTCTACGCCATTATTTATCAGTGCCTAATTAGCTCATACCCGGTTGAAAGGCGTACTGGTGAGGAAAGTCGACGCTTGGATCTTGGGATTTTACATGATCTATAAGATGCTTTAGGCAGTCTAAAAATGACACCATTGCTATGTCGAATCGTCGATTGTGCAACAAACGTCCTAAGTGCAAGTCTCCAGAGCCATAGAGTTCAGAAGTCGCCTTGTCGCCAGTAGTTCTTTCAATCCGAGAAAACGAGCCCATTGGAATGAGCCGGTAACTGAACAGGAATGAGAAATGAAGAGATTGCAGCCAACTTGCGACTCACTGCTCGAAAGCATAATCAAGTTTGCGAGCAACAGTATACAGCAACAAAAGGGTCTGGCCCCACGCTGCATTGATTTCTGCCCATTCGACCTAGGCGTTCCACGTTCAGCAAAAAGCACGCATGGAAATGCTCGACCCACAGGGACTCCAGGGATTCTTCCAAGTCGTAGACCATTGATGGTTCCAAATACACCGTCGTGTCCAATGCAGAATGCGTCATTGTAGACGTTTGTACGTTCAAGTTTCTCCAAAGTGGCGACGTCTGCCGCGTATGCCGCTCGAAGAGAAGCCAGTTGCGCTGCCTGTTGTTCGGCCGTCAATATGTGATCGTTGTGAGCTCTCCAAAACCTGTATACAAGTGCTCAGATAACATCGAGGTTACAGAAATATGAAACATACTCAGACTCCTCGACTTCCAAAGCCTTTTCATCAAGTTCCAATTGCCTCAATTCCTCGTCTAGCTGTTGACGCTCGCGTTCGGCTTCTTTGAGTTGCTCGATTGCGAGGCGTTCCTCCTGTCTGAGTTTCTCGATCTTCTTTTCGACTTCCTCTTTCGAAGGTCCTTGTCCTTCCTTTTCACGTTCCTTTCTGACCTCCTTTTCAAACGCAATATAACCATCCCTCTCCCGCTTTGTTTCATCGAGCTGGCGTTGAAGGTTAAGCAGTAAAATCTGGGTGCACTCTGTGCAAAGAGGATGATCAATATCAGTTCGTGATGACAGAATATTGAAAAGGCGTGCGGTGGAGCGAAGATGATGTGAGAGCGGAGATGGATCATGGTCAGGCTCAAACTGCGTTGCAGCTTGTACTTCAACCGATTTCAAAGGACTAAGGGGCGTCTTCAAAGAACCTTTCTTCGCTAGCGTAGGCGATGGGAGAGGTGAGGGTATATCACGTATAACACTGTCCTGTAAAATGACGAACGATTCATTCGGCCTTAGGACATTACCTCGCTGAGGTTGTTTTCCTTGTGCCCGCGACGAAAGTGACGATGGTACATTGACAGATGTGCTAGCATTGCGCGCTTTTTGCCATGCAAATTTGGACGGAGCTGAGGAAGGCGATCCTTCATTTACGCCGCTGGTCTGCCGCCGTGAGTAGGTTTGTGACGGTGGTAATGTGGTGGTAATCATGTCATATGTGGAAGGCGCCAGGTCGATGAGAGATGCATCAAGCTGAACATAGATCTAGTAGATTAATTGAGCTCTATAGAAGTAGTAGAGACCGACCTGCAGAGGTTCTTTGCATTGTTGACAGAATATTGGCCCGAAACTCATGGTGGATGTTACGGTGACGTTGTTGATGGCTGTTATATCACAAGTCCTTGCCTGTTTACCTCAAGGAACCTTCAACTCTGCTCCTGTTTTGCGATCCGCAAGTCCTCATGCCGCAAGACCGTTTTTTCAGCATGACTATACATTGCACCCCAATGCAGCTCCATTCATTTCCGGTCGAACTGTAGCATCAGTATGAACGTCAATGTGCAACCCATAAAGCCATGCAACACCGATTCTGTACGTCCCCATCTCTCGAGTATCTCCTCGCCAAGGTATCTAGATGTTTTCAGATATTTCAATCAATGGTGACTTCATAGAAATTGCAGATGCATGTACGACTCTTTGCCCTGATAATTGGCATCGACCACTACCAATCTGGTGCTATATGGAATTTGAACTCTTGCGTAGAAGACGCGAAACGAGTTGAACGCTTCTTTACGGATGTCCTTGATGTTCCCAGAGACCAGATTTGTCTCCTGCTTGATCGTAAAGCGACTAAAAAGGCCATAGAGGATACTTTTATGAGCCATCTTACCAACAACCCCGCTATCGATAAAGGAGACGCCATTGTTGTTTACTTTGCAGGCCACGGAAGTACCATCACTGCTCCAAAGGAATGGTTTGAAAAAGGACACACATATCCTTCCAATCGAAATGTCGAAGTCTTGTGTCCTTTCGATCATGACACCAAACACGGCAATGGGCGGGTCGCTGGAATCTCTGACCGCTCTATGCATGCGCTCTTCAATGAGTTAGCTCGGGTCAAAGGCGACAACATCACATTCATCGCTGACTGCTGTTTTTCCCCTTTGAAATCCCCAATTGACCGCTATCGTTCCTCTACACGTTGGACACCGACCACGAGGTCTAAGCCCGATGATCTCTACGGGAGCCTATGGCCAGGAGCTCGGGGTAAACCATGGCCTAGATCCCGAGGATTTTACACACCACATTCCGATTCTCATATCTTCCTATCTGCGTGCCAGTCTGGAGGTCTTGCCGTGGAAGACAAGGGAGGTGGACGATTCACAGATTCATTCCTTGAAGCAGCGGCCGAACTATCCCTCCACCGGACGTCCTATGAATCATTAATGGACCGCGTACGACAAAAGATCGAACTTGATAAACAGTCCCCCGTCTGTCTTGGGAAGCACAAGTCGCGTACCGTTTTCAACGCCATTCCATTTGTTGTAGATTCTCGATTTATGCAAGTCAACTTTTCCGACAACAACAATCCCCGCATATCGGCTGGAGCCGTTCATGGTATCGTCGAGGGTAGCGAGTTTTCGTTGCATATCCACAATTACCGTACGTCGTGGAACCCCGCTGTTGGGACGGTTGTCGTCACCGAAGTCCACTCGACATGGTGCTCTGGACGTTTGAAATCTCCTATCAAAGACCCACCAAAATACTGTTGGGCCCAAGTCACACGTTGGAATAACCGACGTCCATTTCGCGTTTACTTGAAGAAGTCTCTTGCTTCTTTCTGTAAAGGTTGGAACCTCCGCCGGTCCCTTTCAACTAGTGCGAGCGGGACAGTGTCGAAGGGTGGTCTCAATATCATTCGTGTGAAAAAGCCCATCCACGCACATGTATCTGTCAAATTTGGGTCACATACCGTTACAGTGGAGAGAAAAAATGAGGAGGGGGGTGAATATGTTGGCCAAGGAGTCAAGATTGCAGGAAAGGACGCGGCCGACATAATCGATGATGCTGCGCGATTTAACCTTCATCTCTACCGTCGCAACCCCGAAGCGCCATTGAATGGCCTGGTTAATATGGAACTCTTTCGTTTGAACCCCGACTCCTGGACAGCTGTCGGTGAAAATATGTTGAAGGACGGCAAGGCAAGCATTTCTTTTGAGAAGGAAGCGATCTTCTCAGTTGTTATTAGTAACAGTTCCAATGTCGACCTCTGGCCATATCTCTTTTATATGGACCCCGTTTCATTCTCCATTACAAATATCTATGACCCAGGATGGTCTCATAGGACGAGTCCGCCCATTCCGCGCCACAGCCAATTCTCAATCGGCTCTGGTCATCCAGGCTCGGAGGCCTTGTCTTTCTCATCTAACGACGAGAATCATCCCTGTTCTGGTTACTTAAAGCTATTCCTCTCTGACGCACAAGTTGCCTTTGGTGTCGTAGAGCAGGGTCATCATCAGGAATGCTGGCCAGCCAACCAAAACACCGAGTCCACTGGCAGGATTTGGGATACACTTTGCGGATATCTAAGGTTCACGTAGCTGCTATGGCGTGATGGATGCGGCATGGCACATGTATTATTTATGGCTTAGTATAGTATACACTTTTGTATGTAAGTTAAAGTAGATACAAAGTTGAAAGTCTTATTTAAGAGTCAAAACGGACCACGGTTGTCATAGAGTGGAAGTAACGTTTCACGTGATCGTGACATGTTACCAGCGTTGAGCAATCAGTTGAACGCGACCTAATAGCAACGTTGCCTAAGGCTCTATTATCAGAGCGCATGCCTTGGCTTTGCAGAGGAAATGTCCAGCACTACTAATGCTGAACTTCTTGCTTCTCAGGAAACCTCAAGCCTGGTGACTCGTCTTGCTGGTCCTTCGACAGGAAAGGCTGGGTAAGCTAAGTTCTATTAACTCTATCCTATGACTGACTCCTCGAAGGCTTGCCACAGACCAAACAGAAATTAATCGCATCATAACAGATGCTTCCAAGGGATCCAAATTCTACGAAGTGCGTGCTCGGGGCAGCATGAAACATTCCGCTGACGCCATTCAGAACGAGAAAAAGAAAGACAAGGAATTAACGCAACGCATTGAGAAGATCTTGCAGCTGCGGGATGATTGTCTCAAGAGTGCTGATATCGGTTCGACATATCTTCATGTCTCCATACGATCAACGTTAACATCGTATTATAGGAAGTGTTGAACAAGCGGCAGACCGCCTGGTGAGAGTTAGGTCACAGATCACATTCAAACTTCATAAACGAACAACCACTAGATTGACGAGCTGGAATCACAGCGAGATTTGTCCCAGGTTATTGTTCATATTGACATGGACGCTTTCTATGCGGTCTGTCCTCTCTAATAGATCTAATGGTGTACTTCGGGAACTCACTCTTCGTAATCTAGAGTGTTGAATTACTCGATAACCCAGGTCTTGTTGGAAAGCCCTTCGGTGTACGTACTTTTTTTTTTTTTTTTTTTTCCATAACGGCTTAATTTAGTCCACGTCGCATATTCTCGTAGGTTGGACGTGGAATTCTATCCACCGCTTCTTATGAAGCTCGTAAAAACGGTGTGCGTTCTGGAATGCCTGGTAATTATTTTGAATTCTGCAGGCTTACTGCACCTAACAATTCTTTTCTAGGATTCATTGCGAAAAGGCTATGTCCCGAACTCATATTTGTGCCACACCACTTTCCCAGATATATGGAGTTGTCTAATGTCGTGATGTCAGTCTTTCGCCGTTATGACCCTAATCTGTTCGCTGCTGGCTGCGACGAAGCATATCTTAAGTGATTTTTGATCACAAGTGTCGCGTCAATTGTCCCATTAACGCTTTTCTAGTATTACGGAGTATTGTAAAACACATAATCTGAGTGCTACTGTGTGTGTTCAAGAAATACGCAAAGCTGTGTTTCAGGAAACAAAGCTCACTGCGAGCGCGGGTATCGCAGCAACCAAGGTCTGATCCTTTGCTATCAATCTTAATTATTTGTTGACCTGAAAGGTATGCGTAGATGTTAGCAAAGGTAATGTCTGAAAAAGTAAATGCTAAACCAAACTTATTTTCTTTCTTCTGACTAGATTTGTTCTGACAAGGTGGGCCGCTGTTTGGTGAACTGTTGCCGTCCATAGGCTAATGAATCCCGTTAATACAGAACAAACCTAATGGGCAGTTTGAGCTACCCCATGACTCACAAGCTATCCTCTCATTCCTGAACGAGCTTTCTATTCGCAAGATCCCGGGGGTGGGTCGAGTCAATGAAAGGTTGCTGGATTCGATTGGTATCAAGGTGAGTGGACTGCTCCTTTGTTAGAAGTCTACTAAGCCTGGTCCAGACCTGTGGAGATATCTTCACACATCGTGCTACCGTTTATCTCATGGACAAGCAGTTTGGATCCGAATTTTTATTTAGAACATATCTAGGCATCACGTCGAATGTAGTTCAATCATACACAAGAGGAGAGAAAAAGAGTATCGGGGCGGAACGGTAAATATATTTTGTATTTATACTTCGCATTCGCTCAACTCTCTCATTCAGGACATTTTCACCTATGTCAGATCAAGGAAAAATTTTGGACAAACTAGACGAAATTGCCGCTGAGCTGGAAAAAGACATGACTGAGAATGGGTGGGCTGGTCGAACTATTACCTTGAAGTTTAAACTCGATACTTATCAAGGCTGGTAACATACCACTTCCTCGCTGCGCATCTAATCAAAAGATTATCCAGTATTCACTCGTGCCAAATCCTTCGATCGCTGGATTACAAAGAAGGCCGAATTTTATGCAGTGAGCACCAAAGCTACTCTCTATCACTTCTCACTCAACTAATTTTGCAGACTGGCAAAGAGTTGCTCCTTCAAGAGTTCCCGATAACTGTCCGTCTAATTGGCTTGAGGGTAACCAAATTAAAGGATCTTCGAGCACCTCCCGAGCCAATAAACGGCATCAAACGTGTACGCAACCAGTATTCTAATACCAGGTGAATGTGCCATTCATAAAGTTTCAGTTCTTTGGCCCTCTTCCAGAACAATCGCGAAGTGCGAAGAAAGGGAAGATGGAACATAGAGTCTCCGATGACGTGGATTCCAAGGATTTATTCGATAATACCTCGAGTGATACGATGCCAGGATTTCATGAGTTAGACGAAGAAGACCACATGCTTCATATTGACGCTGATGACGATTGCGAGTCAGAGCCTATCTCACCGAAGCCTGCTAAAGCCACACATCAGTCTATTGTAGCACCTCCAGCACCTTTGGTTTCCGGTGTTACCAACACAGACGTGACCCCACGCCAAACGGTGTTATCCCCAGCACCAAGAAGCAGCATTATCCCCAGCAGGAAGAAACCTCATAGTTCGCGGTCTACGGCGCGACCAGATTTTTCTCGGCAAGCTGGAATTGGACCTATTGAAACACATAGCTGCCCTTTGTGTGGGAAAACACTCCGAACGGACAATCAAGGACTCAATAGCCATATCGATTTCTGTCTAAGTCGAGGTGCTATTCGTCAAGCACACGCTGAAGCTTCAAATAATACAAGTCCCATCAAAGCATCTGCATCTAGCCTCAAGCCAATTAGCAAGACTAAGGGAAAGGGTAAGACGTGACCTCCTGGTTATTTCATAACTATGTTATTGTATAACAGCTACTATGCATTCCTGAATTCACTAGTATGTCACCTACTATGCGGGTGCCACAAACTTCGGCGGTAAGGTACCATCTAGAGTAGCTTTGATCTCTGATCAAGTAGATGTGAGTTAGTATATCTAAAAAGCGGTCGGGGCTACATACGCAAGGCAAGGACACCGCTATAAAAACGACACATCGCTAGATTCCCTGTTAAGGTTGTAGTCAGCATTCAATGTACATATGGTGCATTAATTGACAGGATCATACCTATTGCCATCCAAAGGTTATCATGGCCAGAATACTTCCACACAGAGTTCAGCTCTCCGGTTTTATCTAAGCCCCATATGGGATGCAGTTGATCTGCGATTTGCGGGCCACAGATGTCCCTCACGATGTTTGCTGCATCACCAAATCTGAGTTTGGCATCTGTTCAGCGATCATGCTGAACCTTGTCGACGATTAACTCACCCAGTAGCAAACACGACGACATCGGCATTGAGAGTTGTGCCATCATCGAATAATAGGCCTTCGCTGGTAAAACTCTGGATTGCGTTACCATGCTTCAACTTTATCTTCCCGTCAATAATTTCTTGGCTTCCACCAGTATCTGTACCTCATGATCAGTTATAATAGGATGCTAAATTATTCGGTTCACACCTATATAGTATCCTCCACCCCTCTCGAAAAGAAGCGGGAAAATGCCGTCTTCATCGAGCCCAAGATAGGTTTTGAACCCGACTTTCCCTAGGCCATCGCGAATATCCCTAGTAAGATCGGGTCAGAGAGTTTCCCATCAATCGAATCAGGACTCACTTGTCAATTGTCTCTGCCACATGTGGAGTGACTCTCTTGTGGATTAACTTTGTCACTGTGTGGGTGACAGACGCGTTCACACGATCAGCATGTTCAAGGTTTGTACCCTCCTTGTATAGACCTAACAGAAGTCAGTTGCCGCAATGAGTGTCAAAGAAACTATATGCTCACCGCCAAGTAGATGTGCAATGGCCTTTGCTGAGATGTAATAAGTTGGAGATCTCTGGAACATCGTGACATCGGCGCCATGCCTGGTGAAGTCCTGTGCAATATCATGCCCTATGCTCGCATCGTGGTCGGAAATAGGATGGAGAGGTGGATTAAAAAGTAACAGACCAGAATTACATGCTCCTACGACGATGGCTTTTTTACCAGAAAATTCCTGCGCTGATTTGAACGCTGAAGAATGATACACCTTGCCACGGAAAAGATCCTGATGCCGAAGATATTCACTTATATCGCCGTTCAATGAAAAAAATGTACCTGATGCGGAATCAATGGCATATTCGGAATTCCTCCACCAAATCCAGTCGCAAAGACCAGATGTTTGACCGTCATCGTCCTTACTGCTTCATGTCGCTTGATGGTCACAGACCAGGTCTTCTTGCTGCCGTTCCACTCCGTCTTTTCTATGACAGCCGATGTCCAAACACTTAATTCAAGCGTTTCGGCATATGCCTCCAAGAAATTGGCGAGCTGCACAGTGCCAAAGCAAATTAATGGGAAAAAGGATTTTTAAAAATCACCTCACTTTGCCAGCAGAGCAATAGATAGGCCAACTGGCTGGGAATCTGTATTCAAAAGTAGGCATCAGACTAGTAGGGCCAACAATAAGTAAGCGTCAACTTACGGCATATATGGGGGATGGTCATACCCTTTGAAAGTGCCGTCAGTCCGTGATAAATAGAAACGGTCTAAACTTACAAGCTGTATCATGCAGTGCAAGGGAATCATATCGATTCCGCCACTGGGACATCAAAATACATCAGTACATTCGTTCCTCTCCCATTAACAAATTACAAAGATTTACAGAGTCACCAATACGAGGCAATCGCTCAAGAACCAAAGTGGAGACATCCAGTTGCTTGAGGCGTGCCGCTATCTCGAGCCCAGCCTGTCCAGCCCCTGCAAAGAGTTCATGTAGGCAATAAGATGTGCAACGAACAAAGCTGTAACTTACCGATAATTAGAACGTCCGGGTCACGATCGAGTAATTCGATCTGCTGCTTGCGAAAGGCCTCCCAAGGATCTACAAATGGCGTACCGATGCGATTTGCTCCAACCTGGTTAAACTCGTAAGCTGCCAATTAACCAGCCAAGGCAATGATCGTCACCTTCGCAACATGTCCCTTCAACGAATCGAGGCATGTAAAGACGGTGAATGCCTTCCACTTGCCATCACCATCGGGTACCAAACGCCCAACACCAGAGCCTGAACCGATCGGGGTTTCGAATGCAAAAGTGAACAATAGGATGACAAGGTCTGGGAACAGATTGCTAATCGTTGGCGCATTGTGGGGCTCTTCGAGGAGGCGGATCGAAGAAAGATGACTACGTCGAGAGGCCAGAAGGGACTTGATGTCACCCCAGCCTTCAATAGATTGGATGTCTGAGGTGAGAGCTAAAATATCCCGCCAATAAGAGTCCGGCAAGAACAGGGTTTCAACTAAGTCGCTATCTTGCTTTGCATTTGCCTCGGACAGTGTTGACAGCCATTCCCGTGCGATGGTAGTCGCATCTGCGGAGGCTGGAACTGTAGCTTTGAGCCTGTCGAGGGTGGGTAAGGCTGGATCACTAATCATGGGAGGGAAGCAAGAACTCTAATAGTAACAAGTGACCATGAGACAACAAGTTTGCAAGGCACAAGCAGCTCGTAGCATCCTAGCAATCCCGTGTTCTCCGTGAGCACTAAGGGCATATATATCTTCCACTCGCATGACAAGCAAGGGATGATCTTCCAAACTACAGGTCATGTTCTGATGTTTGGTGGTAGTTGGAACAGGTGGGAACGCATCACCAGAACCATCAAAATTGTATGATGCGGTTGTATGTTGCGAAACCTTCGTGGTTACAAGTGAGATATGAACGTAATTCGAATTGAATGTCCACTACATATGCATGTACATATTCCAATTATAATAATAATCTTAATTTAGTTGAGAAAAGGAGTGGCGTGGATGTGGTGTATGTACCAGAGAAATCCTGTAGTATCTGATTAGACTTTTAGCTCTACTGGTAGTGCCCAACGCATGGGTGGAGATGCTCCGAAAGGAAAACTAAAGAGTGGCTTGTAAATGCCAGGTTTGCTTTTGCGTATCGTCGTCGACATCATCATGACCAACTCGGGCGTCTTTAGTAGACGTGGTAGTCTGGTCGTGCAGGTCTGACAGGTGGAGGTCAACAGTATTTGATAACCTGGTTTGGTCCAAATCTCGAAGGTCGCGTTCCCAGCGTAAGGTATTAGCCCAACCTGTCCCTATAGTGTTAAAAGTAGTCCCCAGATTGACGACACTGAACCTGCGATTTGTTGGGAAGCTTGCAAATTGGACATCAGTCGGTTCGGAAGTGTTGGCTTGAGACTTTGCTCGGCGAATAGCAAGCAGCGAGGTCACCACTACGGGAACATTGCAAACCATTAAGGAAAAACAATTTTCTATGATAGCGGCCATGACCTCCTTATCCCCACTGTAGCGACGGGCGGTTATAAACATACCATCAAAGCAATAAATCGACTTACACGTGTATAACGATAAACGCAGCATGGACAAGAGATACCACAGTTGTGACAATACATGTTGAAAAGATCATGGTCAGCCGTCGACGAAGTGGCTTGTCCTTAAGGCCTTGAAGGAGCCTCAGTGGTGCAATGATGAGAAACAAGTCGGACAAGACATCAGCTACATCACTCTCCGTTAGTGACCTATCTTTCAGGCTTTTCTCAGTTAAAAAAAATTCATACTCACTGGTGAGTTGCAGAATGACCACTTGACGTGTGAGAGAGCATTGGGGGCTTTCTTCGTGCTTCCACGCTGCCCCCGTGGGCTCGCATACCCACCATAGCTGAGAAACGAGAACAACGGCAACGGTGAAAAAGACAGCCGCCACACAATAAAGCAGCCGTCGCCTATCCACACTCGGATCGATGCGAATAATGGAAAATAGAATAGAGAGGCGTGAACACCTGTAAACCATTGAGACACTGAGTAGCGTCTTAGTCACAATATATACTCACCAAATTACAGTGTAGAATGTAGCTGCCATAAGGTAATAAGAAGCAACCATCGCGCCGCGTGGACTTGATTCTGTAATGTGTATGAAAACACCAATGAACATGAGAAGTTGAGAAGTCACGGCGGCTAACGCCAATGCCTAGTGGTCATTCAGTTAGCAGTGGAAGATAGAGGTCAATTCAAAGGCTGACATCGTCTGCCCAATATCTCCCTCGTCGAATCCACAAGCGATATACAGTCGATGCAATAGCCGGAGGAGCGCATACAACGGCTGTGACTGAAAAAGAAGGCCTTAGGTGGGTCATCATGCTCTGACGTTGTGACGCACTTCCTATTCTGACCAGGGGATTTGAGGTGTCCAGCATAGTAATAGTAAAGAGGTTGAGGAAACGACGTAAAATGTCGAGTCTTTTTTGTGTTGTTCAGTCTGCCCCAGTCGTGTGAAAGCAGACGGCCAGGATCCTCTAGAGCATATTCAAGTACGAAGGTTTAAATAACTGACAACGAGAAAACGACCCTCTGTGAGCAGGGTCAAGATCTAATTCATCAGGTCGTTGTGGGACAACGTCTTCCATGTTTGGTTAGTACTTTTGTTAAATGGCAAAATTTGAAATTTAATCCTAAATTCTGCAAGTAAAAATAGTCAGGTTCTGGTCAGGTTCGCTGGAAGTTATATTAGACAAATTAGGTGGAGATCAAAAGCTTTCTCAGAGCCGTCCCTCACCTGGTACTGTTATTTGCCGCGATGGGCTTTGAATGACGTCTCAACACCCATCCCTGCCTGAATGTCTCCCATGCACAATCCATCGACCTCCCTGCCTTTTCTGGCTAGTTCGATCACCTGGTACTCAAAGGCCTTTGGAATACATACGACTCCATCACGGTCTGCAACCAACCAGTCGCCTGGTTCCACTGTAACCGGAGGAAAAGGGGAATGTGCAAGAGTAGTTCCTTGCGGGTAAATGGTCAAGGGAATATTGATTTCAGACGGTCGAGTAAACGGCGATTGGCCAAGAGTAGAACGGCCACGAGCGAAAACGGCAAACTTCAGAGATTCGTGTTCGGCGATATCTCGACAACGTCCAGAGATGATGACTCCAGCTGCAGATCGAGCTCTGGCTCCTGCCGACATAAGACCACCCCAAACAGCGTTCTTCGCGTCTGTGCATTTAGTGTATCAGCAACGGTCAGCTTCGTGCAAGAAATTACTGAACGAGCAGGGGCGTCGATCAAAATAATGGAGCCGGAAGGTGTAGTGTCGACAAAATGGGAAGCTAGCTTGGGTGCAGAGGAGTCTGAGATGTCAACCATACGGACTGTGTAAGCAGGACCACAGATTCGATTGACTGGAAACATCTCCAAGATGTCGGGAATGAAGCCTCCATGAGGAATATTTAACTTGATAAGGGCATCAGAAATCTCGCAAGTTGAAAACTCGACCAACGAGCTCAAGGTGATTTGAGTCGACATGATAAACAGGATCAAAATTGTGTTACCACAGATTTCACGTTGCCACGTACAATTCATCCCACAGCTGTTGCATTCCGATTAGACAGCCGACTCACTCCGTTGCGTATAATGATGAAGTTCTCAGCGAGAGAACCAGAGTTGTTCCGATTTCGAGCACAACCAACTTGATCATGAGACGTCCAATTCTCCCCAGAAGCACATCCCACCCGATGTTCTCACCGAGATATTTACATATGCTTTCGATAGTTCGAAAGTTATCGAGTTCCCAATCGATGTCTTCCAGATACCGTGGGTTGTGGGTTGTGTTTGCGATAGGTGGAGAAATATTGCGTGTTCTGGACTGCGTCTATGGAACAAGGTCCATATCTTCGTGGGAGGTCTTTTGCAACTGGAAAATGCAATCTGCTTTTTACAGTCGTTGCCACCAGCCTCTTTATCTATGACTTTGTATTGGAAAAGCTTCTACACGAACAAATGTTCTTGATGAAGTCACCAAAGTTTCCGCCCTTCCACATTCGAAGCAATTATCGATATGGAGCTATCAGTAGAACTTGGCGAGAAGACCAAGTTCAAGAAATTGGAAATCTTCGGACACAAGAAGCATTTGCAGCGGCTGGCGTTTTCAGATTTATTGGACGATATAAGCGTCATAATCACACTAAACCCTTCCATTCCATATAGCCAGTTGACTCATTTAGACCTGGGGGGGTGGAATTTGACGATGTCGCACCGATTACTACGTCACCTGAGCGACGACTGCCTGGCGGTGGATACTTGCCTTCCGGAAGATGAGTTACGCAATTTTATTGCTTGCTCAGGGGTGCGCGCCCAGGTTCGAGTTTGATGTCGTTAAACGGTTTGGAGGACCCTGATGGCCAGCGTAACAAACTAGGTAAAGACAATTGTAAATTGTGGTTCGAGTACATAAATCTTATGCATGTTTTTTTTTTCTGCCCTGGTGGCAGTCATTACCTATTTGTGGGAGGTAAAGATCCTTATCGTTTCGATAGCGGGAAATCTGTCTGAGCAGATGCAGTATAAGTGATAGACTAATTGCACCGCCAGAAGAAGCTTTTGAACTCGGCTCAATTGATAACGTCTAAGGAAAATAAATTAAAAGAACAAATTTGAGAACTGCGCCACAGGGCGATTCTACAATTTAGAAGCCAGTCAAAAGTACTTGTTGAACACGTATAAGCTATTTTCTTCCAGATGCAATGAACTTCAAGTTAGGGCATATTTTGAATACAATGGTCTTGGATATTCCTTTGTCAAAGCAGCTAGTATTGGCCAATAAGAGTAGACACCGGGAGGACACAGACACTCACGATCCCCTTTTTGTGTGACATCGATCATCGCTTCCTCCCAGTACTCTGTGAACGCTTGGGCATGGGATGGATTCTCCGAGAGATCCTTCAATGAAACTGTTTGACCAGTGTTTGCATTCCTCTGTCCGAACTAAAGGGACCCTACTAAGCCCTCCGCTATGACCATGGTTTTGACCGTGTGGTTGCCACGAATATTGTCTTTGAAATTGTTAATAGCACAATCTGAGCACTTCATTTCAATGATGATGTATAACACTTTTTCTCGCGTCATAATCGCGCCGCCGGTCATCTAAATGAAAGAAAATGTCAAGACACAGTTTCTGATACGTAAAAAGTGATAGACGAAGGCAAAAAAAGCTTCCTTGGGTTATATGATTATGTTTCTCCAACTCAATAACAAAGCTATCAACACAGCAAGTAAGCGTGGCAATCATGCAAAAATGGAGCACCAACATGTGATTGGAAAGGTAGTCATCAGGCTGTTTGCGCAGGTTCAGTGCCCAGAGTGACCATTGCTGGATAGCGTCGCGCCACTATTGACTCCACCTAAGGAGAGCATTGAAGGTTTCTGTTCCAGTAGGATCGCCCTCGACGTGCTTGTACACGTCGTCGATGCCACACTTTTTATTGTCTTTCCAGGCTGCCCCCTGACACGCCCTAGAACAGGACCGGACCATGCTGAAATGCATAGATGGATCAGAGGCGCAGCGAGAACAATTTCTTCAGGCATACCGGCAGGCGAGCACAGGCTCTGACATTAACACGACCAGCATCTTTATAGCAGTAACTGCAGCGGCCACGGTATCGGACATGGTGAGCAAGAAAAAGAGCTTTGACGGAAAGCATGACGGAGTTGTGCAGAAAGGGGTGTGTGGTTGATATTCCCACGAGTCATTGCAGGAGTGGAATACGGCGAGCAGATTGATCACATACCATGACTGCCCGTTCTCCACCAGCAAGGCCACATATCGGAATTAATCCTTCAACCCACTTTGCCTCGCGAGGAGGAGACTGGGGCGAGGACGATGCTTGGGATAGCGGCTCAGATTCGGAATCACCACGTCAATCGTCCCTCACCAGTTCATGGAATCATCGTTCTCAAACAGCCCCTAAACCAGTCCCCAAAGCCAATAGCAACTCATCATCATCGACCCTAGCTTTTTCATATACTCATGTCAGCGCCCCAAATTCGAGCTCATATCGAGAAAATACTGCCGCGACAGAGCCTAAGGGTGGATGGACAATTGTGAAGACCTCCAGCAGTCAAAAGCAGGGTGTAAGTGGCTCCACAGGGGGAGAAGATCAATTAGAGGGCCAAGGGGATGTTGATGTGGAAGGCGACATGATCTTGGGTGATCTCGAGGCTGATGTTCCCCAGGCTCCGACTTCACCTCCCCATACGAAAGTTAAACAGGGACAAGGGCTTGTGCGAGAAGATGTGGATGAAATTGTCCATGGTATTATCTTTTGACCGCGGGCCCCGTGCTTTTGACCTCTTAGGATCGACGCATCCTTTTAGATCCACTTAATGGCGTAAAGCATCGAGCTCGACGTCCCGACAAATCTGCAGAAGTGAAGCCCAATCGTTCTGATGCAAACGATACTCCCGCCGTCCGAGAACGCTCCGAAAAACTTCTCAGAGAGAGGTCGATACGGTCAAACAGGAGACATAAATTTGTAGATTGCCTCCTGAGCCAGGACGTTAGCATTGGTATGTCTTCTTGTCTTCGCAATAGTAGTTTCCCAAATTTCAATTTCCGTAGCTGAGCTACGCAAGCTTGCCTGGGCTGGTATACCAGGTGACCTTCGTCCCATAGCCTGGCAACTCTTGCTTGTGAGTACTGTTTTCTCTTGCTGGGACTAAAGATTGATCTCCTGTAGGGGTATCTTCCTCTTCCAACGCCGTTGCGTGCGAGCACGCTGGCACGAAAACGAGGCGAATATCTTTCTATGGTCGAGCTAGCCTTTGCACGAGATCGTGAAGGCCTCGATCAACAGATTTGGCATCAGATAGAGAAAGATGTGCCACGCACACGTCCTGGCGTCAAGCTCTGGATGCACAACGTGACACAACGGGTTTGTTCTCCTCAGCGATACTGGTTCAGGACCAATGTTTATAACCCCTAGTGCCTGGCGCGGATTCTTTACGTATGGGCCATACGACATCCAGCAAGCGGCTATGTCCAAGGGATCAACGACCTCGTCACCCCATTCTTTCAGGTCTTCCTTTCTGCGTACATAGGTATGATCACGACTTCAAATAGGAAAAGCATTCTTATATCTTGAGTAGATTCAGATCCCGAAACTTTCGATCCATCGCTGCTGTCTACGGCTGTTTTGAACGCAGTCGAGGCGGATTCATTTTGGTGTCTGTCGCGCCTTCTCGATGGAATTCAGGATAATTACATTTTTGCTCAACCTGGTATTCAACGGAGTGTTCGTCGGATGGCAGAGCTTGTAGCTCGAATAGATGGTGGGTTCAGTCTTGTGCTACTTTTCTCCTAGAAGTCTGGTTGATCCGTTTATATTACAGTTCCATTAGCTGCCCATCTAGAGGCAGAGAATGTGGAGTTTATGCAGTTTGCATTTCGGTGGATGAACTGTCTGCTGATGCGGGAAATCAGCGTGCAGAATACCATCAGGATGTGGGATACCTATCTGGTATGGCCGCTACCGTCTAGAAAGCTGCACACACTAATAAGGGCACAGGCTGAAGGGCCAGACGCCTTCTCACAATTCCACCTATATGTTTGCTCAGCCTTTCTTGTGAAATGGAGTGAAAAACTGCGGCAGATGGATTTTCAGGTAGGTGACTGTTATATCTCGAAAGTATGCATCTCATCGTAAAGAAAAACATGAAACAGGGAATCATCATGTTCCTTCAATCTCTGCCTACACAGGATTGGGGAGACCATGAAATAGAAATGCTTCTTAGTGAAGCATTTGTACTCAACTCGATATGGCAGAATGCACAAAGCCACTTTGGTGGAAAATGAATGCAGTGGGAATTTATGCGAACATATGGCTTGCAAATGTACTCAATATAACATTGGATGTGGGCGCGGGCTCATAGGAAGACAAAAACAGAACGCGAAAAGTAAGCCGTCCCATGAAGTAAATCACTATTGATAGGGAGGATTATCATAACGTCTGGCCCCCCTTCATAGCAAGGAAACCTCCTTCACGAGCGCCTCTCGTAAAGCTGTCGCCTTCTCTTCATCAGGCAGGCGAACGGTATACATTTGTGATGCACCCTTTTCATCGTGACCGATGAACTGGAGAGTTTTCTTGTTCTGCGTAGGCTTAAGTCCGGAGTAGAGCTTGAAGTTCTGGAAAGAGAAATATGAGCCACCATCTTGCAAAGAGAAAATGAAAGTGCGAACCAAGATAATCTTTCCCGTACCACTGTTACGCAGCAAAATCCTGCGCGCCGCGGTCTCTCTATGTTTTTTTATGCGGAGAATACCTGCACAAACTACTTCAACGTTATGGATGGGTTTTTTTGGCTAATCATACGCACCAACTCCCAAGTCGGTCCAGGATGACCCACCTTCCTTCTTGTCCAATCTTAATATCTTTGACCTGGCGTCATGCACCGTATCTTCGTCCTCTTCACCGGCACCCTCTTCATCATGGGGGTTCGTAGTGATTAGTCCGACACTGCCCTCAGCTTCAGCACCATCTGTTTGGCTATCTTGCGTTCCCTCGTCACTCTCTTTCTTGTCAGGAGTGTCTTTATCCCCTTCAGAAACCTTCGTTGGGGCTGCGAAACTAAAACCGACGGGATTACCAATGCTTCCGGCTGATCCAGCAGGTTTACCAAACGCTCCAAATGCCGAAATCTTAGAGGGAGATGAGGGTTCTGAGCCCCCAGAGCCGGTGAAAGTGGTACCGAATACGCTGGTACCGAAGGGTGAGGTCATAGTCGTCCTGCTGTCGGATTTCGCAAATGTAAAAGGCGAAGTACTGGGTGCAGATGTGGTACCAAAAGGAGAGGCAGATGAAGGCTTTTCACTTGGTGTAGAACCCAAGGCGAATGGATTGGACGTGCTTTTCTCCTTGTCACCTGCTGAGGAGGGACTAAAAACGAATGGACTGGATGCAGGCTTCTCTTTGTCACTTGTTTTGGAACCAAAAAGGAATGGGCTTGATGCGCTTTTCTCTTTATCACTTATTGTAGATGAAGAAGCGAACACGAATGGGCTCGATGTCGTATTCTTTTCTTTTTCGCCGGATGGCGCTGTTGAACCAGTTACTATGGTTGAAGTTGGAGGCGCATCCTTGTCTTTGTCACCCGGCGCAGGTGAAGCTCCCCATGTCAATGAACTTGACGAAGGTCCATTTTTGGGCTTGTCGTCGAATGTAGATGATGAACCGAATGTAAACAAGCTTGACGTCGCGGTACCTTTGCTTGCGTCAAAGTCGGATTTGGTAAGTGTGGACGATGCAGAACTAGACGGGAATGTAAAAATATTTGCAGGTGTAGTCATGGATGCCGGAGGGATTGAGAATGAAAACCCTGAGCTTGTCGCAGTCGACGGCGTTGACTTGGGTTGGAAACCCCCAGTGCCGGTCCCTGTCACGGGCGATGAAGTTGAGGAAGATGTACCAAAAGAGCCAAATCCTGAAAATCCACCGGAAGGTGGAGCTGGCGGTTTTGCTACAAACAGAGGTTTCTCGGAGGTCGAGGGTGGTTGATTCGACTTTTTAGACTTCTCGTCAAATTCATTTTGAACATCCAAGCGTAAGGTTTTGTATCTCTCGAGGACATTAGAAATATCACCAAATGGATCGTTGTCCGTCGCTTTGGTCAATGCATCCAGGAGTGAAATGTTCAATCCGCGAAGCGAGGTATAGTATTTGACGAGGTATGAATCATCTTGACCAGGACTTGCTCCAGGTAGAATGGGTGGTGTTGAAGTCTGCGGAGGTTGTGAAGTAGCAGGTGGGTTTGTTGATGGAGATGGCCCAAGAAATGAGGCAAAGGTTTTTGCTGTAGAAGTCGCCGTAGAAGCTACTGGGGGCCCAAATAGCCCACTGACGGGAGAAGGAGTGGCCGAGGGAGTGGCAAGTGCAGTAAACTGGATAATAGAAAAGCAATCTGTCAGTTCAAAGCCTCGTTTTTCACAAGTGCATGGTACGAACGGGTTGTGGAGTTGGTGGTGCTAGCTTGGCTGCAGATTGAGCTCTTCGTGGAAGACCAACAATCCTGAAAGAAAATAAGAGAGAATTAAAAAGACTCAGAAGACCAGACAAACCGTCTCCTTGATATCTCCTCATCGTTGGCCCTAACGAAACCAGTTCCTGGCTCCTCCTGTCCTTTGCGTGTAAGGATTTCATATTCTGTCCATGAATCTGAAGGAACATACATTCTCCTCATGGGTTTCAGCGTCATCTTTGCTGAGTTGCTGTTCTGCGCCTCGTTTCGGCATTACAAACTGGTGGAGTGAATGACAGAATGAAAGAGAATTGGATCGCGTCGAGTTGAGTTGATCAAGTTTTACAAGTCCCACGTGAGCACTGACAATGAACAAACAATATTTGAACGACTACAATACTTTGGGTGGTTATACAGGTCTGCGTTAGCGTTACAGCATAGCGAATTAAATGAACATGACTCCGGGTACTTAGAATTAAAAAAGTGCAATGAAGGAACCGAAAGAAAGAAAGAATATAAGTCTATGGGCAGTGTATCAATTTACAAAGGGAGCTTTGGCAGGTAGCACAGTTTTTAGTGCTTGATAGGTGAACTGTAGTCCACTATGAATCGCCCATAGCATGGACACTAGACGAAGATTGAGAACATGACTGGATTGCGAGAAGACAGACGCTTACTAAATAGGATTGGCAACCAGAATATGAGCAACATCTTATCATCTGTTGTCCAGTTAGCATGACAGGGGTCAATGAAAGACCGAAAAAACGACGTACGTTTCTTCTGAAGCTTCTGACTTTGTTTCGCACCAGGTCGGTATCCGTAAGCATTGATATCCTGGTCGGGGACAGAAGACATTCGGTATCCAATGGGCCGGATATCGGTGGAAGTGGAAGGTGGATGACGCGGAGAGTCATTTGTACTGGGTCCAACCTCCGCCTCAACAACCGACAACGTTTCTTCAACTGCTGCCGGAGAACTTTCTGTCTTACTTTCTGTTTCTCGAGGCGTGTATACCGGGGGAGGCACGTCTTCTTGCCTGGCTGTGGCGATGGCAAGGGCGAACCACTTTTCCCAAATGGTACGCAACTCCTGGGCAGTGCGTATAGCGCCTGCGCCAACGCCCTTTGCCGCATCACCACTTTCCTTTGCCACATCCTGCTCGCCTCCTAAAAATGCAGGCCAGTTAGGCATAAGGGGTACGTAGACAGGGAAGACCATCGGGATCTGTGGAAGAGCGCCCCATGGCACCGCTGGCATCCCAGGTAGATGAGGCAAATGGGGTAAAGGAAGTTGAGGAATGGCTGGGAGAATACCCTGGGCGGCGGGGAATTGCGCCAAAGTGCGTTGTATCATGTCAATAAACGACGCAGTCTGCTTTGCATCAACACCTTCTGCACCCGGTATCTTCTCGTTCCCTTTCTCAGGTGCATCATAATCAAGAACAAGAGGCGGTGGCGTTGCAGCTCGTGATAAATCCATGGTGCGTGTGACTATTGGGGTGTTCCTGATAGAGATACCTCCGCGACGGAAATTTCGACGGGATCCTCGCTTCGTCAATGTTCGGCGTACAGGCGTCTCTGAATCTTCTTCGCCATCGCCCCATTGAGCTTCCTCGTCAGAATCCGTGTCGTCCTCAGTAGTGCTATCGCCAAATAATTCCTCCATGTTAGACGAGCATTCAGCAGGGGTCTTCCCCAAAGCATTGACTATCTCCCTGTCGGCCCCTGCACCCAGTAAAATGCGAACCGAATCTTGTGATTTAGACAGCACTGCAAAGTGCAGTGCAGTATAACCGTTGCGGTCACGAGCGTCAATGTCAATTTCACGTTTGACGAGGAATGATATGAGTGACGAGAAACCGAGGAACGATGCAAGATGAAGCAAGGTCTGGCCACCCGACGTCGCGTGAGATATAGCTTTCGGTGTCGAAATGCAATTGGGAGCTTGATGATCCAGTGGTGTATCGAGAATCTTGAGGAAATCGATTAGAACGCTCTCGAAGTTTTCTCTTTCGCCGGTTCGACTGAGAAGTAAAGGACGAAGATCGCGAGTGGAGATAGAGGACGCCAATTGCATCATTTCAGTGCTGTTGCCATTTTGTGGTTCTGAATTATCGGTCCCTCCAACTATACGCATTGCGACGTTCTTTGCATCTTCAATTTTTCCGGTCATTTTTAGGCCGACGACCTGAAGTGCGAGTTCCATCCTACATGTACCACAATTATTAATATGTAACAAGGTAAAAAAAAAAGGTGGCACATACAATGCTCGGTCCGATTCATCTGCATATGTAAAAAGGGAAGGTGGCGCGTTTGTCTGTTCTAGCATCTTTGGGAACCCGTCAAACCATACAGCAACCACACCTGCAGTTGCTCGGGGTGGCAGCACACAAACGAGAGTGTTATCACTCCACCGTTGAGTCGAGCTTGCTGCAACGTCGCCAAAGACACAATTTAGCTGGAATGATGGATGGAAGTTGGCGCCCAAAATCGTGACTTCAATTCCACCATGTGTAGGACCCATGTTAGGAATTAGACGGTGAATCATGGGAAGCTGCGTTGGCAGGCCGGCTGGATCAAAGAACATGAAAGGCATTGGATGAGGGTGTGATGGCATGACCATAGCAGGGCCGGTGGCGGGTAAGGAGAGAGGGGATGGAGCATGCAAAACTTGCGTATCAGGTATATTGACGTCTGGGCTCTGATCCAGAGGGGTAACGAGAATAGACGGGGAGGATGATTCTGAACCGTTTGAAGAGTAATGGAGTTGAGGTAATTGGGATTGTGCAAGAGCATCCGAAGAGAGCATTTGTTGAAGGACGGCAGGCGTAGGCGACCTTGTCGACGGAAGCGGCACAAATGTGCTTGAGGGTGACGGCTGGCTCACAACACTGCTTTCTCTTGAAATACGATTGGGTTTTCCTGCAGAGTCATATGGCTTGGGTCTTTTATTACCAGTGTCATGTTTCCTCTTGGAGGGCGCACGGGCATCCTGAGATGAGTCTTTCGCAGCACCTTGGATTTGGGACCACTCTGAATCCACATTCATGAATCCAGCGGGAAAATCATGCTGTCGAGACGCATTTGCAGACGGTGCTGTCTTGTGGTCATCGGTGATCATGATAGGCCTCGAAGATCCAGCGCCCACAATACGTCCTTGATGATCCATCATAGTAAAGTGTACGACAAAGCCAACCTTCTCTCGATGATGCCTGCAATAGCATGTAATGCGTAGCGGAAGAATGACTGAACCCGTCGAGAAATCGAGGACCTCAGCACAGTTAAACTGAATGATGCTCGTCGTATCTTCCAGTTGTTTCCCCTTCGACTGGCGCTCGTCGCCCGATTCGGAATCTGACCGTGCGGGTCTCACGCGCGCGGCGATCTTCTTTGCCACACGCTTTGCCTGATGGACGGACGCGTGTCAAATGGAGATAGATTAAAAGTTTGGGGATGGTGTGCTTACTTCCCGGGTCTGACAACTGGAACAACTTAGGACAGGATTGTGGGGTGGAGATGCACATGTCACTGTAGCAGAAAGATGCAGAATATCCTGCGGATCGGGGTCTGGTACGCATGGATGAGACAAACAGGTTGTAAAAGCAAAATATTCACCCTACCTATTTTTCCCTGTTTACGTGTGCGCTTCTTAGTCGCCGTTCCAGGAGGTAGTTTCAGCCATGACCACGAGCCAACACGGTCATATTTGTGGGGATCGGATGATGAGCTTGCGTCAGCCAAATCGACAGTGACCCGTACTTGAGTCTCGACACGGGATTTCGTACCACCTTCCGGAATACTTGGAATCATAATTGGAAGACTGTAAATAGAGCACAAAAGGTCAAAAAAGAGGTGCATCCATTCGGCATATACTTCACACACTTGTAACACGAATCCTTTGGTGGATGAACGACCCTTTGACTCAACGACAATGGATCTTGTTTGCGAGGCAATGAGGCAGGCGGAGGTATAGGCTTGGTCACAGACGCAGAAGGGTTACGAGATAGAAGAAGAGTGCTGGCAGGCTTGGATAACGTTGGATCGACAGGCGTGCGCGAAGGAGTGGTGTGCGTTGACTGAAATGTTGGTGAAGAATGCATCGTGGTTGCGTTCAAACTTGATGCAGGTGAGCTGTAGAAGATAAGCTGCGTCCCAGGGGTAAAATTCGAGGACATACTCATCGTAGGCGTGCTGCTCAATCAACTCATCCAAATGAAGCATGTGATCATCCTCAGCCTTCCTTGGGGTTAAAAAATCAGGCGTAGTCATTTCCCAAGGCAAGTGAACGCCCATGGACTTGTGGTCCTGCTGCATAGACGATATATACCAAGAATCGAGGTCACTCTGTACGGTGGGGTCGAAGGAGTCAATTGCTTCTGGAGTTGCAGGTGAAGGGGAACGAGAAGTGGTCGCCGCTGCGGACGACGATGAGGACGACATGAGGGAAGGTGACGGAGCGCTTGAAGCTTGTAACGACGTTGCCTGAAAGAATTCCATGAGGTGTTTATTTGGCCACATCAGGACCCCGATCACCCCTTTCCTCTACTTTTATTTAGTGCTCTCTCCTAGACCAGAGTGGAATGATAAGGGTATTCCGAACTCGATCGGAGACATATGTGCATACATAATACTTGGGACCAGTCATGATGCAGAATGCAAGCAATTGCATGTATAGTAAAGCTATCGTACATTTCATAGGAGGTTAATTAAACTTACACGTTCAAACTACTGCGCTTGACTTTATTTGGATCTAATGCCCTCAGTCCTCCCACGTGACGCGCTACAGAGAACCGAACTCGTTTTCCAAAGTCGCGCTGTTGAGAAATGCTCATATGTCGCGTCCGATACAGCCCACCCAGACACTGCGTCTCGTCACTCATATCTAGGTCTTTCTCTGACAACACCCCCATCCAACGCCATGAGATACTGACACTCCTTCACAAAACTACTTCTTTACTTCCTCGAGCACTTGTATCGAGTGAACAAGGTACCCCTGCTGCAGAGTCTCTCGATCTATGGAAGGAGATTCTCTCGGAATCATACAAAGATCTTGTGTCTAAGGAATTACGGCCAGCTCGTGTTGTAGGTGAGCTAACATTCTCTTAATCTTAGGAAATAACGCTCATTCGACCCAAGTGTATGGCATAGACCATTGGTCTGGAGCACAGGATTTGGTTACATCCCTCCTTGAGGAGCCTTTAACCTCAGACCAGTCCATGAATGAACGGCTTCGAAAGCGATGGAAGGAACGTCCTGGCCAGACAAGGCTGACCTTGTCGTAAGTAAACATACAGTTATTCTCCAAGCTCGTGATGCATTTCAACGGATTATAGGCCACTTCCCTCCAAAAATGATTCTGAAGTTCATCTTCCATCCTCTTTTTTCGAACAATTTCTGGTACCACTACAGATCACTGAGCTGTATCCTACCTCTACCCTTCACAGCGTTGCAAGTTCATCCGTCTTTGATACGCAGACTTCCGATACTCTGCTAAAAGCAGATATTGCTGTAATACTATGCAATCCCATAACGACCCCCATTTCCACCCTTCTCCGCGACCAACTCCTTTCTCGAAATCCCAATACAATACTCGTCGTCACGTCAACGTCTGCAAAATCAGCCACCGAGGCTCTGAAAAAATCTATACACGATCATATCCCAGGCAAACTACTACGGAAACCGCATATTCTTTTTGTGGACCCCTCTCGTGCGGTTGTCGCCAACGAGGCTTTGAAATCCGACTTCCAGTCTCCAACTGCTGTGCAAAGATATCAAGACGAATATGTTGGATCCCAAGTCTCTACTGTCGCCTCAGTATTGAGAAGCATTCTATCATCTGGAGCCAAGAACTCTCCTGGGCCTTCGTTTCCGTCGCAGGCTGCTCTCGCACAAATTGAAGCTGCACTTTCGACATGCCAGGCTGTTTTAAATCGTGCACGAAACGAGATGGACAGCGTGGCCGTCGATGTGTGTACCTTGAAAGCAAGGCTTGAAGAAGCAAAGGCGAGAGGGCCAAGAGAGGTCTTTGGCTTGCCTCAGTCACCTGGAGCAGAAATCGATGCAGTTGGCGACTCGATGAAACTTGCCGCTCAAGAAGTCAAGGTTGTGATGGATCGCCTCACTTGGTGGAGAATGGTTTGGCGCGTAGATGAGATTAGCACCCTTGTCACTCAAGCCATATCCCAACCAGGGTGCCGAAAGCTAGAACAGCAGGTTTGTCCTCATTTACTTTGCAGCAAACTAGAAATGCATTCTGACCGTATGCAAAAGCTTATTCTTCAAACCGGTCGCCTATCCGTCCTCCAAGACGAAATCACAAAATCCATGTTTGACCTCCTTGCAACCCACCCAACCCCTCCTTTCAACTCCGCTATTCTTCAAAATACTCTACATCAGCTCATGGTTTCCCCTTCTTTCCGCGTGACCCCACGTAGCTTAACCCACCCAATTGACACTCGCCGCATGCAAATCATCGAACATCCAACGACGAGGCTACACGTTGAAGCTCAACGTGCGACTCTGGGGATGAGCGGGGGACTCGTTACTGGTGCTGGCCTTGGCTGGGCTGGTTGGGTTGGTTGGTTATCAGGCACTGGTGAGGGCCTGCTGAGTGCTGTAGGGTTAGATGCTGGCACAGCCGTCGGTTTGGGACTTTTGACTGCCGCTGCTAGCGTGCGATGGGCTGTAGGAAAGTGGGAACGTGCCAAGAGACGTTGGTGGGAGGATTGGGACCGCGTCGGCAACGGTTTGGCGCGCGATCTTAAAGTACGTCCATCTTTGACCATTTCGTTGGGTGTGACTGACTTGTACTCTTGTTCTTTTAGGGAACTCTTGACCAGACGATGAAAGACAAGGTTATTTTGATCGCTGAAACTGGTTGCGACAAGCTTTCAGAACTCATTGCTCATCGACGAAGTCAAATCGAGGAGGTGGAAGAGGACATTGATGCGTTTAAGGCGAAGTTAGATTCGCTTCAGCATCCATCGTAGTATCAGAGCACGCTTTCCAACAGATTATGAATGTTACGGTGAACTACATAGATCTTACTAGATAATATGCATTCCTGTGTTACATGACATGGCATGGTCTAAGAATACAAAGAGGATATTACAGATGTACACTTACAGCCCAACTACAAACCATTAATCGAAATTTTGGGTGTCCCATCATGTCTGTCGATGGTAGGCCCGGGTATCGTGTCATTCTCATCATCACTTTCCCCGCCAATACCGAACACTTCCTCCCGCTCATCCCACACATCAGCGATGCGCGGTGATCTGTATTGGTTGCCTTTCGGCTGCGGCGCAGAGTTATGATGGGTCGGGAGTAACTGAGTTCCTGTTTCGTCCTCATAATCCTCAAGATCCGACAGTGACGTTTCGAGAGGTCGGTAAAGACGTGAGATCTGAATATGTCAATCAGTCTAGTGTACAGAATGGCAATATATCGTGCACCTCTCTCCGGTGGCGATAGCGGCGCTCGAGATGATACGCCACGAATAAGCCTACAGAAGACCCTAAAAGGTTCGCCTGGCGAAAGATATAGTCAACACAGGGTCTCATGCAAAGCCATAAACTCACTATCACATCCCCTGCGTCAAAGGTTTTGTACTTGAATCAATATTATAGACCGGCCGATCTGTGCAAGTCAAGTCGAGGACATACGGGAAGCAAAGACTGCACAAATTCGCTAAGGATACCGCCGAAAAAGAAACACACGGTAACAGTGAAAATTAGTCCGGAATGCCGCCAAAACCATATTCGTCGCGCGTCTCTGGAACCATATGAAATCTTTTCTTTCCTCCAGATGACGACGTAACTTACTCCTCGACGTCGACGATAAAGTAGAATACTGCGGTCGCTAGGCAGAAGCAAATAAAGTGCAATAGCTTGTCGCTGAGCGGCAGTGACCTCGAAAAGTTGGTGAATCCCAGGAATGCAAGTAGAACCATAATAAGAGAGGTTAAAAGGAGAAACCACTACAAAGGCCATGAGATAACTGTTGAAGTCTTTTAAAGAATGAACTGACAAGCCGGAGACGTATGGGCATGTCGTATTTTGGTATGTGAAAGCGGTGGGACTTCATTATGTTCTTGGAAAAGCTGCGAAAGAGTTTCCTGGCATGTTTGAAGGGCGAATGCGAGTTGTCAACACCGACCATCGTGTCAGTGATGTGGTTAGTGACGAAAGCCAATTTCAAGTCATTGGTGGCTGTGTAGCTGTCAATGTCCCATTCAACAACAGCGACGTCTACCTATCCCCTTGCAAAATATTCAAAGTCTTATCCTACTAATCTTCACCAGGAATCTAAAAACATTCCAGAATGGCAGCACTTCACTAACCCTTCTATCCGTCTAGTTCTTGATGTCAAAAAAGGTACTCAACTTGAGTCTGTCCGGCTTCGTGTTTTGTGGTCCATGGATTCGGACAACGATTCAGCTCAGAGAGAAGTCGTTTTTGCAAGTAGGATGTCCTATTTTGTATACTTGATCTTGACAATGTTTCCAGGAAGACGTAGATCTATTGACTTTCTCTTCCTTACCACATCGACAGCACCAAGCTCAAGGGCTTCCACTCAAGGCTGTATATCGTGATTCGGTAGTTGGAATCCGTTACCTTTACCCTATCGAATACAAAGACGCTCCGGTAGATATACCTTCCCTCTTTTTACAGTTTCAGTAAACATCGACCTGGCAGGTTTATCGTCGCTTCCAAATTACTTTCCTCTGTTCTGTCTCTCGGCTGGAGTTCATCAAAGCAATCAGTATAGTTTGCCCTTGCAGGGCCGCTCCTGCCGCTGGTCCCCCTGCCCCACGAATTATGAATCCGCCTCCACCCCCACAACAGCATGAAACTTCTCTCGCTCACACTCCCTCGATCATCTCTCAACAGCCTTCTAAGCCAACCGCAGCCCAGGCTCCTTTCTCTTCGTCTCCAAGCTTCGTTCGTCCTTCAAACATCTCGGCAACCCCGACATTGCAACAAAGCCAGGCCCAACTGCCATTATCCTCTCCTCCGCTTTTTCTTGGTCAACATTCGGCGATGAATAATTCTTCTCTTTCTGACCCTCTCAATCAGCTTTCACGTACTACAGCAAATATCAATGTTCACGCCATTCAGCGGCAGACGACCTTACCGAGTTCTTCACCACCAGTTTCTTCTACTACAAGCGGTATAGACAGTACCAGCGAGCTTCACAAAACATCTGGTACTACTAGTGATGTTGTACTTGGGACATCATCCACAGAATTTCTCGCTTCTCTTAGAGAGTCGACTCAACTGTATAATCTTCCGCGGAAACAACTCGAAGAACTGGTTAGCGAGGTTGTTCGAGAAGAGGGCTTCACAAAATTGGCAAGTCATCCTCTCTAACCATGCTTCTGAAACAAAACAAAAAACTGAATTGTGGCTTATTTCTCTAGATGCAGCACTTGGATTCAATGTGGGGAGTGAAGGCTTGCGTTGGGATTTGAACGGAAGACTTGATGAGATCGTAGCCTTTGACCTCTGACTTATACCCAGACTGCGATTCTAGTCTTTCAAAACTGTTTTTTTGAACGCAAACATTAAATAAAGCTGCTCATTCCGGGGAAAGCACAACTCAAAATATCTTTTCAAATTAAGGAACAGGCTGATCAAGGAGGCAGGAAATGCCCCGTTGAAGAAACGGCTGTATACCGCCACACTACAAAAAAAAAGTGGCCCAAATTTATGACTTGATACAACGCGAAGCTAGTAGCGGGGTATGGCTTCAATACGAAATAGTGAATAAATCGGCCGAAATGGAAGAAGTTAGTTAGTTAGTTTGATAGTAAACAGATTGCCACTTTGCTAGGCTTCTGTTTGCCTGATAAAGTCCTCTTCAGTCCACCCGTAGTGAGCTTTTAACCGTTTAGCATAAATCTTCAGCATAACAGGCTGTAAGGTCGGGTCGGGATGCGCTGTAACAAAATGTGAGCTTTGAGAAATTTCAAGTTAGCAACCAACATACGTTTATGGAATGTGATAGGCTAAGGTATGAACACGGTCAACTGTCGGGGGTTCAAAGATCTTTGAGGGACACGCACCTTGTCGCGTTTATCTGGTGGATCAAACCTAACGCTGGACCCCGCAGTACCAGGTTCATATTCGAAACCCATGTCACGCATAACCTAAGTTAAAGCCAGAGTTAAGAGCAACGAGAATGAGATAGAAGTCGGAGTCCTTCTCACCCTCAGGAAGTCCTCCCATTTCATGGGTGTAATACCCTTTGTTTCGCCTTGAGATGTATTGAGAAGTTGGTGCATAAGACTTTTTGATCTCTTCCCAAGCCTTGTGAACCAACTATGTTTAGCGCCCTTTGGTGCTTTCTCTTCTATAGCGCCTGTAGCCCGCCGCAAAAACTTTGAGAAAAACCCATCTTTATTTTCGGATGCAGTGAACACAGTTCCGTGACTTGGCCGTGACTTGACCTTAGTTTTCTGAGCATTGAGAGCCTCAGCTAGATATGATCGTGCAGATTGCGCAACACCATCTGCGGGCAATGGAAGCGACGTGGTTGAACTTGCAGGAGCCGAGGGTTTGGTGACCAAGGTGACCTTGGGAGCAGCCTTCTTCGCCGAAGAAGCGTCAGGTAATTTCAGCGTTGCCGTTGGAAGTGGTACACTCGCGGCTAGAGTAGGAATAGTAGGGATTGTAGGAGATTCTGGCACCTCAACTTCCTCGTCGGCGTCAATAGCAGCAGCAGAGGCAACTGGCTTCTTTTTTTTAGGCTTCTTCTTCTTCTTCTTGACTTGAGTAACTTCGTCTTCATCCTTGACATCCTCGACGGTGGCCCTCTGTCTCTTGGGTTCCGAAGCTCGGCCAAGACATGAGTCAAGAACAAGGAATATGGAAATGTAGCCTTACGAGCAGTCTTAAGAGGTGGTTTAGGGGCCTGAGTTGCTGGAATCTTTCCGCCAAGCTTCTGCGACAGCGGCACGGTACGAGTGGTAGTCTTCAGTTTCGGACTGGAAGAAAACATGCGCCCTAGAAGATTTAGTTGCAACAAGACCCGAATTTGTCTGAACCATGTACCTCTCAAAGAACCTAAAAGCTTCAAGAAAGGATTGCCTTTCCAATCTTGGGCAAATGGATCCATCTCAGCATCGTTTACTTGGACAGAATGTTGCCAATCTGCCTCGTGAGCCGTATCCATGGCCTCTCTGAGCAATTCTCTTAACTCGTCCTCCTCTTCTGTGTCATAACCACTCTCCTCTGAATCAAAATCGGAATCGGAATCGGAATCGGAGCTGTCGTAGGAGTCACTTTCATCTTCAGAGTTTGAGAACGATTGTAAATCTGGCATGGAAGAGTCACTTTCGTCAGCTAGCCCAGGGGTTATCGGGAGACACTTGAGAGCCGACTTCTTCCCTCGAAGTATGAGTTGTGAGGGCTTGGGATCCGAATCATAATCGGAATCGAGGTTAGGCATATAGAAAGAGTGCCACTGCGGTGTCGGTTTAAATTCGTCTTTCAGCCCCCAGAGTGTGTCGATATCTTCTCCTGAAATCGTTTTATAATTCTACGGGACATTACAGTTTTAAAGATAAGGCCAAATGATGCAGAACGCACCAGATTGACAGACTTCCACATGTTTTCGAGGACAGCTTTCGACTTAGTCTTTTCCAGAGGAAAAATGTGATCTTTGAAATTTGCGTATTTCGTGGAAGCTTGTTGGGAGAAAATCTGAGCATCAACCCATTTTTCATATTCCGCAGGCATTTTTCGAGCTTCTCTCATCCACTGTTCACCTTCAGTCCCTGTTAAGGGAGTTGCCAGGATTTGTTGAAGTTCAACGGAAACCTGTAAAGAGGTAAAAAAAAAAAAAATCGATGTGAGACAGAAGTAAATGGTACCGAAAGATCTCCAACAGCATTCCAGAGTGCTTGTGGGAAGCGTTTTGCTTCCTTCGGCGATTCGTCTATAGCATCATGAAGGATCTCATACAAAACATTCTTTGGGTATGGTGCACGAGGAAAGCAAAGCTCAATGATTATGGAATCAAGGAAAGAATCGCAGGCTTCGCGCAGTTCCTGCCAGTCAAACATTATCTCTGGCTCTGGCTCATTTGACTGATCTGGTGCAACTTTGAAATAGCGAGCGTAGTGCGCTATCATAGAAAAATGTGAGATAGGAAAGAGAAGTTTTGATAATTGATCATACGAGCAGTGGTTGCAAGGACGGAGAACTTGGACTGGCTGATGTTGACCAAATCATTGACCAAGTCAACCAGGACAAGGTAGCGAGCTCGTAGATCTGAATTATTTTTGAGCTGAGACTTGATAGAAACATCCGTCACTCCGTCAACCGCAAGTTGAGCCAGTGTTTCACCAACAAGCTTCCACGCAGCGGCAAGCATAAATGTGTTGTGGATCCTATGGTTTACTCATGAGACTGGATAGATGTGACACGAGTTCAACTCACTTTGTTGCAACGACTGACGCTACAAAAGGTGCATCCTTAAGAGGATCCTTTTCCGTCTTATCCTTGTTGGTTCGCGCATTCAATTCTGCTTGAATTAGATGCATGAAGAGTTGTGGGTCCCTTAAATTGGCGATATCATCTAAAGAAACTATTTGGAATTGTGAATATATCTCTTACAGGTCTGGAAAATACATCTCACTTACCATCGCACTGGGATTCGGTAATCTTCAAGCATTGTTGAAGGCGAAAAGGAGTCATGATTGCAGACTTGGACTTTTCAACAAGGTCCTCTTAAATTCCTCATATCAACCATAAATCAATGTCGGGACATGATTCGACAAACCAGCAAGTAGATCCAGCTTTTCTCTGCCGCTAAGTTTGCTGGTGAGGATCATTTCGCCTGTACCTCGTGCGCCGTATTTTCCGTTGCGCAACACCATTGCGCGGACGGTTGTAGGTCTCTCTCCGTTTTCATCTCTGATTCCATGGTGTTTTTTCCTAGAGGCGACGGTCCTAGGTCCAACAGGAATAAGAGAGCGCGACTTCGACGGGATTACCGCCGAACTGATAGGTCCCCTCGCTGGTGGCATTCTGGGAGAGATAAGTTAGATATGATTGTGGCTGTACATGCCGTCAAATCTGTCCTCTACCTTGGTTACTGCTCGTGAAATATCAACTTGTCTTGTCTTGTCTTGTCAATGATACGTTTTCCCAGTCGTTTAGCGCTCTCCGTATCTGCTCACTCGACAGCTGGATGACTCTCGCATCAATTGCCATGGTCATTGACTCAAGACGATGTTAAACCTCTCTTGTGGCCTCTTTTCTTCATTCTCCCTTCTCATTTTTTCTAAATTTTATTTGCCTTGATGGCCTCCTTTATTCTCGAAGGCGAGGACTACATGGTAGACATGCGTTAACTATTGACATTTCGCTTCAGTGGAGGACAACTCCCCTTTGATTTCTTATGCCCCGGATGGCGCCTGGCTTGATACTCCTTCCATCGATACACTAGCTGCAGTGAGTTGCTTCTTTCCCGGTTTTCGTTCTCTTATACTCCCTAGTCATATTCAGGTGGATCCTTGCACGCTGCATCTCAACTAGGCGCAACGGCGACGATCAGCTTCCATGGTATTGAGTGTTTTCAGATTTAACAGCGCCCGCCAAATCGACTCAACCAGAGGTTGTTATAAGGAACTGGGATAACTTTTTTTGGCGGGCACCGATCAAATTATGGAACATTTTCAATCTCTGTCGATGGTCAGACAGCTACTTCTGGGAACGCCAATAGTGTCCAGAACACCACCAATCAGGAACTTGGTTCTGCTTTAAATCTTGCAAACGGTTTTCATACTGCAGTTCTGATGAATACAGGCGGCGCCCCAATCGACATTGACTACATTAATGTAGAAATTCAGCCTTCCCCATCGAGGTGAGCTTGACAGGCTCTTATCAGGCTTGGTTGAGCTGATTGCATCTATAGTATAAACGTTACTTCAATCACGATTGACGATGTTGACTCAAGGATTCAGTATCTACCTTCTGCCTCTGCGTGGAATTTGACTCAAAACCAGATGTATCTCGACGGTACTCTGCAGTGCGTAGTATTCTGTTCGTTTCTCCAAGATTAATTCAGTAGTATTTGTTTAGTTTCACGAACGTGGTAGGTGCATCTGCCTCTCTTTCCTTCAATGGCGATGCCGTGGCCGTGTATGGAACAACGGCCCCGGACCATGCAGACGTCCAAATAACGCTAGATAACTACACAACCTCTTTTACGGGTGGGGCGGACGGGTTTGTGTCACAGCTTCATACACGGGTGCCGTTCTATTTTAAAATGCTCAAGCGTACTCGAGCTAACACATGCCCTTTAAGGTCCTGCTGGTTCGATCCTTTCTATGAGAACGAAGCACATATTAAAAGAAATTTATAGTATTACGCCAATAACTTAAGCTCAGATCCTCACACTCTCTCAATGACTTCGACCGGGGAAGGAGGTCCATTCATAGATATTGATGCAATAACCATTTACTCGTCCGGTACCTCTTCCAGCTCAAGTTCCAGCGGGCCTGGCTCAGACTCGCCTGAAGGAAGTCCATCAACCAATCCAACCCAGTCAGTCCAACCTCGTTTCCGCCGCTTATCACTAACATAATACTAGGCTGTCACAAACAGGTTCCAAAGTTCCAATAACTCCCATCATAGGCGGCTTGATTGGAGGTATTGGTGTGGTACTTGTCCTGGTCTTTTTCTTTCTGCAGTATCGCAGACGCAGACGTCGCACGGGAAACACGCTTGTTAGCCAACACCGACCGACATCACCCAGGACGCCTGAGCTTCCTATGCAAGATGTGAGCGTCATGGAAGCTGGTCTCTCTCAGGCAGAAGTACAAACGAGATATCCCAATACCACGTACATACCTGCACGTGCACGTGGCTTAGCACCGAATATCCCCAACAAAAGAGAAACGATGCATTCAATCGCTCCCAGCTATTACAGCGATCCTACGTACGCCAGCGAAATGTCATCGCCTCAATCTCTAACGGGACTCCTACCACCTTTACCCACAAGTCCTGCCCGTTTAGCATCACCATCAAGATATGCCTCCGAGGTGCCCAGAAGTTTAGATCCAGCGACGGTGCGTCCCCATGTGCACCATCTATCTATCTACCCCGCCTAAGAATCTGTCATTGAATACACATGATGTAGATGGGAGTCAATGTCAGCTCAATGCGACCAAACCGAAGACCACCACCTCTGAATACTGGATATTGAGTAATGGATGGAAAGTGCTTTTGGTGGAAGCGGACTGCCTATTTATGTTGAGGTTGTTATGACGTCTTGAATATATTGTTCTTTAATACTTTTACGCACTGACCAAGTATTGCAGCCACTTGGAAACAGAATCAGTGATTTGAAGTCCGATGTCAACTGATGTATATGGTCGTGACAACATTTTAGTCGTTCCTTTCTTCATCCCACCACAAGCTTTCTCGTCTTCCTTTCCTCAGCGCCTTTCTTTGGGTCGAGCTGTGCTCGTTGACTGCTCTTTCATTCATTTCTAGTCGTCTTTCCTCCATTCTTTGAAGCAAGTCTTCTCCTGTCTTCCTCTTCCCTTAGCTGGTCTTATCTCGATTCTCCACGTTACACGCATTCTTTCTACACCTTCAAAGCTATGGGAAATCTTATTTGGCACGAATATGCTCGCCTTCCCTCTATTACTGCCAGTGTTTGTGAGTTGCGCAGTACAAACTGAGGTCCACTCCGTCAATTTGACTCGTATCCCATATAAGATGCTGTCTGGGCTTCCTTCTTCGGACTCATGTATCGCAAATTCTTTTGGGACTTCGTTGGAGGAACTTTGCGTAATCCTGGAGGACTTCAGTGCGTCTCCACAACAGACATTACCGATCATGAGCTTAACCTTAGATAGACCTGGGCCAAATGCAGCTGTTTTCGTTACGATCATAGTCAAGGCTCCCATCATTCAGATCCTTGCCATGTTACTCGGGATGTTCATGATTGCACTTGAGTTTCCCATTCCTCCGCTCCGAAAGCTTGCAATACATCGCAGCATTGTTTTACGAATTATCCTGCTATTGTTCCAATCATTTTTGACAATATTATTCTATCAGGTGAGCATGCCTGGCTGAAATTTTTGTTTTTGGTTCTCACATCCAGTAGGGCACGAACGCTGCGATTTGGTCATTCATAGCAGCGTTGTGTTATATGCGTGCCCAAATTCTTGGAGAAACAATGGCTATAGCCAAAGAGAATAGGGGCAAGGATGGAGGGGCTTAAAGACATGATGCTCCGGCCCAGTCACCAAGAAAGTCTTGCATGGATGGGCTGGATCTATCACCTCCACTCCTTTATTAATTTACAGATGCGGTGTCGTGTTTTGCTTCGCGGGCGAAAATTTGCTCGTGAGATGATCCTTTTTAACACTACTTACATAGTTCGTGTCTTTCATGTACCCAAGTTAGTTGCGCTGTTGCAATTTGAGGAATTTGGAGCGGGTTGGTGCTTGACCAAAATTTTCTCACGATCACTAACTATAGTAAGTTCATAATTTCTTTATTACCTCCATCCCAACAATGACTTCAACCGATGCTCTGCTCACTCTCCGACAAGCTATCAAGTCCAAGGAACCTATAACATATGCCGACGATAACGGACCGTCTTCGTCCTTGCTCAACGCCTCCCATCTTGTCGTTTCTTCTGTTTCTTTGCCCAAATCAAGCCCCACACGATATCTGAAGACAGGCGTAACTACCGCCGCTGGGTCATCCGATTTCTTTTCTGTAGAAGCCGTGTACCTTGCATGGCTACTTCGCGATGCTGGCGGTGCAGAATACATGAAGCAGGCGCGAGAGAACGGTCTGGCTGTGGGGTTTGTCAGTGTAACAGAGAGGAAGAACGTTGTTGACTGGTTAGAAGGACGGACGTATGAAAATCCAAGGATTGTGCCTCTTCCTTGTCGGTAATTCTCTTCATTAGTCAAGGCCATTTGCATTGATAGTTTCAAATAAAGCGGACTCGATGACTCCACCAGGGAGCCCTGGGGCTGTTCCATCGGTCCCTCGCAAAGCACACGGAGACGCTACGACCTCGTCACCATCCAAGCGACGCTACGTTGCGGATTCACATGATGTTGAGGCAGTTAAAAAGATAAAGCAGGCAGAAGTTGAACTTCGAGACCGAAATACGGTTCTCCGTGGCATCAAGCCAAATGTAAGTGCCTCTCCACGTCTTGCTCGACATTTCTCATTTTATCAATCTCAAAAAAGAACTTTGCATCTGTACGCACGGTCTATGCTGAAAAGTTAAAGAAAATGAGGGAGACCAGTAGGAGCGGCGCTGCTGCTGCCTCAGTGTCCACAGCAGGTATCGTCTTCAACGACTTTGACAAAAGGAGTTTTCTTAACGATCCCAATCCAGATGCTAAACTACTAGCTCGAAAAGCTCGTACGTGGCTTTATCCTCCGCTAGTCTGACTTTCTAACGTTTTCCTAAGGCAACAATTTCCCTATTATTATTATATCTTCCTCACCAACAGCCCTTATCACGATGCATAACGTTAAACGATTTCTACAAGAGTCGGCGTAATTACAATTTCTATCTACTCTTTCCCAGCGGCTAAACCGTTTTATATAGATTCGAGCCATCCCAAGATGCACGAGCTCGCGCAGCTGCCGAAGGCAACACCCGCCCCGAAGATATGATCCCAATATACCGCAGACGCACTCATATTGACTCCAGTGGCAAGGAGACAGAGTCGCAAGCACGTTACTCCGTCGTTGACAGCGTTGAGGCGCTATCTAAGTTCGGTGCTGACGCCTGGGACCGAGTGGTGTGCGTGATGACGACAGGACAAGCATGGCAGTTCCGGCCATACAAGTGGAGCGAGCCAATACAGTTATTCCATCATGGTCTGTCATTCCTTAGCCTGCGAAATAGCGTTGTGCGAACTTATCACTACCTTAGTTAAAGGCATATATGTTTCTTGGGCCAATGACCCACCGAACACAAAGATTAAGGATTGGAATGTCATGGAACTCAAGGTATGAACGGTTATCTAAAAACACCCCATTGGCCTTTGGCAAGTTAACTGGCTCCTACGCAGATCGACCCACATCGGAGACACGTTGACAAATCCGTTGTAGCGCATTTCTGGAAAACCCTCGACACTTGGATATTGGCCAACAAGCCTTGGTTGATGACATGAGGAACGTGTTACTCAAGTACTCGCTTCCACGCTTGTTATTATGTCCTTACTGTCGTGGAATCTACGTATACTGACGAATCACTGGGGTCGCATTCAGCAAGGAACGCAATAGGATATCCTCTTGTGGCTAAACGAAATGGCGTAAGAGTCCCGTCGTCCGCAAGTCCTCTTGCGAATTTCAGAACAACAGCCTTATGTGTGATGGTGCTGGTTTTTCTGCAGACTGGTTACGCATTGGAACATATTGCATATTTATACACGAGTGATTGACGAAGACAGCTATAGGGCTTTAATTCGAGGCCAACTGTTTTCCTTTCTCTTCCTGAGCATCGAGAACCGGCGCTATTACGTCGCTTGCTGCTCGAATAACTCGTGGACCATCGCGAGGATGACTCCATTCGAACGCTTGCACTATCTTGACCAAAGAGCCTGGATCTCAAACACGCTGAATGTGCACGGTTTCAGTGTCCAATGACCTATTACGCTGCCGAACTTGCGCGAATTTCCATCTGGATTGACCTCTCAGTATATTGACAAAAAGCACATTCGAATAGCATTTACCCGAGGCAAGACTGCGCACCGTTTGCAAAGTTACCACCAGAGGACGGCAATTAATTTCAGGTTCACAACTATGTCAACGAACCTACAGAGATTGGAATAAACCGTAAAGGAGCTGTGTTTGTTGACATCGATTGGATGAAGCCACCGCTCGGGAACAAAGTCATGTGCGTTGTCCCCCAAATATCTCTGAGTCTGTTAGGAGAATGAAAACGAACCCAAACGCAGAGAAGAATGGTCTTACCGGTTGTATCCTGAGAGCGATACGTGTATGATTGGACCTTTTCCCGCCGGGATCGATGATATCATTTTGCCATCTAATGTCTTGATTGGCTTTGAGAGGGGAAGCACATCATCTTCTGCTGGAGCCAAGAATGGGCCATAAACTACCGGATGCAAACGCAGCACTTCCTATAAAGTGTCATTAAACAAATATAAGAACTCTGTAATGCAACACCTGGTGAAGGTCTGACCTTGATAACAGCGACCGTGCAATGCATGTTTTCGAAATGCCGGACTGTTAGTGCATCTCCTGTCTCAGGTTTTCAGCTCAATTCGTAGAGCAAAAAAATGTGATAGAATTAGCCGTTGTCTCGTCAGAGCGAGGGGATGTAGTAAAGGAATACAGAGTACTTAGAAGGGATGTACTTACGGGCTGCGACCATGATTGTTCTGTCACGGATTTCCAGTCAGTACTTGGTGCATCTCTCCATGCCAATTACCTCATATGTACAGAGAGCTTTTCTTCCGAGAGTCGACTCTTGGGGCCTTCTGATAGATTCGTCTTCATTGGTGTAGTAAACAGAAGTCGTCATCTTGACAAAATTTAAGCGTTTGTGTGGTTATCTCATACCTATCACGTCTAAAAAGTCTTTCCCCGTTTCAGCGCCAGCAAGTAATGCAGCAGTTCTCTCCTTGACAAGAGACATCGCGATGCAATCTCCTTCGATGGTTACATTCTTTAAAGGCCTTGGAGCCTACGGGATGGAAGCTTTTGAAGGACACAAAATACACGAACATGCAGAAATCCTATTACTTGTTGTCCGAATATTTGCCCTTTCGAGAGAAGACCGAATGTAATTACTCTACTCGGAAATGAATACCACTTATGACTGGAGGTGATCTAGACTCACAAAAGGCTTTCGTACGCTTGTGGCAGTGGGTTTTTCTCATTGTCAAGCACACCAACTGTCAAAATAATCAGTAGGTCTTAATTATGATGTGCAACTGGCCTACCCGGTATTTGAATCCAACTATCAGAAGTATCCAAGTCAAAACTTATGTAAGTTAGCATGTAGTAAGAGCGTTACCATCCCCAATAGTATCAAGAGCTGCACGAGATATACCATCAGTAACCTCAATTGCTGCCGGCTCTTCAGAGTCTGCAATGAACTGCCGCCACTTTTCACAAAGCTAACTGAAGTGATCAATCTTGATGGCCTTCTGATAGTTATTTACCCGCACATTCTGCGCTTTCCAAAAATGCAGGAATCATTCCGCGGCTTTCAAGGTTGCCAAAAGCTGGAGTGAGAACCTTCCGATGTCGCTTATGATCACTGTATGGGCAACTCAATTAGATGCAAATGGACACTGCAACATGAAGATACCATAGCCTGTCTTGCGCCCAAGCTATTCCTTTACCAAGATAGATACTGCCAAATTCGCGACGAATCTCAGGTTTACGCTATTTCGTACCTGCCGTTTGATAGATGTATTGGAGAGCCTACGATGTGTTCTCATTGTATCAACTTTAATATAATACTATAATACGTGAAAATGCATTACCTTGGAGTCTACAAGTAACAAGCAGTCCTCCTTTGACGTTGATATTGCAAGTAGATACCTATTCCCCGAACTTTGATTACCTACCCCCAAGTGGACCTTGAATCGGTATACAGCACCAAATTGCTCTTGCCATAGGAATTCGAAGTCGCCGACACTGAAGTGATAATCCTCCCACAAGTTTACTGGACAGTAAGTATTCCAAGGTGATCCAGTAAGTGCCTAATCAACTGCGAACCTAGAACTCTCTTAGAAGAAACTGTGGGACCTGAAATAAGAGATATCGACGTCAGTCTTGGTCCTCGGACGAAATTTGAGATGCACAAGCAGAAGAACAATAAAAGGGGGGAGGTAAATTCAGTATGAAATCATGAAAGTCGAAAGGGTGGGGGTAGTAGACAAGCCTGCAATCTCACACTTGAGGGCTGTGCCTTTTGAGGCCACCATCCAAACGCCGAGCACGCATTAGCATCGTCACGGGAAGATCTGACATATTCTAAGGAGCTATTCGAACCCTGTTAACATTTCTTGTGTGGGGGAATCGGTGTTGAGCGCTGAGCCCTGCATTAATGAAGTTCTTCGAGTCAGGCTGGTGATTGATCCCTTCGAGTCTCCATTTGTATCGCGCCACCAGGCATTTGATGCATTCCTCATCAGCATCATTCTGAATTTGGTAGCTTGAATGCCACATAGCTTCACACTGACTCTACTACACTATTCCTAGTACTCTACGTATACGCGAGTTATTTAGAAGCTCGCAACTCGCAGCCCCGCTTTCACAGCCAAGTCAATATCCCGATTGATGGACGTATATCCAGTTGACTGGCAAGGTTCATTACAACATCCTCCGCTATGACGCCCGCAACCTGCAAAAAGAAAAAAGGAAAAGATGCCCTGAGATGTTTCCAACCTACCATTGCATCCCCAAACGAATACATCATGCCGGAAACAGTGAATCCGACGAGCAGCTGGGTATACGACGAAAGCCATGTTCCTTCCTCAAATCCAATGAGCTGAACCACTACCTTACCAATTGACGAAATGTACTAAATGATGCTGAGCAGGGTTTGACGCAACGCAAGAACTACATACTCGTCTCCTCATCTGATGCCATGTCCGACTAGGTAGCATACCAGCCAGTGTTATACAGGATCATTAGAACTGTCGACACACCCCCGAAGATTCCGCACGGTATACGAATCGCTCCATTTTCCATAGGGATCGGGCCAGTCGCCGGACGTCGAGAAGCCGAGCGCTACACTTACAATGCTAATCTGATAGTACTGCAAACGTACACCAGCGAACGACGTCGACATTCACGACGATGTAAGGCAGCGAAAATGAAGTCCCTGGGATGTAACTGACGCATTCTGAAGCTCCGTTGCTGAGGCAGAAGACAATGAGCTTGTGTGGATGAAGGTCTGCGCAGCCTCTGTGATCAAGAAACATCCAACTGCACGTAGAATGCGTGAAATGAAGAAATTTCGTTTTGTCATCTTTGGCTAGTAAAGAACGTAGCGAGCCTATCATTGTCGTGAGCTACGAATGAATAAACGGGAGACTACAAAGTGAACGAACTCGATAATTCCAACAAATGCTACGAGGGGAATGTATCACACATGCTGCCCAGTATACTCTTTTCAAAAGCGGGTAGGAGTAAGGTTCACCTTGATCCGTGGAATGAGATAATGTCTAATAGGCTCCACCAAGAGAAGGAGATGCATAGCCGTGAAAAATTGGCCGCCAATTGTTGAGCCCATAGAGTAGTCCTGTAATTTATCTCCTGTGATATATTGAAGACCTGTGTAACAGAGGAAAGCAAAGGCAGCGAAGAAGGCGATACGTGTCCTTTTGCACAAGCCTAAGGCTAAAACAAAGGCAAAAAGGATGTCAGGCAGAACAAGAAGCGTCACGAATGGGAAAGGCGGTTGCTCGACAAAAGATATTTTAATGGCGGCGTCGACGCGAAGAGTCAAGACAGCCTCGAGGTCAAATTACTGCTGCTACATTAACTGGTTGCGTGAGAACATCAATCTTTGTTTGAAACAGAAGACAGAAGCGCTTGGAATCCACGTTGAGGACCGGGGGCACACGAACCTGACCAATATTAATGATATGATCCATCTGGTCTTCATTTTGGAACAACGACCACCCTGTCGGATCCTGGGAAGCAGGAAAGCCGTTGTTGGTTGTAGAACATCATTGAGGCGGCATGTAACGAGTACAATGGCCGTTGAATGTATTTAGCTTACAACGGTGACGATGTTGGCAATTATAAATAGTACCAAGTAAGTACTTGATTGATGAACGTTAACGATGAGATCAATACTTCGACCTCTTCCCACTATCATGTCTGCCTCTGAAATCATTCGTTCCGTATCTAAAAAGTTCATAGATGCTCGCGATTCTGGAGAGCTTTTCTTTTTCTCGTCAACTACATGGAAACATGAAGAGATAGGAGTGGAAGTATGTACGTTCATGCTGTCCATTGCTGCTTTTTGCGTGTTGAGCCGTCTAGTTTGAGATTAGACTTTGTCCAGCACTACAGAAGAAACCTACCATGGACGACAAGTCAACAACCAAGACAGATGGAAAGGTTCCGGTAGACGCGTTAGCTCCTCCGTATAACCCCAGTCTCCACGTTGGAGATCTACAAGACGATGATGGGACAAAGTATGCTGTATTGGTGCGCGATCTGCATTGCTCTGAATTATCTTGTATTTACTTTGTGTATACCAGCTGAACAAGTTTTCCCTAGTGCCTGACCATTTTTTGCTCGTGACAGAAGGTCTGCACATTCACTTAATCTAAAAGAAAATCGAGTTTCATCGCCAGTTGCACAGCCTTTCAATCACAAGCTTCTCCTCTCATGCCTACCGATCTTAAACAGGCCTACTTACTACTCGTCGCCGCCCGTAAAGTAGGCAAACGCTACTTTGCGTTCTATAACTGTACGGCAAATTTTGAATGGTTCGCTTCCCCCTTAACTTTCTCCATCAGGTGGAGATTACAGTGGTGCAAGTCAACCCAGAAAGCATATTCAATTCATCCCAGTAGATGATTACGATAGCCCACCCATAGAATCGCTTGCCAGGGCAGCGAGCTTAGAGATTCCAGGTAAGTTCTGTATTCCATGGTTGTAAGGGTGTATCTTCTAAAAGGCGAGTATCAGACAAACCCTTTTCACTGACGAGGCTTTCCTACGCCAACCATGTCTTCCGTTTGCCCACCCAACTCACTTCGTCTACGCCAGACAAGATCGAAGAAAAACTGGCTATGGTGTTCCTATCACTTCTGGATCTTGCGGTGTCAACTATCCGTCACGATCCCGACTACCTCCCTGGAAAACCATCGTATAACGTGTTGATCACGCTCGAACATATTCATCTGATTCCTAGAAAACAAGACGTATATGTCATTCCAGAGACGGAGATGAAAGTGAACATCAATGCTTTAGGATTCGCAGGGATGTTGCTGGTAAAAAGTGAGGAGGAATTGGAGGCGCTTAAGAAAGAAAGCGTTGGAAAGATATTGCGGGCTGTGGGGTTGGGAAGTGTACATGATATTCAAGTTGCAGATACTGCTGCTGAAGCGGAGGATTAAGGTCATCGAAATCTAATCTAATCTATAGTAGGCTCTGTTTGGCTTTGTGTAAATCGGAATGACGCCACCACTTTAGCATGAGTACTCCTGTTACAGCATGCCTGCCATAGACAATGAAGGTGTGCGCGAAATTCTTTAAACGAAACTTTTAAAGCTCAATCAAGGTATTAGCATGGCAATCGACACCGACATACCACCTATTGGCCGCCTCCTCATCGCCCCTCCCGCCAAGGTGCATGAGTCGGCCGCAATGTTTTGTCTTTTTTTTCTGCTCTAATGCGACAGTAATATATGCTAGGCAAAAGTTAAAGACTCCTATGATCGCAGGAAGCGTTTGTGGCGGTGTTATTGGCATTGCCTGGATCATTGGCTTCACAATCTATTTCCGCAAACGATACAGGCGAAAGATGCTGAAACGAAGGATTGCACAAGGCAAGGCTGTGCAGAAAGTGAAGCCCTCAAAGATTCCAGATGAAAGGATTATAGTTCCTCCAGACCCTGCGGTTCTCTTTGGATATTGCCCTCCTGGAGAGCATGCCCTCAGAGTGGAGTCGGTGGAGAAGGAGCAGACAGATTCAAGGAGTGATTCAAACAGAAACGGAACAGTCACTCCTCTGGATGATGTGCCATACGCGACTATCCTTACAGCTTCAGAAGAGAGGCTTATTTCACGCGAAAGTTAGACGCACGGTTCCATTTTACCAGTACAACAAAGGTGGTATATATCGGTTCGCTATCTTTACATTGATACTAGATACTTGAATCACGATTCGCTGATATCATGTCACTAATCACAGAATGCTCCATGGCTCGCAGGCTGTAAAAGGATTGTTCAGTCTAGTTATATCTTGGTAATGAACCAGGATGCGTACAGCAACGTCCCGAGCGTATCTCAGTAAAACTCCACGTTTAACATTGAACTCGCCCTTGTTAGAAGCCTCCCATGCTTGTTTTCGAAGCGCTTGTTCTTCCTCACTGACGAGCCAATCAATGGTTCGTTGTTCCGCGTCTATGACGATACGGTCTCCATCTTGAACAAGAGCAATAGGTCCGCCAACGCGAGCCTCTGGCACAACATGACCGATGATGAAGCCTCGGCTTGCTCCAGAGAACCGACCATCAGTGATCAGAGCAGTGGAATTAGCGAGTCCTGCGCCAGCGATAGCCCCTGTTGGACCTAACACGCAGTTAGTCGAACTTTAAGCATGCTGAAAAGATGTAACAGCCTCCTACCCAACATTTCGGGCATTCCCGGTGCTCCTTTGGGTCCTTGGTATCTGAATATAAGAACGGTTCCAGGCTTTATTTCTCCTGCTTCCAGTGCAGGATAGAACCCTTCAAGACTGTTCGCATTTTAGCAAAGTTGTTTTGGAACTAAGCGCTACTGACCTATCAAAGCATCTTGCTACACCCTAAAATTCCGCGGTCAATCTCCTAAGAGTTCAAGGATTTTTTATGTCACGTACTTCGAAGCGTGAACCCTCTTTCCCTGTCAACTTGGCGACGGCGGTCCCTGGAGCAAGGTTTCCTCGTAGAATAGTCAGATGACCCATGGGCTTGATAGGTTTATTCAGAGGACGCAATACATCTTGCTGGTCAAATTCAAGGTCAGGTACGTCCTCGAGATTCTCTGCTAGCGTTTTGCCTGTGACAGTGAGTTGGCTGCCGTCAATAAGATCGGTGTTTTTCAATAAGTATTTGAGAATCGCTGGGATTCCTCCAATGCGGTGGATGTCCTCCATATAATATTTTCCAGATGGCCTGTGGAAATGAGCTGTTGTTTCCATTGTAAAAATATTTTTACGCACTTCAAGTCAGCTAGATAAGGTGTCTTGTCACCAATGATCTGGAAATCATCAATAGTGAGCTCTATGTCGGCGGCCCTTGCCATTGCCAGTAGATGAAGAACCTTGATCACAATGAGACACGGAGTAGCTTGTCAAAAGATCCAGGTCTTACCGCATTCGTGGAACCGCCGAGAACTGTGATAATGACGATCGCGTTTAAGAAGGATTGACGGGTTAAGATATCTCTGCGCATCTTAAGCCAACGTCTTCAGACGAAAGTTATGTGCAGGTGTCTGACCTCGGTTTAATATCCAACTCTAGTAAACGCTTGAGGTATCTAGCAGCTTTGATACACTCCTGCTGTTTTTCTAAGTTCATATTAAAATCAAATTTTCATGGAGAATAACGAGAAACATATTACCAGGATATATAGCAGGTAAACTCGAAGAGTACGGGAGAGACATGCCAAGAACCTAGAACAAATCGTGAGCGGGCGGGCACCAATGCTGGATCGTACAAACCTCCAAGGCAGAGCTCATGGTGTTGGCAGTGTACATACCACCGCAAGCACCAGCCCCAGGGCAAGCATGTCGAACCACGTCAAATCTTTCTTCATCATTAATCATTCCAACCGTGTATGCACCTAGGTATGAACCAGTCAAGCTCACGGAGCAATGCATCTATAAGAGAACACACCATAGGACTCAAATGCGTCAGAGATGTTCACAGTCCCTCCTTTCTTATAGCCCATCGACGGACAATCTATCATCAGATCCCAGGTTCAGGCGACTAGCGTGTAATGTTATAAGAGATTATACTCACCCACATGCCTTGTGCCCGCCTGGATGGTGCCGCCATAAACGATGATTGTAGGGCGATTATGGCGGGCAGCAGCCATGAAACATCCTGGCATGTTTTTATCACATCCAGGTATCGAGATGTTTCCATCATAATGTTGAGCCTAAAATGTACCGTAAGGTTGGGAAGGGTCCATAAGGAGGTCTAACACACCATCACAACCTGCGAAAGACATGTCAGAGTCAATAATGAGATAGTAAAGCCAGGAGCCAACAGATTCGATGGAGTCTGCAATTAAATCGCGACTCGGAAGGCTAGAGGAGACTATAAAGCTTCAAATATAGAACGTCGCTGAGTCGACATACGAATAACGCATTCCTGTATCACGCGAGATTAATGTATAGTCATGTTTCAGGACCCATTAAGCATGCATACCGTCTGTGCCCATCGTAATCGCGTCACTTGTGCAAGTTAGGAAACGCAATGATTTAGATGTAGAGACACCATACCTAACACCTATGGTATTAAAGATGAGCCCAACCATGTCTTCATCTTTGCATCCTTCTTTAGCCTTCGTCGCGAGATCGAGCTAGTGAAAGCTTAAAAGGATCGGTAGTCACGGAGAGGATGTGCACTAACCAAGTGCGAGTTGCATGGGTTCCCTGTAAGACGAATGAATGAATAAAGATCTATCGGTTTAGGGCTCTACCTACCTTCCCACCAGATCGGAGAGATTCCAATCTATCCGGACCGTGTAAGCGCGCAATCTAACTCAAGAATCGGCAGGTACCGACCTGCGGCTTGTTCATATCGTCTTCAGTCAAACCCACCGCATATACTTGGACCTATAGTTAACATACGGCAGCAAGATAAGAACTCCATTACTCACACATCGCCTGAGCCCCTCCCCTCATCTTGTTCTGCGTCAATTGGGCAGAAATCTTGTTGAGCTGTGCCTTGCCATTTCCTGAAGAGGATTTGGGTACAGTATGACTGACAAATGTCAGTCTCTCAGGTGCATCAAGGATCGGTATGGAGGGCTGACATTTGCACGTCTCCAGACGACATTACGAGGGATGTTTAGAATGTGGGAGGCAGAAAGAGCTTGGGAGAGCTTGGGATATCATACTATTCCATAACCGGACGGACCGCTTTGTGCCGGCGGAAGAAATCAGGAATGTGGGGTCAGCCAATCAGGTTAACCTGATTTTATGGATAAATAATGGTCACACATGTTTAGTCAAGCCCCACAGTTTCACAAAGCTGGCTCCTAGATCGTATTTATTTCCAACGTCCATAGTAATATGCGGCATCGTAGTTGTGCTATGATTAAAAGTCGAAACCCTCCTTCCGAAAAACCTCGATCTTGCTCTTGACTTCTGGTTTGGCGAGTTCAGCCAGGTCAGGTCGATCCTGTCTAGCATCAGCAAAACAAAGGAAGAGAAGACAATACGAGAGACTTTACCATCGCTATGAGTGCCCTGCGGAGAGTGTACCAAAGCTGATCGCTGGTGTCTCCGTTGGTAGACTCTTGCAAGTTTAGGGCGCTTAGGAAATGCTCTGCAGCTTCTTTGTGTGCACCAATATTCATACCTGAGAACACGAGTCAAACGTGCGTCGGAAGTGAGAAAAAGAACGGTAAAACATACAGGCTACCCCGACATTATAGATTGCGCGAGTGTAGGTTGGTCGAAGTTGCAGAGCCTCCTGATATGCTCCTAAGGCCTCTTCAGGTTTATTTCCGTTGGAGAGGCAACTGCCGAGCCGATTCCAGAGGATATAATCCTGCGGAAGATTAAGAACATTCCCGTCCAACTGGGTATAGTCATACCTTCGGTCGCGCCGATAATGCACTTTCAAAGCAATCTTTGGCCCTATCGTACTCGCCATTTGTGTAAAACAAGACTCCTAAGCCAATCTGCACGTCGGGGTCAAGCACGCCTCCAGCATGTTGTGAACGGGCCAGTGTCAGGAATAGTTCGGTGATACGGTTATGTGTATCCCATGAAGAATGAGTTGCCATCGCATCGATGGTAGACTGTGGGACTTCCAGAGATGGGTATCGGGCTCTCAGCCAGCGAAGAAGCATAGTATGGGATGCACGATCGTAGGATTCATTCGTAAATGATATGGCAAGGGACTGCAGCGACACCCTCATAAGTAAAAGCTAAAATATATCTTCGATGAACTTACCAGCATGCCAGCCCCATCGGCGTGAGCTTCCTCTGCTCGTTTCACGCCTTCCATGAGGGATCTCATTCCGGCGTCCTCACGCTCGTCCATAACGCGAGTTTCACCAAGCAAGATCCATGCTTCGTAGCCACCTTCTCCCAGCTGACCCTTTTGAATCGCTGCTTCGAGCAGAAGGGCGGCTTCTGACAATGAACCGTTCTGCTCAAGCAGAGCCTTGGCATCATCCAAGAATGAGCGCGTTATTGTGGGGTCCATGTATTTGTTGTCCTTTTCTGTGCGGAGTTTTAGCATACTGCTCCCATGCAGCAATGGAAGACAAACCGAAGACATATTCTCCCAAAATGGGAATGCCCTCTGGATCGAACTTCAAGGCGGGTTCCGCTTTGCTTGATTCATAATCACCCAGACCACTTTCCCAAGCATTTTGTATTGAAACGCCATAGTCGTCGTCCAGCTCGTTTCTTTGATCGGACATCATCTGGTTAAATTCAGCTTCCCATTTGGCCATCTCTTCCTGTGGTGGAGGCAGATCCGAGTTTTGAAGCTGATCCCAAACTCTGAGAGATGATTTAGATGCATCCAGGAAATACAAATCAAACACTTGCTGTTTAAAGCCTGTTGCACTGACGCCCTCTAGAGAGGCGTTTGCCATTGCATCTTCTAAACTGGTGGCATCGTCTGACACCTCGACGATTCCCGATGTTGTTTCTTGAGAAGGCAGAGAAGCATCGATTTGGGCAAATGCTGCTTCAAAGTCTACATCTCGAGCTTTGCCTTTGCCTTTGTCGATAGCATGCGTGGTATTGAAAGCCGGCTGCATATTGAACCCATAACCCATCTCCCTAGGAAACGATTGTCCATAGACGCCTACAGGGCTCATGTACGTTCCGCGTTGTGCGTCTGCACAATTAAGTTAGGAGCCGATCCAGTTCGAAGGAGGAATGCGCACAGTCAGAGGAGGCACTCATTGCGTGCTGCGGCTGAGATGGAGCAGAATGCACTTGAGAGGAGGCATTGAATTCCGTAGCCCATAAAGCTTGCGCCTGAGATTCTTCAAGCGGGCGATTCACATACTGGTGCTGCGATTGTTCGAGGACCCAAGGCTGGTTTGGAGCCCCCCCACCAATACTACCCATCTTCGACAATTCAGGTGCATAAGAGGGCATGAAGGAAGGGGGTGGAACTATATTCTGAGAGTTCCCAGCGAAAAATTGACGGGCAAGAGCTGCATCCTGTTGATTGGTCGCTAAAGGAGCAGACGACGGAAGTTGGTGAAGCTATCGTAAAGGAACGTTAGAAACTAAATGGTCCTAACAAAAAATTGGCAACTGACCCTAGCAGAGGATGGGCCTGCAGATCTGTCCTATAGTGAATGTCAAAGAGTGAACGAAACACACGAGAAAAACAATTGACCTGTTGCAGGCTGCGGTCTCCTTCGGTATGTTTGAGGACCTGGGAGAGTGGATTGGAGGGAACAGCGCATTCCGAGCCAGAAATGAGGCCTTGGAACGACATTGTGGAGGAAAGAGATGTTGTGGATTAGAAATGCAAACTCGGTGCTCAATTGCACTTCGGCCCGGTCGATTTCAATCATGCACATGTTATCAAGATTCTAAAGTACAATCATACTACAATCATTGTCTGGCCCCCCATGCCCATGGACTATGTTGCGCACCCGCCTCCGTTGCCAACCGTTCATAATCCCTTGCAAACGTGTTTGTATGGTTTAAGTGGTGGTTTCTACCTCCGATTGCTTCCCCACACTCGGGGCATCGCGCCTCTTCCATAGCGCCACCACACTAAATTAATAAGAATGATGAGTTGGCCAACTTGAAAGTGCAATACCTTCAGACATACTTCGGTTATAACAAATGTGTGCCCGTTTGGACAATTGTAGAAATGGCCGCTATGTGCTGTAGAATGAAAGTTATAGCAAGCCCTCCATATCTAGAAAGAATCTACACACTGAAATCCAAAGCCTTGACGACGTTCATCTTCTCATCCATGGAGACCGCCTCGTAGAATGTTTCGAAGCGAATGCTTTTCTCAAGCACCTTCCATTCTTCGAGGATTGCAAGTGCCGTGTCGATGAAATTCTGGCGTATCCAATCTTTCTTATCGCCTGGAAGGATCCTCTCGTGGTCTCTAGTAATCTTCTGAATGTCTTTGGTAATCTTTCGCATGCCTTCCAAAGCCCTGTCGGCAAGTTTCTCGCGACAATCCTTGACGGTTCCGCTCTCCTGTGCTAGCATGTAGTCGAGGCGATGCTGCTCAAGTTCAATACGCATACCCCACAATTGAGATATGGTCATTTGACGACGCGATTCGGAGCCCTCTGCGATTTCTAGGGCAATTCTCGCATCTCGACCGCAACCTTGCAACAGAAAAGAGGTGAATCGGGCCCACATCAGCAACTGTTGTTGCCCATAATTGGGATTTTTGCCTGCAGAACGCAACCACGAACACGTCAGGTCGAAGAGCACCAACCGTATTTGAATAGTTGTCCAAAATGCTTCGACTAAAAACCGCTTATCGCCACGAGGCTGCGGTTGGCCAACTTTCCTCCTGGCCATCTGCATTGCAAATTGATTTGGGTTCCTTGGTGCTCGAGAAGGGTCTGTAAGAGCAAGGTTCAACTCTTTCTCCACTATGTATGACCAAGACGCCTCCCAAGCCTTGGTATGCGGAGGACGCATCGTAGCAACCTTCATAGCATTATCGTAAAGCCGTATTAGAGGCTGCACTACTTTCTTCCATGCGGTAGCAACGCTGGGTGAAATGAGGAAGAGACTCTCCTCGTCGGGTTGCAGAGTCCTTGTAGGCAAAGGATTTCCCGACTTGTCGGACAAGCAGCCCTTCTGAGCTTTCGCGCAAGCCTTTCGAGCTTTTTCACCTGCAGCGGCGGTTACGACTTCTGCCTTAACAGTAGACGCCAAACCAGCCAATTTGGCCTCTAGCTCCGGCTTCGAAATTTTATCCATCAAACCCCGGAAAGCTTCCAACTGGGCCGACATCCGAGATATAACGTTCCTCTCTAGAATATCGAGGTCGGCAGATTTAAAAACACGCCCATAGCGCGGGGACGTGATTGCTGAACGGCAAGTAGGGCAAACAGGAGGTTTCTTCCTTTCCCCGTGGGCGGTCTCGCTGACAGGAGCCTTTAGGTCGTCCCAATCTCCGTTACTCCGCTGGGTGTAGTAGTCGCCCAAGCCGCAGATGCCATCCAGTGTTTCGACGGTGAATACGTGTCCACATTTCGGCAATGTGATGAGCATTTCATCTAGGGAATCCGTATCTTCATCAGTATTGACATCCGCCAGTGTACGCCCCAAGATTAAGTCGACCTCCCGTTCTTTGGCATCCGGAGTGGCACATCGTGGGCAGATCTGAATGGTGCAGTTTTCTCCACAAACTGAAAATAGATTCATCATTATCAGCAAATAATCGTGTCGTGAGCTAGGTAGGAATAACCTGAAGGACAGCGGTGATTGCATTGTAATCTTTTTTCACATCGTTTGTCACAAGGTAGTCGGGCGCAGGCCTGCAACAACGGGTCAGCAGTCACAAGGTAAACAAGGATGTCTATCACTCACAGATCCGCACGGTAATGAACACACAAAGTGGGTACATTCCCTGTAATCCTTGTGAATATATGGAGAACGCTGAAAAGGGACTATATTCACCAAGTGCAAGGTTCCTGACAAGGCGAGCATGGGGAGGAACAATACTCCTTGCAACGGGTATGTGCGCACTCCTGGCGACATGGCTCCTTGCAATTAGAGATGCATTGGTGGTCTTGTGAGCAGGAGCCACTGCAAACGTGGGCACAGTGGAGGATCTTGCGACATGGATGTTGGATATGAGAGGTTCTCTGGATAGAAGCGTTCGGCACCAGCGCGGTGTTCACGCTTTGACACTCATGACAATTGGACTGGCAAGTTCTTCCGCAGCATAGCATGTAACCTTCGCATGATTTAATGCATTTGAACAGGGAAGGGTCGCTGGAGCAGCGCATCTGTGCACTGTGCTCGCAGGTTGGAAGTTGTTTGTTAACTAGGACATCACAAAAGACATCCTCAGGCTTGTCCAGCATGTAGCTAAGATTGATTATGAGCACATGATAGAGTGCTTGCGATGTGGCACCAGGCTTACCATGGGGTAGTTGCGCTTATATGTCCACATGGAAGTTCGACATCAGGAACTCCGAAAGTGCAAGAACCGCAAGGTTCAGCACATAGTTTATTGCACGGATGTCGCCTTTCACAAAGTCGTCTGCAAATCTGATCACATACAACTGCCAAATGACCAGGGTCATCTGGATGGCACTTATCGTCGATGTTCATTAGACCAAACAATAAGCAGATAGTAATTGTACTATACCTTGTACGGGCACTTGTGTCCACATCGAAGCCGTGCGTCACAGGCCCTCAGACATCCGCCTAACGTCAAGTGTAACGTCAATAACAGCAATAAAGAAGAGCAGCAGTACGACAGACCATCTGGGGCTATTTCTTGCAACCGACCAGGCTCAGAGATGTAATTGACCACATCTTGGTGACGATGGCAGATGATCGGAAATCCTGTTCCAAGGCATTGCTCCTTTTCGAGGTCGTCAATTACCCCTCGCCACATGTTGCTTCTTGTAGCTAATTGAGGAGCATTCCCAAGGATGTATAAACCTTCTTTTGCACGGGATAAAGAAACTGCGGTATGACTGGTTAACGTTGCGACTGTCTCATCGTTAGACTGTACTCACCATTGCTACGATTATCGGACTGCAACGGATATAGGCAATTAGTCTGCCCTGAGTCGAAAGTTCAAAGGGGCAAAATCATACCTTCAAAAATCCAATTGTCGGCCCGTGTCGTGAGACGTTATCCTCCAGATTGCCAGCGTTTCTCACGAGAGACAGTATAATGATCTGCCGAGAACTGAGTAGGAACGCCAGATTTAAATGTCCATCAAAGCAACTTACCCTAGCCTCCTCTCCCTGGTAGTTATCAATTGTTCGAAGGCGAACCTGCTCTCCTGTGAGCCAACGCATACCTCATAGACCGGTCTCTCATACTGACCCTCTTTGCGACCTTGACAGTTTCAACATAGGTATTATCAATCAACTCTTCTTCGCTTTCCCGATCGGCTAGCTCAGTCTGATCTCGCTCGTCGATGACTACAGCGACGAGATCGGAAAGGGCGTCTCGCACACGAGCAAGTTGCCCGAGATAGGCACATAGGACAACAATATCTCCTTCATGAGAATAGCATCCCTGTCTGAGTTAATGTCGGGTATAACCACACAAAGTTGAAGCTTGATACAACTGCCAGTAGCTTACCGTAGCAGATACAACACCAAATCCCTAATCATTTCCACCTTTTTCTGATGTTAACGAGATTGTTATCAAGTCAAGAGAATTGAGATTACCTCATAAGTGTTGTATTTACTCGATGACTCGTCTTCCTTTCCGTTCTCGTGGTGATCATGAGATAAAAAGAAGACGTTTTTCGCTAAGCCTCGAACATCATGATAGCCCTTCACAATGTCATGGTCAATGAGATTGGGATATAGTGTGGTCCTTAAGTCAATTGCAGTAAATAAAAAAGGACACGACGAGTTATAGCATTGCTTGCCTTATGAGGTTTGAGATTGACGGCCGCATTCGGCGCTGAACATCTATCTGAGACATTGGAAATCCGGATGATGAGAGTCGCTCCATTAGTGACATATCAAACTTATAGATTTTGTTCCCCTGCTTGCTGTCTACGGAAAGACCTAGAAAGACATTGGTGAACGAATTCTTCTTAAAAAGCAACGATACATACTATAATTGTTCAGGGTTGGGCGCAGTTGAAGGGGATCCCCAATCAATATAATATGTTCGATAGAGGGAACCAGACTACCCAGAATATGCGCTTCAAGGACTTGGCCTGCCTCTTCGACAAGCATGATGCGAGGGCCAAGACCCTGAGTGCGAACAATCAGCTGACGGCCATTCATCGAGGCACAGAACGAAGGGCAACAGACCTTAAGCAATGATGTGAGTTTTGCCGCACCTTCATAAGATACAAATCAGGGAGTAGTTTATCTTACCATTCGGAAAACTTACCAGTAGTTGTGCATCCGATAATGTCAACACCGGCAAGAAGTTGGCGGCGAGCCTGCATATGACAAAGAGTTGGATCAAATCTGACGAACAGAAGATGGTCTGCATACCTCATCCTTGCCCTCATTGCTTACATTAAGGGCATCTTTGTATCTATTTCGAAGGCGCTCAAAATCCTCAAGTTTATTCTGGTAATTTTCTTCGCGAACAAGCTGGTTCCAGTATGCGTGCAGGGTCCTGCGTTCAGTTGCAGAAAATGTCCAGATGTCTCCTTCATAAAGGAGAACATCAAGTGAACGTTTGCTAATTGGCACAGCAGGAATCTCTTTAAGTCCATGAGCGGCAAAGAAAACAGTGGGATCCTGCAAATCAGATATGTCGAGGCCAGCTGTTCCTTGGAGTTTCGATTCAGGCTCTACGACGTCTTGTGCTTTGGGATTCGCAGGCGCGGGCGCAGAGTCAGCAGAATTCTTGTTATTCCCAGATGAAGCCCATGAAATCTCCCAAGGTTGCAACTCTTCATCCTCTTCATCGTCATCGTCTTCATCTGAGATGTTTTCGTGATCCTGATGTCCCATCAACATCTCTTGCAGGAGTGTAAACTTATTACTAGGGGGCAGTACGGACACGGATGAAGGTACCGAGGGCGCATCTGGAACCAGAGGAGTTTTCTTTTGAGCAAGAAACTCTAGGTCACCTCCTCTTTCCCAGAACGAGTAGATGTCCGCCTTGCTGTGGCTACCCCGGCTTCCAACTGTCTGCCATCCGGCTTCTGCTTCCGCAACAGATGAGGCATGGATGGTAGAGATCCAAGGAGGTGGAAACTGGATGTGTTCTGAATGCTCGGGATATTGTGATGCAAGATAATCAGTAATCGCATCCGAAGGAACTTCGGTTTGCACAAGGACCTGCATAAGCTTGCTTATATCTTCTTTGATTGACTTGAGTTCCCAATGGTTGCGCGCAAATGATCTGTCCAAACGAGAATGACCCGCGAGCGCCTCCATCTCCTCGATTGAGAACTTTTGAATTCGTTCATCTGCGGAGCGCCCACCAAGTCGGACAAGTTTGTTCGTAATGCCTGCATCCAATACACCTGTCAATAGGTGGTCTAAGGCATGGTTTGTGAACGCAATCATGAGGATGGGTGTAGCGCTCTTCACAAGTACTCTGAGCAATTCAATCCCCGTGAACGACTAACCATGGGACCGAACATTAGTGCTAAAAATGCTGTCTGTATTGATCACTCACTTTCCCTGTGCCGGGAGGCCTGCGGACAAGAACGAGCACTCAGTCATTGGTTGAAAATATTTTGAACTGGATTCTTACCCCTGTATGAGTGCAACTTCCCTCGTCAATGTGTCGACAATAGCTTCTGCTTGGCTTGGATCTAACCGGCTTTGTTTTAATTGGCGGCGAGCACGCAAAACTGACTCTGGATCTGATACGTCAAGTTTAAGGTCATCTATCCCAGATTCCGCAGGAAACAAGGAAGCCAGCTGGTAGGTGAACCCAGGTGTACGTGCATAACGAGGTGGAAGGACCCCGCCAGAACTAGGGAAGTAACCAGACGGTCGGTGCACGAGATATTGGCTGAACGGAATATTCTCTGGCTCAACAAGCTTGAGAGCATCCAAAAATGGGCGGATGGCTTCAAACATGACTGGGGACTCAACCACGATTGCTGTACTGTTGAGTTGAAGATTCGAGTCTTTGATGATGTTGAGAATGCGGAGCTCAATGCTGGTATCAAAGAAAACAACTCGAGCCGAAACACGATCCTTGCTTGCATGGGCTGACTCTGCAACCTCCTTCGCCGAACTTGCCAATATACCCATGTGTACGTCGACCTGGTTTCCCTGCTTCCAAACAAGTGCAATGAGACCACCTTGCATTATTCGCTTTCCACTCATTCCTTCCCAAAAAGCTCGACGAAATTTTGCTTGCGCAGCTCTCGCCCGCCCGGGCGGGGCATCAAACGAAAAGGCGACCGAAAGCCCACGTCGATCTGGAACTAGAGAGGAGAATTTGATGCCAGTGTAGATGTTAAACATGACGCTTTCTTGGCCATCTGCCGATCCGCGATACCGCCCTCCTCGATTATTTAGGATCCCTTGCAGAATATTCTTCCCTTTTCCATTCTTTGGGCGAAGAAGCAAGTCCTCACGGACAAGTTGCACAGAAGTACGCAACGGCGCGCTTTGTAGTGATGCCCTATATCAGATCAAGATTCAAAAAGTGTGATTTCACACGCACGTTAGCTCTTCTCGAAGAAGCCTAAATTGAGTGTCCAAAAGCCGTTGCATGGTTTCAACAGGATGTGGATGCGGCGCGCCGTATATATTTGCTGGCAAAAAAGGTGCGACTGTAGATAGGAGCTCGCCATTTGTTGGAGCAACACGAATATCTTCTATATTAACGAAGTCATTGTCGTGACGAGGATGTCCTGAATGAGAACTTGTGCCGGGCCCATTGTAAGAGCTACTGAGAGCTGAGATGACACCTTCATCAAGATTTGTCCCAAAAGCTGGTTGCAAAACATCTTTGGCTCGTTTCGCGGCTCGTTCATGCTTGAGTTGCTCCCGATCAACTATACGTACAAGGCGTTCAATCTTGTTCTTCAGGAAACTTGTGATATGATCTCGAGAAACTTGGTTTGTGTTCCTAAAAGGATTATCGAAGGTTGCAGGTGAATCAGATACCCCAGCGAGCCAGATGTCGAGCCAATTTTCAAGGCGTCGCACAATGGCGCACAGTATAGGGTGTGTCGCAGTCGAATTTTTGAATCGGGTGAGGCATCTATACGACCAGGAGGTGTCAGGATGGGGTTGTATGTTCAGACTTAGTTCAAGGCATGTAACTTACTCAAAGAGAATGACCGCCAGTGATACTATAACTTGATTTCCCATTGTGGAACCATCAAGAGACGGCGATGCATTGATCCTCGGATCCTTAAACGAACGTGCTGCCATGAAGTCATCCAGACATGCTTCGACTTTTGCAAAAAAGACATCGCAGTTGTTCATGATACACATATAGAGCCCACTGGAATCCATCACAGTCATTGAGTACCTGGTAGGCATGGATGAAATCACACGCACTTGACAACATGACTCAACGTGCTTTTGACGACGAGTTCGGATGAGAAGAACTGTATTCTCTGGGGTAAGTATCATTTGTCAACCTGAGAGATAGAATGCTTGTACTCTTAATAAAGGAAGAATGCCTCTCTGGAAAGACAGCGTTTCAGAGTCAGAGCCGGCTTTGATAGATATCGGAGACCAACAAAGTATATCGTTGATACGAAGTAGACCATTTCCCTGCAGAAGGTCTCAACATGGAACAAAACATGATTAAGAAAGACTTACGACGGCAAAGGAGCTCAAGAATAACTGGAATTCCGTGAGCATTGTAGAAAAAAAAAATTATAGAGTTCAAGAAATACCTGTCCCTCTTCAGATGACTGTATGGCAAGAGATGAGAATAGTTGGTGATAATTGATTGATAACCCACCCAATTTTCGTTTGACGTCGCGCTCAAAGGCTTTAGAAAGCCATAAATGCGAAAAGTATTGGAAAACCTGTAATCATCGCGAAGATAGATTCTGAGGGCATTGTGCGTTTCATTGGGTGACATTGCATTGGCGGAGTTTGCAAAAAAAGCATCTGTACCAGAAACACCAAGTTTTTTCAGTCCTGCTGGTGTCAAAAAGGGAGCAATTGTGTTGACAGCAGGCTGCGATGGAGTATTGGCGTGTTGAGGCGATGTGGGCGATGAAGTCTCCGTGTTACTAACATGGCGGAAGCGGCACTTGAATCCTCTATTGCATTGGCCAGACGACCAATAAAAGCTACAGTTACCATTGGGCATTCCTGGAGCCTGAGGACGTCGGCCGATGCCAGAGTTTGAGCCAGTAGAGTTTCGACTGGCTCCATGCCCTGTTCCAGACGGCGTAGGCTGCGATGCATCATGGGTAAACTTGCAGGCATTGCCTTTCCTGCAACCACCTGGTTGGTTGAAGAAACGGCAAGGAGTCATAGGTGAAGGTAGCGATAAGAGTTTGATTGTGGCCTCGTTGCAGCCTTTATACTATACGTGTCTGGCGCCTAAAGAACGAGCGCCAGAAACCGGCAGATCACGAGGTAATACAGTCAGAGCCATTACAGTCTAGAGCAAGGTAGTTTTAACTACTAAGTAATGGTAAGTAAGCAAGAGTCAAAATTGGCGCCACTCAGAGACCATGTCACGTGTGTGTGAATGAACGTGATAAGATCGGAATTTGAGCCGTAACTCTTTCTCCAAGTCTTCTCCAATGCTCCGTACACGCTCTATCCTTTCTGCGCGCGCACTTTCACGCTCATATGCGACAGCAGCACCTCCTCATGCTCTTGTATTCCTTGAACATAGACAGGGTGTCCTGGATTCGGGTTCATTGTCAGCGCTGACTGCTGCTCAGCAACTCGGAGGCAAAGTAACTGGACTCGTTATTGGCACACCGGAAAATGTTCAAGGCGTCGTTGAAAAAGCCAGAAAGTAAGACTAATTTTATTGTATTCTAGCCTTCTCGTTAATGTTCTTCAGGCTTACTGGCTTGACCTCTATCCTCCATGCTTCCTCTCCTCAATACGCTGAACCACTCCCAGAGACAGTGTCTCCGCTTTTTGAGAAGCTCCTCACAGACTCACCTCCATTCACCCATATTGTCTCTGCTACATCTTCATTCGCAAAGTCACTTTTGCCTCGAGTAGCGGCGAAACTCGACGTTCCTTCAATTTCGGATGTTACTTCCGTCGACCACGATGTTTCCTCAAACAGCACAACATTTACGCGCCCAATCTACGCAGGAAATGCAATTGCCACTGTTCGCGCGCCATCCTCCATTCCTCTAAAGTTTTTCACTGTTCGCGGCACTGCGTTCAATGCTGCACAAGCCCAAGATGCGTCCGAAGCTGAGGTCTCGGCCTTAGAAGCTGTTCAGGTCGACTCCCCTACAGAACATGTCAACACTACTCTCACAAAGTCCGATCGTCCTGACCTCGGAGTTGCTGGTCGGGTCGTGTCTGGAGGACGTGCTTTGAAGAGTGCCGAAACATTTGCCTCCACACTCTATCCGCTTGCAGATGCTCTCGGAGCTGCTGTTGGAGCATCCCGTGCTGCTGTGGATGCCGGGTATGCAGACAACTCATTACAAGTCGGCCAAACGGGCAAAGTCGTTGCCCCTGAGCTGTATGTGGCTGTTGGCATATCCGGGGCTATTCAACATCTCGCCGGAATGAAGGATTCCAAACTTATAGTTGCGATCAACAAAGTAAGCTGAGCTTTGTTGTCTTTATTTTCTTAGATATGAGCTCATAATTCCTCTAGGACCCTGACGCACCCATCTTCCAAGTCGCTGACCTGGGTCTTGTGGCAGACCTTTTTGAAGCTGTCCCAGAGCTTGTTGAGAAATTGAAAGCATAAAGTCTTCTAACCTGTGCAAAACTCGTAACCATACATGAATGCAATAGAATATACCCTTTGTGGATAAACTTAGGCGTCAATTTGTTTGAGATTTGTTGGTTGTTTTGACTTTTGACGCGTCTACATCATGAGTGCATTCATCTACCCGATAACAAACCAAGTCAAGTTCTCTGGAAAGACGCTTATCGTCGTGCGTCCATTGATCTGCTTATGAGCTGCACTGCTTAATACGCCCCGGCAGCCCGTTGTTTCTACTGCTAATGTCTCCCAGCTTGCGCTAGATCTCCTCATCGCATCTCTTTCACTTCAGCGTCTGGCCATCATCAACCCAGAATACCTGGTACCCGTCGTAGGAGGAAGAGATGAAGGTGGAGAGGGCATATCTACACCTGCAGAATGTGCGTGAGGTGTATCTCAGTTCTAGTTCATACTCATAAGTATCCAAAGTGTATGGGGCTCCTGAGCTCGACATCTTGGTGATTCAGCAACGCTCTCCAGTTCTGAAGGTAAGGTTCAAAGTTATCGCGGATATGGGATCTCATTCACTGTATCTTTCTCCAGTCAAGAAAAGAAGACTTCGTGTCAAGTTTGCTTCATTGGATTCAGACTTCGGGCGTCGCTTCTGTTCTATTCCTCTCAGGCGTCGATCTCTCTAATCGAACAGATGCCCAGATGGTGTATGTCCACCGTCTTTTTATCATGTCCCTCTCATGCTTCAATATTGTGTGTTCAGCACCCCGACCTATCAGCTACAACCACGGAATGGGCCATCACTTTCTGGAACCCCTCTCGACGCCTTAACTACCCTTCCCATCGCCACATACACATCTCCTGTGTTCCAGTCACTTCATGAGCACGGAACGGTGGACGGAATTCCTTTTATTCCTGGAGGTGGCCTGACCAGGCGTATATTGGCATCTCTTCCCGCGGAATGGACGGTACCTACTGCAGCCCTCTTGCAGTTTGTGCTGGAAGGAGACAATCAGACAGATGCGCGACTTTTTGCAGCCGTAGTGACCAAGGTCATAGGTCATGATATCTCCAATTGGCGACAACCAAAAAGCTGGAATGTAGGTTTATTTGGGGCACCTCACGATCAGAGGTTGTATGGATAGGCAAAGTGAAGTGAGCAAAAAAACAAGGGACTCTATCGGTTGCTGAGTTGCAGAGAAATCAAATGTACAAAATGAAATAACAAAAATCATCTTTTCCCTGCGATACCAAGATTACTTCGTCCTCCATGTCCTTTTTTCTTCGCAGCCTGCGACAAAGAAACGTAGGCGTATGGATCCATGCCTTTCTTCTTGACATCACCTCCAGCTCTCTAATATTTCAAAGTGAGGTCAAAAAATGGAGAAGTATACAACATTACGAACCTTCGCTTTAAATTCATGCCCAAGTTTGGGGTCAACTTTTCGCTTATTCTTCTTGGATGCTGTTGGCCCGGCATCTCCATCGGCCATCTCGACATCCTCAGCCTCAAGTTCTTCTCTTCTTCGTTTCTTAGTGTCTTTGTGGAACTTGACACGACCGTTGGGTCCTCGCGTGAAACCGTCGACCGAGGTCATGCTCTCCCGATAAGCTGAACCCGCTACATCTGTCGAAGGCTCTGCGCCCTCATCGGAATCAGCTTCGCCGTCAATGATCATTTTCCCTGTTCCCTCATCAGTTTTGAAGCGAGACGCATCTTGTCCTGGCTTGCGGCGCCGTTTTGAGGAGTCATCTTGTAATAAGAAAAGAAGACCTTAGTTCGATCAATAAAAGTAAATGTCGAAAACGTACGTGTGAGACGAGCGGCGGCACCAGTAAGAAGGTCCATAGGCTCGTCATCATCTAATCGCAACCGTGCACCTTGATCCCGTTGCTTTTTCTTTTGCTGCTGACTGGCCTGCGGCGCGCCTTCGTCATCTGAGTCATCCAATTCGCTTTCGCTACCGTAGAGTACGTCTTCGAAGGCATCGCCAGTGGTTACTCTACCTGTAGGTAGCTGTGTGTGCGTGTCAGCAGGAAAGTCTTTCAAAACACAATAGATTGACTGCTTACATCGTCATCGTCATCTTCACCCTCCTCAAATCGACTGTTCTTTTTGCGCTTTGCACGCTCCTTTCTCTTCTTGATATTGACCAAAACCTTTGCAGCCTCTTCCTCTCCTGCGCACGAATACACCTCATCCCATCCAAAGCGCCGGAGCATTCGCTCGAAAATATGCCTAACTTTGGATTTGAAGTGGTTTTTGTGGTCATGAGACCAGTTCAATAGCCCTGGTACAAGATCCTTGAGATGCGGCCGAATAATTTCCGTGGGTAGAGTGTGTACAGATAGCTTTACAAATCCAAGAATCGACTTCACAATTTCACGGTTTGCCGATGTAACGAAGACGAGCAACGTTGTGAAGATCTCCGAAAGCATTTTTGCCGAAATTACATCTAGAAACATGAAAGGTCAGAATCTATTGGAAGCACCGCCCCAAAGAAAACTGACCTTTAAACTCAAATACTAAACGGGAAATGGCGGTGACTGTTGCACTGATCATGTGTGGGCTAGCAGCCAGTCCACCTGCAACCATAGTTAAGAACTCTTCGACGTTGGCAGCCGCTAATGTTCGTAGATCAGCTTGCGAATATAAAATGGTATTGGGTGTTCCTCACTATCTGAAGCGCCGTCTTCATCCATTCCATCAATGAGGTTCCTTTTGACGATACCACCTTCAGACATTTTTCGGCCCATGGAGAGAATGAGTTCAAAAGCCGCATTCCTGGCTTTCTCTGACGGCTCTTTAGTTCCCAAGACTGCTTCTGGGATTAGCGATGGTATAATGTGCATCGCCGTCGAAGGAAGTGCTGGAACAAGAAGAGAGAGTAGATTGAATCGATCCTAGATGGAAATTAACCAAAGCGGAATTGATGAGACGAGATATACAGACCTTCTTTGCTGCGGCAGTCAGACTGTCCGATAGTTCATCCAGCTGGCGAATAACAGCTTCTGCCTCGATAGCAATTTTTCCGCTTTCTACAAGCTTGGTTAAGATCTTATAGCCACGCTTTTGCACGCCATTGTCTTTCCCACCGAGAACCTCGGCAGTGATGCAGAACTTGAACAACATCATTGCATCAGTGGCAGACAGGAAAGGGAGGAGGAGGATAAGAATGTCTTGAGTTGTTGCTGTCACACTCCCTGTGTCTTGTCCTGCGGGCTGCGAAGGTGCCTTTGCCGCCAGCACCAAATTGTTTTTGAACAATTCCACCACTTTAACATAGGCTTTCGCAATTTCCTGTGGTACGTTAGTTGGTAGGTATGAAAGAGAATCTGATTGATACCCACCTCTTCACCGGCAACAGATGCCCAGACACTAATGACGTCCCCTACCATCCCACGAGAGTCCCGACCCACGGTGCTGAACACATTGAAAAGAACAGCGAGCCAACTTTCAGCTTGGCTTCGTAGAACGGCGACATTAGCAGCAGCCTCATCGACCGTGAGCCCGTTAATATCAGATGATTCTCCCGTTTTACCGGTCTGTGCAGCAACATTGGATTCCACTAAGACCTTGAGGCCCTTCAAGACGGCTGGTCGGAGTTCAGGTTGCCCATAGAGCAACTGAGAGAGTAGTTGGGAAAATGATGGGGTCAAGGACTGCGAAGAATGTCAGCGCGCCATAACCTACAAAATGTAGACGACCCTCACCTCCTCGAGATCAGGGGGAGCATAACAATATCCGACAAAACCTGACCAGATTTGCGCCACGAGAACACTCCAGACCTTCGCTTCAGAAGGCCTGTCTTCTGCTTCCGCAGTGGACTGTAGATCAAACATTCGCTCGCTCAAAGGGACAAAGTAGGACACAAAATGGCTCAGCGGTGATGGGTGAGGCTGAGTCAAGAGTGGTAGCAAATATGCGCGTGGTTCCTTGCCAACCTCTCTGTAGGCACAATACCTTTAGTAAAAAAGAATGCTGACTACATTAATGCAAAAACCGTACCGATCATGCGGTTCCAGGTTCAGAGGGAGAATTCGTAGTAGCACTTGAGGTCCTACGACGCGCATTGCAGTAGCCAATGTGGCATCTGCGTCTTCCTTGTATTCAAACCCTTTTTGGATGCGTAACTTCCCGACATGTTCAATAAGAGGAAGTAGTAAAGATTCAGCCGCGGTAGGGGAAGTTCTGGAGCCAGGCCTGTAGTGTAAATTGGCAATTAAAGATGAAATGACAGATAATAGTTCAGGCATTGCACGTGCATAGGCCAACGAGTCAAGTGCCTTGGCAGTTTGAGCGATGATTTTATGCAGTGGACTGTTCGCACTAGCATCTTGAATGGTAGAAGAGATGAATTCAGGGCGGAATGTTTTGCATAAGAGATGAAGTGATTGAGCTGCTGCTTTTCGCGTCGGCGGATCCCTGGATTCTAAAAAGCTCCAAACAGTTTTCCACACCTTGACTAGTTCACTTGCATGAACCGAGGCATCGTCTGCGCGATATATCGCAAAGGCGTTGCCAAGAACCTGGATCCATGTTGGGGAAAGTATGGCATCAGACTTTGAAGGGGGTGAGGAAATAACAACGCTGAGGACATCAGATAACTGATCGCCAATATGAGTGCCATCCTCTGTGGGAAGGGTGAATAGCTCCGACAAAGCTGAGTAGGCGGAATGCGACAAGTATGAATGTCCGAGTCGCGGAAGGGCAAGGAGGAGATTTGCAATGGTGGGAATGGACTAGACAAAAATCAGATTTTGCTGCTGAGAAAGCTGAATCGGCTCACGGATGGTGGAAGTTTGGCAAGAATAGGCCGCAGAAATGCAACGACATGCAGAGCAGTTTCAGGACTGGCATCTAAAGCTTTGGCTTTTGATTTCGACAGTGGTCCAGCGCCCGCATCAGATAATGCTGACTTGACCCATTCCGCAACGCGTTCAGAATAAGGATGTCGAGATAGCGGAGCAGGGGGGTGGAAAAGAATATCCTTCACGGTATCAGCAGCCTTCTTGCGAACCTTTGGCCGGGGATCGACACAAAGCTGAAGTATTGATGCGAATGTTTGGCGGATACCTTGGGTGTCGAGTTGGGAACGATCGAGTGACTGGAAGACGGTGTGATAGACAGAGATTTGAGATCGTAATGCAGGTGCGTGTTCGCTCAGCGAAGGAAACAGTGGACCGGTAAGATTTAAAACAGTGGTCAGATTTGTTCTGAGGACTGGAACCGGAACGAAGGGCGCAATTAAGGCCAGAAGATAAAGAACGGCGTGTAGAACTTCTATTTCATTTGAGCCTTGCTTTTGTTTTTGAAGAGTCCCATCGAGTGTCGTGAGAAGGGCTGCAAAATATGCAGTAGGAGAGGGATCTGTATTTTGTTCCTTGAATGTAGATTCGACAGCGATCAAGAGGACGGCAGGAGTTTTTTGATGGGATAAGGAGGACAAGGTATGTGGCCGAATTTTAGCCAAAGCTTCCTCCATGGTGACGAGGTGAATTTGGCCTCGTTGTAGCGAGTTTTAGTTCTAACCAGCAGAGGAAGTCCAAATGCTTGAAAGTCAAAATTTTGCTTAGTCAGCTACAGTGCGTCACGGATCACTGCCTCCGAAGCTAGCATGGCTTACTCTGCTCGTGTTGGTCGAAGCTCTCGTCCTCAGCTCATGACTGTGACGAAAGGTTCTCCAACACCTTGGTCGTACATTCTCATCAGGCTAGCTCTTTCCCTGACTTGTCGCCCAATGCTCAATGTTCATCACGTTTCAGATGGTTATTCAAATTCGTCCTCAAAATATTCTATGGAACCATCGTTGTTGAAAATGCCCATCTCATACCCGAGACGGGAAAGCCCTGGTGTGGTCTCTAGAATATCTGTGATTCTTACATCTCTAAACACATTCTTTACGTTTAGTATTGTGAGCGCAAACCACAGCAATTCCCTTACGGATGCCCTGTATGAAATCGTTGAGGCAATTGTTTCTCAGTCACTGACTATTGCTCAAGTCTATTGGTTACTTCAATGCCCTCCAAGGTAGCCAGCCTACTGGCTTGTAAACCATGTGCTCCTTCGCTTACAAAATTATAGAAACGGAATATGTTGCGCCTAACCGCAAAAGCTACCCAATTCGGCCATAGGACATTCACTAGCTGGTTGATTGAATCAGTTGGCACCGTACCGATTCAGAGACGGAAAGATTACCAGGATGGGAAAATTGACAACACCGAGGTCATGTTAAAACTTGTCGAGGTGATTCGATTCTGTTGTCACTGTCTTCTTTGTGTCCCTAACCCGCAGTACAGGCGCTCGAGATGGGTGATGCGGTGTGTCTATTTCCAGAAGGAATGAGTAGGTACCATCCAACAATCGCTCCATTGAAGACGGGAGGTAATTTTTTTAATCGACATATAATGAAAGACTATTTACGTGCATTTCACTACATAGTTGCGCGTCTAGTGTCGGACGTATTGTCGAGGAACACTGACAAACCTGATTTTGAGGTATCTGTGTTAACATGCTCAGTGACATATATGTATGCTTTCTTCCTTCCCCAAAGATGTTTTCTTATCAATCCATGCACAGGCACAGGCAACACTTTCGCTCTGACGTTCTTGTCACGTTTCACGAACCCATGGTCTTTCGTGTCAAGGTCTGTCTAAGCTTTGTTGCTTTGAAAAAATGGTATACAGATTCTCCGCAGGATCACCAGGAGCTCATAGCACCCGTCGATTACGATTGTATCCGACAGCTCACTGCAAAGATGCATGATGTTATTAGCTCAGGTACTATTGATTCACCAACGTGGGACTTAATCCGAACAGCTAAGTTGGCTGCACGGATTTACGCTCCTCTTGGGACGCGCATGAGCCTTGGGGACCACGTCCGCACCACTCGCAGCTTCATTGATGCATTGCGACCTGCAGAGGCCCAAGAGTCTAGGCAGTCATCTGACGAAGATGATGAACTCCTCCACCAATTGAAACGACTACGCAATGATCTCAAGGTAAAGTTGATCAATCAGAGCGTCAAGGCTCAGCATTCATAGTCATAGTTATTAACAATATGACAGACATACCAGGACCAGCTTGCCCATTGGGGCATCAAGGATGATCGAATACGATGGCCACTTCCCCGCTTTATAATAATATTCAGAATGTTCATCAGATTTCTATGGTCTATGGCCCTCCTCGCACTTTCATTGCCCGGTCTCATCCTTTGGCTACCAATTTTTGCGACGACCTTTTATGCGGTGCATAACTTCAAAAAGACGGGACCAATATTCGACACATGGGACGAGATTGCGCAATACAAGCTGATATACGGATTATTTTCAGGATTGTTGGTCTGGTCATTGGCTGTTATATTCACGTGGCCTATCGCTCCGTTCACTGTTGTACTGGTTCCTGCTTTCATGTGGATGACATTGCGTTGGTTCGAGGACGCAGTATCGGCATTCCGCGCTTTCACTGCGCTCTGGAGGCTTTTACTGGTTGGAAAATCTACGTTACGAAGCATGCGTGAAACACGACAGGATATACACAGTCGTGTTATGAACCTCGCCCATTCGATCGGCCTGCCTGATGACCCAGAGTCGTATTTTGCGCGAGTGGGTGGGACGGAGAAAGGGCGTGTTCGTGGACCATGGGATAGCACAAGACGATACTTTTCAATTCGAAGAAGGAGAAAACGAGATTGGAACGAGACCCTTCGCTTGTATGACAAGGTGGACTACCCAGACGACGATTCTAGTTGAAGTGTGGATAGAGTTACACATCTAATCGATCTAATCACACTGCCACCGTCACATTATGATTGCACGTAAGATCGAGATAATCGGACAAAAAAGTTTTGTGCTGATCGCTTAAGTACTACTCTTCCCATCTTTCCGCCGTCTGCGGCCTCAAGGATTTCACTTAGACTGGCCCATCGCCCACATACCCTGCACCAACTTAGACTGTAACTTCCTCTCTCTTTGTTCCTTAGATTTCATGTCACCGTCGGCGATGCCTGACGTTCCAACCATACATTTCACTCCATTGTTTGATGCTCTTCGAACAGCGCCTACTGCACCTGGTGAGTTTGAGCTGCATAAAATAACTGATACGCATTTTTCAAAGTTATTTCACAGACGCAAAGGGTGCTGGAGATAGACTTGCCCGAGAAGTAGCAAAGGCCGGGCCTCAATCCCTCCTGTAAGTAACTTCGTTTTGTTCCTTTTTTTCAAGTCTGGATTGGACGTTCTAACAGTGATGGTGATGTCTTGAAAACCCTTCATGCGTTTGCGACGAATAAGAAATCTGGATATGAACGTGAATCCGCCGCTATCGCATTTAATTCACTTGCCACGATCCTCGGAGCCCCCATCGCACCCTTGCTGCTCCCATCTCTATCCATCCTATTTGAATTATATATGGATAAAGGAGATGTAGTTCGTGCTGCAGCAGCTGCAGCTGTCAAAGCAATTCTCAAGCTTTTCCCTCCCGAATCGACCAGGATAGTTTTCGATGAGCTTGTTACCATCCTCGAGGCCGGAAAATGGCGAACTAAGGTCGGCGTACTAGATGCATTGAAGACTTTTGTTGCCCCTGCTAGGGATGCTGTCGCCGCGGTACTGGGCACCCTTCTACCAAAAGTTGAGCACGCAATGCATGACACCAAACAGGAGGTCAGTGCCGAAAAATATCTAAGCATTTCATGTCGTGATTGTGTTTCAGGTATCAACCGCCGCTATCAAAAGTGCTACTCAGCTTTGCACCACTCTCGCCAATGCCGATCTTGCGCCTCATATACCCGCCCTTGTCAAATGCATGTCCAACCCTGACTCCGTACCTATCTGCATTAAAGCTCTCTCTTCCACCACATTTGTCGCAGAGGTTACTTCCCCAGCCCTTGCTGTGCTCGTCCCACTGCTCCTCCGTGCTCTGAACGACAGAAGCATGGAAGTGCAGCGTCGCACTGTCGTCGTTATCGATAACCTTGTCAAGCTCGTCCGCGATCCCAAAATCGCAGCAACATACCTCAGCCCCCTTGTCGAAGGAGTCACGAAAATCGCTACAGGGGCAGCTTTCCCTGAAGTGCGTGCGTTTGCAGATACCGCGCTCAAGACTCTTCTCAAGTCCGGAGCCTCTGCCAATGGTCCACCAGCCACTCACCGTGACTTGGAAGGGGAAACAGCTTCAGCACTTGCAACCCTGGTGTCTTTGCTACCGTCGGATCTTGTTGAAAATGGCACCGTAAAATATACAATGCTGGCTCAGTCGCTTGATTTACAAGCCTCGATGGTCGCCGATTTAGTAGCTGGGCGGAGCTTTACTGACAACGCAATATGGAATCGCTGTGTTGCCATCTATATGAATATATGGACCGACAGCGAGTCTTCCACTGCCTTCGGAGAGGCAGTTCGCCTACACTACCTTGCCATAGATCAGGTTAGTTTTGTTGTAGGTGTTTTTGCATTTTCGACTTACTTTTTGGAACAGGCCAAGTATGCCGTTTCTACAGTGTCTTCCGAAGAGGGTGAGGTTCTCTGCGACACTCTTTTCTCGCTGGCATATGGAGCACTTCTTCTCCTATCACACACCACTCTGCGTCTCATACGTGGTCGTCGTTATGGCATCCTAGGAACGAATGGATCTGGAAAGTCGACTCTTATGCGCCAGCTCAAGGAAGGAAAGGTGGAAAACTTCCCTCCTCAAAGTCAGCTTCGATGCGTCATGGTCGAGCACTCCTTGCAAGGAGAAGACGGTTCGTTGAGTGTGCTTGACTTCATTGCTGCCGGTGAGTTTCCGTTCGAAAAAACCTTCATTCAATGTGATTTATTGTATCATTCTTTAGACCCCGCTTTAACTGATGTTCCTCGTTCTAAGATACGTGACCAGCTCCTTGAGGTCGGGTTTGATGATACACGGCAAGCGGACATTGTCGGTGGCTTGTCCGGTGGCTGGAAGATGAAGCTTGAGCTTGCACGAGCGATGCTTTACAATGCCGACCTTCTTCTTCTTGATGAGGTAACGAATGTTATATGTGTTTCATATTGACTTTCTGATATTGTACAACTCTTCCAGCCGACCAATCATGTAAGTGGACATTGCGCCGAGAAATCCAGTGCTGTACTTAATTTTCGCTCAGTTGGATAGGGCGTCCGTTCAATGGCTTGAACAATATCTGATTGCACATACCAATGTTACTTGTCTGATTGTCAGTCACGATTCAGGGTGCGTCTCAGTAGAAGAAACGTAGTTACAATTTTGCTGATCAGATCCATCAGATTTTTGGATAACGTTACCACAGATATCATTCATTATGAGTCTAAGAAGGTAGTACAGTACACCTCTTTGAATGGAGAATGCCGATTAACTGATTCCTTTTCCAGCTCGTCTATTACCCAGGAAACCTTTCTGCCTTTGTTGAAAAACATCCTGAGGCCAAATCTTACTACACACTAGCCGCTACTTCTGTCAAATTCTCGTTCCCTCCCCCGGGTTCACTAGTTGGCGTTCGAAGCCCTACGCGTGCGATCTTGAAGCTCTCAAATTGCACCTTTACATATCCCGGACGAAGTGCGCCTAGCTTGCACAATGTTAGCTGTGCTCTTTCCCTTTCCAGGTCAATCAACTTCCTTACGCCATCCGGACTGTACGGCTGACCTTCTGTTTAGTCGTGTTGGAGTAATAGGCCCCAACGGTGCTGGAAAGTCAACCTTGATCAAACTTGTCACGGTCAGCTACTCCTATCCCTTGCGTGTCAGCTGACGGTACTGACCTAAATGCCGGTAATCCAGGGAGAAACTGTACCACAGGAGGGCGTTGTTTACAAACATCCTGCACTTCGTGTGGGCTATGTTTCACAGCACGCTACGCATCACATAGGTGAGTTATGTTCGAAACATCTCAGGAGTGACGCTGACGTTTTGGGAAGAACGTCACCTAGAAAAGACGCCAATCGGCTACATTCAATGGCGCTTCCAAGATGGCCATGACCGTAAGCATTATCGTCCTTAAGCATGATAAAGGCATTTTTATATCAAACCCTTTGTAGGTGAGATACTGGAGAAGGCCACCCGCATTTTAACGCCCGAAGAACAACGAGTTTTTGACACCGAATGGGTTGGCAGAGATGGCTCGAAACGCAAGCTAGAGGTTTTTAAGAGTTTCCTTCTATATTCCATGCATGGCTCATTTCAGAACAGATGATCCTGGGTCGGCAAAAGCTCAAGAAATCTTTCCAATACGAGATCAAGTGGCGTGGCCTTGATCACAGGTACAATACCTGGGTGTCGCGTGAAGACCTTTTTGCGAAGGGCTTTGCGAAGCCCATGCAGCAGTTCGATGATCTCGAGGCATCCCGAGAAGGTGCTGGATCTCGCGATACCGCCGCTCACCTTGTTCGCAAACATTTGGAACAGATTGGTTTAGATGGAGACATTGCTCAATATAATGAGATTTCCGGTCTCTCTGGTGGTAAGAATGATCCCTCTGTTGTGTTACTGATTATTCACCTTTTGTGTAGGCCAAAAGATCAAACTCGTCATTGCTGCATGTCTATGGAATAACCCTCAGGTACGGAAAATTAATTCTCATGGAACCTAGAAACCAAACCAATGCGCGCTGTATCAGATTTGCGTTCTGGACGAACCAAGCAATTTCTTAGACCGCGAGGCACTCGGAGGTCTGGCTGTTGCTATAAAAGAATGGGCGGGTGCTGTTGTACGTAATCCGACGTGGCTTCGATTGTGGCGCTTATTTGTTGACATTGTTTTTGTCAGGTCATCATTTCCCATAATGAAGAATTTGTGACCGCTCTCTGTCAGTACATATTCCTTCATTAACAGGATCTGTCGCTCATACATTTTAGGTCCTGAAATATGGCACGTTGACGCTGGACGCATGACTCATCAGGGCAAGGCTTCTCTTGTCGAGGACGCATTTTTGGATGGCAAGTCTCCTAAAGGTAGTGGAGCCAATACGCCAGTAAGGTCGAGGATCCAATCACCTATAACCTCGGCCGCAGGGACCCCAGTTGTAAGTGGTGATGAGGCTTCCACTTCACTGCCTGCCGTTGTAAAGAAGAAGAAGAAAATGACCCGTAATCAAATGAAGGCGCAAGAGGAACGCAGAAGATTGCGCAAACTTCGTTGGTTGACTGAGGGTGGACCTAAGCCAGAAGATACCGATGACGAGTTGGAGCCACAGGCCATGAGTTAAATGTGTTTACTCTGCTTTGGGGTGTAGCCTATATGCGATTTGGAGGGGATGCTTACATAGACTTTCTGGGGACGTATCAATGAAGATGGATGTTGCTGTTGAGGCGATCACTAATCCAAATGAATCGACGCCGGCGGTCAACCTATGTCAAGGACTTCGTTCCTACTTAAATGATTAATCTCTAGTTAATTCCTCCAGTATTCTTCCATCTTTGCTGGTGGCGCTCGTCGCCACAGTTTTCAGCGAAGTCATTTTTAAGTTGATTTTCGCCAGGAAAACTGCATATGATTACATAAAATAGACTAGGGTCGAGTAGTAAGGTAGATGGGTCGTGCTGTTAGATACAAAGGAACGTTAGATCGGGTATGTATGTACATAAGGAGAACCAAGTGTCAAGGAATTAAAGAGGCTTGGACCATTAATGTGGAGATGCGTAAGTTAGCGGGTCGTAGCGCCTTTGCATGTCATAAACAAGATAAATGACGGAAAATCGGATCTATCGCCAGTGTCCTAAAACCATTTACGATGTTCTGGTTCTTCGTTGTGTCGCACACGGCGTTGCACCGATGGCTGAGAGAGAGATGTCCTCGCCTCGATAACGGGGCCCCCATAGGCCATCGAAGGATCAAGTTCATCCATTGTGTCCTGACCCATAGAGAATGGTTGGGTGGAGGATGAACCCACGTTGGAAGACTGGCGATTTGTCTGACGCATAGATTGCCTTTTATTTTGAAACCTGAGATAAATTGGTAAATTCTACTTTGACGTTGAGAATGGGCATACACGTACCATATTTGAACACTGCGTGCAGTCATGTCAAGTTCCTTCGCCAAAGCTAATCGCTCCTCTGTCGAGGGAAACGCAGTCCTGTTGTAAGTTTCGTTGAGCACTTTTAATTGACGAGCGTCTGCGCGCTTGCGTTTCTTTTTGATAGTCGACTCTTCGGGTGAAATTGGGGAGACTGGAGGGGGAGTACTTGACTTTGGGATTGCATGGGAGGAACTCCGACCGTACGGTGAGGACGAACGGTGATGCTCGCTACGAGAAGGTTCTATGCATTCGTACGAATTAGTGTTATACGCTGCGGAATTCATAGAGGGTATCTGTATATGAGCATGATCTGAGCCAGGAAGATATGTGTAATGAGGGCCTTGAGTCGTTGATGTGTACGGATAGAATGGGGATGGAGATGCATAAGATGCAGTAGGAGAACGAATGCCACTATTGGCGTGGTAGTTCGAAGTTGCTGCTACATATTGAGGTGTCGTCCACGAAGAGCCACCATTCGTGGCTAGCTGTGGGATTTTTCTGTTGTCAACCGGATGAGTGGAGAGCGGAGGAGTTCTAGACGTGTAACTGTAGTTCTGTGAGGATGTAGGGCCCGTATGGCGTTCGTGGTCGTAGATGGAATATGACGTTGGAGGCTCGGGAGCTGAAATCAACAGGCAATGAGATAGCGGCAAGTGCTCATTTAGACAGGTATTTAAAATCTTACAATAGTGAAACAGCATCTGCTGATTGACCTCACTTCTTCCGATAGAAGAACGAGGAGTATTGTACTGGTTTGGATAGGACCCTGGATGAGAATATTGAGTCTACTGGCCTTGAACACGAATGTAATAACAGACCTGGAAAACGTGAGATTGGAAACGCTGATGAGAGAGGAGGGAGCACAGTTCGCCCACCCTGTCCCGTCGGAAAGAAACCTTGTGAATGATCTGGAGAACTTCTATGTGTTTTGCTGTAACTAGTACCGAAATATCGATCGTTGGAGCTCGACATATTAGTGAAAGCAGATAGTTATAACAAGGGGAGAAGGGAATATTAGCGAGGCAAAATTGCAGAGGAATCGCAGTATATAAGTAGGAGCCAACACGTTGGCCTACAACGGCCGGCGCGATCGCTGCCAGATACGATAACACTTCAAACGATCAGGGATGGAACGGGTGGACGGGGGGCATGCACTGTGATTGCACGCGGTGTGCTTGAGGCCAGGACGTTGACGTCCCACGCGCGCTTAGCGTTGTAGTGGATGAGGTGGTAGGTGAAGAAAGTTAAAATCGGATTGATTATATAGTGCTCCAGGCCAGGGAGTTTTAAAGAAAACCCTTGTTATTGTTCGTTTGGGGAAGAGAGCCGTGGAAGGCTTCGCAGAAGGTACTTAGCCCTTACGCCCCCGAATTTAACAACACGCGTTAAATCGGGTCGATGGCTGGACCTGGGCTCAGCCTCGTGTTTGTTGGGGCGTAGAGGTGACCCATTTGCTTCTATTCCATATCTTGAGACGGGCAAGGAATACACTGCCCCTAATGGGTGGTTGCCACCAAAATTTGGAGTAGGAGTTCGCAGTACGTACTTTTGTTCAACCGGCCGCGTATACACCATTTGGACTGCCCGGACACGGACAATGATCGGCCTTCTTCGGTTATGTTACATATCCAATTAAAACGTGGAGGCGAGTTGGATCTCGATTACTGACGGAAGACAGACACCTTCAGGGCGAGCGTTCAATCGGAGTCATTCAAGGGCCCATGACCGTCGATCAGAGGTAATTTGCGCTGAAGCAACCAGCATATGAAATTCGCCACAGGTATCCTAGTCATTGCGAAAGTGAGGCCAGAGAGATGGTTTGATTTCCGTTGAACCAAAAATTATGACAAAAGATTAGATTATCTCTCCACGTGCTCCAAAAACTGTTACCTCTGATGAAGTGCTAGTGTCTACCAATCAATGATGTATTTGAGGAGCTGCTCTTGAGCTTACACCGCGGACCTTGTATTCGAATTGTAGCTACTGACTTGAATATCTGAACTAACTGTATCCCCATGTCTCGTCGCCCTTTGCCTTCGCCTCCAACACGCCCAGTAGGAGCGAGGCCGAATCCTGACCCTTATCCTTATACATCTCCTGATGCGCATACCTTACTTGACCCTCAGTTCACATCATACCCAGTGTCTAATTTCTCTCCTCGGCTACCGAATGCTTTTGATGCACCTACATCGAGTATTCCACTAGGTACTTTCCTCCACAAAGGGTTCTACGATCTGCTAGCCATGATACCCACACCTTCACCTTCTCGGCTGATCTGGGGATCCAGTCAAGCAGCCGATTCTACTGTGGCTGGGCCTCGTTACGAAAATATCGGACCCAGCCCAACACGAGTGGCACCTCCTGCAGCATCCGCAAAGAAAGGGAGGAGGGTTAGTAAGGACATGGTCTCCAAACCTACGGGCTTTGTGTGCGTTTTTTTGTTACAAGTTTCACGCTCCCCGATATCGACCTTATTGTTTTTTTGTCAAACAGACACCTTGTCCACGCGTCTGACGCGGACCAGCTAGAGGCATTGCTTACACGATGGGGACCTGATGGGCAAGGGAAGTTAGGAGGTGTGGCTTCTTGTTCTTTCCCTCGAGCTTGGATCTGAGCTTATATCTCGGCAGATCCACGCTGGGCAAACCCCATTAAGAACCGTGTCCGTCAGACAAACCAAGAACGAGCCGCGAATGAAGCTAAGTTATCAACACCTCTAAAGAACGACTGGTATGATGAACTTTCTCGGGGTGAACTCCGTGTTATGAACGGGATGAGCGCAACTACTACATCATCTCTACTTACGACCGCTGCCAGCGAGAATGTAGTGGGTCCATCATATTTGGAAGGCCTTCCTGGGCGGCCAGGTTACTCCACTTTTCGGTGGGGAGCTCTGGAAGTCCATCCTGAGATTCAGGAGGACAAAGAGTGTGTGCCCTCTTCGGAATGCATGCATCTCCCACAGCAAGCTCCTGTTCCCCGTGCAATTATACCCTCTTTGGCTACCTTGGATAGGGCCGTTTCTGCGCGGATCTACTTTGAGAACTTATATTTTTCTCTCTTTCGGCATCCTCCATCCCGCGAACAGCGCAGGCTCGCAATGGAAAAGGATATGATAAGTATGAATTTGAGTCAGGCACAGAAAGAACATCTACGGGCTCGCTGGCGACAAAATGAAACTGAATACCTTCGTGAACGTAGAAGAAAGGTGGACGCTAGTGCATTCGTCAAACTTAAGACAATTGGACATGGTTGGTGTTTTGCTTTGACACCGTTGCTATTTCTTATGCATGTATCCAGGTGCTTTTGGCGTTGTCTCCTTGGTGAAAGAGAAGTCGACAGGTAATTTATACGCAATGAAGCAGGTAATGGAACCATCCTTTTGTCCTCTGCTGCTATGTGGTTGGCTTACGACGACCTACAGTTGCGGAAGATCGATATGTTGCGTAAAGGTCAGGAGGGGCATGTTCGAGCGGAGCGTGACATTCTCAAATCGGCATCCATGGTCAACTCGCCTAGTGGCGCTGAGTGGATAGTGAGGCTCTATTACAGCTTCCAGGACCGAGATCACCTTTATCTCGTTAGTATCTTCTAGCATTCTGTCAATCCATCGTGTGAGGGCTGATTTTATATTGATTTCATCCTTTCGGTGATAATGTAGGTTCTAGAGTACATGGGCGGTGGAGACTTGCTCAATCTTTTGATCGAGCGAGATGTATTTGACGAAGACTTCACTCGTTTCTACGTTGCAGAAGTAAGTGACCATTCACTATGTCTCTCCTGTTGGTGTCTCCAAGCCAACTTCATTGCTTGTCATAGATGATTCTCGCCATCGAATCATGTCATAAGCTCGGTTTCATTCACCGCGACATTAAGCCAGACGTAAGTCTTCCTTCCTAGGCTCAAGCTTTGATTGAATGCTGACCTCCGTGGAAACCAAGAACTTCTTATTCGATCCAAAAGGGCACATTAGACTCAGTGACTTTGGCTTAGCGTCAGCCACTTTTTGCATTTTCTTCCGAAACATCTCGAGCATTGTTTTTTTTGGTAAATAGGACTGATCTACATTGGGCGCATGATACTTCATGTAAGTCGATCACTCTCTTTAAGGTTCTGATGCATCATACAACTTTGTCGCCACCTTATAGACTACGAACAACAGCGATTGCATCTTCTGCACAAGCATGGTATCGATCTCGAGGACAGTAACGGAATAGCTGACGGCAAAGGCACACGCCGTATGGACCGAAAAGATGTTGAACTTCTGATGGGCAACGGCGAGGGAAGGGAAGGTGTGTTCACATGGCGAGAAAAGCACCGAAAAAAGGTTATCACTTTCTCCAGCTTTCCTCGAACATCTCTGACAGGCAAATTTCATAGTTGGCCTATTCAGTGTGGGTTATCTCTTGTTCTTAAAATACCCAGCTCATATCCTGCAAAGATGCGGTACTAATTCCTACAGTATGTATCTTCTTCCTAGTGCTACCCAGCCCCGCCCAAGTAAGGCCGATAACTACAGTGTCGCCTGAGGTCATTCGTGGCCATGGTTATTCGTACACGTGCGATTGGTGGAGTCTTGGGGTAATCATGTATGAATGCTTATATGGGTTCGTTGAAGATCGCTGTTCACGCATGCCCTGGCTCACGCTGAAAGGCAGATATCCCCCGTTCGTCAGCAATTCGGTAAAAATTTCCCGGTCTGAGCTCAGATAATTGATGTATTTACGAAGGAGAACTTCCCTAGCGCCATGTCACCAGGCAAAAAATTCTCAATTGGAAGCAGTCATTGCGGTTTCCCTCACGTCCTCGAGTATCTCATGAAGGAGTCAACTTGATGCAACAACTTCTCTGCGAGGCCGAAGACAGATTGGGCTCGCAAGGATCATCTAGATTTAACCAAACAGCTATTCAAGCGCGACGAAATAGCTCCCTGATCCCTCAAGACCGCTTGTTCATGGGAAACGATGGCGCAGAACTCCTTAAGGTATCACTGAATTCTCCTCCGCTGCCTCCTCATTACGGAATTGGTCTTTAGGTCCACCCTTGGTTTCATGGTATTGACTGGAAGAACATCCACCGATATCCTGCTCCTTATCACCCAGAGCTCCAAAATCCTGAGGATACACGACACTTTGATGAAGACATTCAACCAGAGGTGGGTATCCATACTGAACTTGGCCGAAAGAAAGATGATATACTGTGTTACGACTCTAGCCTCTAGCACCTGCGAATGGTGCACCAGCTGACGCGACTCGCGACATAATGCTCCAGGATAAAATACATGGAGAGGAGATATTGCAATCTCGCAAAGCACTAGCCTTCGCAGGTTTTACACACAAGAGCCCTCGAGCAATCAGCTATCTCAGGGCAGACACCTTTAACCCTTTCCCAGATTCCTATGGCCAGACCGTAAGGGGTCGGCCATCTGTTCGAGAAACACGAGAGCTGGGTAAAGGCCGCGCCATCTCTGTGTGATTTGGACATTTGTCCCCTTTTTACGACCCTAACTTATATAGTACGATGACTCAGCCCCTTCCTCATACAATACGAAATAAGGATTGTGTCACAGATATACCTTGTAGTACCACGCATGAAAGAGGCACACAGTGGCAACGAACTGTTTTTCTTTCATTCACCCTCGAAACGTCTCCGCGTGACGGACGCGAATATTATTACCGTATAGGAAAAGTTCAACACGACCATAACACGATGTCCGTCGAGATCTGTTGTGGATCTGTACGCATACCACACCGAGTCGGTAAACGTGTTTCCCAACATCGAACCAAACCGCAAGGGATTAACAGACTAACACTGTCAATGCAACAACAGTTCAGGCGATGCTGACAAGCTGAATTAGTCTGGATGATCAAAGCTCCTTTCAAATTTCAAGACAATGTGCGATATCGAGGGATACAATGTATGCTAAACTATAGAGACAATAAGTGATGTGTGTAGTGTCGTCTAGAAGGAAGTCCATGCGAGGTAGTATAAGATAATTATAAATAAACAAAAAAAAAATCGAAGATGAACGATATAAGTTAAGAAGAATCAAAACTGAATTCAATAAAGATAGAATAAAGATGAGAATGGGAGAAGGAAGTTTGAACAAGAATGGGAATATCAAAGTCGTGCATTCGTTTTGAGACGTGCTGCGGTTCGTAGTGTGGCGCGAAGGGTATAAATTCGTTTACTTCTGATCGATGCGGGAACGTTTTTCTGGCCTATGACTGTCGTTGACGTTGTCATCCGAGGCATGACTTCGGCGAGAGCCCATGCTTGAAACAGAAGCAGTGCTACTCCGGCGGGAATGACTAAGGGCAACCGCAGAGGGGGCTGGATCAGTCAAGGAAGACTTTTCGCTATCTTCGTCACTAGATGGATATGCGTGCGACAGGTTTTGCGTGTGGACACGCGCGTGCCTCCGCATATTGCTGAGGACACTGAAACTTCGACCACAACTCTCGACAGGACACACAAACGCTGGACATGACAGAGAACTGATCAGAGAGGCAACAGACAGTTGGAATACTAACAGGACTCACGTTTTTCCCCTGTGTGACTGTTTAAATGAATCTGGGGCAGAAGTTGATAAACACGTATTCCGTCAAGCAGATTCACACTCACTTTAAGACTACTTGGGCGATTGAAACCCTTTCCGCAGTAACTACATTCGTACTTTGAAGGAGCTGCTCCCTGATGGTTATCTTCTGATGTCTTGGACGAACGTATCCCTAGTTGTGGCATGCCACCAGGCCTAGCCACTGGGGTGTGTTCATCCACCACACCTTTTACCGACGGACGAGCTGCAGGAACCTCTATCGGCCAAGCAGAAGATTGTGATAGCGGCTTGCTCGATAAAAAGCCATAGCCTCTAGGATCACATCTGGCAATGGGCGTACGCTCCTCTTCTGGAGGGGCAGCTGCACCTGGGTAGACGGAGGGACCAGAAGACGACGCAGGTCTCCCCAATGTGGGATCTTGCGCTGCATAATTGGGGAATTCACCTGCATGTGTTGTGTAAGGTAAAGAGTGCACCCTCGAAAGACGATTTTCATATCCATATGGCTGGGGTTCAGATGAACTTTCTAACGGGTGAGAATTGTGATAAGACCCAAAGCGAGGTAATTCTATGTTCGTATGCGCCCTTGACAAAGGTTCGATACGGGGAATGGATATCCCATGAGGAGTACTGGGGCGAATGGAGCCATTTGCCAATGCATCGTCATAATCATCATTAACACGCAGACGAGCAAGTGTCAGGGATGGAGATTCGTGGGGTATGCGTAAGTCTTATTGGCCCGTTAATACTTTTGCTGTCAGGCGGAAGCATAGAACGCTTACCATGAAAAAGGTCGCGGATTGGCGGAAGTGTGGGACGCTTTTCGTGAGAGCGATTGGAATCTGACCAAGACGCCATATCGATTGAGGGAAGGGTCATGAGGTTTAATCAGTATATATACCAAGCGCCGGTTTCCAGGCTCGGCGAAGTGAGCCCTCTGGGTACATGGGGCACAGCCATGATATCACGCAGGGTTGACTGTATCGCTTTGATGCTCAAACGTTCAAACCTACTAGGCGCAAGTTACGCGACTTGGATGCCGCTGAAGCGCAAATGATCGCCTAGCGCTGATCCGTAGATCCTGTAACAGTGATACATACTGTATATGTTGCCGAACGAGAATTGATTCTGTCTGGTTGTGAAGGAACTCCAAGTCTCAAAGCTTGAAGCTTGACGCTTGGAGTGATTGTACCCCTTGATGCTCGTGTTGATTAGTTTGCCTGGATCATTCTGAGCCAAATAAAATTGCCAGTTTAGGAGCAAAAGTTACGGACTGTATATTGAACTCGTTATCGAATAAGTTACTCTTTTTCATCAGGTGATTTTGTTTTCAGAGACAAGGAATGGAGTCCTTCAGAAAACTCCTGAGACAGAATAGAGTACACCAGACGATGACGTTGCATGGTAGTCTGGAGAGCTTAAGTTCAAAGCATCCAGAAATTCAGGTTGCATTTACCTTTCCTTTGAACGAGTCTGAGACAATTTGAACAGAAAAATCTGAATTTCTTGGCATAAATTTGCTCTCATCTACGACTTGGGGGAGCGACCTACGAGTTTCTCCATTGCCCCCGCCTTGCGCACGCATTGGAGCATGGTGACGATGCTGCCACGAGTCGTTCGTAATAGACAATGACTGAGGTTGCAAAGACAGAACCAACTGTCAGAAACTACATCAGTCACGGATTCAAAAAAGTGGGATTGAGGGGACCTTGTCACGGATTGAAGATTCAATAGGTCCAGGAGCAGCGGTATCCATGGTATTCATAAATCTCTTCAAATGGAGGAACCTGTGTTGTGTGAGCGGGATACGCAGTAACGTCGACATAGTCCTTCGAGACCGTACGCCAATGATTTTGGAAAACGCTGTGTACAACTATTTGTGATGGTTGTCATTGATTTACCTGGAGGATTGTCACGGAGGACATCATTGATTGCACACAGCTTTCTCTGACAACGCTTCTGACGAAGAATCATAAATAGGGGGTCACAGAATTCAGGGAAGTATATGGGGCACATCTGTACATCTTTGCACACGCGGCAGTGTAGTAGCGAGGGCCAGATTTAGACGTGACCTCTTGAGCATGCTGTGTGACATCACGCGTTCCATTGTCGCGTTTTCTGCTGATACCACGATGGCGTCGACTATAGAGCAACGCCACTGTACCACCGAGCGAGAGATGAGCACACACCAGCGTGGACTTGTCGATACATGCTTCGAGGAGGGCCAGTTTGAGTCTGCCATTGCTCTCTTGGAGCAACTTAGATCCCCGAATTACAGACCCGCAGCGTGAGTACATTCAACTTTGTTCTTTATAATTATGTTAACTATGGCCAATTTTTGCAGTTCACATATTCGCCAATTAATTTATATTGCACTTCAACCCGAAGACCCACCTCCTCTAAGCGAGATAGTTTACACCGATATTCCCTCAAGTAAGACGGCCATCAAAAAACGAATACCATCTGGAATGGCTGTTCTGGCTGCACGCCGCTTGTTGAATTCTTTTGCCATTACGAACTCCCCAGAGGCAATCGCCGCCGCTCTTCCATACTGCGGTGATCCCAGAAAGGATGAACCTCTGACTCAGGCTAGTGATGATGGCTCCCTTGAATCGGTCATAGGTCCTCAGTCAATGTGTATATCCAAGGCCAAAAGTTGCTGGAGTATCCTCTCTCAGGGATTTTCTCAGCGCGGTCATATTTTCCCTGTTCCACCGAGCAAGGGAAATAAACGCTCATTCAAACTTGACGAGGAAGAAAATAATCCAAAGAGCGCTGAGCGTGCAGTTATAGGTGAAAATGCCTGGCCAGTTTTGGATTGGCTTCTTACGTTGTTCGAACAAGATGAAATTATTGCCGAGAACCGTGGATTGGGTTTGTTCATTACTTTTGAAGTGGTGGATTCTCTAAGACAAAAACCTTCGCTCAGGCCGCTTTTCGAACCTCCTCCTTCGACAAATTCCATTTCCTCGGAGTGGGGCAGGGCCGAGATGGGATACGGAAGTCCCTCTGCGTATAGTGCTTTTCTGCATGGAGCAGACCGAGGTTAGATACCAAGCTTGTGGTTGTCGGCTCATGATTCTGGTTAGTTCGTTGCCTATGTTTTATTTACGCCTCAGCTGATGGAAGAGATCAGTTGATCAATCTATCTACGACACCCCATCTCGACCTGCCCATGTTCGTTGCCTCTGTTTACAGCCGCTTGACAGCCACAGAACTGGAGAGGCTGCCGGCCCTGCTGTCTGACCTGGGATCTTCGAATGCCACCCACAACTTTAAAGTTCTCTTGTGTCAAAAACTCTTACTCAATGCAGGTCACAGCCACGCGGGGGATGGGTATCCTAAAATTCAGGTTCGTGCGAGAGCACTACGAACTACTCGAACGGAGGAAAACCTCCAACCACCTGATACAACTACATCTGCCCAACCAAACGCCAAAAATCTTCTTCCCGCCTTTTCCGAAATTCAACGAGGCTTAGAAATAAACACATCATCTCCAGCTACAGCGATGAATCAATCGGTCCTTTTAAGGATCAAGTATGAACTTTTGACTTCCTATGGGATGTTGCAGTCCGAACTTGCGGGAAAAGATTCTGATTGGGTGTCCTCTCTTCGTGATGGAAGACTGAATCAGATCGTCGACAAGGTTTTTGTTTCGAATCGTGACAAATCAGACGCCCGCACCTTTCGAGAGGTCTTGCAAAATATCATATTTGTCTGGTGTGATTGATCTCAGCGATGCATCCTTTAGGTAAGAGGTAAGGCGTGGTTATTCAGTTTAAGGCATAAAGATCTCTCACTTTGCTTCTGTTCGACTAGTTTTGGAGAGACTACTCCAAGCGGTTTCTCCTTCTATCACTGCTTCACACAAAACAGGGGGATGTATGTACACGTACCGATGTAATAATGGTCTCTAATGCGTTACAGAACTTGAATCCCCAACTTTATGGCGTGACGAACATATACCCCTTGAAGCCATCACATATTACTGGAATTGAGGCTGGTAGTCAGCTTACCAGCCAGAGGTCTATTTGAAACATCACGGAAGTAGTTATGTTACTTTGTATCGTGTGCCATAGACTAGACCAAACCCTCTACAAGAGGTAAATCTCGATTACTCGATTACTCGTCTCCGTGAATGGATTAGTTACCGATCTATATATGAGACATGAACTCGGAGTTGTAGCCATGATATTAATGAGGTCGGAATTGATTGCACGATGGTTACCGTAGCGTGGAACACCTTGAAGCGGTGGCGTAGGTCTATTTGCGGCCCTTCAGTATGAATTTGTATTGCGCATTCCAGTCGTCAATTGACTATCCAATGTCAGATAGAGGACTTGACTCAGAAATAGTGTCAACTTCAATGTCAACCAAGTCGCCCTCATCATTGCCATGGTCTTCCGGCCTTCCCCTGTTCTCTTGTTCTCTCCACAGTCTCGCCAGGAATGCTGGGGTACTAGCTTCCTCTAATGACTTATCCTCTCGAACCTTTACGAATCGGGGAAAACGGAGGCTTAGACCTCGAGAAGATGAAATAAGACCTTTAGCTGCGACTGAGACGGGACTGAGAGTAATGCTACAAATTGTTCAAATCATTTTAGTATTTAACGATGCGAATTATAGGCACATACTCAGCACCACGAATTTCCCAGACTTCCGATGGTCTGAAATAGACTTCGGGAACTAATCCTACGAAATGAACAACGCATCAGCCCCTGAAGAAACACAGTAGCATTACACTACCTCCAGTTTCACACTCCCAAAGCGGCCGTTGTGAACATGTATCTGAATCCTCTGAGAGTGGATAACGAGTTGCCAACTCCTGCAGTTAAAACGAACGGTCAAAAAGGAAATATTTGGAGCCTTAGGACACAATAATTACCTTGTAGAAGGCATCCGTAAACCCTTGAGAAGGTTTAGTTAAGAGAGCGATGCAGTTTTTAAGAAGGATACTAACCCGACATGCATTTACATACTGCCACGATCCGGCCAGAGTCTGGTTGCCACAAGCCAAGAAGAATAGGACTCCACCACTGCGCTTTGCGACCATTGCCATACCATGCACCGATAGGAATTAGATCCAGCGTATCGCCAAGGCCCGTGACATAGTCTTTTTTCAGTTTTAACCAGGCTGACGTCCTCTTGTCGGGCTCATAGGTTGCGGGAGGTTGCTTTCGCCGCGATTTGGTGTCATGCTTCGTCGCCTCTCCAGAAGTCGGCTCTTTGTCAAGGAGCTGCATAGCGGTAAGCTCACAGGAATGAGTCGCTACAGCGGGCCTACCTTGACCATTAAACCTTCGCACCGATTCTCAAGCGCTTTTTCCCAGAATGCCTCGATGGCGTTTCTGCCCTCTTCACTGGCACAGCTCTCGACGAGACTAAGTTGAGCAACTTGGACATTTGAGGAAGCATACGGTGGAAATCTAGATAACAATAAGCCTCGCCGCTCACGAAAGGTCCGTTCCAAGAGGATCTCAAGGTAACAAAGTTTAATGCCACATAAATCATGTTTCGTCATGCTCACCTCTCCATTGAGATACATCAAATCGAAAGCAAATACTGACACAAAGACTTGCACATCCTGAAGCTGTACGTCTTTGCGTGCACGATTGGACAGGTCTTGAAATGACCTGAGACCTCCCGCAAGATCGATAGGCACGATTTCAGCATCCAAGATGAAAGAAGTCGTTTCTGGATGGCAATGGAAGAAGATAGTTATCAGCTGAACGATGTCTGGGTACTACAGAGGTTGAGCTCTCTAGATAAGCGTAATGATTGAGACAAATTCATACCTTGCTTGTCATATTCTCAAGATGACGAGAGAACAAATGAACGGAAATTTTCTCGCCATCCACGGATCCATGAATTTGTACACGTTGCCCGTCGTATTTAAACTCTGCGATGAAAGGACGATCCCTGCAAATATCATAGATCTCATCCAATGAACGTGTCGGGGAACCGAGTGTGGGATGCAGTGGAATACCTATTCATGTCAGTGTCCTAATGAGTAATGATGTCGTTGAAGAAGATGATGCCAGGCTTTACCGACTGTTAGAAACACCGTTGCTGGAAGATTGTCCAAGCCGGTGTGGAGCAAAGCCATTACAATGTCCTCGTAGTTCGGGTGTTGTACGTATACCTGTTTGATGAGGCTTTCCGCTTGTTTAAATTTAGCAGACAATTCTTCTCGGCCATAGTCCCCATCTCCACTGCTGCCAGTCGTACACTGAGCAAGAAGCTCCTTTGAAGCATGAAAAGAAGACTGCGGTATGAGTTTGGTAAAATGAATGATTGGTGTTAAGACCATAGCACGAGATAATGCCGTTAAAATAGTAGTTCTGACGGCGCCAACACGGAGATTCTGTAAGAGAGTTCGAGTGAGAAACCGGACCTCTTCTCCAGTCGCTGCAAGAAGTAGTTTCTGTACAATTTTCTCCTTTTCTTTTGCAATCCCTTGACCTTTACAGCACGCTATTTTAAGAAGGGAAGCGTAGACGAAGTTGACGAGCAAAGGGGGATGAGGAACAAGGGTTCGTAAATTGGATTTAGCAGCAACAGCTACATCACCCGGGTCACCCATAGAGTTATATAATCGTTTAAGGGCCGAAGCACTGAGACCAGAAACATGTTGAATAGAACGCGAGATGATAGAGGGGCCCAATCCAAGCTCAAGGGACGAATACGGAGGCGCAAGGGCGTTTGATAGCAGATATATGGCAGCGAGGAGTGATTGTGGGTCATGTTGAATTATCAAAAGTAAGCAATTAGTGAGGACGTTGGTAATCGTCTTACGAGATCGTGTTTGTGTTAATGTTGAAAGTGCGTGTGCAAGGAAGGAATATGGCACCGAGGTAGATGACCATGGCTTTCGGATAGTTTGAGATGTGGGGTCATAAGTCAAATCTTCGTAGGCAATGACTTCTTTGGAGGTGAATTTAGCGATTAGCGGAGGCGCCTGCTTGACTTCTGATACCCCAGGCTCCGGCATGGTCAGATCTTCAGAAGGTTCAAGAGGGGCAAGCTCTTCATCCTCGTCGTACAGGGCATCGACGTCGATTATAGTATGTGATAACGTCTGTGCTGATGAACCTTGAGAGAAGCTAGTACCAGTTGGTTCAAAGGACGCCGAGATATTGTGTTCAGATTTTTTGGGAGAGGAGAAAAAGTGATGAATAGTTGACTGGCCATTACCGACTCTCGTGCGCTTTGATCTGGGCTTGGAAGGGGACCCAGTTCGAATGCGCTTCGACATTTTCAGAAGTACCAATACAGATGGCTTGAAGTCGGAGTATGGAAGCAAAATCCTGTTTCAAAATCACCTTTGCTTGTTGATTACTATTTACGTCTACTTACATCCCAGTTGACGTCCCATCCAAGTTGTAGGTTGAATCCTCTGACTAGAGCTCGCTACGCCATCTTTCATAGCATATTAGAGCACCCTTTGCATAGTATGTGAGTGGATGACAGAAAATATAACCTATAGGAGATCATGGTGGTGTATGTCCGATGTCCGTTCATTGAGGGTTTCAGGGGCGTCTCTATAGTCGCGAGTCTCCATAATCTTTCCAGGCCAGGGTCAACTAACCATGACAGATCCAGTAGGCCTGTGAAAGTTCATCATCCATGCAGTACCTCGTAACGTGTTCGCAAAGCAACTTGTTCTAAAAGATTTTTAGTACCGTGTGCAGCTGAGCTCAGCTGGAATTCAGTGCAATCTTTAAATCCCAACAACAGGCAAAGAAACTGGTGAAGGGATGTACCACACACAAGTAAGTAATTTTATAAGTCGGCCCAGCGAAGTTGAACTAAAGAGATCACTAAGTTATCGAACGCCACTTACGCGACGATGGCATTAAAGCTCCAAAAGCAGCTCTTTAGGCACATCGAGACTCTTTTCCTTGAAGTTTAATTTGCGTAACAACGATGAATGAATCAACGCTCACTATGTTAACGTTCTTTGCTAGGCACTGCCCATTGTAATCGGAGACCAACTGCGGTCCGATTTATTTTCTGCGTAACCTAAAATACTCTGAACCAGACTCACATTCATTCATTCAGTAAGTATCTACTATAAGCGACTGTTACAGGCGAAAAAAACAACTGAAGGGCTACAGGCTCCGAGTATACTCGCAGAGATTGATCAAAAGTAAGTAGGTCAGGAACGGCAAGTTGTCATCTCGATCAAAGGTCCTTGATGGCGCAACTAAAATGACGATGTGAGGGTCCTGAGGGATCCAACGCAGCCGGCCGGTGTTGACCACATACCACAAGGGCGCCAAGTAGTCATTGGATAGGAGTTTTGGGCGTCAAGACGTTCGTCAGAGTCTCAAAAACAATTGGAATGAGATCGATGGCGAACTCTTCAATTTATTACATTCAAGAACATATCTGAATCTCTTACCAAAAAATCCAGGTCCAAAATGAACATTTGTTACCGTACCTGATATGGTTGGCTTTAATGTGATGATCTGAGATAACCCGCGCCTCTCTACCACCGGTTACCACTGTGCCCCCGACACAAGGAAGCTAACCAGTCTAGGATGCATTTCAACCGGAAGATTCAGACACTGTCACTTTACTCCTCAAGTCAGGCACAAGACCTGGCCATTCCTAGAATGAACTATATTATCTTAGGCATGGATTTACTAAAGGACTTGTAAATTGACCCCCCTGTCTATTCCAAAACACTTGCGAACAAGACGGATTTTTCTTCTTTTTAGCATCCCGTGACATTTCAGGGGGATAGATCTCCATACTTTTATAATATGAAGCAGAGCAAAGTAGGCCATCTCGCATAGAACACTGACCCCATGAGCGACCGACGTGTTCCACCATACCAGAACTATTCCTCGCAATGGGGGGGCCAACAGTACCCGTCATCTTCCAATTATTCTTACCAGCATGGCATCCATGACGTCGACGTGCCTCATCATCAACCAGCATATGGAGGGATGGCGTCACCGCAGAACGAGATGCCATACCAGGCAGATTACTACACGGCTTCACCTGTGTACCAACACTCCAGTAACAATGGAATCCAACCAACGGGATATCATTCAACGAGTTCAGTAGCATCGATGCGGGATCCACACTCACCACACCGCTCTGGCCATTACCACTCTCATTCTCAATCGCACACTCATGGCCAATCACCATACTCTGTGCTGCCACCGCAGGCACAGGCCCAGTACGATCCGGGACGAGCGAGGTCACACTCTCAATCGCCCTATATGCGACCACAAGCTGTTCCCATTGCGATACCACAATCACCTGCGGCGCACTACCCTCAACCACAGGCAATTAGCATCTCACCGCAGTATCCTACTTCATCAACCAGACCTTTCACCTGCGACCTTTGTGCCCTCTCCTTTAATCGTCAACACGATCTGAAGAGGCACCGAGAGACTCATACCGGAGACAAGCCTTACTTGTGTAATGGTGGATGCGGGAAGACGTTTACAAGGAAGGACGCCTTGAAGAGGCATCAGGTATGTTTGTCTTCCCTATGACTAGATAGGCATCTCACCGCCGGTATAGCTTGTCAAACAGTGTGGCAAGGTGGACGAAGCCTGGCCGTAACTTCTAATCGCACTCGAACTTGTGAGCGATACAATTGAGAGCTCCTGATCTACATCCTAACGCCGACATAGAATATATTAGCAATAAACTAACATCTTCAGGGTATAATGTAGCGCGCAACAGATGTATAACATAATTGATCTATGAATGATATATATTGAGTTTTGTCAATTGCATCCAGTAGTGAATAGCAATTACCCTACCGATAACCTCATGGAAAGGTCTTTTCGAGTATCCAGGCGTCATGAGGAGTGATTTTCTTGTAGTAATTCTCGTGCATTCCAACCTCCTTGAAGCCATGCCGTTCGTAAAACTTCTTCGCCTCATCATTCGAAACCTGGACGTGCAGGTATATTTTGTTAATCTTGGGTTTACGTTGCGCGGCAGCAGATGCCAAGATAAGTTCAAGACTTTGTGACCCCAAACTCCTAGAACGATAGGGCTTTTCACAACATGACGAAAAATCTTAATGGATGGAAATGACGCTTACCGCAAGAATACCCATAGTCATGAGATACAGGCTAATTTCATCATCTTTCGTTTCCAATCTACAGCATATTGTTCCAACCTTGTGACATGGATGTATAAATTCGATCAGGGGCGCCCAGAAAAGCAACATACTGGGACATCATTGAAGTAAACTGCTCAAAGATTGGGTTATTTTCGCATCAACAGCGCAAAAAGATCCCATACCAAGCTTGCAGAAATCTTCAACTTCGGGGAGAAGAATACCCTGATAAAACTTTTCACTGTACTTGATTGGGAACAGTACTGAATTCAATTTTCGAACTGTCCCGAGGTTATTGGGAGTCAAAGACGCGAAAGACACTCGCGACGTTTTCTGCATGGAAGTAGTGGACATGGTCTGTGACTAGTGTGACCGATGACAGCGAAACTTGACAGCCGGTTGATTCGGGCTTCCATTCCCCTTGCAAGTTCCAAGCCATATGGTCGTCGAATCGACACAGCTTAGCGTAGCCCACACATAACGCCCACCGAAGAACATGAATTTGATATCTGAATCAGCGCGGTCAAGGTGCGCCGTCAGACCCTGGTCTAGAGCTCAAGAGTCCTCGTGACATTACTTTCGTCGTCCTTTCGACGCAATTGACCTTATGACTTGCTTATGATGGGTCGGGATGTGTATCCCCAGTACAGATAAAATAACTTGAGACTGGGCTATCGGAACTGCTGAGTGGACTTGTCTTGCGCCGTCCTCTATCTCTGTGGTTCCCTTGGTTCAACCACTTGCTTCATTCAATGCACTTTGACAAATGCGGCTACACATTTTAACTGTGCACTAGTGTTTATACTCTTCGCTTTGGTGTGCAAGCATTCGAGTCCTATAAAGCAAATAGGGTTTCTGCTCAACTGTATGGAGAGATCCCGATCCCTCTTCCTCCACTTGAATTGCGATTTCCATTAACAGCATTCTAGGTACTAGTTACTGGACTTGCAACTAATTGGTATATGCTTAAGCCGAATCGCTGATCATGCGGTATCAATTGACAGCCAAGCGCCCTGCTCACCAGAAATGGATTATCTGGATGATATAAACGTATGTTGTGCATACTTGTAGGGCTTGGTAGATCTTCTCTAATCTAGAACGCAGTCACGAGGACATGTAAACATAAGGTGGTAGGGTATACTTGTTTTGGTCTTTCTACTTCCGCCGACCATCTCCCGCAAACAATGCTGCCTTGATAATACTCTATGTTCAACCCAACAGGCACCTGAAATAGTATGTGTTTATCCATAAGTTAAAAATCTGTCCTGTCCAACTTTACATGACCTATCAGTATTTAAATGTTGGCCCTCTGTCAGTTGTCAGGCTTGTATAAAAATCCCTTAGCAGGTACCGGTACGACTGTAAGCTAGCAAGTGCCCTGGTGTATGGATGAAGGCCGTGCGACCCCGTGGTAGTTGGTGATGTGCACAGATGCTAGTTGGTGACGTTTGAATGTATCACGTCATCTAGGCTGTTTAAAAGTCGGCAGCAGACGTGGACACGGAGTGATTGGAGTCGTCAAGGGCGCTGCAAATCGACTAACCCAACTGTACGGTCGTCGAGGGATTACTCGGGGTGATGATGATCCCTCATGTGAGAGGTTTCCTACGGTCATCGCGGAAAGGGATTTGTAAATGTGGACCAAGGTCTGTTAATGCAGGCGTCGGATGTTGGAATTTGGATGTGTTCTGGACGGGCAAACGAAAGCTCCAGTGAGGGTTGGTTAAAGGATGAAGAGAAATAGTGTCGCTGGAATTATGCTTCCGCGTGTACATCCCCTTTGAGTCGAAGCCAAATGTAAATGATGAGTAGAAAGTTGTGACTGTAACCTTGACCACAACGACCACGGATGGCGGAGAGCAAGATTCAGCGTCCTTTAGGGCCTCGCACGTATAGGTCTTCATCGCCTATGCCACCCACAGCTCCTCTAGCTATTCGCAAATCCACCCCAAAGACTCCCAATCTTACTCTATCTATTTCCCCTCAGCCTAAATCGTCTGCTCCTTCTCTCACTCTAGCCATCCCAACTCCACCATCCAGGGCTGCCACCCCGAATCCACCTTCAATCCGTCTCGCGATCCCAGAACCCAACGCTCGCACATCAGACTCTGGAGGTGACTCCCCCTTGTTCGGCAGCTACTACGGCGGTCCTGGTGGCCCTCCTCTCGAGTTCAATACAGCTGGGTCTATAGACGAGATGACCATACGTCCTCCTTTGTCCCTCAATGTCTCTACTTGTATTCCCCCTTCCTCCAACCCCAACGGCACTGGCGCTACTGATGTCAAGGGATTACTTGATAACCTCAACAACCCTAACGATGCGCCTTTGACCTTCTCAGACGACGTATTGGAAGAGATCGAGCGTCTTGGAGAAGGTGCTGGAGGCGCAGTTCACAAGGTCAGGGACAAACGAACCAGCAAAATTATGGCCCGCAAGACGATCACTACGCGAGAGGCGCCGATGAAGCAACTGCTCAGAGAGGTCTCTATCATCTCTAACACTAAACACGTCAATATCATCCAATTCTACGGAGCCTACATGTCTCCATCTTCGAGCGAGGTCAAGATCCTAATGGATTTTAGCGAAGGCGGCAGTCTAGAAAGCGTTGGCAAACGTATCAAGGAACGAGGAGCTATAGTAGGAGAGATGATTGCAGGCCGGGTGGCTGAAGGGGTGCGTCGATCACTACTTATCCTATTTGTTAATGAAAACTCACATTGGAAATTCAGGTGTTGCAAGGCCTTGCATATCTTCACACAAGGAAAACTATACATAGAGATATCAAACCTTCGAATATCCTCCTTTCACGCGAAGGAATTGTGAAACTCTGTGACTTTGGTGTGTCTGGCGAACTTGTCGAATCGCTGGCTGGAACGTTCACTGGAACGAGTTTCTACATGGCTGTCAGTGGACATCATTTTGATGGCATTTAGCAAGCCAACCTAACCTTCCCCTCCCTAGCCTGAGCGAATCTGTGGCAACGAGTATACAATTCGGTCTGATGTCTGGTCTACAGGCATTTCACTCTTAGAGCTTGTGCAAAATCGCTTCCCTTTCCCTAACGATCTTCCGCCGATTGAATTGATGATGTACATCACAACAGGAGACGTTCGTTTTCCCATTACCTACACGGCTTAACTTTTGCTGAAATGTCATCTCAGCCTCCCCGTCTAGAAGATGAACCCGGCGTCCACTGGAGTGATGACATGAAAGATTTCATAAAGCAAACGTCAGAATCCCTTTTCCAATTGTGGAAGGTGATTGTGCTGACACCCCAGATAGGTTGATCGTCGACGCTTTAACGCGGCCGACTCCGAAAGACATGCTTGCTCACCCATGGATTGTACATGTTATGAAACAGGATGTACCCATGGCGAAATGGATTCATCAAGTTTGGGACTGGCCTAAGCCTTCTTCTGGTCGGAAAGCAGATTCGTGAGTCTTCTCTCCTATCCTGTGCGATGCAAAGCTCATATTTCGCAGGTCAAAGACACAGAGTTCAAGACCATCTTCGAGCCGCGCGGACTCTGGTAGCTCTTGAATAAAGCGCCAACTCAGACCCTTCTTTCAATCTATAGCACCGATTTATCGACGGGTTTATATCAATGCATCACTCGCAATGTTCTAACAGATGTTTAGTTCGACCTTGTACTCAATGGATCCTTAAAATTTTTCAATCACTTGCTATTCTTTTTACAGTGTTCTGCTTTTTCATTCCCTATATGTAGTTCCTTCTTAAAGCGACTACACACACCATTTACAATACCTTCATCATGTTTGGCTTATTTGGCAGTTAGGAAAGTGTGTGGACTCCCGATTGTACTGTCACCCCCGAGTTAGTTCTCTGCCACACCGCCTCTTCATCTTCATACATTCGTTCAATGCACTGTCGTTCACAGTCTGAGGCAGATATTCTTCCTGAACTTATGAAATAAGAAGAGGTATTCATCAACCTCGCGTGCACCACGTTGGAACAACCCCCCAGTTATTTGAGAACGAATTTCCAAGAAAAGCAAGACCCTTAGAATGTTCATTCACGAGGCTGACTCTTCATGCACTTCGGTAACGGGTGCATTGCTTAAAAGTAGCTCCTTGATCGATGTCCTACTAGGCATGCGGAGAAGTTGTGAAAATGCATGGATCACAATGATAATCGTAACCTGCTCGCACCTTGTCCGGACAAAGGTTTGAACAATGACGTACATATCGGCTCCCGGGGCATGTGGAATTCTTTGTGGCACGAGTAGGCTTGGGGTTTTCACTGGTAGCAAGTATCACTGTTTTGATTTCTGCAGCTGCCGCATTGCCAAGAAAACTTCCTACCTCTAGAAAAGCAACTAGCTATAGCGCCAAAGAGCTTAATATATATTATACACCGCTCTTAGCGAATAAATGTTTATATAAAAAGAACCATTCAATCCTGCTGTAGCATGAACTCCAGGGTCTGAGGATCCGGGACAAAGTAGAACCTGCCACCTGGCAGGTTTCAACTGTATTAGTATGCCCAGAGTGTGCCGGTCCGAGAGCAACCATTGGGGGTTATAAGTTATGCAGTATCAATCCTACCAGGAATAGCATTGAGCAGAGGAATGGCATCGATACGGTCCGATACGGAGGACTGCAACTGAGACAAGTGTCTTATCCCTACCAGCTCGATTTCGTCGAGGGACTAAGAAGAAAACCACGGATTGCGCACGAAGCTCCGAAAAAGATTGGCATGTGCAACTCCTAGACCTTGAAAGTTTGAACGTTGAATATTGAATGTCTATGTGATACAAACGCTTCAGTTGTCGTTATTTGGTTGGGTCTCTGGGTCGCCTCTAGACATGATGTGAGATCTTTGAACGCGTATAAGTATGCGCAAACGCCGCAAGTAGAAGCGCTGCATAAGCGCGAACCTTTTTGATGCTGATTCACTGCCACCATCTTTCGCGACGGATCCGTCAATTGGCTTGAAGCATAACCGAGATCTATTGACCTGTTAACTACTGATGATTCAGAAAGAAGCTGCTTACTATTCTATCATACCCTTGTGCGCCACGAAGGTTGACTACCGCGTCATTGGCACCCCATTCCAATTTGCCGCAAGCTTATGCGGGTGACGTCAATCACAGCATAAAATACCGAAAGGTAACGGACTGCGAAATCCTTTTTAACCTTGTCATGGTCATTTTTTCCGTAAACTGGGAACTACGGACTTTTATCAGACTCAAGAGCGTTATCTTCAACCCCTTGACTTCATTGCTTCAGCCCCTGTCTTTTCATCCATTCATCGGCCGATATGATATGGGATGATGATATCTCATATCTCCCATCTGAAGCTGATGGTAACAAAATATTAGCATCCGGTAGTCCGTCCCTCGTCGGGGTTCCACGAAATTATATGTTTGAGGAGCTCTGAGGCAATTTCTTTGGAGGAGGAGTAGCTCAATCCTCGGCCTGCACTTGGGGCCCTTCGCATAGCGCCTAGATATCCTCGGCGGTACACAGAGATATATTTTGCTCCTCGGTCTATGTCAGTTGTCACGCACTCTGTAACACAGCACTGACCCTTGCTGTGAAATGGAAATACTTCGGTCGTTTGGACGTCTCTGCCTGATTTTCAGAAATAGTGAGGTGATTCCTATTAAATATGATCCACGTTCCCGTTCATGTTTCTTCGTGGTTTCCACATGTGCAGTCTTGTACGATTTCTGATGCCATGTTTGACACATGGTCACTAAGAACTCCGTGACTGTTATGATGGGCGATCAGTGCGTGCGGTGAAATTGATTCCACGGAGGAATATCAGTCATTTCCGGGCCGCGGTGTCGCATTTCACGAGAGTTCCCTTACTCCAGACCGCGCGGATAACAAGTGGATTGAGAGACATGGAACTGGGGCTCTGAAGTGTAACGGCAAAATACGCTGTTCAGTCATCCCAAGCTTCTTCGGGAATTGGTGATCGGAACAACACGGCGGCCCCGACGTAGCCCAACAAAGAAAGCACGCATCAATGGAAACCGCAAAAAAAAAGCGGCACTCGGGCCACAGGTTCCCAATACCCAATACCTGCCCAATACGGATAGCATGAGAGAGAATGAGGAAGGCTTTGTCAGAAAAGTTTATCCACGGAGCAAAGGTTTTGGAGGCGTACCTGGAAAAAGATGTCAGAAGCATTTGTGAAAGGAGACAAATAAAATGATAAATCCCCACACATGGTGGAACTCCTAGGATCTTGCTCAACAAGTTACACACTGGTCCACGACCCTTAGATCTGATATTTTCTGATCCATTAAGGACCATACACTGGCGTGCCCAAGTTCATTTTTGGCTTCTCTGCTTCTTTCAAATCCTTTATAAATGCGATGCGAGCCGGTCAAGAGCAAACTCTTCCCCGTCTCGTCGACATCATGGCCGACAGCTTGACCTAGTGCGTATTTAACACTTTATGAGTCCTTTCACTTACCCAATCTAGTCCTCCAACGGCCTCCTACCTTCCATCCCATACCCAATACTATTCTGCACCTCATATAGGACATGGTCACACCCATGTAGTTTCGCCACCTCCTCGCCCAGAACCTTCTCAGCGCAAACGCCCAAAGTATACACGTAGCAAGACCGGATGTATGACTTGTCGAGTGAAGAAAATTAAGGTGCGCCAAACCATCATTCTTTCCTTTCACAACTAAATGGCCACGCAGTGTGATGAAACGAAGCCAAATTGCATGCGTTGTACGCACGGGCAAAGAGACGTACGAGCTATGTCTCTTCGCGTTTGTAAATGATCTAACGTGCGGATGCAGTGTACGTGGCCGGAAGGTGTTCCGACTCGAAAAAAGTCAGTTGTTAGGAAGGATTCAGTGGACGGCCGACCTTCAACGGCTGGGTCATCGGGGTTGTCGGAATCATCTACTCCACCGACTAGAGAACATTCTCCTCCAAGACGCACACATTCCGACGTTAATCCAGCACCGCTTTCATCTTCTAGGCGTGTAACGTGAGCCCTCGACGTGTCCGCGCGTCAGAAGTTTAATTGACCCAATTATAGCGCAGAACCGTATGCCCTCCATCCGATACCCTCAGAATCGGATTCTCTGCGTCGGTTGCCGTAAGTTCACTACTGGTCTCGGGAGGAGGTCGATGATGACTATTTTGTAGTATCAATCATGAACGCCCAGGATCTTCTGGATATCCCCATCACGCCACAACTACTTCTAATGGCTTGAATATGATTCCCGAGTCAGCCTATCCTACACAATCCCGATATGACACCTACTCTCAAAGTAGCCACTCGTCGCGCCACAGTGGGTTCCGACCCCTGAACCACGAGCCTATGAGTTGGAGTGCACATCATTCACAGTCTGATTATGTGAGTCGATACGCACCCTTTGTTCTCCTTTGGTTAACTTGTCTCTTTTTCTCTTTCAGTATGCAACGCACGACAGGAATTTAGTGCCTGCGCATATCTCGAATGACTCTCATCCTCGATATCAATGAAACTGGCGGGTTTTCTCAGTTTTAGACTTCGAGGTTACTGGTGTTACCATCGCTCGAGCTGCAGCCTGTTCACTATATTGTGATGCATGCCATCTCGCTTATATCCAACCTGTGTAGTATCTCGATGTCCTTGTCTCTTTGTTAATATTCAGCTCTCTGCTGTTATCTGGAAAATCCGGCTGCAAATCATGTCCGATTTCTTTCCCTCCCCTGACGATTTTGCCACAATCTTTAACTTCTGATGACCTTGAAGCACTGAGTGATTTCAACAATGATAAATGGACATCCTTCTGATTGATGGTTTGCTTAAAAATAAAAGATGTTTCATTTACGCCCCTTCCAGAAAGAACTCCTTGAAAGGAAGAACAGCACGCCCCGATGAAAGATCGGCGTGACATGACCAAAAGGCTACATCATAAGTAATTGTTACAGCAGCAGTTAATTATCAACTGGGCCTTTGCACAAGGTTCAAACTAGATCGCAGCGAAGCCCATCCTTTGCCCTCCAATATCCCAAACGCTGTAATAATGTTTAAGAAGGCTACCTCCCACGAGGTCAAGGCCGTCAAATGCATTGATGAGGGTCTGACAGAGAGACGCGTTGTTCGCAAAAGGTCCCACACTGAGTTCACTGCTCGGAATCGTCAGGTTGAAGGGAGTGCCCTCCTGGGAAGTGAAGGTGATATCGATCACTGCAGGCAGTGAGGGAATGCGGTTGCATTCAATACCATATGTCCCAGGTTCGGCTGCATTAGGTTGGATGTCTGGCGAGATTAATGCATATATCGCCTTGAATAAAAGGTCTGAGTCCACATCCACAGGTTTAAATATGAACAGATACCTCGGCAGTTGCAGTGGGAAATAGTACGTTGCTCGTCCCGCTATCAAATATGACGATGCGCTGGACTTTCAATGTTGATGTAGTTTGACCATTGACTGAGATCCCAGGAGACACAAGTTGCCAAGTAGAAGAAGATCTCGCAGGAAGTGAAGCATAGGTCAAATCGCCTAAAGACATCGAAATGAAATATTGGCCAGTGTCCAACTTCGACAAGAGGACAGAAAACCTTGGAATTTGGTGGTATCAATCCCCCCAATCGTTAGCTCAGCGTCTCCAATTGCAATTGGCGTGAGATAAAGACTAAACAATGCTGCTCGGCAACCTCGTATGAGTTTCAAAGATAGGTTTATTGGTTACTCTCACAGGGAAGCCCTTGATTTACCAGGCCAGCAAAAAAGCCTTGTGCAGTAGCGCCCATCCCTGTACAACATTATTTAGTCGGAATCACTTATAAGCCATTAAACAACAATACCCTGTATTCCGCTGAATGGGTCAATATTGAAGGTCGGCGTCTGCTTTGTGATAAGGAACAAGCTGACGTCCTGAGCGGCCAGTCCACCAACTGACACCGTATCTGTTCCACTGCGCAACGTCAGCTGATAATTGGAGCCCACGACTGGATCCACTCCAACGCCGGTGGCAAAGGTGATGGTGCTGGTCCTTCCAGTGTCGATGAAGGTGGAGCTCAATGACGAATCGAACTTCGTTTGTGGACATGTTGGACATAGGGTACCTGACACAACGCATAGAGATTTTTTTCATGAGTCTGGGTAGGTAACTTACTGGCAAATTCGAGAGTCTCACTCCCAGTATCAAACACGACCTGTTGAATGAGCCTTCGTTGTGCAAGTGGAGAAGACCGCATGGCGTACTGTCAACGTCTGTGGTGGAGTCCCGACTGTTTGAAGGGTCAGTATATGCATCGTGGTCACACAACGTATCTCTTACGTACCAGAGATATTTCCAAACCATCTTTTTCAAATAGTAAAACATCCGATACAATGGGTGAAGGCATGATAGTAAGCTCTCACTGGAGATCGGTGCCCTTGAAAAAATCTGCCAAAGGAACATTTGCTGGCCCAAGAGCCCTGCGTTTCGCAGCAGGCGCGAGGCGAGAATGCAAACGGATCGTCTGAGGAGCATGACCAAAAGATTGTAAAGCAAAGAAGGCGACTAGTCCAAGCAAGAAGGCTGATATTTGGGGCATCGATAATGTCGTCCTAGTAGAGGAAACCTGGGGCTAATTTCACGTAATGATGTGACTTTTTCCTTTATAAAAGACTTCGTAGAGCAAGCGAAATAGAACAGCACCATGCGGGAAAAAGTACTGCTCTCGAGGTTCACCGACGTTGTTTCATGTGGTCAAAGTCCATGCATATGGTGAGATGTATCATGCACTTGGACTGAATCAAGCTTCTGTGTGAAAGGGAATCCTGTCAAGGAATCACAGGTGTGAGCTACTCCACAGGGCCTGGGTTTCATGGCTTTAATGGGGATCAGATTGTATTGTAGAAGATAAGTAGCACCAGGTACCACCCTGGTAGCACCCAATATCAATCAGACAAGCATGTCAGGAAGATGAGAAGTAGCAAGATTTGAGTGAAAGGCTAAAAGATAGCCGGAGCGATTAGCGCTTCAATCACAAGTACGTCACTTAGCACCTGGTGGAGTTGGAAATTACAAAATATTACCTTTTTCATTCGTGCATCCACATCCATGGGTAAGTCGCGCAAAGCATTTCTGAAGGTACATCTGCATTCAACTGCGATCTATAGCAACGGAGGAAACCATCAGTTTGAACGCCCCTCACTGTCCACATCCCAACGCAATCAAGGCATTCAGTACCGTGCTTGACACGATTAAAACAGAAATACTCAAATCGCGGCATGACTGGGATAAGCACGAGCCTAAAATGTGGTCCAGAGCGAAACACATTGCGAATCATGACTTGGTCAACTTCGATCTCAATGACTTGATCCTGGTTTGTCCGCTAGCATGATCCAATCCAACCTGGGTTGCTGAAACAACATAGGTCAGAAGTGCAACTGTGTCATATGGGACAATCATCCTGGGGAAGATAAGGATACCAGCTATCAATGATGAGGAAGGCGAAGGATTCATTCACGTCCGGTACAGATTTACGGTTTGAATCTATCTGAGTAATGGCGGCTCATTCTATTGTTTTCTACTAGAATCCACGATCCACCCAACAGAGTCAGACCGACTTTCTCCTTCGTTCTGAATGAATATTAAGATTTTCTACAGGGTACAGAGGACGTTCGTTTCCACTCGATCTTCACAGACGAGGGAAAGTCGGCGACTGGCGAGGGTACTTATCGCGCCATCCAGACGATTGATACTCCCCTTGAATTCTTCAACGAGTAAAACTTGATTGTTCACTCAGTATAGAACGCGTCAAGGGAAGCATCTAACTGCATCCTATTGAGACTGGTAAAACAGTATCATATATACAACCAAATGTACATCATCTATCTATATGCATACCGCTTGTATCTTCAAAACGTGTTTGAATTGAAATAAATTGAAAGTGACATAGAGACAGGAAATTGTACATATGTACATGGATTGAGTATTTGGGGGGCTCGACAATATCTGAGGCTAAGAACGTCCAGGCACGAGAATCCATGCAGCTTTATACACAGGAGATACCAATATATAGTCATTGAGAGGAGGTAGAGAATAGTAGAAAAAGAAACAAATAGATCAGTCAAATGCAGCGCTCGAGGGGTTAATGAACTTGTAAATCGAATTACCAGCGCAATGGATACGGAGCAGCACTACTCTCCATGACTAGTGCTCCGCCATCAGTATGGGCTATCTTCAAGGGCAATACCCCGAAATCGACCGTAGGCGTGGCATTAAAAGAAGCTTCTATAGGCTTGAGTCCTTTCAAAGGAGGTGCGGCGTCGCAAACATCAGACCAGGGCCATGATTCGGAGCCAGTAGTTTGACTCAAGTGGAAACTGCCATTCGCATCGTCCAAAAAGGACGACATCTGAATGGTACGATCACCTGAGCTAGATTCTGTTGATGAAGGCGAATATGTGAGGTTGGGCGTTGGCGGGCTTGGACTCTGACCAATCTTCACGAAATATGAGTATTGATTTCGTGAAGATTGTGCCGGACCGAGATCGCTAACATTGTTCTAAAAAGATCCAAGGTGTGAACAAAAATGTAAAAAGTGTCACTTGAGTGCCTGACCATTATCACTGCCTCTGTTGTGGTCAACTGACTTGATGTAGTCACCAAGTCGACTGGCGCATCAGGATAACCTGATGCAAGATATCCCGAAGTTCGCCATGGGGCGTGGTTCAACGATGCTTGAAGAGGGGGGCAAGGGGCGGGAAATGCTGTAGCAGGAAGCGTGTGATGCCTGCGTAAACCATTACCCTTCTGGGAAGGAGGCGTATTTGTTGCGGCGTCTTCTTTTACCAAGAATGGTCCTGGGTTCACGAAAGTGAAAACACTTTCGCTTTGCGATCTGACAAGCGGGCGTTGAATAGCAACGGGTAGAGAGGGTGACGGAGGCGCGGCGCAAGGCTGTTTACCAACCCAAAGGCGCCATTCGAGGGCTTCTCCAAGAGCACGCTCGCATCGTCCGATCTCCCGAGGGGGAAGACCAGAAAGCTTCGCCCATGCCCGATTAGAGTAGCATTTGTCTTGAGTAAACTTTGATGCAAGGATCAAGGATGCAAGAAAAGCGCGACGGGGGCAAAGGAGTGGGGAAGGAAGAGGAGGAAGAGGAGGAAGCTTCGGACTGGGTGGGAGCCGTTGGTGGGCTGATGGTACATTGGCGTCTGGATCGCGTGAAAACGAAGATCTTGAATGCAATGCCTCCATTTCAGCGTCATCATCAACTCTGATTGTTGCAACCAGGCTGTCATCTGACATGGAATTAACAATTATAGCCTCCTCAGAGGCTTGCGCAAGCTCAGCTTCACGCTCGAGGTCTTCAGGAGTAGCTGGCATAATCCAGTCACTTCGATCTAGCTCACCTTCAACCCCCTTACCCGCATGTTCATCGTGAACAAGTTCGGGAACCTTTGAACGAATGGCCTCGAGATAGCATAAGGCTGTTTGGAGGACACAGCCCGAGGTGCGCGAGCGGCGTAAAACCTCTGTGACAAACGACTTGATGGGAACGAGGTTCTCCCGCAGTGCTGATAAGCTCGAGTCATCCGATAACAGGAAGGCAGGTGAAGAAGGGGCGGAAATCGTTTCCGAGCGGGTCGATGGCGAGATAGGGGATGGAAGTTGTGTATTGCGATAAATATTGCGCGGGAGAGGTTTAGGGTCAATGACAAGGCTTGGTCCACAGGGACTGCCGTCGATTACCATTGAGGACATGAAGACCGATGGGATATCTTGTGGGCGCCATATTTCAGACAGAGACTTGACGGCTTGATCTTTAAAAATTATCAGAAAATTAGCAAATATAAAGTTCAGATTCTGGCTCACCGACGAGAGTAGTAAGATATTTATTCTTTGCGCCGTCTTTGGCCGGGTTTATCTTTGGGAGTGGAGATACGGTGGAAGTAATCTTTCGGTCGAGTTCATTGCCACTGTGAGCAATCTGAGGAGATGGTGATACAGAGGATGCCGGGGTATTGAGATAGGTTAATGGAGATGATCGAGAGGAGGAAGAAGAGGAAGAAGAAGAGATTGATGATGAGTAAGGTTGCCAGCGGACTCTTGTACGAGTTGCTGGGGGGGCCCTGTGGGCGAGCGTATGGAGTGCGTGCATTGGAGACTGAGCAGAGGTTGTTCAAAGTAAAGATAGAGCGAGCAGGGTGTTTGTAGATTGATTACTTGGGTCGTAGGCAGAAAATGAAATTAGGCGAGAATAGAATACGCATGTGCGATGGTGTTGACTGAGATGGATTTGAATGAGACAAAGGTAGAAATAGAGGTTTTGGTGCTTTGAGAGCTGGTTGAGGGGTGGGCAAATCGAAGAGGAGCGTTTGAATACATTGCGACGGCGTTGTTTAGGCCGGACTTCCCAAATCAAAGATTTGGGCTATCCGATGCAAAGTCTTTCGTCAGTGACGAGAGAACTTTGAGATTCAAGGGTGTTTAGGCGATTCAGAGGGGTTGCTGGTTGTTGGGCGGGTTGTTTTATACACCTTGTCGTCGGGCGAGTCAGTCGGGAATCCCCCACATTATACAACTACAAACAAATAAACCACGCCACATGACTCACAGCCTTGCACTCTGACTCTGTCTATCTGCTGCGCCTCACTCCTACTTACGGAACTTGTTTAGCTCAACAGTTTCGGCCGGGTCAGCGACGCGGACTTCAAAAGTCTACAAATTACTCATATACTCACCACTATTGTCCTTTGTTTATCATCACCCTCAGCATAGCAACGGGCGCCAACTCCAAAAAGCGCCTTCAAACATTAATTCTCCCCTTTTAACCTTCTAACCCGAGAAAAACTCAAAAGCCGGAGCTATTCTATCGCTCGCACAAAACACAAAAGCGCTGCTCGTCTACAGAACAACAAATCATTCACAGATAATGTCGTCACACTTGTCACATCCGTAATTAAACGGACAGTTGGCCCCGCAAATGATATCTCATCTTTTTCGTTTCTACGTCCCCCCTCCCCTTCTCTCTCCGCTTTCATGAGGTTTTCTTCAGCTGTTCTCGCTGTTCTAACCAGCCTTTTTGTCGTCGCCGCTAGCCGTTCTCATGACAGTCGTGACGCGCTCTCTGGTCGTCATTCTAAGATTTCTGCTCGTTTAGCTGCCAGTGAACTCTCTGAAAACAGCGTCAAGAGAAAACGATGCAAAGCTAAAGATCATCCGCCCAAGTCAACTGTACGCATTCTCTCTTTTCCTGTTATTTTTTGCCCAGTATACGTACTTTGCGGGATAGTCTACCAAGGAGGAGGAAGCTATGACCACCAAGGCTTCAACTACCAAGGCTTCGACCACCAAGACCTCCTCCACTTCCAAAGCCACAGCCGCCTCAACAACCATCAAAGGCTTGCTCAGCGTTAAATCTGACTGTGGTTCTATTGGAGCAACCGGTACGACCTTGACCTTACTTTGAAACGTCACCAGAGCTCAATGTTGCCTTCCAGAGGAAGTCACACATACCACAGGTCCAAACGGAAGCATTGACTGGCTCAACTGCGGTCTCACTGACTCTGGCTGGAACCCTCCCTACGTCAAAATCTCAGACCTGATCTCCGTTTCCCTTTCTTCTGCCATTAAATCAGGCAAAGGCCCCTTCCTTGCATGCTCCGCATACGTTGATTATTTCGAGCAATATGGTGACGAGTTTGGCATTCCTGCTATTATGCTTGCCTCCTTTGCTATGCAAGAGAGTTCTTGCAACCCCGACACGGTTGGCGGCGCTGGCGAACAAGGTTTGATGCAGATTACCAAAGACAAGTGTGGTGGCGCACCTAACGGCGATTGTCGCGATCCTGTACGTGTAAAATCTCTCAAAATATTAGCAGCTTTTGATCTGAACGAGTAATGTTGATAGGCTTTCAATATACGCACCGGTGCCAAATTCTTTGCCCAAACCGTAGACGATAACGATGGAAATGTAATTCTCAGCGTTGGTAACTACAATGGATGGTACAAGGGAATGACTTTTGTCAGTCTTGTTTTCGTTTCCCACTTGTATGTAGCTTCTAACAAAGTTATCACCAGGCGGATGCCACTGCTGCTGCCGAGACGAGCTGTTGCAGATGTCAACAGAACTGCGACTAGTGAGCGAAACCGTAATTATATTTGCCGAATACTGACGCAACCATTTCTTAGTTTGTTCCAATTCTTCAACGGCTGGATGCTGAATATTGATGCCTACAAATCCTCCTACCGCCTTGGCAAATACTTCAACTTGGATGTCTGCTAATGTCTTAATGACAACACACACACCATCTCACTGTCACTCTTTTTTTGCTCACTCATTCATTCATCACACCTTTGGCCACATATTGTATATGTGGCTGTCCATGTCACGATCTCTCCTGTGGTTAGATCACTGTATACCCCCTTATCCGGTTACTTGCGGTTTTAAACACGCCGGCGTACGCATATGATCGTCCTAACTCGTCTGGTTATCGGCACAGTACTATTCTGTAAAATCTTATACAAGTCATTATTTAAACTGTATTTGCGTACTTGGTATAATCAAGTTCTCGAGTTCGTTTGTAAACTTAAAAGTGTATCTGATCTGATCGTGATCAGTTTTCCACGTGCGGTGTAAGGTGGGGGGAGGAATTTCTTTCACCTGGTTCCAACTAGTTATATTTGCAGTCATGAGCGACTCAGCCTCCTCGGCCTCATCATCGCCTGCGTCGTCTACATCCACACTACCAACCTCTGTAGGATCTTCCCCGGAGCAGAATTCGACAACTTTGCCTATTGTCGAGGTATCCGAAGAAGATAAAGCAGAGGCACTACGCCTGAAAGCCTCGGCAAACAAAGCATTTACAAGTACGCGCCCTCCTTCCAGATCTTGCTATTATGACTCCGATGATTAAAGAGCTCTGTGCTTTTCTCTCACCTCTGCCTCACACGACTCACTTTAGGCCACAACTTCCTTACCGCTGCGAAGCTCTACTCTGAGGCTATCGAAAAGAATCCGAACGAGCCTACATTATGGTGCAACAGAGCCTACGCGCGCATGAAGCTTGAGGAGTATGGCTACGCGCTGTCGGATGCCAGTTAGTCTTTTCATGGTTTCAAAGGTTATCCTTATCCAAACACCGTGGTCAGCTCAAGCGATCCAGCTGGATTCTCAATACGCAAAGGCTTACTATCGGTAGGACATTGCCCCACCTATTTCTAATCTCTCGAGCTGAACTCCTTTCGACAGTCGGGCCACATGCTATATGCAAATATTGAAGCCTGCCTCTGCTGTGTCGGACTTCAAGAAGGTTCTTGCATTGGAACCCAAGAATGATGCTGTCCGTGCGCAAATGGTTTCAACGCAGAAGCTGATACGCAAAATAGAGTTTGAGAAGGCATGTTATACCATATCGACTATATTATCGGAAGGGTTATGTGCTGAGCTCCTTCAACATAGGCAATTGAGATGGAAGGAGAAAAGAGTCCTGTTGAACGGTGTTACGAAATTATCGCAGAAGGTCTGCTCTGTCTCATTCCGGAAAGTTTTTGGCTTACTTTATACTCATTCCTTCGTATTAGGTGGCTGCGACGTGGACAAAGATTACGCTGGGCCAAAACTTGACCTCGTGGACGGAAAATATACTATCACTTACGAATTTATCCAATCTATGATAAAATGGTTTAAGGATGGGAAAACCCTCCCGAAACGTTACGTTTGGGAGATCGTTCTTGGGGCGCATGAACATTTCGCACAATCGGAAAGTATGGTCAACGTTGATCTGGAGGACGGTGTTACCTGTGATGTCATCGGAGACGTGCACGGTACGTTTTACTGTCTATTGGCTTAAAGATGAATGGATAATGACGGTTTTTGCAGGCCAATATTACGACATGCTACACTTATTTTCAATGACTGGAGAACCAAACAAAAAACACTACCTACTAATGAACGGAGATCTAGTGGACAGAGGGTCTTGGTCCATCGAAGTCATTTTAACTGCATTTGCATTTAAGTGTAAGTGCGTTCATGGGGTTTGGGATCGTCTCACGGAGACTATTTATTTATTCAGGGCTTTATCCAAATTACATGTTCATCAACAGAGGTAACCATGAAACGAAAGACATGAATCGCACGTATGGATTCGAGGGCGAAGCCAGGCATAAGCATGGTGAACAATCATATAAGGTACGTGAGGTGATGAATTTGTGGCCACAGTGGTTCAGCTAAACAAATATTAGCTTTTTGCTCATGTTTTCACCGCATGTGGGTTCACATCAGTGCATTGAAATGTTTAGGTTCTGAGAGCTTGCGTTATAGTACCTCTTGCTACTCTCGTGTCTGCTACCAAACCACCGTCATCAGAAGCAAAACGTGGAGCAATCCTTTCACAGGATGGTCTGAAGCGGTACTTCGTGGTACATGGTGGCCTCTTTAGCAAGGATGGAGTCACACTAGATGAGATACGAAAAATAGAGCGGATTGGGCGGCAGCCTGGCCAAGAAGGTCTTATGTGTTAGTAAACTGGATCACGATCTGACTCATGTACTGACCGTATTAATTCCAGGCGAAGTAAGGCTTCCATTGTCTACGAATTCTAAGGAGTTACTAAATGTTCGATATAGTTGCTTTGGACTGATCCACAGGAGAAACCTGGGCGCGGGCCCAGTAAACGAGTAAGTTGAGTCCTTTTCAGTGAAATTGCGTTGATTTTACATTTTTCCTTTAGGGTGTCGGCATTGGTTTCGGACCTGATGTAACACGAAGGTGGTGCACATTGAACGGCGTAACAGGCATCATCCGTAGCCACGAAGTGAGGCAAGGTATGGGACACATAACATTAGTTTCACTCTCGTATCGACCACGAGTTTTTTTTTTAACAGATGGATACCAAATAGAGCATGATGGCCTTTGCACCACTGTAAGCACCTTTTCCTCGAGAATGACAAGTGACTGACGTTTTGTGCAATAGGTGTTTTCGGCACCCAACTACGTTGATCAAGGGGGAAACAAGGGCGCATTTGTAAATTTTTCCGCTATCCCTCACTTGCCTTTTGGCCTAACCTGCTTTTCAGATTCGCATCGATAGCAGTGGAGAGCAGAAATATTTCCAATTTGAAGCACAGCCCCATCCACCACTAAAGCCAATGGCGTACGTTCAGAGCGGACTATTGAACATGATGACGTGAGTCTGTGGTCATTGAGCTATCTAGTACGTACGTACATGGTGTATTCTTGGTGTATTATGGAATGGAAAGGTTGTCTACTACACACAATGCAGACGCAGACACTAGATTATTGATTGCCGAAATAAGTTGACCGTGTGAAAAGCCGTTGCCTACATCTCAACCTACTTACTTGGACCTCTTTAGGCTTCCTAACGGCCTTGTTACATCTTCTTGCAAAATTGTTTCCTTGACTAGTCCACTTCATCTCAAAAAGGATAGACAGCACCGATGGACAAAACTAAATCCAAACTGGCTGCCTTCTTCGATGCTGAGGAAGAAGAATCCTCGTTCCCAGTGCGATGGATAGACCTTGCCTTTCTCTCTTCTCACTTACCAACCCTTGCCTATAAACCAGCACAAAACACTTGACGATGCGAAGCTCTCTCAATATACCTCGGGCACTGTACGCAAGTCTCGCAGGGAAAAAGACCAAGAAGCTGCGGAGGCGAAAAAGCGAGAGGAGGAAGCCAATGCTGCGAAGGCCTATGCAGAATTTATCGACGCATTTCAAGGGCCTGATGCCGGAAGAAGAAAGGTTGGATCAGGATTTGTCAAGGCTTCGGCGGAGGCTGGTACAGCGTACATGTCTAGTGAGATAGGTCCTTCGGAACGATCGTCACGCTCTAAGCCAATAATGGATCGGGTCTGTTCTGACAACGAACATTTGAAAGTTTTTACTGACGAAAGTTTCAGTCACCGCCTCCATCGTTTAATAGTGCACCTAAACCTAAAGGGAAGCGAGCTATGGATTCATTCCTGGAGGAAATCAAGAAGTGGGTGTTTTATTCGAAGCAATGGGTTTCATCTAACAACCAGCGCAGGGAACAAGCGGAGCGTGAAGCGAAGTATTCTAGACATGGTATGACATGTTCCTGAAATTCTTTCAGAACGTTACTGACTAAGTTCTAGCCCACGGGCGGTCGGTCACAGCACTAGCTGGTAGGCAACATTCCTTAATATGTGTCGATTTTTCCAAAAAACCTTCCTCTCAGCGTATGAAGGTCAAAGCGGTAGCAAGGATCGAGGAGATCCACAGGTATATTATATCTTATTTGTTTACTGGAGGCGTTTAACTAATGTTATCTTCAGACGTCAAACGTTTTTGTCGCCAATTTACCTCCTCACGTTACAGAACAAACCTTGGGAAACTTTTTCGCCTCTGTCGGCCCTGTCGGCTCTGTATACATCTTTACACCTCTAAAAGATTGAGACTAATTCCGCCTAACAGGTCAAAGTCATGTGGCCGAGGACTGATGTTTCTGCTGGGCCTGGCACTGACATGACTGCTTCTCGGCGGTCGAAAAGCTCTGGGCTTAGTGGCTTTGTCTCTTTCATGAAGAGAAAAGATGCAGAACGTGCACTTCGCGAATTTGACGGCTTTGACTGGGGAGGGTCCGTTCTACGCGTTGGATGGAGCAAAGCTGTACCCATTGCAGCGAAACCGCAATATGGTCGGTACAAGTTAATTCATGCTAGGACTGTATAAGTGAAAACCTGTCGATAGTCGCAGACACCAGCAAATCCAGGAATTGGAGTCGAAGTCCTAGCCGAAGTCGCTCAAGGGAAAGAAGCCGCTCACGTTCACCATTACGCACCACTAGGACCCGTTCATATAGTCGCTCAAGAAATTACAGCCGTTCTCGATCACCATGGGATTCGTTAAGACGATCGCACCGAAGTCGCTCACCTCGGAGACGCTATTCTCGAAGCCCAGCGGGTCGTGGACACATGGAAGAAGAGGAAGCCGTTACGGACACCTTCATACGTGCCGTTGCGGCCGAGGTGAAAGGACACGACGCAAAGTACGAAGAAGTATTGCGAGGGCGTGAAAAAAATAACCCAAAATATGCCTTTCTCCTTGACAAGCATGTGAATCTCATTCTTTCCCTTCCCGACATGAAATTTATATCATTCCTAGCATCGCCGCCACGCTTTTTATCGTGGCCTTGTGGAATCTGAGCGGCCTTTGGAGCCAGAGTTTGACGATGAGGCAAGTCATGTTCAGCTTGTGTCCTCAACCTTTGTCTAATCAATGTGTAGGGCTATAACTCTGTTTACTCCACGGATTCTGCCGAAGAATCTGAACGAGAAAGAGTTAGGAAAGCCCAACTTGGCCGGTTAGCGCGTCGCAGATTTGAGTCCATGCTTCGTGCCATGTCAGGAAAGAGAGGAGAAATTGCTCGATGCATGGCTTTCAGCCTGGAACATGCTGAAGCTGCTCACGAGGTTTGTTATTATCGTCGCTTTTGTGTGATTTATTGACAACCCCTGAAAATATCACAGGTGGCAGATATCATTGTCGCATCTTTACTTGTGGATGGCACTGCAGTTCCTCGCAAGGTGGCCCGACTCCATCTAATTTGCGACATTCTCCACAACTCTGCAGCCTCCGTCCCAAGCGCGTGGAAATTTCGCCTAGAATTCCAGTCTCGACTTGGAATTGTCTTTGACCATCTTGCCAACATCTATCATTCCTTCCCTGGTCGAATCACTGCCGAAACGTTTAAAAAACAGATCACTTCTGTTGTGGACATTTGGGAGGATTGGATTGTTTTTCCACCCGACTTCACATCTGAATTGAGAATGCGTCTTGACGGGGTTCTTAAGCAAACGCAGGCTGGTGAGGCTGCAATTACCGAGGCTGCGTCGAAAGACGAAGGCAGTGTATATGCTTCTCGTTTCAAGGCGAGTACTTTCAAACTTGCGACGCCAGTAGTCGACTCGTCAGCCTTACCTGAGGACGAAATACCCATGGACGTAGCAAGCGATGTTGACGGAGAGGCTGTGGATGTTGACGGAGAACCGATTGACGACGTTGATGGCGAGCCGATTGATAACGTTGACGGTGTGCCAGTTGATGATGTGGATGGTATGCCATTGCAGGATGACATCGATGGCGTCGCGATGGAAGGCAGTCCAAGTGCACAAATGGATGATGTTGATGGTATGCCCATAGGCGAGGATATTGATGGTGAACCACTCCTTTAATACTTACATATTCAGTTGTCTGGATTTTGTAAATACTCACTGCAAGAGTGCAATTCTTTTAGTGATTGAAAATTTTATAGATGTGTAATGCCTATGCAAAATCCTTGTATGTGGAATATCAGAAGCCCAGATTAATCCTGATAACGACGTTGAGGACGACCCTGGGATGCAATTCTGACAATTGCATCCTTCGCAGCTACGATAGCTGACTCGGAACCTTTGGCGGAGAGTTAGTCTTAACATGAGGATTAGAGTTGAAAACAGCTTACCAATGATGACAATGGTATTGTCCTCCCTGCCAACCGTAATGTCGGCACCAGTCTCCGCACGTAGGCGGGCGACATTAGCCCCCTTTGTCCCTACGATCCTCGGGAAGACGGATCTATCTGGCATTGTGAGGAAGCCAACATGGGACATGCGCTGGGCATGCTCAATAGCGTCCTTGACGAGTTTCTGTGCTCGTTCCAGCCCAGCTTGATCGCGAGCTTTCAGAGTCCAAACAGAGTCTCCATCCTCTGCATCCTGATAGTAAGAAGTAACTTCCCATTCGATTTTCGGGGCTGCTTCATCCTCTGCTTCATCGATGCGAGCAGTGGATGCTGAAGTTGGCTTAGTGGGTATAGCTGACTTCGAGGGTTGCGCTGACTGGTCGACCTGAACACCGAATGAACGAAGAGTGCGGAAGAAGTTGCCTTGTTGAGAAATAGCGTGATGATACTTCAGTGGCACTGATACAGTCTCAGTGATGGCTGCAGGTGCCGGAGCTTTAATGTTACTCTGCAACAGTAATCAGTTGGGGCTGTACAGAACAGAAAATTTTAATCTACCTTGAGCTCTTCAATCGTCGCTTCACATGCAGCACGGGAGCCAGAGACCTTGACGAGATTGGCAGCATCCACATCCGCAAGGTCGGCAATATTCTCTGGCGCTCCGACCTGATTGTAAGAGCGAGAACCAGGGAATTGAATTTGAACATCGTGCTTGGTTTGCAGCTCGTTTAGGTGCTGCCCACCACGGCCAATGAGAGCACGATGTTGAGGAGCAGGAATACCAACGCCGAGGATAACACGATCACGAAGAGTGGCAGTGATTTTCTCAAGCTCTATCTTCAGCTTGTTGACCAGTGTAGGTTCTCCGCGGAGTTTAACCTCATCGGAAGGTTCACCTTGACGAGGGCTACAACAATTTTCTCAGTTGCAAGTCAAATATTGTAAAAATTATGCTTACAATCTGATGAGGCCGGCTTGAGCCTTGAGGTCCGAAGGACCATCACACCGCAAGACGAGTTCCTTGAGGCCCTGGCCTCCAGCACCGATCAGAGTCCGATGGAACTTGTTTTCGATCACAAGTGAAACGGTAATCTCCTCAGCGACTTGGTCTGCAATGACAAGAATAGCTGCCTTCGCCGCATTAATGGCCTTCTTGGTTCCACGACATGTGATGTTGGTAAGGGCACCACCATCTTCGTTCGCCTTGTCAACGTCGATTGCAGCCTCGGTCGCATCCTTGATCTCATTGATCGAAGCACCACCCTTGCCAAGAATGCGAGCAACAGAGCGGGTAGGTACTGTGAACGTGAGGGTGATGTTCGACTCCTTCTCGAACTCGACAGCCTACGAACGTGACGTCAATATTCCTGCTCAATGACTAATATGGCAGAAAACACACTTCAAGCAGTTCAGCCTTGGCACCGGCAACTCCTTTTTTGCCTCCCTTGATGAGGACCTCATCAGCCTTCAAGAGCTCCCGGGTTTTACTCTCCCCATTTTCAGCCGCATGGCGGGGGAAAGTAATTTTCACACCATATTTCTCTTCAAGACGTATGGCATACTTGCCACTCTGGCCAATGAGAGAAGAATGGTACTGGCTGGCAATCTTGAGGACCTCGGAAGTCTCATCCGCCTGAAAGAATAACATTACATGTCAGGTACACCGTGATTGAACGGACAACGTACCAGTCTATCCACCTGGCTCAGGATCCGCCGTTTAGCCTCTTCAACGTTCTCCTGACGTCCAGTAATCTTCATAGGAAAGATTAGCGAAGAACTCATCGACGACGACAAAGAACTACAAACCTTGACTTTGGACTTTTGGTGAACCCCCTTCTTCTTCTTGCCCTCCTTCTCCTTCTCGTCGTTATCATCAGACACATCAACTCTGACACCCAGTTGATCGCGCAATTTATTGATTCCAGCGCCGCCAGCACCAACAACACGTCCAACGTATTCTCTGTCGATCTCAAACTCAGTCGACTATGAGGAAATCAATCTCAAGCACCATAGGTTAAGGGGGAAAAACTCACATAGCTGTTGACGATTTCATCGTTTTTGGCATTCTCGACGATCTTGAGAATTTCCTTTACAGCTTTGTCGACGTCGGAACTAGCACCGCGGACGAGAATCACATCCACTGTGTCGGGGTTGCCAGCCTCTGCGCCAACCTTGATCGAAAGAGTCTTATCTTCACCAATGATGCTGCCAAAGTCCAAGTAATTAGACGTCTGCAATGTCGAAATGGAATGGAAACCTACGCATTCAACGTGGTTCCGCCCTGGCCAACTACAGCTTCCTGCCACTTTGCTTCCACTGTCACAAGCTCGCTCTTGACATCCGCAGCATCTTTGGCGAATTTCAGCACCTCTTTCTCGACGTCATCAAGATGTTTCTTCTTGTCATCGGGAGATGCTGAGGCAGAAGTAGAGGAGGGGTCATAGACCAAAACAACGGTTGACTGTTCCAATGCCTCATTAGGGAAAATGATCGTGACGTTGTGAGTGTCGTGAAGCTGCTTCAACCTATCCTGCAATGAGAACTGTGCTCTATGCAGCATAAAATAAGGGACTCACTTCTTGGCATTTTTTCCAGTAATGACGCGGTGAACAAGCCAGTCGATTGTGATAGAGCGGGTGGCACCGATGAGTTTTCCAATGAGTTCCGAGATTTGCCTAACAACGATATCGACGGCGGGCTTGTCACCAACCAAGTCAATGCTCAAATTGGAGAGTTTCTCCGCGTCAGCCGGTGTAGGGAAGAAGACGTCAACGCCTTGGTTTGCGGACCTCAAGGTCTTCTCATAGTGGATGTGCAACATGTATGCCAAGATTTGCCTTGAGGTAGCGATGGGACCAGGGAGGGGGAACTCGTGAATGTATTTAGAGTTAGCACTTTCCATGACAGCGCTAAGACCTGCAGGCAAGTCTGCTGCTTGCCCCCACACCGTGACCTCCTCGCTGGGTTCGTCATGGCTCGCAACGACAACAGCACACTTGCTCTTGGCCATGATCGCATCTGCAGCTTTACCAGTGAGGAGACGGTGCTGGCGCTTGGGAAGCGACATCTTGACCGGCGTGAGGCTGCTGCTGAAGCTGTCGACGGCAGACCTGATGACTTCAATAACACGTACAACGACCTCGCGGTCGCCACTGACGGTAATTTCACGGGCTGCGCGATTCAACGACAAATTAACGTTTCCACCCTGTGCCGCTGCCTCGAAGGTAGCCTTCCTTGCGGAGACGAAAGGAAGCACATGGGCTGGAATGTCACGAACACGCTGGGTGGATTTGGAAGTCTTGGACGCAATGATCTGGTTGAGAAGGGCCTGTGCCTCGAGTGCAAGAGGATGAGGACCAGTGAGAGTGACGGGGACAGTAGGCTCTTCTTCGTCATCCAGGGACGTGGGTGTAGCCTTGCCAGAAACAGAACCATTGGCTTGACCATTACCGTTCGGGACTGCGAGCGAATCCCTGGGAGGAATATCGACTCTAACGCCGGTTTGATCGCGAATTTGCTTAAGAGTAGCACCTAGGAAGCGTAAGCGTGTTTGTCTTTGAAAAAAAAATAAAAATAATAATGAAAATTGATCACCTTTCGAACCTATGATAGACGCAATAGTAGAGGCCGGGGCATTGATAATTAACGTAACCTGTACACAGTTGAGTGCGTTGATTTATTGTCGGAAAACATGTTTCTCACCGAGGGGCTGAGAAGAGCCAAAAGGCTACGTTTCGCCTTGTCGAGCTCCTTCTGGGTATCAGCCTTGATATGGAACGTAGTCTGACGTGTCTTCTGGTTTGCTGAAGCCTCGACCTTGACCTTGTATTTTGCCATGACTTGCTTCATGACGTCTCCGAGAGTCGCGGGCTTGCCGTCTTTACCCGTGTTGGAAAGGTCCAGCGAGGTAATAGTGAAAGAATCTGCAAATACTTGGGTCTTGACAACTGCAGGTTTGATACGAGGACCATTGGAGCCCCAAGCCGACTTGGTAGCGGTCGTGGTGACAGGAGCAGAAGACGCAAGAGAGGGAAACGCGGTCTGCGAATCCGTGTCGAGTTCGAGGTCAGCAGATGCCTGTGCCTTGGTAGGCTTGGGGGTTGGTTCAACAAGTGAAGGGAATGGGTCGGGAGCTCCTTCAAGTTGATGTCTCCTCTGAATATTGGAGTCAGTGAGTGCAATATGTATGGAATAAAATAATTACCTGAAGATCAGCAGCAGAGATGGCCATGGTGGGTGTCCGGAGAACGATGAGCCTTTGACGGGGAAAGACCTAAGTAGTAAGTTGAAATTGAGTATAGAATCAAAGTTTGAAAGTCTCTACACAATTTCACAAACTTTACATATACATTGACCGTGAGACTTTTTACGACGTGGCAGCCTGCGTCATCCAAATTTACCGGTTTCTTGCTATCACACTGCTATACTAACTAACGGCCAGAAAAATGACCACAAATCTTATTATCTCCAACATTGCAGCAGTCATGCGTCATAGTGGCTTCAGGTACCCACCAACTTGTTACTCACTGGCGTTGGTTCCAAGCCAAGCACACACTGATCAATCAGTCCATAACATGTGACCAACATAATTTACTATAATTTGCTTTGCAACGACGTGTTCACTGTTCGGGGTGACCCCTGGACAAGCCGAAGTTTCACAGCTCTGACCAATACTAAACGCGGTGTCACGGTCGACATACTTACCTACACTCCTACTACTTTGTTTTCCTCCATAGAGTTATGAGGGCCTCACACCGATTATGTCTCCTCGCATGGTTTCTCAACACCCTGCACCCAGTTACCCACGCGTCCTCTCTGCTTTCAGAAGCATCCGTGCGAAGGGGAATCCACGATGTTCTAGATTACCAGCCTGTAAAACATGCTGAATGTCAAAACCACAAGGTACGTGAAGCATCATATTCAGTCGCCTTAGCTCACACCGCCTACAAGCCTACCGGCCCGATAGAGACCACACTATGCGATTACGAAACACTAGAGGGCGTCAGCGAGGAACTATTCAACAATCTCTCCGACCTAGTGCACCTACCATTCTTCAAGTATTTTCAAGTCAGCTTCAGCTACCCTCCTATATAGCGCCCCTTAATGACGCTATTATTTAGGTTGATCTGTACCGTGAATGTCCTTTTTGGCATGACAATGGATCTTGTATGGATTCTGGATGTGCTGTAACCACCATAGACGAGGTAGGAACCTGACTGGAGTCAACCACTAATATCCTTAGCTGATGGTATTTATTAGAGCGAGATTCCTGAAAAGTGGAGGGCATCAACATTGAGTAAACTGGACTCTGCTTCAATGGAAAAGGTAGCTCGCAGGTCGACTTGCTTGTTCTTGTAACTCACTCTCCTAAGCGACATTCATTGCCAGGCTGTTACTACCGTGACTCGGACTTCTGCTTCTTGGAGGATGGCGCAGGTGGGTTTTCACATACTCCCTTTGCCATGGCTCCTCTCTTACTCCTTAAATTTAGAGGGTGATTATTATGACCTTACACTCGTGCCAGAACGCTTCACCGGCTATTCCGGCCCCGATACGCACAAGATATGGCGATCGATATACGAAGAGAACTGCTTCGGTTTGTCGGAAATGAGTCTCATGGGTGGAAAATCTCCGGCTCCAGTCTCTCTGCCAGATTCCATGGCCGGCGTTTTCGACAACGTCGATCACGAGATAGATCATGCGGAACACTGTCTGGAAAAACGCGTCTATTATAAGGTCATCTCAGGTGCGCCCCATGTCTTCACACGTCGCGCAGCCATGTTCATGTAAGATTAGGCCTACACGCGTCGATTTCAACACACATCTGTTTCGAACACCTCAATCAATCCACTGGAGAATGGGTATTTTCTCATCAAATCTGGAACGATTCACAATGCTCACCCCTCATTGTAGGCTCCAAATCTGGAATGCTTCGTTTCAAGGGTGGCGTCTCACCCGGAACGCCTTCAATATATCTATTTCAACACTGTACTCTTGCTGCGTGCCGTTTCCCGGTTGGGACCGTACCTCACGGCGTACGACTACTGCTCAACAGGGACGCACGAAGATGACGAAAACACCCTCGACAAGGTCCACAAGGTTGTCGAGATGGCACAAAACGTCGGAAAATTCGACGAAAGCGTTCTTTTCAGAGGACAAAATGCTAATGTAAAACTACCCTTACTCTGATTATTGCGACCTATTTATGCTCTTATTTTAGGTGTTAAAGGAGGAATTCAAGACTCACTTTCGCAATGTGACCCGGATCATGGACTGTGTGGGATGCTACAAATGCCGGTTATGGGGCAAAGTACAGACCACAGGTCTGGCCACAGCATTGAAAATCCTGTTTGAACTTGATGAAAAAGCTCTCGAGTAAGATCGTTGCCTTCTTACATCAAAAACAAATTCAACAGTGTCATTTTCTAGTCCTCAATCCAACCATAACTTGCTCCAACGCTCTGAAGTCGTTGCGCTTTTGAATACCTTGCACCGTTTTACTGAGAGCCTGGAATCTGTCAATAAGTTCCGCACCATGTGGTCCAAGATGAGCATGGAGGCTTCGGAGGATCTCATTACCAAAACTGAACATGCAACGGGAAAAGTTCGTTACCTGTTCTCTATAATCCAACTTGTAGCAAAACTGATGAATATCATTAGCCCCAACCATCACCTCAAGTGGGACATGAAGCTAGTGGAAATGTTTTGGAAGACGCACAAGTTCGGCTGGCCTCCCTGCTTAGAGTTTGCAGGAGTAGCACTGCGCAGTGCCTGGGATACCTGCTCGATTGCTTCCATTGTGGACTAAATGCAGTGGTGTCGATATTCAAGCCGTCTGGAAAAGAGAATGGGCCTGGTGCCACACATGGAGAGCTATAGGTGTGTACTGATGGAATGCAAATGTACTGTACTGTATCTATTAGTAAACGTTATATTAATTCGGTTTCCCTCTGATTGAGCGGGGACATCCGCCCATAAATCATTACATAAGCTGACATTTGTGGGAGTGGTCGTGTCTGTCTCACTGTGTTTGTTCCCTCCCACCCTTCCCAAGCTCTATGCCGTCGTCGACCCTCCTAGGTTGAAGGCGCTAAACTATGATTATACTGGATGCGAAGGAACAGGAGCGCTTCAAACTATCAAACGATCCTTTTTTAGGGGGCCCGACGCTGCGTTTCCCGGAGAAAGCGGCTGCTCGCTCAGATTCCCCTCTTCCTGACTATGAAACCTCCGAGGCCCACCAAAAGCTCATTGCGAAGGAGCTATCACCCCCAAATCGTACGGACCAGAGGCTCTGGCGTTCAATACTATATGCGTTGGGGATATATGCATTGTTGACGGTTGTGGTTGCCGTCCCAATTCTCGTCGTCGTGCGTTCCACATTTTCACGGTCAAACCTTCATCTAAATCTTCTACGCAGAAAACGCGCCATTCCGATTCTGTTTCTATGAATTTTATCCCATCTTGGGATAACAGTACTAACAATGGAGCAACCATAAGTGTCTCCGCGGATATCTGGGGCTTTACGCTCAACGGCCAGTGCCAATGGGACAGTTTCGAACCTTCCACTTCACCATCCTTTACAGCTCAGTTCGTACCCTTCATCGTTGACAATTTTTCGACAATCAATTTTTTCTTCTTCATTCTAGCGTCTCACACACTTTCAATTATTCTGGTTCATTCTACATCCAATCCAACATTACAAATGGAACAAATGACACTGACTATTCGAGTGGCGATCTCACAGTGGATCTCAACCCAGATCCTACGGTCTCTCGTGTTATATTCAATGTCGATGTGGGGGCAACTTCGGACGATCTTTTGCGCCATACCTCAGCTTGTTTCGTCAACTCGGGAAGCAGCAGAGGGCTCTTACTTTATGTATGTCGAAATGATTCATGGTCTCACGCTGAGACCATCCTTTTAATCGCATTTCAGGTTACTCGGCCATTGGGAGGCAATGACTATGTTGGAGTTAATATCCAAGTGTTATTGCCCAGGACAGCACCTTCGAAGCCGATTGACAATTTTATCACATCCTTGCCATCGTTTTCACATACATTTGGCAATTTAAGCGATCAAGTCCCATTGAACAATCTAGTCGTGCAAGCAAGAGGTTTTGACGTCGTTGCGGGTGTACGTTTCCTTCCGAACTTCATAGTTAATCTATCTAATGAGGATGATAGTCGTTGAAAGCATCCACAATATCCGTGAGGAACTCCTATGCGGACATTCTTGGTGATTATTATGCTACCTCTTCGTTGACATTAGACGGCATCAAAGGGTACTTGTCATTTTTTTCTATGTGAAATACGTGAAGTACTTACTCATAATATTTCAGTGACATAAATGCAAGTATCACCTTGGAACAACTCTCATCGTCAAGAAATCCGACAACGTTGTCATTAGACACTGGTGATGGGTATGCCCCTGTTTCATATTCCATTCAACATACCTAAAGTCTAAATGGCTTATTGCTAGCTCAATAAATGCCAATGTCTCCCTCATTGCACCTTCGCCCAAGCGATCTACCCCGCAACCTTATATGTTTGTGGCGAACGTGCAGACATTCAACGGACCTCTATCGTTCAGAGCCAACTACATCAATTCAACTCCCCCTACTCCTCTACAACTCACAGCACAAAATACCGATGGAATAACCGATGTCTCGCTTGACAGAAATTTCGAAGGCAACTTCAGCGTTCAAAGCAAGCTGGGAAAAGTAGCCGTGCGCACACCCTACGTTTCTCCAGCACTGGACCCCCTAGGTGAACGACGTTCGTACAACTACCTGATGCAACAACCTAGCGATACTCGAATAAGGGGTTGGGTGGGCTGGGGAAAGCAACCTCAATACAATCATGACGTCTATCAAGGGCAGGTGAAGGTATCGACATCCCTCAGCCCAGTAACTCTTGAATTAGGGGCTTCTTGACTGGAAGGGGGGGGTTGTATTATCTACAGGACCAGTACTTATCATGTAAAAATAATTAGTCGTCGACTGACAATCATTGTATACCCATCTACAATTGTATATACGCTTTGCTGACTAGACTAACATAGGACATGCATCCATCCCTTTCTCTTCTTCGCGGTAGGAGGACGTGACGTCAAACCTTGAGCGCCTTGTCGTCAAGTTTATCCAACAACTTTCTGAACGTTAACATATGATGATGCCCTACACTTACTTTTTGCACAATGCCGATTCACTCAAGGTTTGACACCACCAACCACCCCATGCATGTTATGATACCATTAGACATGCTTCACCTGACTTGCTCCACATATGTTTTGCCGGCTTCGCAACTTCTCAATTGATAGAGGCCTCGTCATAAACATACGTCACCTATAAGTATTGGAACAATAGTCGGATGAATTCGAATCTAATTTACTTGACAACATTGGAATTTCAAATTCAAGTGGTAGAAACATCAATCGCCCGAAGCGCCGAAACGAAGGCAGCGGGCATGTCTTGGGCTACCCCTGGAGAAGTGCGTGTTCTAGAAAATTTATTATCTTGTGATCTTTTAGGTTTTGACGCGGAAGACCGTTTGCAGCGGGAGTGCAATGTGCATGTATGTGGCTGAGTAAGTTGAAGCTCGGCCGGAGAAAACGATTGCGTGATATTGAACCATCGCTCGCGCACGTCATTCTTCTTTTGCCGTCCTCCTGAGATACAAAATGCTAGAGGTTTTCAATTTCAACTCTTCACTGATTCCCTCCCCCAACTTCCTCTTACTTTAAAATGGCAAACGCTCCTCATGGTGGTGTCCTCAAGGTATGTTTGTGTGATGATCAACATAGTGGCGGCCCCTCTTACCTTTATTGGTCAGGACCTCGTGGCCAGAGATGAAAAAATTTCCGCAGAGCTCAGAGCGGAGTCACACACTCTCCCTGATCTTATTCTGACTGAAGTGAGCCCTCTGGTGTACCATTGCAAGTGCCAATCCTGAATGATCAAACCCAGCGCCAACTCTGCGATCTCGAACTGATCAGCAATGGCGGCTTTAGCCCTCTTGAGGGTTTCATGAACGAGGCAGATTACAAGAGGTATACCTCTAGCTTCTCCGTCTTGGCGGTTTTCTGACTTCGAATTCTCCTTTAGTGTCGTTGAATCATTACGACTGACAGATGGCTCATTGTTCCCTATCCCTATCACTCTCGATGTGTCTCGCGAAACCGCCGACCGACTATCGATAGTTCCTGGCTCCCGCGTAACACTGAGGGATCCACGCGACGATGAACCATTGGCCATTATTACAGGTTTGTCCAGTGATCATCCTGTGCCCTTCAGAAATCTCATCTCTTATTAACAGTGGAGGATATTTACCAACCCGACAAGGTCAAGGAAGCCATCAACGTCTTGGGTGCAGATGACCCAGCACACCCGTCCGTTTCCTATCTGCGCAACCGTGCGCAGGATTTGTACATCGGCGGTAAAGTTCAAGCAATTCAAGCACCCTCACATTATGACTACGTCGCCCTCCGATGTAAGGTATCTTCCCTTTCTTTCTTTATTTGAAACTGACAAGTTACACAGACACCCCCGCCGAATTGCGCTCCCACTTCAAAAAATTGTCCTGGAGGAAGGTCGTGGCTTTCCAAACACGTAATCCAATGCATCGTGCTCACCGTGAACTCACTGTTCGCGCAGCACGCCAACGCCAGGCGGTTAGTGTCAATTTTCCTACATGAAAAAAGAGTACATTGATTGATTTTGGATACCAGAACGTCCTCATCCATCCCGTCGTTGGCTTGACAAAACCTGGCGATGTTGATCACTATACCCGTGTTCGTGTGTACGAGGCGATCATGGCCAAATATCCTAATGGCATGGGACACCTCGCGCTCCTTCCTCTCGCTATGCGTATGGCCGGACCAAGAGAGGCTGTCTGGCACGCAATCATCCGCAAAAACTTCGGCGCCACACACTTTATCGTTGGACGCGACCACGCAGGACCTGGAAAGAATTCCCAAGGAAAGGATTTCTATGGACCATATGACGCCCAGGACCTCGTTACCAAATACCACGAGGAGCTTCAGATTGAGATGGTTCCTTTCCAGCAAATGACCTACCTTCCTTCAACGGATGAGTACCAACCTGTAGATGAGGTCCCCAAGGGCGTCCAGACACTCGACATCTCTGGCACTGAGCTTCGCAGGCGCCTAAGGACCGGTGCCCCGATCCCAGACTGGTTCAGCTACGAGTACGTTTCTTTTCAAGCTTGCCCAGACCGTTTTACTGACTTGACCCCCTTAGTGCTGTGGTCAAAGTCCTTCGTGAGAGCTACCCCCCTCGCAACAAGCAAGGATTCGTCCTGCTTCTGTCTGGGCTGCATAACTCTGGCAAGGACAGCATCGCAAAAGCACTTCAGGTCACATTCAATCAACAGGGTGGACGAAGCGTGTCGCTGCTCTTGGGCGACACTGTCCGCCAGGAGATTTCGCCAGGTATGTATAAGTATTTTGCGAGTCAGAACGCGAATCCTAATGAAAAGCAGATCTTGGCTACAGTCGCGAGGATCGATACGCCAATGCTCAACGGTTAGCCTATGTTGCTGGTGAGCTCACGCGTGCCGGCGCTGCGGTCATTGCTACACCCATCGCACCCTATGAACAACTGCGGGAAAATATCAAGGATGTTGTGCTGCAGTCCGGTGGTGCCGGTGCCAACTTTTTCCTTATTCACGTCGCGACCCCAGTGGAACACTGTGAGAAGACCGACCGACGTGGCCTGTATGCTAAGGCTCGCCGGGGTGAAATCTCTGGCTTCACTGGTGTCAACGATGTGTACGAGACACCAACCAATGCTTCCCTCACTGTCGATGTGACAAAGCAGAGCATCCCTGAGATTGTTCACAGTAAGTCATTTACATCAATCACAAGACTACTGTAACTGACGGCGTATTTCAGGCATCGTTCTCCTCCTTGAGACCAATGGCCTGCTATAGAGCTAGTGTGGACTCACTCATAATATATAGACTTCAGACATGTATTCCTGCACTCATTGTATAATACCTAGCAATCACGATTTGGATTTCAGCCAGCAGTCTGCAAGTCCACATTTGGAAAGGGACATTGGTGAGTGTCAGCCTCCAGCGAGGGCGTATAAAGAAGGGCGAGATTGGAGGCCAACATCAACAGCCTACGCGCCATTTCTATTACTAGCCACACTCACTCTCATTTCTCAAAACAATGCCATCCTATACTTCTATCGTGACTACCGCACTCCTTCTCTGCATACCCACCGTAGTGCATGCAGCACCACTAGTAAATTGCCTTGTCTTTCGCGTTGAGTATAAAGCTAACGTAACCTAAACCTAGGCTGAGCTCAGCCGTCGTGATGTCAACCTCTACCTTCTCGGCATTGCTGTCGAAGACCCCTGCGGGACGTACCAGACGATGAGGGAGATCAACGAGGGATGCGAGAACCAAAATTATCTATTCTTCAGAGACCTCTTCCGCCCTTATTGCCCCAACGAGGATTCTTACTCGGACTCGCGAATACTCAACATCATTAATGGGCGCTCCGTTCTGGAGTCACAACCCCGCCTGCGCCAACGAACGCATGACGAGATCATGAGCATTGACCACAGGCATTCTTTTCGGAGACGGGGAGCATGAACAGATAACCAGAAAAGCTGTAACATTAGATGTACTATCACGTGATAAAATGTAAGATTAACAGAGCTCTCTTAAAATCGGGATATCATCACCGGGGGTCGGTCAAGCACAAATAAGTACCTGAACACAATAGTATGCGTGTTGAGACATTTTGCGATGGAAGTAGAGGATGAACATACCTTTTGGGTTAAAAGTCTATTATGGATTGCACGCTTCATATATTGGATATATTTGTATGCGCCGAGGAGCGGTTAACCGTTGTTGCTGATCTGGGTAAACCGGTAAAGGTGTACCAGTAGATGTAGTATCACGTGATAAAGTGTAAGGTGTTTAAAGTTGTGTAATTGAACCCAGTTTCTTCCGTTGACGGGATGTTGAGGAAAGCTGGTCGTCTTGGGTTGCCTTCTCGCAGTGTTTTCAACAAAACTCAGAACGGAGCTCTCCGGACTCTTATCGTTCCATCCAGGTCTTCCGTTCCGGCCAACTTCATCCGGTCATCGATACCACCTGCTCTTCGTTACCCCACACATCCTCGACACATGTCTTCTCACGCAGGAGAGTCCACTTTACGTCCAGAACCTGACAAGGTTCTCCAGGACATCGCTGACTACATTCATAACTATACCATCACCTCTGAACTTGCCTTTGAGACCGCACGTCTCTGTCTCATCGACACCATTGGATGCGGTCTTGAAGCACTTAGGTTCCCAGATTGCACTAAGCTTTTAGGTCCTGTTGTAGAGGGAACTATAGTCCCGAATGGTGCCGTTGCAGTTCTAGACATCTATTTTCTCTAGTCCTCACAAAGTTTCTAGGTACCCGTGTTCCTGGAACCAACTACCAACTTGACCCCATCCGTGGTGCATTCAACATTGGGGCCACTATTCGCTGGCTTGACTTCAATGATTGCTTCTTGGCTGCTGAATGTTAGTCTTGTCACTTTAGATCCGCTCGCTCTTTGATTTGACCCTTGGTTTCCTCAGGGGGACATCCATCTGACAATTTGGGTGCTATTCTTGCCGTTGCCGATCACCTTGCTCGTCAAGGACAGCCCCTCACCGTCCGCGACATTCTCGAGGCCATGATCAAGGCACATGAGATTCAAGGTTCTCTTGCTCTCCTCAACTCCTTCAACAGAGTTGGCCTTGATCACGTCGTCCTCGTCAAGGTGGCCTCGACTGCCGTAGTCTCCAAACTTCTTGGCCTCAGCCGCGATCAGACTGTAGATGCTGTCTCCCAGGCCTGGGTAGATGGTCAGTCCTTGCGCACCTACAGGCACGCGCCGAACACTGGTCCTCGCAAGTCCTGGGCTGCAGGTGATGCCAACTCTCGCGCCGTCAACCTTGCTTTGTTAGTCAAGAAGGGCGAAAAGGGTCTTCCGTCCGTCCTCACTGCCAAGACTTGGGGTTTCTATGACGTTCTTTTCAAGGTAATCATTTTTGAGCTATCTCGTAAACATGCTTGCTAAATAGCATTTACTCCAGGGCAAACCATTTGAATTTCAAGTTCCCTACGGTTCTTACATCATGGAGAATGTCCTCTTTAAGATCTCATACCCTGCTGAGTTTCACGCTCAAACCGCCGTTGAGGCTGCGCACATTATCCACGCGAAGCTCAAGGAACTCGGCAAGTCCTCCGATGATATCAAGAGTGTCAGGATCCGGACCCAGGAAGCCGCTAAGAGGATTATCGATAAACAAGGTCCTCTGGACAACTTTGCAGACCGAGAGTGAGTCTCTTTTAGACGTTGATATCTTCGTGGCTTAAATTGCGATCAATAGCCACGCGATCAACTACATGGTTGCATACCCCCTCATCTTCGGAGAACTCACCTCGGAGAGCTAGTACGTTGTCCTCGGAGATCAGTATATTGTTTCCTAAGCAAGTTTTCTGCAGTACCGACGCCTCGGCCGCTGATCCTCGCATCGACGAACTCCGCGCGAAGATCTTCTGTGTGGAAGATACCCGCTTCAGCGCGGAGTATCACGAGCCCTCCAAACGCTCCATTGGAAATGCCCTGCTGGTCGAGTTGAACGACGGCACTGTGCTCGATGAAGTCGAGATTGAATACCCTGTTGGTCACAAGCGCAGGAGGGCTGAGGGTACCCCTCTCCTAATCAACAAGTTCAAGAGGTTCGTTTCGCTGACTTAATTTCATGAGCAAATGATCCAAATAGATATTTTTCCCTAGGCATATTTCTTACCACTTCGACGAGGCTCACCAGGCAAAGTACGTATTGTTATAGTCGACATTCCTTGCTTTTACTCATTTGCATGCACAGGATCTTGGACACTGTTTCTGACGCTGAGTCGTTGGCAAAGATGCCCGTTGACAAATTCACGGATCTCTTTGTCAAGGCGTAATTATTGTAGAATTACCTCGTTGTCACACTCAAGAATACCAAAACAAATACAGAGCTGTTTAAACACTGATAACATACAGTTTCTTTAATCTTTGCAGAAGTCCAGATCTCGCTACCTCAGTGTCCCTACGTGGTTCCAACGGCAGGCCTCTTGCGATGGTGCCACTTTTTCTTTGGTGTTGCATTCCCAGAGCTCTTCTTCATGCTGATCGCATTTTCCTTATCATCGCGGACCTGTCTCTCCTTTCGTGCATTCATTGCGGCCAGGGTCACCATGGACCGCTGCTCTGCTTTTGGAACAATGGGGTTGCCTTTGAGGAGATCAACAGCTTCGACGATAGAGTCTTTGTTACTGAGTCTCGGGAGCTCTTCCTCTGCGACAGAAGACAGGCGTCGTTGGATGAGGCGTGTCATAGGTATGGATTGTGCTCTGGGCCCTAGTGCAGAGTGGAATTGGGTCTGACGTAGATCGAAACGACGTGGCCTGCCCTGATCTTCAGATGTGAAGGGCTTAGTTGAAGGGAACTGCTTGAAGAAGAGGAGGTTATTTTCCGTGGAAGATCGTACAGGCCCAGATGAGGAGGCGGCAGAAGCTGGTAAGATCATTCTCAATCCTGAGGTGGACATGATTTCTGGAGAGTCACAGTTTGACAGGTGGATGATATTACTGAGCTCCTGTTGCGCACGTTCAACCTGGACCTGCATTTGACGAATCTCTGCCAAGTCCCTTCCAGAGGAATTCTTCGACAGATTGGAGCGAGAGTTAGAAAACGATTCCAGTTCAGGCTGGGACCTCAATGCAACAGTCTGGAAGAATGGTGATCCCATAGAATTCAAGCTAGACGGAACACTGGAAGGCCCAACAGGAGTAAAGGCAGCTTGCTGTCGTTCAGCGTGGTATCTTTGCGCAATTTCTATCGCAGACATTCTACGTCCCGGTGTGATTTGAGAACCTGGTCGTGGCTCGACAAATATGCGAGGACTCAGAGGTTGATGAGAAAGTTTTGGTACAAAAGCAGAGGCCGTTGGCTTTAGTTCAGATGTTCTCGTAGGCTGGCGGAGATCGGCGAAATCCATAGCTCTCTGTACCACGTTGTTGGGTACAAGGTAGCCTTTCCCGTAAGGATCGAGCGCATGAATATTGATCGGGATGTCGTCCCAAACTTGTGACCTCTCGGTTTTGATGTGGCAAGTCCCAAAAGCTCCAGGCTCGGGAGACACGACAGTAGGCACGAACTCAAGACTGGTTTTAATGTTCTCGCTGTGGACTCTTTGAGGTTGGAGATGCATTTCTAATCCTTTCTTCACAGGACTGAATATTGGTTTTGAGGCGCATATAGCCAGGTTTGAGGATGATATCTGAGAATGTGAGTCGTTTTGTATATTTGAAGGTACGATTTTCGGAGGCTTTTCAGCCTGGGTAGTGGTATGTGTATCCTCAGGGTCCAATCCCCATATTACTCTAGGAAGGTCTGCGTTCTCGATAATGGTTCCTTCAGCTCCCCTATGATAAAGGGTCCAGCGAATATTTAAACACGATCGCAATAGATGAGTAAAGCACTCACGACGGGCATCGAGCATAGGGCAATGATGAAGGTCCATGGAGAGCAGGAATAGGTCGCGGGGGAGAGCTAGCCCAGGAGATCCAGCCTAGATCCAGTTCAATTGCCTGAAACCTGGACAAAGAGAGAGGCGAATGTGGTAGTTACCTGATTCGTCCTCAGCATCACAGGCCTTGTCAGATGATGACATGCTGCACTGGCGGAGGAAAGCTCTTGAGATGCAGACATCGTTTCCAACAACTAGTATTGAATCCGGTGAAGAGGGCGGCGATGGTGTTGCGGGAGTATCAGATGACAGAAACCTTCGGGGATTGCGCTGTATAGAGCCAGTTTGAGAGGAGCGGTAGGATGTGTCAAAAGACGTGTCTAGTCCATCCAGTGAGGAAGAATTATCGACTGTATTGGTCATTGTAGTTATTTCCAAGCTGGAATCACTGTAGAGTCCTGGGGCTGGCAGGGACACTACACGCTGAGAAACCTCATAGATAGGTACCGCCAAACTATCAGGCGGGTTCCTCAAAGTATTCACTTCGGGAAAAGAGACCGCTCGTTTATCCTGATCCTTGAGTCTACAAGGGCGACTGTAAGGCAATTGTGTGGGTTTAGGTTTACGAGGTCTTGAGAGGCTGGATTGCGCATTGAGGGGCAAAGAAAGTTCCGATTCGATATATGCAGTGTGGTCGATTATAGAGTTCTCTTCGTTCGAATTACAAGCAATAGAAGTTTCTCCAGGCGAATCTAGTGGCTGAACCAGTGAAAAGTTGGTTGAATACGTATTTTGCCAAAGGTCGATATGTTGAGTCTGAATTGCTTTTTCTGCATAAGTCTTGCCAGTGCCAGTGAACTCCATGATAAGGCCGCAGCGAGAAAGACAGAGAAACGTGCACAGGACGCGAACTACAAGTCAGACGCAGAACAATAGATGGAAGGAGACTACATAAAACATCTCCGCGGAGTCTGAATCTATGCCTTCTTGAAGAAGCTCGATAACTTTGCCATGCCGTTTACATTGGCCTTTTTCAATTTCTCTACCCCCTGAGACCCTTTCGCACTCTTCCTCTTTTTATCATCTGGTGCAGCTGGTTTGCTCTTGGTTTTTTTCCCGCCTTTGGTCTCCACTTTATCGACAGCTTCGTCATGCACAGTCTGAAGATACGCGTCAAGTTCACCGAAACTAGGCACATCGAGTAAGAATGCATAGCGAAATTAATGCACAGAGAGAAAACTCACTCGTATGATTTCAACAAAAGGACGCGAATTTCTGGAGATAGATACTGACCAACTAGATCACATGCAGCTTTTATACGTCCAACTTGAGGGATCCTGAGCCACCGCAAACATGGGAGTGTAAAGGAGTTCATACCTTGAAGAAGGGCTTCTTTTGTATCTTCCATGAGACCGTCCTTTGCCAAGCTACGTATAATCGACTTTGACATCTCAAGAGCATTCGGAGAAGAGAGGCGAGTAACTTTCGAACGAAGGTACTCCAGCGTCCTAGGCTGCGACAATCGATACACGACTATTTCAGGGCTAATTTCTTTGACATCACAGACATTCCTAAGCACATCTCTTGCGCACTGGAGCGAACCAAAATTTATGATATCTTTGGCGATGAGAGAATCATGGACTTCTCCAGGGCTTTCAAGTTTACTGGAAGCTTCCTCAAAGATGTCGTCTGCCTGTCGAAAAATCCCAGCTGACCCATCAGCCTATTTACATGCCTGTAGAGTCAGAAACAGTGTTGCTCGTCGACGAAACGATGCTCACAGGTTGTACAGCTTGCAATATGGGAAGAACAAGGAAGGTGGCGTCGATGGGAGTCATAATCAAGAGCTTTCCATCTTCCAGAGAATTAAGAGTAACTTTGGAGAAACAACGCGTTCACTGACCAGAAATGACTTCTTCTCCCATAAACCAGGACCGCGAATCTGGCGGTGACACTGTCTGGACCTCTAGAATTCTGCTCTTTTTCAACGCATTATTAGTTGAGGGCAAAAAAAGACAGGGGAAACCTGATAGACTTCAATGTACAGATCTTGATTTAAAAAGTTTGTCAAATACCTGTACGGGGATGCGGTAACCGCAGAAATGATAAAGCTGAACTAGAAGGCGCGTTTGTTGGGCACTTCTGTTCTAATACGGCAGAAAGCGTTTGCAAGATATCTAACTCCAGGTAAGCGCACCATCAGTGCTTGAAGGATAAAGTGTACCAAAGGGAAGTGCTGCAAAGTGTGTCGCCATTTTCGATGTATGGAATAGCAGACGTTGAACTCTGTAACCGTAGCCGTGACGAGAGCGCGTTATTGACGTGTATTTGGTTCTATATTCCAGTGTCCTCTATGTATTATATGAGCAATGACATAACTCAGGAATGAGTAATGATTTTACGCGGTGTCTTTTTGCCGTCGGCTTCGCTCAAATTATCAGATAGTACCCCTCTTAACGAGTTACTCTTAACATAACGATGGCCTCAGAAGGAACACCACAACCAACGACATATAAGCGACGCAGACTGCAGGGGGCCTGTGATATATGCAAACACAAGAAAAGTTGTCTAAACCATACTACATTCCTGTTCCTCCACTGAACTGACGATTTGTGTTAGTTCGATGTAAGGATGGTGCTTTTAAGTACCCTGGGTTAACTTATCTATCAACTCTACAGGTGACTCAGCAAACATGCCCAATAATCGATGTTCGAACTGCATTGCCTTCAACTCTGAATGCACCCATTCTAATGTTCGAGTACGTCCTCGAGTCATACATATATGTCTACCAGTCTAACATCAATGGAAGAAACGTTCCGTGCCATATCCTCCTCCGTCTACTTCCAAGCGTGACACTTCCACTGACCTCCCTTCCTTCTCTTCTACACCTCATGTTTCACCTCAAATGCCATTGTTATCACCAACAACAACAATACACCCCCTTATTCAGCCGCTACTGTCATCGTCATCCCTTGATTCTAGTACTCATCTTTCACTGGTAGCTCTATCGCGTCATATTTTTCAACTAGAGCAAGAAATCTCTAATCTTAAGCAAGGTGGTGGAAGCACCACGACAGCATCGTCGTCCAGGGATTCATCTTCCAGTCCGCAGGTTTCCTCGAGTATCATAAATGAGGAACGACCTCCTCCTCTTCAGCCGTCATTATCTAGTTCTAGGAATGACGATGTCCACCTTTCCAGCCAACTGAAAAGGTTGGTAATTTCGACTTCCCAAACACGGCACTTTGGCTCCTCAAGCACGATGTCACTCCTTGGTGTTGCACTACAGGTCGGAAAGGAGAAAAACAAGATGCCGTTCCCTGATGGTAGTTTTCGTTTTCGCCGACCTGAGTATTGGAACATTCATCAAGTAAGTATTTCGATTGACACTTTATTATGGAAGGCTTAAACATTTGCAGTGGGAGCATCTTCCGGAAGAAGACGTTGCGACTTACGAATTCCCTGACCGAGAACTAATGCACGAGTTGACTCGGTTATATTTTGATCATGTCAACGTCCACTTTCCATTGTTACATCGACCAACGTTCGTGAAAGCCATAATCGATGGTCTATACCTCAGAGATCATAACTTTGGAGCAACAGTTTTGGGAGTATGTGCTATCGCATCGAGATATTCCGACAATCCAGCGGTGCTTTTGGAGGGAAATGATTCGAAACTTACCTCTGGTTGGAAATGGTTTGCGCAAATACGGCAATGTTGGCGATCTACGGCCCGCACACCTTTGCTGGGTAACATCCAAACAATTTGCGTACGTTTTACCATTATGAGGTTTTTGTTTGCGTCATTAAGCCTCATCTGTCTGCTTTAGCTTGCTATACTTTATATGCACGGCACATCACAACCTGAGGCGTGTTGGGTGATGGTTGGAATCGGTATACGAATTGCTCAAGATGTTGGTGCACACCGCAAGAGATTCATGGAAATACAATCCGTTGAAAGCGAACTGTGGAAGAGATGCTTCTGGGTTTTAGTGTGCATCGACGCTTTAGTGTGCTCCTTCCTCGGTCGTCCACGAGCAACAATATCCTATGAGTAAGTCAGAAGTTTTCCTGTCAGCCGTTAACTTGAACTAAAAAGGGGTATAGCTATGATTTGGATATGCCTATTGATTGCGATGACGAGTACTGGGAGACGGATGACCCCTCACTGGAGTTCCAACAACCCCCAGGAAAACCTTCAAAAGTTTCGAGTTTCATCACATACATCAAACTTATAGGAATTTTGGAGTATGCCCAGCGGTTTTTGGTACGCCATCTGCATAACTTGCGTTAATTTTTCTCAAGCATTTGTAGTATTCTGTCAACCGCAAGCGCAAAGGTTGCCCGTCTGGCGGTCCTCCTGGGTGGCAAAGCGATGAAGATGTTGTTTCTCGCCTCGACTCTGACTTAAACGAATGGTTCGAAAATATGCCCGACCATCGTCAGTTCTTTGTCTCTCATACTGCCGCGTAGCTGATTATTTCAACCAGTCAAGTGGGCTTCTTGCTCTCCTGGGTCTGTTTTCTATGCACAGTCGGCGCTCTTACATGCATGTTATTACCATGTACGGATTTTGGTACATCGACCGTTCATTCCTTTGCCGAAGAAACCTTCTCCGTTGCCCTTTCCATCCTTGGCAATCTGCACTAATGCGGCTCGTTCGTGCGCCCACCTACTGAAAACCTATTCAGAGAACGGGCCACTTCTGCCGTTTCCCCAAGTCCAGGTATGTCTCTCGCTTGTCCTTCTCCTTGACCCCAACTTTTGAACTTATTCTCATTTCCAAAGTTTGCGGTTTTTACTTCTGCAATCCTGCTACTAGTCAGCCATTGGACGAATTCAAAGTCAAGTTCCCGAGATTGTAATAACGAAGATCTGAAAAGGGTGCAGGATTGCATATCAGTTTTGTCCAAATTTGAAACCAGGTACGTTGATTTTTCCCTTGGAGGCACTTCACTCATTCTTTTTATCTCATAGATGGACTGCTGCTGGTCGATTATGGTAAGAGTGCTTGTACCTGGAAGTTCATTATTTATTCTTGGCCACAGTGATGTCGTTCGGGAAATTGCATCTTACCCTGAGGCGCAATGCAACCAATATCGAAATGGTGCAAATGACGGCCAGACAGTCTCTGAGCTTCCCAACTCCCAGTCACAGTCTTTGCAGGGACCTGAATATTCACCCCAACTTCCCTGGGATTCTCATGTCTTCGCCCAGCCAGAGGGTTGGAATACAACTACCCAGAGGATGCCTGACACAACCCATGTAGGCTCTCTCGATGGAGAGTGGTGGGATAATCCAGGTTTAAATGCTGTGCAGTTCGACTTTACACCACTTGGACCTTTTCCACATGTCAACGCGCTGCGACCCCCCGTATTGGATAGTGAGTGTAGCAGAGACGGTTCAACAGTATAGTTTTAAAGTTTCCTCTAGGTCTGGACAACCCGCAATGGTCGTTCATGCCACAAGATGTCAGTATGGAAGTTAGTGATGTTGCTATGCTATGGCTGCAACAACCTCAGATGAGCGAGTACGTGCCTCCTGTCCTCATGAAAGGGCTGAGCTAACATCGACATATATAGCTGGATGGATGTCGGAAGGTTTTAAGAGAATGAGAGTGCACAAGGCTGGTGAAGTTAGAGCATTGTTCTGCTTGCAACCGTGCTGTACTAGGCATAGAAATTGCAATTCATTGACGGCAGGGGTTTCCGTTACAATGCGCTGGTATTACTTACGAATGATATTAAAGTTTCTTTTTCAAAAATGACCAGGATCACCGGGATGTCCAGGATGACCAGGGCCTCCAGGGCCTGTACTGCTACGACCGCCTGGGCCACCGTATCCACCGTAACCGGTTGGCTTAGTTGGCCCGTTTCGTACATTCCTTGGGAACCAATGATGCCCATCATGGTCATAATCTTCTTTATAGTCCTCTGTGCTGCCGCCATCCCCTCCGTTTCCACCGTTTCCCCCATCCCCTCCGCGCCCGCCATCCCCGCCATCCGACTTTCTTTCACAAAATTCGTCTTTGCATTCCTTGTTTGTGTGCTCGTCGTCGTTTTTGTGGTCTCGATCCCCTCCGTCCCCACCTCGACCGCCATCTCCTCCACGTCCGCCGTCTCCTCCAGGACCTCCTCGACCGCCATCTCCGCCATCTCCACCGCGTCCACCATCTCCACCGGGACCTCCTCTTCCACCATCACCACCATTTCCACCGTCTCCGCCATTTCCACCTTTACCACCATTACCACCACGGTCATCATGAGCACAACGGTCGTTCTCACATTTTTGCTTACCGCTGTCGCCTCCGTCACCGCCATCGCCGCCTTTTCCACCCGCCCCTCCATCTCCGCCATTCTCAGCTGACTGATCACCTTTTCGCCAGAGCCATGTCCACCGGTTGATATGCCCTCCATCCCCCCCGTTTCCGCCATCGCCACCTCGCCCGCCATCTCCACCATTACCATCATTCGCCTTGCAGGACTTCTCATTTCTCAAATTGTTGCCCGCGTTTCCTCCATCGCCGCCATCGCCTCCCTGACCTCCATCGCCACCATTCCCTCCGCCTGGACTCTTCCCCATGTACCACTTGTCGCCTCTTATCCGTTCGCTTCCATCGCCTCCGTTTCCTCCATCGCCACCGCGCCCCCCGCTACCTCCATTACCACCGCTGCTGCAATGTTCACCAAAACATGCATGATCTTTCTCATCCTTCTCACAATCATCAGACTCACTGTCACCACCATCGCCGCCTCTACCACCATCACCCCCATGTCCACCATCACCTCCATCATCAGTGTTCTCTTCTGATCGAGAGAAATCATGTTGTTTGCTGTCACCTCCATTGCCGCCATTTCCACCGTTTCCACCGTTTCCGCCGTTTCCTCTATCATCTTCCGGGCGGGGGGGTTTGTGTTTGTCTCCTCCATTTCCAGAGTCTCCGCCGTCCCCGCCGTTTCCTCCGTTCCCACCATCTCCCCCATCGCCACCTCCGCCTTCTGTGGAATGAGAGCCTCGATCACCACCTCCATGACCTCCGTCACCACCATCACCCCCATCACCACCCTTTCCTCCATTACCACCTCTGTTTTCTGAATGACCGTGTTGGCCTCCACCGTCCCCACCATTTCCACCGTTCCCGCCTTTTCCTCCATCTCCTCCATCTCCTCCACGACCTCTTCCATCCTTTAGACCCCAGCCCTCACCTACATTACCGCCGTTACCGCCATTACCACCTTTCCCTCCATCTCCCCCATCCCCTCCATTCCCCCCTCCAACTTCTTTTGAATAAGAATAACCATGCCTGCGGCTTTGATCGTTGTTGCCTCCATTTCCGCCGTCGCCGCCTTTACCACCATCGCCTCCTCCTCTTCCCCCATTCCCGCCGTGATCAAACTTGCGACCTTTTTCATCGTCCCCAGAGAAACCGCCACCGTCGCCGCCATTGCCACCATCACCGCCATCGCCTCCTCGACCGCCGTTTCCGCCACCATCGTCACGTCGACAACTCTCCTGGAAGCATGCGACATTGTTACCACCTTGCCCTCCGTCTCCGCCACGCCCGCCATCTCCTCCGTTTCCACCACGCCCGCCATCTCCAGCAGCCCCCCCGCGTCCACCATTTCCTCCATCCCCGCCACGCCCACCGTCTCCACCGTCTCCACCACGCCCACCATTTCCAGCGTCTCCACCTCGTCCGCCATCACCAGCATCTCCACCACGCCCACCATCTCCTCCATCACCAGCATTACCTCCGTTTCCACCTTTTCCACCGTCACCGCCGTCACCGCCGTGTCCTCCATTCCCCCCTTTGTCTAAGTAGTCTGGGTTATGATCACGAAAACGTGATCTATCATGGCTTTGAGACGAGCCATAGCGGCGCTCATCATCATCATCTCCGCCGTGGCGGAAAGGTGGCCTACCTCGATTTCTAAATTCGTCTCTGTAGTGTCCGCGGTCGTCTTCGTCTCTTTCGCCATCATCGGGATGATTTGGATATGGCCAGTCGCCTTCTTCGTCATCAGGACGATGTCTGTCATCTTTGTCACACTCGAGCATAGATCCAAGATCGCGGGGATGACGTGCGTCGTTAAGGTATGAAAAGGTAAGAATGTGTTCCGGAAACCGGGTGACCTCGTCGCTGCAGACATCGCCACGTTCACCTCTTTCATGAAGGATACACTGTGTCAAGAGGTAGTCAAGAACACGAAAATTGGTGCGACTTTTTGGGTTCCTTTCGCAATGGGCGTAGTCCTCCCTCAGGCGAGCGCGAGATGCTTGGGGGTCGCGGAAGGGTACGCGAAGGATGAAGCACTGGATATCTGGATTGCTATCCCAGTGATCAATGTCGTAGCCCTAAAATGCGTCGCGATGAGATTTTAGTGAAGGAAGAAACAAAAGGACATACCGGAAGGGAGAGAGAAGGACGGGCAAAGAGGATTAGTGGGAGAAGCTTTCTAAGAAGAGGCATTGGGGCGATTGGGGAGAAGAGTTACATCTGCGCGTCTTTTATAGGCTCGTCCAATCTGAGACATAGTCCAAACCTAAATCTCTGTCAGTGACCGCGTTTATTATGTAATCCTCATGAACGCCACCATCGAATCGCTTTTTGGCCCACCGTCTGAGCCAATTGACATCCCTGCGTTCATACAGTCCGCTGCTACAATCGATGTTGAAGAGCCTGTCAAAGATTCATCTGTAGCTGAGGAATGCGACTTAGCAGACATCCGCAATTCTATCTCCAATGCTTGGAATAATCCCGCCATTTCTGCTTATCTTTCCAACAACCATGACTATATGCTTATGTCTCTCTACTCCACCACAAAGTCGTCCAAGTCCAAGCGCAAACCTCACCCCCCACAGTCTTCTGCTCTTCCATCCGAAGTAGCCGAACTGCAGGCAGAGCTTGATGCTGTTAAACTTTCCAGCTCAAAGTATGTCTTCTACAACCTGCAAGGAACCTTTTTTTCATTTGTTACAGGCTCACCCTGGACTCTTCAACATTCATTCGACCATCTAAGATCTCAGATCAGAATGTTTTAACCCAAGTGGTACGTATCGCAATGATACGCATGACAAAAGCACTGACTCCTCCCAGAAAGTTACACCTGAGCCTTCTGCCCATCTTTCTGAACAAAAGAATGCAATCATAACAATGACGGTACACAATAGATCGAGCTGGACGTCTGGATATGGATACATCAACCGGTCTTCACAGCATGTTCTTCTGTCTTCGCAAACCCTAGGCGATATTTTCAAAGTTATGCCATGCATCTCAAACGAGATCATCCTGGACAATGAGTCAGAGAACGGGCTCAGAGATGATCTGGGCTGTGTAATTTCCATTGAAAATACCCTCTATGGCGATGGTCACACCGAGGAAGATTATGCTCAGTATGTTCTCTTCACAGTTATTTCTTAGTGAACCAGCTTACGCCTCGCAGGAAGCTTTTGAATCACCTTCAGATTGTCACGAAGGATGGCCCTGTACTTGACAAGGCTTCGACAACGATATACGAAACGCCACTGTCGTCTCTAAAGCTTCGAATCAATTGTCCATACTGGCTCCTTCACAAAGGCAACTGCGAACACTTTCTCGTTGTTGATCAGATCAGGTAGGTCAACCTGTTGGTGGTTAAAACATTCGCTCATCAGTACTGGCCATCTAGGCTTGAGCATTCCGCTGACATGCGATCGGGATACCCTTTGACCCTCCAAATAACACCCTCACTTTTAGACCTCTGTCGAGCATGTGTGAAAGTACCTGCCGCTTTGTCAATCATTGGAGATATTAGGTTGGGTGAGAGTCCATGTTTACTCTGCGCGTCATGTTGGAGGCACATGGGAGACTCCTCTGACCCCAGTGTATTAATCAAAATACTTCCAAAATTCGAACTGGGATGGTAATTATTAGAAATGATAATTTGTACAGTTAGTATGTATGTATGCTTGATCTGTATATTAACTTCGACAAAATAACTTTGAAATAAATAAATAAACCCTCCAATGACTTTGCCGTCCTCCACAACAGAACTCATCAGTTCTCTTGAGCACTATACTGATGTTGTCTCATGGATCAACGACTTATTCGACACGTCGGAAGAGGATGACGAGGCAAGGCTCCCTGTTAAGAGAGAACTGGCCGACCTCGACGAACACATCACTCAGCTCTTGGCTACCCTCGATATCGCTTGCGAAGACACCTCATCTCAACTTGAACGCACAATCGATGACGTGTCTCGAGGTGTTCCACGCCTCACCTACGATCTACATTTCATGAAAGATAGCGCTTTGACTCTGCATACATCGCTGGAAAAGGTGCTCCAGAGCGCCAAAGACGCGGTTCCAGATACCACGAGCGCTGCTCTAGAGCATCTTCGGCATTTGGACATGATTAAAGGGCGGATGGAGGCTACCAGGGATGCTCTAAGGGAGGCTGAGAGCTGGAGTTCCCTAGAGCTCGAAGTTACGACGCTTCTGAGCGAGCGCAACTACGCGAAGGCTGCAGAGAGGCTCTTCGAGGCCAATCGAAGCATGGTCGTATTTCACAACACACCGGAGTACGAGCCACGGCGTACCTTGATGGTCAACCTGCAGAATCAACTTGAGGCCTCCCTCAGCTCCGCGTTGGTGGCAGCAATCAACTCGCAAGATGTAGCCGTTTGTCGAAACTACTTTGCCATCTTCTCACATATTCAGAGAGAATCGGAATTTCGAAACTACTACAATGCCTCACGCCGAGGATCTGTCGTCGCTCTATGGCATGATACTCCATTGACCGACTGTGAATCACCTTCCACACCCACTGTTACTCCTCCTGAGCCATTCACCGAATTCCTCCCAAAGTTTTACAATTCTTTCCTAACACTTATCAACGCAGAGCTTATCTCGATACCGGCAATCTTCCCCGACCCAGCACTCACACTCTCGGCATTCATATCGTCTACTCTCTCTTCCCTTCAACCTACTTTCTCTCAACGACTCTCTTCCCTATCATCTTATCATGCAGATGCAGCACTTCCACATCTCATTGTCTCATTACGAGCAATGGAAGAATTTGCGAACAGCGTGCAAAAGGTTGTGGAGAAAATGAGCTATGTTGCCTCGCCTGATGGCATAGATAAACCAAGCCCAGACCTCGCTCTTCCAGCAAACCCCCGATCTCATGCACGAAGGCGATCGCGCATGTCTATTTCATTACGACCAGGTGCACAGCTTTCATCGGTGGCGTCTGCTACGTCCTTGAAACCTCTACTGGTTGAAGGAATGGATTGGGATCAGGAATTGTTTCAACCGTTCCTTGATTTCCAGAATGATTACGGATCGCTAGAAAAGCGTTTACTTGATAACGCTCTTGGCAAGATCATCTCAACTGACGATCAAGTACTTGATGGCGACCGTGCGCGTCTCCTGCGCGAAAGGGCTGTTAATATCGTCGCCATTGCAGAAGAAAGTTTGACGCGCTGTACCGCCTTCACTCATGGCTATGGATCAGCGGGTCTTGTGAATGCTCTAGACAGCTTTTTTCAATCATTTATCGACGTTTGGACTGCCGACGTACGCATGGAAACACGCAACTCGACATCTCAATCGCAACATCCCAGTTCGAGCGACGACCTTTCAGACATGGACTATTCCGCGCAGGATTGGGCTAATTTCCAGGCGTCGATACATCTTTTGTCATCTGCTCGAGCAGTCTACGAGCGCTTATCGGCGTTTGAAACAAAACTACGGGCTAGTCTTGCACAGACCGCGACGCGGTTCCGCTTGGCTCTCAATGATCCTTCAAACTATACAATTGCACCATCCAGAGGCGAAAGCCAACTTTTAGAGCAGTCACCCCTCAACTCTGCGGAGCTGCAAACACTGTTAGCCAACGTTGACACTGACGTACCGTTCCGCGAATCCTCCCTCCCATCCTCACGACACAATCAGCTTCCTGTGATACCTGGATCTCCTGACCCTCTGTTAATTGAAGGACGTAAAGCAGTCTTCATCTTCGCAAACTCATGCCAAGTTGCCTTGCAGGGAACTATTCTGTCCCCTTTGCGCAAGTACCTCGCATCATATGCGTCACTTCCTTTATGGAATGCACCTGGAGACCCAAAAGTTAAGCGTACGATGACAGCTAATGAACTTTCAATGCCGAGTTTCTCTCTTTCGCCAAGCGAAACTGTCCAAAGGGTCGCAGAAGGGCTTCTGAACCTCCCGCGCCTTTTTGAGGTTTATGCCGACGATGATGCCTTAGCATTTTCCCTTCATACTTTGCCTCACGTTGATACAGAGACGCTGAAAGGGCTTTCAGAGCAGATTTCGCCTGAAGCGCTGCCCCAGCCTGCGCATATGCGACGAGCCTCGCTATCAGTGGCGAAGCAGGCACCTCTTGACCCAGATGCTGTATCCTCTGCATGGCTTGCTTCCCTTGGACATTCCCTTCTTGAACACTTGACAACGTCAATATTGCCCAGCATTCCCACCTTATCACCTAGCGGTGCGGCGCAGCTGGCATCAGACTTGGAGTATTTGTCCAATATTGTACGGGCAATTAATGTGGAGTTTTCGGAACTTGACAGGTGGCGAGATCTCGTGGCCTTAGATGATGACGAGGGAAAGCAGAGGCTTCTGGAGGCTGAGAACATTGATCATGTATTACGGGTTGTGGCTAGGCTTCGTAAATGGGAAAGACCGCTATGATGGTAAGTTTTTTTCTTCTTTTCTTAGAACCTCATTTGCGAAAATATGACCCTGTTTATTCCAGATAGTCTGGCGCGGTGGATCGATGCCATTTTTGTATATAGTTTTATTTTTTTCTCTGTAATAATGCCAAACGCGTGAGCACCCAAAGTTAGATGCGCGTTATTTGTTCATCATGTGATTGCCAAACACGTTCTTGAATAGACTTTGGAGATTGACAAATCTCTTCGTCAGTCATACTAACTCGACAGAATGGCCTCAGCGTCGACGTCCGGTAAGCTCGGAAGAGATTTATTTCGGAATGAGGCATTCATATTGTTTTGTAGGTATAGGAAAGCTTTCCAGGGAAGAGTTTCGTCGTCAAAAAGATTTGGATGCCGCTCGTAAGGCCGGCACAGCGCCCGCTGCTCTAGATGAAGAGGGGAAGCCCATTAATCCTCATATCCCACGTATGTGCAAGGTATCCTATCCATACATATTTGAAGGCTAACCACTCAATATGCTTCTTAGAATATATATCCCAAGCACCATGGTATCTCGACACGGGTGCACCCTCCCTTAGCCATCAACGCCTGCCGGAGTCTGATGATTCCAACAAGGCGAGCGAATGGTATGACCGGGGAGCCAAAGCCGGCCCTGCTGCAAAAAAATATCGCAAGGGCGCTTGTGAGAACTGTGGAGCAATGACCCACAGAAAAGCGGATTGTCTTGAACGACCGCGGAAGAAGGGCGCCAAATTTACGAACAGCAACATTGCAGCCGATGAAATCGTCCAGGAAATCAATGCTGGCTATGCTGCAAAACGTGACCGGTGGAATGGATATGATCCTGCGGAACATAAGGCCATATATGACGAGTACGCAGCGGTTGAGGCAGCTCGTCAGAAGTTGAGGGAGGAGGAGATTGACAATCAAACAACCACCGACTTGGCTACTGTACGGAAGGTGGCGAAAGCTGGTAAGGGTGAAGGGAAGGAAGGAGACCCCGATTTTGGTTCAAGTGACGAGGAGGATGCGGACGAAGACAAGTATGCGGACGCAGCCGATGCAGTTGGACAGAAGCTGGATGCGAAGACACGAATTACAGTTCGAAACCTTCGAATTCGAGAGGATACCGCGAAATACTTGATCAACTTGGACCCAAGCAGTGCCTACTACGACCCCAAAACCCGTTCTATGCGTGACGCACCCGACAAAGATGTGCCTGCGGAAGAGGTATGTTCATTTTCGCTTTCGTTCTTATTCTTTTCAAAGTTTATGTGTTCGACTAGGCTCGGTTTGCTGGTGACAACTTCCTCCGTTTCTCAGGAGAGGCACCAGAGGTTCAGAAACTTCAACTATTTGCATGGCAGGCTGCTGCACGGGGCAACGATGTGCACTTGAATGCCAACCCTACGCAGGGTGAACTTCTGCACCATGAATTCAAGGAGAAGAAAGAGGAGCTGCGGGATACCTCGAAAATCAGTATCCTGGCGAAATACGGCGGTGCTCAATATCTAGAGTCGGCGCCCAAGGAGCTTTTACAAGGCCAGACTGAGAATTATGTCGAGTATTCACGGACTGGCCACATTATCAAAGGCCGAGAAAGAGCCAAAGCGAGATCCAAGTATCCTGAAGATGGTGAGTTCTATCGCCATGTACACACTGAGTTGATGCTTACCCTACCTAGTCTACACCAATAACCACACAGCTGTCTGGGGATCGTGGTACGATCCGTCAACGTCTACTTGGGGTTACGCGTGTTGTCATTCAATTGTGCACATGTCGTATTGCGCAGGGTTAGCTGGCATTGAAGCAACGGTGGCTTCTAGTGCTCAGCACCTTTTAGCGTCTGCCCCTACCGGCCAATTACAACCACCACCGCCCTCAAGCGAGGTTTCAAGGAGCAAAGAGGAAGCATCCACGCGTATTGAACAAAATTTCTCGAAACAAAGGATTGGAGAGGGTGACGTAAAACTTGACAAGCAAGCCTTGGCTCGGGCCCTGAGCGAAGAGAAGAAGAGAAAACTAGGTGGAGATTACGACGATAGGGCAGGTAAAAAGAGAAAGGGCGGATTAGAATCGTCAAGCCATGATGTAACGGAAGAGGAAATGGGTGCGTATCGTCTTGCTTCATTTGCTGTGTCCGTATTGCTTATGATTGATTTAGAGGCTTACCGTATGAACCGCCGAATGACAGAGGATCCCATGGCAAATTATGTCGATTCGGAGGATATTTAATTGACTATTCTCATTGTATTGTATCACTGTATCTACTTGTAATACCTACTTGACACTCGATACGCACGCTGAACACCTTTCAGCGCGCTGTTTGGCTGTGTTTACTCTCACCAGTCAAGGCGTATTCCAGTTCGAACATTCTCCGTAACATGCTTGTATGAATAACGTCCGCCACACATGCCCATCTCACCTGTACCCGCCCTCTTCGTTGGACTTGGAGCTCGCATTGCATTGGATTACTTTACGCGTACAGGAGAAGCCACCGTAAAGGACTTCATCTTACTCGGTGTCTGGCAGGGAGTCGGTCTTCATTATGCCTCCAAATCTCTCCCAGTAGCTATTGCTGTGGGCTGTGGAATAGCCGCCAAACTCCTCGTGGAGTTCAACTTAATGAACGATATCACTAGGACTGTGACAACTCTCCTCGGTGTTGCGCTGGGCGTACTCTGCGCGGAACTTTTGTCACAGTTCTTTGGCTCTTCAGCTAATGAAAACGATTCTGACCGACGACGGAAAAAAACATCTACTCCCACCAATGGCCACGCCCTTCGACGAGAACGCCTTGTTCAGTTTCAAAATGCTGGAGACGGGGATGGAAGTGATGCCAGGCATCGGGCATTCCGGGAAACTGTGCACACGATATCCGACATTACTTCAGTAGACTCCCATTCAGAGATGATCGGACCAAGTGCGTCTATGTCTCCTTTGGAGGTCGAGATTAAAACGCTTCGAGCTCGTGCGGCTCTAGCAGACAGCGAGCGTCGGCGTTGCAAGGAGGAAAAGAAGTGGGCGATTTCTCAGGGCAATTTGGCTCGCGCCACCCAGATGAGGTCGCAAGCCAAGCATTATACCACGCTAATGGAGAATTTCAATCGCGAGGCTGACCTCAAATCTCTTCAAGGTAAATACTACTCGAAGGCATGATTATTATAAGCTACAGCTTTCCTTCATAGTTCCTAAAGACCGCCCACGCCATAATATTGCAGAACCCAAACTATCTTCATCCAAATTACCTGTTCGATCGCGTCGAGAATCGGTCAGTGCGCAGCCAAATGGACCAGAATCCAGATCAGCCTACTCCTCAAAAATCCCAACTCGACCGCATCGTGGATTGTTCAACGCACCAAATGCTCAAGAACCCCAGCCCACCTCTTCAAAGCCCCCGGCTAGACCAAGACGAGAGTCACCCACTGCTCAGGCAAATGGTCAGATGCGCGGCCAAGAAACCAGGCGTCCTTCCAAACCCCCACGTCCGTGATCGCTATTGCTGAACATATCTGTAAGAATTGTTTGTATCTAATTCTGAACCATCTTGTAACTAACTTGCTATCATGACCTCAGCGAAATGCACTTTGAGGCGGTAGCTCATTCAGCTTCATCAATTTGTCTCCAATCTTGTCAGCGTAATGATAGCGCAGAGATTTTTGAAGTCGGTATACCGGGTTCAATCTTACTTGGGCCTTATATTCCCCAAGGTTGACAGCGACAAAACGACAGGCACCGCAGCGATGCATAGAGAAGAATTTTCTCGAGTGAGGAGTGGTTTTGCAGATGACCTTATACGTATTTATGAACTATTTGTACGACGCTTTTACGTGTATGACCCCCCAGACTAATTCTATACCATTGACACGAAAATCAGTAAATTTGTCTAGTGCACTTCGTACACTCTTGGAATAATACAAACGTGGTCGAGACAGCAAATAATGCGAGGTGGAAAACAAAATACAAAGTGAACCAAAGGTAAAGAAATATATGACTAGGTGTTTTATCGATGAGATTTGCCATTAGTTCTCGAGGTGGTTGGAACAGGGTTTGTTCGCGGCTTCTTCTGAACGCTGTTGTCCAACTGAGTTCTTGGAGCAGCCTCTTTCATAACCATCTTGGCATGAATCTCTTCCAATTTGGAAGCTTTGACTTTCTTGGGCCAGAAGAGAGTCACAAACCTGCACTAATCAGTATCAAGTTTCAACAAATAATAGGCAACACAACGTACGTCCACAGATGCCGTCGCCATCGTTCTCTGTCTTCACCTGCAGCCTGTTTGGTATTCAAGACATGTTCAATGCGGCGGCCAATTGCAGCCAAGGAGTCTTTGAGAATTGCAACCTTGTCATCTCGAGGCATCTCTTCGCCAGACAATTTTAATTGTTTCTGGAAGGTGTATTTGAAACAAATCAATCATCTCCAGTAAATGATACGTACCAACTGCTTTTTCACAGGTCGCAGTTCCTCCTTCGTTGCTGCTTCATCCATCGATGGACTATATAAAAAAAACCAAACGATCAGAAATAAGTTACAGCTCAGAGTAGGGAAACGGACCATTCGTCGGATGATTCAGAGTCGGTAAATGTCGGCGTTGGCCGTCGTTTGCGCTTGCGGGTGCTAGTATCATCGACAGATGCCACCGCCTCACTCTCTGCACGCCGCTTCAAGCTACCGTTATAGGAAGATGTCGATGCTACTGGTGGAGGGGGAGGAGAAGCAGAAACCTTCAGCTGGCCTTTGTTTCGGAGGGAACTCTCATACGAACGTAGCTTCTCGTGATGTTCCCGCAGTAAACCCAACAGGAAATCACCCCGTCGGACAAGATGGATCGCATTCGGTATTGGTCTACTGGCAGAGTCTTCGCCTTTCTTTCCTTCTTCCAGGAAGAATTTGCCTTCGAGACCAAGCTTAGGGTCCTTCGCCATTGCTTCCCAGCTGCCGAAACCGTACAGGAACGCGCCCACGAGTAGCATTGAATCTTCGTGAGGTCCCCATCGTCCTGACCAGTTCAATGTCGGCCTAATATTATCAACTGGGATAGACCAAGAGTAGGGATCATCAATTTCGTTAAGAATGGTGAATAAAATACGGAGGTCGCGAACACGCGAAAGGACGGTTTCGGCGTTGATGTTGCTGACGCCGCGAACAGTTACCAAAACCGCCTTGCTCTTCTGAGCGTTGGTCAAGGTCTCACCGCTCGCGAGACGCGAGCGTTTCTGATCTTCACTTTCCTTGACGGCTTGTTCACAGATGTCCATGATTTCTTCTGTGACATCCAACATCATGCCTCGGTTCTTGTCTTGAAGCTTTGCATCGCTGACCTTTTGAAGGTTTAGCTTACGGTATAAAGCTAATGAAGAACAAAGGGGAACACACGATAACGTCGTAGCGTTGCCTGATATCTCCCCATCGTTGCATGCTCCTGATGAGGACACGGACATCTCGCTCCTTCAACTCCAATGCTTTCTGTGAAGCGGTCTTCCTTGTCGGGCCTGGTACCTTGGGCTTTTTTGGAGCTGCCGCGGGCGCTGGCTGTTCAACATCCATGCCCTCGTATGAGACCGGCGCAGTGGTTCGTTTCCGATCGCGAGACTCCTGAGTAGCAAGATCCTCCGCTCTCCGCTCTTCTTCCTCCTTCTCGTACTTCGCGCGAGCATCAAGCGGAATAATGGCGTCCCATTCCATGGAGGCACTGATATCGCTGACAGTGGCAAATTGAGATAAGAAACCTTCTCCACCGAGCGAAGCACCATTGACGGCAGCCATTGTTTCGTGGTCCTCGGCACGGTTCAGGATATCATCGAGGTCCATTTCATCGAGCTTCTTGCTTTGTTGAGAATCGTCCTTCTCGAACCTATGACATTGTTAGCGGGCACCATGCAGAGCTGATAAGAAACGAATACATTTTCTGAGCACCGTATTTCAGCACAGCGTGTAGCTCATCCTTGCTCAAGCTCTCCTTGTTCAAGTTATCAGGCTTTGATGGGTCCTTGGAAGAGCCCTTGGAACTGAGATGGGCTTGTGTTGTATCCATCTGGTTGATGACTAGCACGCAGCGCATTAGCAAAAGCAGACGACACAGGTTGGATAAATGTACGTACTTGCATACTCCAAAATCATCTTCTGCTTCGCTCGTTCAAGGACATCTTCCTCCATAGTATCTTTGCTGACGAAGCGGTATACACTGACATGAGACTTTTGTCCAATTCTGTGCGCACGCGCCATGGCCTGCAGATCATTCTGAGGATTCCAGTCGCTCTAAGCGAGTTATGAGCAAAGGTTGTCATCAACAAGTATTGAGATATTCCTCACATCAAAGATGATGACTGTATTAGCTGTTTCGAGATTGATACCAAGGCCGCCAGCTCTTGTCGATAAGAGGAAAGCAAAGTCGGTAGACCCCGGTGCATTAAAGTGGGCAATAGACTTCTTGCGTGCCTCAGATGCCACCATACCGTCAAGCCTTTGGTGCTGGAAATTCCGCAGGCTCATGTAATCGCTGAGGATGTCGAGCATTCTGACCATTTGGCTGAATATGAGAACCCGGTGGCCATCTTGCTTGAGGCGGTTAAGAAGCTTGTCGAGGAGCACCATTTTGCCACTGTTCATAACAAGACCTTTCAATTGCTCATCGATCGATCCACCGCTGACTTCGGCACCGTCGAACAAGAAAGGATGATTGGCGGCCTTCTTGAGTTCCATGGCTAAATCAGACCTCTGGATCAGGCAAGGTTATCGAAAAAAGCTAAACATGACGTACCTATATTGAGCAAACTGATGTTGCTGTTTCCGTGAGCACTTTTTACAAGACCCTGGTAGTTCTGCACGCAGCAGTCAGAATCAGATCCGTCGGATAGGCGCAGAAAATACCTTGGTCAAGATATTTCTGTAGAAGTGTGTTTGAAGCGCGCTCATCTCCACTCGCAGGATTCGTTCGCTCTTGGTCGGCAAAGAAGTAAGAACATCACGTTTCAGCCGCCTTAACATAAGGTCCTCTAGCTGCTTATGCAATTCCTTGATCTTCTCTTCATGGTCAGCATCGTTCAAGTCAAACTCGTCAGAGAGTGCAACTGTGTACAAACTTGTCAATGAATTGTATCTATTGTGCATGACGCGACTTACATTTCTCCGGCATCAGGAAATGCATCAACGCAAGCAACTCTGCAGCATGCATAAGAAATCGAACAATAATTGTCAGGAATCGGAATAAAACGAACCCTTGACATTGTTTTGTAAAGGTGTACCAGTAATCAAGAGCTTTGATGTCGTTGAAAACGATGAAAGTGCTTCGTACAACTGACTTTCGGCGTTTTTAAGACGGTGCGCCTTTTGAGGGTCTGAGCCAAATCTGTAGTCTGAGATAACGAACATACACACCTCGTCAACAGCAAGAACCTGCCACTTGACCTCCCCAAGCTCCTTTGAATCGCGCAAAATCAGCTCATAGGTCGTTAATAAAACATTCATCTTGAGTCGCTTTGGTAACTGGCCAAATTCACTCTTGCGAATGACTTCACGAGCTGGGGCTGTGCCAATGTATGTGATCACATTCATATCTGGGGCCCAAGTAGCAAATTGGGATTGCCATGCGGTGATCGTAGACAGCGGAACAACCACCAAATGGGGTCCATACTGCTGTAATGAGTGGAAAAGATATGAAAGGAACGTAACAGTTTGCACAGTCTACATGCAAAAATGAGTATATGTATCGGTTGGCCAGAAAATATAGCGCACCTTTCCAAGACCCATCTCATCTGCCAATATGCCATTGATACCCTTGCTCCAAGAATACGCAAGCCAGTTCAGACCAGTGAGCTGGAAGTCCTTGAGTTCACCGCCGGTTGATACGACAAAGTCGGGATCTTTGGTGATCTTCTCAAACGTGGGGCGATTGTGGCGTCCATACGATATACCCTTGTATGGGAAGCGAGCTTCTGATTCTCGTTTGTAGTACGCCGCAATATGGTCTTTTGCTATAGGCTTGATTTCTCGTTGCGTTTCCCAGGTACAATGTTCGTAGTTGAGACCACACCACTTGCAGAAGTATTCGACTTCGCCTGTTTCACTCTGGCGTTCGTCAAGAATGCGTTCGACTGTGCGGAAAGTTTCGAGGTCTTCTTTCTCTCGTTCCTTGTCCAGGAGCAAAATTTCTCTGTCTTCTTGGGTAAGGCCTAGCGAGTTTAATCGAGATTCCCAAATTTTGTAGGCTTTGATGTAGTTGTCGACACGTTTCAAGCCTCGGAAGCGCTTCAAGAACTCGTATGTTTCGTCAGTATTGTGAAGGTGAGAGAAAGTTTTCCATTTGATATGGAAACGCTAGAAAAGGTCGTTAAACATGAGTGAAAGTAAAATGATATTGCTTACAATGTTTGTGAACCAATTATCCTCAGGGTCATCTTCAAAGGCCTCGTCCCTACCATGACCAAGGACAGCCTCTATCTCATCCTCCTCTTTGACTTGCCCGACATAATAATTATCAACGCCCTCCTCCTCCTCCTCATCGAACTTTTCAAAGTCCTGGACATCGTCGACGTAGTTTGGAACCTTGCCGCCACGACTGGAGACACGGATTTCGTCGGCAGGGGCCTTGTGCTTTTTCTTTCTCTTGTGTGAGCGCTGGCCGTATTCGGAATCCGAGTCTGAACTGTCTGCGGTGTTGTGAACGGGCGCTTATAAAAAATAAGGGTAAGGTTAGGGAGTGAGATAACTAGAAATATACTTACGTTTGGTACGAACAGTGGAGGAAGCCGAAGGACGCTTCTTCTTTTTCACAACCTTCTTCTTGCCATACTCTTGGTCGGCATAAGTTGCATCGTCGTCGTCGTCGTCGTTGCCTTGGTCATCATAACCCTGTACGATTGTAAGTAGAGCACATTATGAAACAAAAAAGAGACGAACAGAGTCATCTGCATCCTATTGATGTGAAGGACAATGAGGCATGAACAAGGAGAGATATGTGTGGACGAGACGCACCGATTCATCATGAGATTGATGAATAGAAAATGTAGAATGGACATTCATGGGGGGTGGGGAGGCGTCGTCGTCGATTGATTCACCGTCGGCGTCTAGGTCGTTAGTAGCGCGGCCATTGGGAGAGTCGACCTGCATGTCATCATCACTTTCATAGGTTGGATGATGAGGTGGGGAGGAGTCGGAGTCGGACATTATGGGGAGGGGATGATGGGGAGTGAGGAAGAGATGATGAGGGCGCCAGGCATCGCCAACGGGAGATTTCACACGGAGGGTCGCTACCCCATCGTCACGGCCAACGCCGGAAGGGCCTTCGTCACCGGCGCTCGTGACGGATTTTGTATTGACATGTGATGTAAATAACTGGTTCTACACTGCCAACGACGTCCAACAATATTATTTATTTCGAGTCCCGCTCCACCCACGGTCTCCACGGTCAATCCCTACCACGTGCTACTCATGGATGGCTGTCATCTCTCTGTCGTCCTCGACCTCTCACCCACTCAATGGCATCGTTCTCCCATCCCCCTCAACGTCTTTCTAGCTCAGCTCATCGCTTTTCTCAATGCTCACATTGCTTCAAAACATGAAAACACTCTCGCAGTCTTTGGTGCTTTCCCCGATAAAAGGTACACCACCCATCTCCACTCAACATCCCATCATTCACCTCACACAGCGTAACCCTATACTCATCCACTGATCCCGCTCAAGACTCCATCCCTATCGATGCAAACTCTTATCCGCCTTTCAGGTTGGTCGACTCAACCATCGTGACTCGCATCATGGAAGAGTTCGATGAACAGGGACAACCGAACCAAGAGGGTGTGTCATCCTTCCATCATTCCGATTGGCTACCGACATGCTCCCTCAGCCCCAAGCTCTCTAGTCAGTGCTCTCACGAAGGCTCTCTGCTGTAAACATCTTCCCTTCCACATCAAAACACACTTACTAACTATCCTCCCTAGATGTAAACCGCATCACCCTTCCCACTCCCTCAAACAGCAAACACCCTGATGCCCTGGCTCCCGCAATTCTTCCTGATCCCCGCATACTCATCCTCTCTGTATCTCCGGATCTTTCGACTTCTTATATTCCGATAATGAATTCCATCTTTTCCGCTCAGAAATTAGCGAGTTATTTCCTTTCCGAACACGAGGTCCTATCTCATCCCTTCCTTTTCAGAAACTCACCATCGATGTCTGTCAGATATACGGCCCAGACAGTGTCTTTCTCCAGCAAGCCGCCCATCTCACAGGGGGCTCATACATCTTTCTTGAACGCCAAGATGCACTCCTCCAATATTTGATGGTAAGCTGCACCCAAGTTGCCAGACTCAACTTGATAAACTGCCCGTAAGATGTCTTTCCTATCTCCTCCATCCATACGTAGAGTTTTGTCCGTCCCAACACAAGACAAAATCGACTTTCGTGCTGCCTGTTTCTGTCACAAAACTATCGTTGACATTGGGTTTGTGTGTTCAGTCTGCCTGTCAAGTACGTCGTGGTTTCCATCAGTCAATCAAACTTGCGGTTGATATCTCCAAAACAGTATTTTGCCAGCCCGTCCCCGTTTGTTCCACCTGCCGGCAAGTTATAACCCCTTTTCTTCCTTCTTCCTATCGCTGATCGCAGCTTTAGAACTAAATTCCCAATGAAGACCCTGCAACGACTGAATGCTTCTCGGCCACTGTTGCCATCGGGCAACTCGACTCCATCACGAGCCTCATCTGCCACGCCGCAAGCACGCCCTTCAGCCACCCCAGGCCTGAATGGCTCCAGCGGTGTTCTACCCCACGCCGAGACACCAAACAGGAATGGCACGCCAAGAGTTGCGCCGCCAAACGGCTCCAGTGGTTAGATTTGGGTCACCTCAGGGGTATTGCTGTTATAAAGATGTGGGATTCATCCGCGTTTGGAGCCGTGGTGTTCACCGCGTGGGGCCGGCGAAGAACTTCTGCCTACTGCTAATCAGCTTCATGTTGACTCGCAGACATTGAGTGACAAAATTACATGGGGTTTGAGATTGTCAGGGGACGTATACGCGTATGCTACAGCCATACTTGGCGTCGTAAAGGCACACCAGAGACGTACTGAACAGGATCGTCAAGTATTATATCGTAATGTGACTTGAAAAATACACACCATTCGGCTTACCGTCCGTCTCCTCAGCCATCAGCAGAAGAACTCCTACATCAGGAGCAACGACCCCACGCTTTTTGCAAGGTACTTTCCACGGGTGTTGGGTTTAAGTGAGATGTGCGATACACACAAAATGTGCTTACTGCAGAATTTCTCAAGAAGCACGCTGTACAAGATATCGTGGGCATCGATGTCAACTTCCTTCGCTATTGCCAGGGAAAAGGAATCGCCGATCTCACGAGCTAAGGCGCATCTCACGATGTGCTCTCCAGCACCTAAAGAACGGATAACTTGGCACATTCACCAAATACGTTTCGATCCACCCACCTGAGAGACTGCAAGCAATCTTTATTCCAGCCTTGGGGAACTCTTGCGCCCAGCAACCTGCTCCAAATACGGTTGCCTTTTTGTCCGTTGGAACGTTTTCTTTACGGATCAAGACAATACACACTTCACCTAACCTTCCTGGATATTTCAATAAAATACCACCACTGAATCAGAACTGTGAGCCAATAGGCAGATTCACGATCAGCCAAAAACGCTAACCTCGACACACCAGCTGCCACCGAGTCGCCGTTTCGAAATGCGACAGCACCTACGGTATCCTGTATGTCTGTCAAGCTAGCTGACTTGGTGTCGTCTGGATGAATATCGCCATTCAGTCGTGCTTTCCATTTCGTCCAGATGTCTTTGGATTTTGGAGAGATCATCGATTCTGGTGGAACGATATCGACAACCCCCGGGGCCTGAGCCAATGCAAACGAGTGTGCACCGGAGGAGACTAGAGTCCTACGATAACCGTCGACTACGTTAATTCACGGATAGCAGTAAGTTCGGCGATCAATCACCACTAACAAGGGAGGTATGCGGCCCAGCGAATCGGGGATTTTGGAGTAATCGAGAATCGCTCGTGCTAGCCTGATAGGATTTTTCACACCTGTATGCACGAGATCAACATCCCAAATGCCAAACGGAGTCTAGACGAGACAGCCAACCAGAGACAGCGCCGACACTCCCAAAGTTCGAGTGGCTATCCATAATTGCTGCATCGCATTCAACAGTGCCGTCTAGTGTGAGGTTTGAACCATAGCCTAAGAATATAGGAGCAAGAGGATGATGAGGCGTAGTACATGTTGCGTAGTAAGGGCTCAGCATACTCGCGGGCGAGAGCAAATCTGCATACCTGCGTTAAGATGAGAGGCATCCTCCAAGAGCGCAATGGCATCGCCGACTGCATCAAGTGGTGCGCAGCTAGAGCCGTCTTGGTTCATAGTTTTTATTAGAGCTTCTCTGCATGCTCTGCCAAAAAATTCAAATAGTGAATAGGTACAACAAAAGATATACAGATATAAAACAACTCACAAACGAAGAGCATGTTTGATCTCCTTTTCTCGCGAAGGGCTATGCATACCTGCCCCTCCGTGGACAGCAATGTACATTCTTCGATATCTTATGGTCACGTTATGAAGAGCCAAGATCCAAGTAGATGACTGGAAACGCGGATTCGTATGTTGTCTAGTAAATATGAGGGGTAGACTATAAATCCAGTCCAAGTTAAGTAGTCATGGGCGCCCCTCTTGAATGTTGCAGAAGTGATCTCATCACTCGATCGTAATCAAACTTTCTCCTATAAATAAGTAATAGTTGCCACAACACTCGTCCTCGTGTTGAAAGCGTAACTCCAACTAGCTATCCAGTAATTACAGAGGTGTCTAGCCAGCTCCCACACAAGTGGACTCGGGTGAGTTGCGCTTTTTTCTCGTTCTTGGGTTTCTCAAAGCGCTGAACCTTAGTACCTTCTTAACTGGCGATGCCACATTTCACGTTTAATTTCATGCATTAAATCGAGGACCGGATATTTGAATGGGCCGCCCGGATGTTTCCCCAGGAAGTACACAAGTTAGCCTTGATCCCAAGGCGCATTCAACATCGTGTCGAGCGAGTAATGTACGAGACCCTCTTTATCGTCTATTACATCTCCTTTTTTGCGGGAAAAGGGACAGGTGTCAAGAACCTTCTGTACACCCTAGCGACACGCCCCTCCAAATTCTTTGCAGACTATGTGCACAACGTCTTCTTTCTTGCGGCTTCGGACTCGCTCTCTTCGTATTAGATCCTATTTTCTAAATGCACTGGTCTCAGACATGTGCATTTAGATTGGCAGGACCCAACCTACGAGATCAATGTTGCTATGGGAAATCGATTACTTCTTTCAGCGTCGGCTCTCACTTCCATATACTCTTCGATGCAGACCCTTTGTACAATGTTTGAGTCCCAGATCCTGATATATGTGGGTTTGGGAGATTCCGACTCGGAGAATACACGCCTCCCCATATGCATATATGCTTCTTGTCTCGCAAAATTGGAACTGGAGCTGTGGTCACTCCGGGATAAACCTCCGAACCGTCAGCCGTATCTTGAGGATATTCAGATGGCGATATCTACAGCTCCGTTACTGGACTGCATCCTCCTGGTAGTCTTTGTTACTTTTCAAGCATACGTATCACAGGCAGCGGAAAAGTTCAATAGCGGTGTCAACATTGTAGTGATAGGTTTTGTTCCCCATACAGGAGATGATGTTTCGAGACTCGCGGTCAAAGCAAACGACTGGGAAAAGCGTATAAATGACGCAACACTATAACACCACTCTAGCCTACTTTAATGCTGCTCGCTTGAATGAGAGTGATCTTGTTTCTCAGTGATCCTGTCCACACCTGCCCTTTGGTCCCAGCTTTGGAAGAGGGTGTGCTATTGTCGTCAGACTGGTGGAATGTCAAGTGGGGCGCTGTAGCAGCCCTGCGGATTCCTCGTTGGCCCTAGGTAGCATGCTAGTTGTAGGACACCAGTAGTACCATCCAATTGAATCTAAATGCGGAGATCTAAACAAAATACACCACGCCACAACTTCATATAGTTCATATACACGAAAATCTACTCTAGAATATGGATGGAGTACGTGACACTTCTAAAGAACCTGGCCTAAACGATGCCAGAAAGATCAAAAGTCTTCTCTCCTTCTTTGCGGGTGGCGACACCCTTCTCAGTCACGATCGCAGTGATGAGCTCTGCAGGAGTTACATCGAAAGAGGGATTGTAAACTCCTTCGAGGCCACGAGGTGTAAGCATCACCACAGCTTGCTCCTCAGATACATTTCCAGCATTGTAAACAGCGCCACGAGCAAGGCAGGCTTCCAGCGGTGGGCGTTGTTCGATCGGAATCCTGGAATGAAAGGGAGTATGAACCAAGCGTGAAGAAAGGAAACACTATGGGAGCACTCACCCAGATCCATCGGCCACGTCGAGATCAACGGTGCTAATGGGGGCAACAACGATGAACGGAATTCCGTGGCGTGCAGCAAGAACAGCCGCGTTGTAGGTTCCGATCTAAAGGAGCGACAGTTATTGTTATGACGGGGTTGTGACCGCAAGGGCACATGCCTTGTTTGCCGTATCACCATTTTTGGCTATCCTGTCAGCGCCGACAGCTATAGAGTAGAATTAAAAGGTGTTTCCTAATGATACAAAGGCATACGTACCGACAGCATGGATGTTGTGATGTTGGAACAGGGAACCAACCATTGTGTCGCAAAGCATGACCGATGGAACTCCAAGAGTTTGGAGCTCTAGCGCCGTGAGCCTGGTCGGAAATAATGTCTATAGCACTGACGTAGAAAACACTGGAAGGCTTGCCTTGATCCTTGGTGGTACGGTGCTGTCTGTGTGTAATAAGCCTTATCCAACTTACCAGTCTCATAAAGGTAAGTGATCAAACCAAGGGCTGTGCCATATCCCTGTAATTAATGATAAGATAAGAAACCAATTAAACATGGAAAAAATGACGTACCGAGGTGGCAAGAGAGCCAGTATTGCACACTGTCATGATGTTGAGGCCACCAGCACTTTTTTCAGGTCCAACCTGTTTCAACAGCCATTCTCCACCCCATTTCGACATTTCCTTGTTTCTGCCAACATCTTCGTCGTTGATGAGATGACCCTCGGCGATGAGCGACTTCACAACGGCTTCAACATCTCCAGATACCAAAGAAGATATAAGGGTATTCTTAAGACGGCGCGTAGCAGCTCCGAGGTTGACTGCGGTAGGACGTGCAGTGAAAAGATAATCCAAGATCCGCTCAACGTGAGCTTTCAAAGCTTCAGGAGACGCGAGAAAATCGGGTCTTGGAGAGGCTTCCAGAGCCGCAGATAGATGATAGGAGAGCGAAAGAGACGCAAGCGATGCTATCGCGGGCGCTCCTCTGATCTGCAAGCATCTGTGAGAACTACACTTAATGACGAGATAGATGGCAAATTTCAACCTTCATTGACTTGATCGCATCGTGAGCATCTTCGATAGTGGATATATCGATGAACTCGGTAACATGCGGTAGTAGGAGCTGGTTGACGATTTCCAGCTTGCCGTTTGAGGTGCGAATAGATAAAAGAGGCGCCATCGTTTGAGAAGAGGAAAAGTTGATGGGACAATTTGATCGACATCAGAATTGCCAAAAGTTTACAAGCGCGGAGATAAATCAATTAATATCAGTTATCACATGCACATCACCCACTGCTTAGACCACGCACTACTAAAGCAATGGGTTTCAGCCTTCTCCTTTTCCATTCCAACCAAGAATGATCGACCATATAGTAGGCCGCCCGAATCCTTCATGGAAGCGTACTCAAGTGAGCAAGCGACTGACTTTCATACAACCAGCACATCTGACAGTCACGCAGGTGTTTCTCGTCATATTCTTCTGGCTATGGCGCATCGTTCGTGGTCATTCAGCACCACGGATAGCATGGCTCAGGAGAGCTAATATCTTGCTGCGTACGCTTTGTGTTCTATATCAAGGTCAATCGCTCACCATCTGTCACAGAACGATATAGTCCATGGCAAATCATTGTCAGCACCTTAACAGCGGTGTATGCAGTTCGCAATTTTGACAAGATTCTCGGTCTGGACTGTGAGGAATACCTTGACTCTGAAATGCTAATACTGATATTTGCGAACAGCTCCGGAACCCCTCGCACGACTTGTGAGTCAAATGTAGCCCTCGTTCAAGGCTACGTCTCAATCCTTTCATAGTATTCACCTTCTTACTATCGCGCTACTTGGATCAATACTGGCCTGGAAGCTGGTTTTGCAACAGCGATGTCCATCAGACCAAAGTGGCTTAGAGACTTCTGTTCCATCTTGTTCTCAGTCTACTATATAATTTATGCCAATGAAGGTGATGAAAAGGTGATCGTCTTTCACCTGATCAAAATGTGAAGTTTAGTGACAGCTTTTCACAGCTTCGAAGGTTTCGAGCCGTGCCGACTGTAGAAATGCTTCGAACCACTTGGGAGAAAACAACAAATCCTTATGTAGGTTGAACCCTTGCTTGTGGTTTCACAATTGTTTAACTATGGTTAAACGCTTAGCTTCGAATGATAACTCATTTACCGTGGGTATCTATGCGACGCAAGATTCTTTTACCTCGGCCGAAATCATCCAAGTATACTCGCCCCATCACCGCCTATCTCTTTTTCTATCCACATGAATCGCAATTGTGCAATGTAACAGACCTCATTTTAGATTTTCCTGGTGGTGGATTTGTCGCAATGTCACCAGAGCATCACGAGGAACGATTGAGAATGTGGGCTATTAATACTGGGAAGCCTGTTCTCTCTATAGACTACGGTAAAGCCCCCGAGTGTGAGTGCAAGACGAACATAATCTCTATGAAAGTGTTAATTCTATCACAGATCCATATCCGTTTGCAATCGACGAGGCTTATGACACGTATAGATTGTTGGTCGAATCTGGTGTGTTCTAACTTTTTAGCTTTCGCATCTGGGCTTAATTAGTTTTTTTAGTGGGTCGAGTGATTGGCATGTCAGGAGAAAAGTTGAGCATTATTATATCTGGTGACTCTGCGTAAGTTTAGATTGCGAAATCTGTCTATGTTACTCAAACTGACCTTATATATGATATCTAGAGGCGCCACTCTTGCCATCAACATCATCTTGAAGCTGTTAGAGAACGAATGCCGCTCAGATCAACCGAAACTTCAACAACCTGTGGCCCTTGTGCTCAATTATGCTGCCTTAGACTTCAATTTTACTTCTTGGATGTCCCCGGAAAACCTACAAGTCCTACGATCTGAGCAGTCTTCAGGGAATCTACCAGGTTTGGATGATCTTGCAGCTCAAAAAGACCATCTTCAACACATCGTAAGTCCATTTTTATGTCACGAATTCTTTCTTAAATCGATGTCTCATATTTATTTATTCACCAGAGTCCTCTCAGTATGGTAAAGGACAATAAATTCAGACCTCGTCTGGCCAAACGCATGAAGAGATCTCGGAGTTGGAGAGATGCTATCAGAGAATTTGCTAGCGGCGGTGAAAAAACGAAATCTCCTTCTAAGCCATTGCCACCTGTTCTTAGGTCACCGTCAAGGCGTGGCATTGTGTCTTTCAAGACTGAACCCGATCAAACTGATGGCGAGGGGGAAATGGCGGATTCAGAAGGCGAGGAAGATGATGACTATTACGAATCCGAGAAAGAAGAAAACCGGCCTATTCGCGCTCGCGTTCTCTACAAATATTCAGAACTATCCTCACCCCCCATCGTCAGCATCACCCAAACCGAACTAGAAAATCAGCAGGAAGAACTTTCTGCGGCGGTGGAGGCTGCCAATTCTCAAGCCATGAGCGCAATTTGTCGTAAAGATCGTGCAGAGCCTATCGGAACTCGACTGGCTATGACGAGCCGTACGGGCTATTTCCAGGACAGAGTTGTCTCTCCAAGCATGGTTTGTTCGGGATTTTCGTAATTGAACTCCACTTATTTAGAATTTTAGATGCGCGCAATGGCAATCTTATACATAGGCCCTCATCGTAATCCAGACTTTGCTACTGATTATCATATCTCCCCTATCTTGGCGCCTAGCCACCTGTTGGCTCAGTTCCCACCTCTCCTGTTGCAGTGCGGCGAAAAGGACCCCTTTGTCGATGACTCGGTGATTTTTGCTGGACGAGTTAGGGAAGCTAAACGAGCTCGAAGACATGAATTGCAGTTGGCGATTTCAGGCAAAAGCGCTCGGTTTGGCTCGGATGGCCATACAGGTAATGGGATTGGTGATGCAGCCTTGGATGCAAAAACACTTGCAGCGATGAAAAAGGAACTGCACAATTTGGCGACGGAGACGGAAGATGACTGGGTTCAGCTCGTCTTGTTTTCCGAATGGAGCCATGGATATCTCCAGATGCCCACGTTGATGTTAGAAGCGCGGGCGGTAAGATTCTGGATACCTTACCTCTGAACGAATATATTGACACGCCGCGTTCAGGTCATCGAAGAGCTTGCGGATTGGATCGACGAAGCCTTTCTCAGGAACGCAGAGAGAAACGAGGCACATGGCAAGGGCCTGCCACTGCTCAGCATTTCGCCTGCCAATGCCTTCTCTGAGACCGAGACCGACGACAATGGGATTACCTTTATTCCCAAGAGATATCAAAACGGGTCTCCGATCAAGGAGCCTCGCGAGACAAGTACCAACTATACAGCCAATAGCATGGCAGCCACACATCGAGAAGATTCGTCTGATGAGTCAGAAGCGAATCGAAGTGATCGCACCGCATCTCCACATCGAGGAGACTACGACCACTCGTCTGTAAAGGTTGTCCGCAAAGAAATACACACGCCGGTGTCACGAGTGACACCGCAACCGCCTGATACGCCAAGGTCCAGGGAGCGGGCAGCGCAAATCTCAGAAACGGAACTGATGCGACGGCGGCGGTTGTTGGACTCCCACATTTTTGAGCATTAGGTGTGAAGGATAGACATATTGTACGATACTAATTGAGCTCGGTAATCATAATGGGGATTTTGCACAGCTTGGAGAACCCGATTGGAGATCTAATATAAGCGCGCGGTGCTGTGCAACACAGCCACGCTTCAAAGAATGCCTTCTGGAATGCTTATTTCGTCCTATATTGAGTGTATTGAAAGATGGTTTTGAGCTATTTGAACGGGTCAATATTGTCCGTGTAGCTAGAAGAACTCAGTGGGGCTGTACTTTGACATTCAGGATCTCCAAAAGGTGGCATCAGGCGCTTGCTTTCGGGCATTGAAATTTCTTGTCTTCAAGATGGATGCTCCCATCATTGAAACGCACTCACCTCATTTCCACCCAGCAACCCTCCACGAGCAGCAGATTAACACATCTCGTCCACATCCAGCTCACTACTCAATACACTCCATGCCAAGGGACGCCCAACCCCAATTTACTTCCGAGCCACTCTACGGTCCTGCAGGTGGCCCCATGTCACAAGCGATACCACTCCATGGTCCTGTCAGCCATCCAGATGGCCCACGCGACTATCCTTACTCTCATGTTCAACATCTGAACCATTTTTCTCCTCATCCACCGCTAGAGCCGTCTCCTGGTCCTGGCCCTTCAGGTTCGCGTCCTCCAACCGATGAGAGAAATACACCCAACCCAGACTTTGCATACCCAGAACCCTTCAATCGTGGACCAGAATCGCAGCCGCCATCTCCAGGTGATGAGCCTGGGCTGAGCCCGGGAGGTGCGGGCGCAAATCACTATCCCTCATCAACGGGAGTTCCCCGTCTCCCTCCTATTCTCCAAGTCGAGAAACAGCAAGTAACGACATCTGCAACCCAACTTGCCAGTGCGAGTCGCCGCAGAAATGAGGCCCACTTTGTCTGTCCCGTGCCTGGCTGCGGAAGCACCTTTACACGACGCTTCAATCTTAGAGGTAGATTATCCACAGTAACTCTTATACAACAACTAATATCTCTTTTGGAAAGGCCACCTTCGTTCACATACAGAAGAACGGCCGTATGTTTGCGAATGGCCTGGCTGCAAAAAGGGCTTTGCGCGTCAGCATGACTGCAAGTATGTTTGTTCCTAATAACTATCTTTGTAGCGAGGCTCAAACAGATCTGAGGCGTCACCAAGCACTGCATACTGCGAAATCCCAAAATAATGTGTGCCGGGGTTGCAAAAAGGCTTTCAGTCGATTGGATGCTTTAAATGTAAGTCCTCATCATCAGTTCATTGTCAACTGTTATTGACCTGCCTTACAGAGGCATTGTGAGTCACCATCGTACTAATATGCCGGCATGACCGCCTAACCTTTCCCCAGTGAGATCAGATGGCGGTGCAGAGTGCCGGGCGTCAAATGTCAAGTATACGGCAGAGGAAGACCCTCAGAACAACCGCCCATGAATTTTACCAGATTCCTATTCAGGATATGCATGACTCTAATTTGTGACATTGTTTCTTAAGTATATCTGTATCTCTAAGGTTAGGGTCAGGCCATAATATCTTATTGTAGTAATCGAATTTCGAATAACACATGTTTCCGGGTCACACTTGATGTAATTCCGAGTATTTACCTCAGATACTCTACGTGCTCAACTCTCTATAACAACCCATGGCTCTCTCAATGCTCGCTGGAGGGGCAGAATGTGGCCCCTCCAATCCTCTGCAAGGTCTCACGAAGAGGTTTGATCAAGATAGAGGTATTCAGCAGGTTAGCTGTCATTGAATCGTCTCCAGAAAAGGACTCACATGAGGAGTTGCAGGATCAGTTCGGTTCAGGTAGAGCGGGATCATCAAGAGAGGTCAGTTTCTTGTGCAACTGGTCGTGTGCTATGTATGTCTAACCTTGGAGACAGGCATTTCGCTCGACGACTATTTCTGCGGGCCCTGACCAGGATGCAGCTCGTTTCTTCTCTTCCGACGCCTCTCAAGCTCAAATGCCGGCTCTGGGCGCGGCATACGACGTATCTGCACTTCGTGCTGCCCTACCATTACATCCTCAGGCTCCTGTACACGTACCTGAGATGCAAAAACAGTCTCCAATAGCGAACTGGGCGTCTGACTTTTCTCTGCAGCAGCCACTTTACTCTGCTCTACCAAATGTAGCTTTGAAAGGTGCAGAGGTGTCTTCGCGTTCTGAGCTCGCAACACCAAATCACAACATGTTGCAAATGAGAAACGGGGTACCTCAAGGTATTGATTTGACGCCTGACCAGTTGCATGTCTAATGGTATTTTGTATGCATAGCTCACATCCAGTGGAATGTCGGCATGGGACCGATGGCGATCTCTTCGCCGCCTCTCAGTAGTCTACAACAACCATCTTTCAATGCTTCCCGTACGTCGTCATGATATTTAAACCTTCAAAAGTAAAACCTCGATCTAGAAATTTCGTGGGACCAGGAGTTTAGCTCCCAAGAGAATGCGATTAACCAGGAGGCATATGTCCAAGAGCAAGCTCAGCCTGTTGAACGAATCATGAATCAAGCACCGCTGGATGGCGACGATCTGGCACGTACAGCAGGCCTCCTGCTGGAAAATGTTCGAGAGGAGCAGAATCCCAAATTCCAGAAAAGTCAATTCCTGGATCTCATGCGAAAGCTACGGGACCGCGATGTTATCGTCGAGGGAAATCAGATGGTTGAGAATGAAGGGCAACAAACGTCCGACGTAAAAGGCAAAGGTCGAGCGATTGAGCCTACACCTATGTCTTCTTTACAGATGGGCTTCATGCCGCAGGTTGGCCAGACTTCCGGATCGTCTCCTACCCGATTTGCTGAGGCAGCTCGAGCTGCACTTGAGGAAACAGCTACCGCAGTTAGAGAAGATGAGAATGATGCGTATTTCCGCCAGGAAAATATGGAATATCAGCAGTATTGGAACGAAGCCCAAGCTGCAGGCGCTTCCCAGGCTTCTATTCCCAATGCCGATGTTGCATCTTGGGAGCGACTACAGCATGATTGGGATCAATTCGAGGCAACCACCACGGGCATCAAACACGTCGACCTTTACCAGTTCCAGGATAACAATCCATATATGCTTGGTGACTCGTCAACGACGCGCCAGCATATGATGCACGGTGGCTATCACTCTCTTTCTGAGGTACGTGGTAGAAATGTCACTCGCCGCATGTACCTCATAATTCTTTCGTAGAGCGTGTTACAGCTCGAGGCAGCAGTGCAGCGCGACATGACTAATGCCATGGCTTGGTTTGAACTTGGAGTCAAACAGCAAGAGAATGAACGGGAACAGAAGGCTTTCCAAGCCTTGCAACGCTCCCTGGAGCTCGATCCCACTTACCTGCCAACCTGGCTCGCCCTGGGTGTGTCAAACACCAACGAGAGCAACCGTGTCGGCACGTACGACGCTATCAGGGAATGGGTTAACCGCAATCCCCAATACAAGGACGTTGTACAGCAATTTCAGGCTGAAAACCCGTTGGATGCGGATATGTCTCTCGGGCTGCGCTACTCACACTTAATAGAAACCCTGATCGAAATGGCAAGGAGCGATGCAAGTGGTAATGTGGACGCCGACGTACAGATCGCATTAGCAATTTTACTGAACACGAATGAGGTAGGAAATTATAACTTTTTTCGTTATATTCAGAATAACCTCCATACCGTTGTAGGAGTACGAAAAGGCACAGGATTGCTTTTTATCAGCACTGGCCGTACGGCCGGAGGTGCGTTCAGGTTTCTCATCCGGAAAATGGCTCATGTACAAACCATATTTGTAGGATTGGTTGCTATACAACCGCGTTGGTGCAACTATGGCAAACAGCGGACGTGCTGAAAGTGCCCTTCAGTACTACTATAGGGCGCTGGAATTAAATCCAGGATACATTAGAGCCAGGTACATTTCCTGACTTTTCTTTTTCTATGCACCTCGATATTCAAAATTGCTCAGGTTCAATCTGGGCATTTCGTGCATCAACCTAAGGGTAGGCCTTGAAGTTTTTATTCGTCTTGGTTCATGTTTAATAGATATCTCTCATACAGCGTTATGAGGAGGCTGCGCAGCACATTCTTGATGCGCTTGTGCTTCAAGACAACGATGGGATTCGTGATTCCGCCAGCTTGAATGAGAAGCGTGGTGTTACAACTGGAGCTCTTTGGGATAGCCTGAAAACTAGTTGTCTGCACATGCAACGCATAGATCTCGCAACACTTTGCGATCGGCGAGACCTGGAAGGTTGGTGACCTGGTGCCTTTGGATAACTGAAATCTCACAGACATGTCGTTGTTTACAGGATTCAGGTCGAATTTCCATAATACGCCGGCATCATACACATGAGTTTCGTTACATTTGTCTCCTAGGGTTGCCCGGAGTTCCGTCGTCGTCGTAGTAAATGTACTTTGAATAAAGTTGCATTGATATCAATGTCCCATCCAATGCCAGTGCATGGCTTTCAACAATCTCCGTTCCATAGAGAGCGCACGGTGGACTCGGACAATCGATGAAGAGACTAATCTTCGTGCATTGTGCTTATATGACAAGGTTTGCTCAGGATGATTTTGAAGATTCTGCAATTGTGAAACTCAGTTGTTGGATAAAGCTAGATGTAAGAAACAGGTGGCTACCAGGTATGAGCCCAAGCCTCTTTGCCTTCTCCTGGCGTGCAGCAGCAAGCTTCAGATAATCCATCACCTCATAATCTTCCTTTTCCATGCTTGGGTTCTGTGCAATTCGTTTGAGTTTTGCAGCGAATTGTTCGTGCTGAGCAGCTTCAGCCTTCTGCTTTGCTAGCATGTCGCGCGCGTCCTGGACGTCAAAATCGCCCATAGGAATCAGGGTAGGGGTTCGGCGAATCATTGAAGAGATTTAGCGCAGTTCCGTCGTAGACCGTAGTAGGAGTTCGAACAAAGGCACGATGGCGACGTGAACGTGGAAGGCGCGCTGCGGCTGCGCAAATCGCCGTGCCATTTATCATTCTATAAGTAACAAACCTGCATTCAACTGCCACACCACCACCACCACCACTTAACACAAACCACCTTCTCTAGCCTTCCATTCAAAAAAACTATGGATCTCCTCCTCAAAGTAAACGACACCATCAAAGGCCTGCGGGTTAGTAATTTTTGTTCCAAGCAGAAAACTCGTGTCCAGAGATTCTCAACATTGGCATATACAGGAAACCAAGTTCTCTGGCATACGCTCGCCGACCGAGTTCTTTGACTACCACCGTATTTCCCGCCCAGCAGATCTGAACCAAGCAACCTCCGTGAGTGCCGTCTGCCAGAATTTTAGAAATGTTGTATCTTGATACTGGAATTCATCACAGCGCATATCCTATAACACCCGCTATTTCTCAGGTAAGAAGCGCTATGCTTAATTGTGCGATGAATACAAATCTGACGGTATTGCAATAGGAAATTACGGTCTCATTATCGCAGTCCTAGCTGTATACGCTGTGTACGTGAATTCGCTGGACGCTCGCAGTACTTAAAGCTCAAGTCATTGCTCTCTCACAGCCTCACAAATCCACTCCTCCTTTTCTCTCTCGCCTTCCTTGTGTTCGGTTTCGCCGCCATTAACAAGTTCGGTGCGTCCATGACATTTTCCGTTATACCACGTCTCTGAAGCGACGGGTTGGTATGATAGCACCTGAAGCGACACAGTTCGGCGAGCACACTGTCACCCAAAAGCACCTATACACCGGTCTATTCGTTATCGGTCTCCCACTACTCTGGATATCCTCTCCCATTGGCACCTTCTTCTGGCTCGTTGGTGCCTCGGGTATCCTCATCCTCGGGCACGCAAGCATGCTCGAGCCCGGTATCGAAAGCGACTATGCTTCCATTCAGGACAACGCTGTTTAAACTAGGCGATGGCAGAGAACGGAGAAGACGTAGAGTGGTCGTGTATGTAATATTTAATCCCGCGCTAATCCTGCGCCTTGTTCGATATTCCTTCATACCGGACTGTACATGCTCCTTCTTGGTTGATAGTTTGATTTTTGATTTGATTTTTGCTAAAAGCGATCGATATCCAAGCAAGTGAAGGAGGGAATAAATGATAACGCAAGTATCCAGACGGCTAACCGGCATGATTGTAGGCGGGCAGGTGTGGTCCGTAAAGTAGAAAGAATGTAAGTAGATGCGAGGGATGCTAGGAGATATGTACATAATGTACAGTTTAACGAATTGTATAACACGAGAGCACGATGAGGATCGGGTCGACGATGAGACAGCGAAGAGTAGGTAGGTTTGTGTGGGGATAGATGGATGGATGATGGAAGCGGATGGATAATGGAGGGTCGCGGATGTCGCAAAAGTCGAGGCCGTCCAGTGTTCCAGAGCAATAAATAGCATGATTAGGAATAAGGTGTATGTGTCATAGAAGTGGAAGCCATTGACCTGCGGGTAACATGGTCAGATAGTTTGTCGCAACAATTTCTTCTACAAAAACTCACCGATAACCATACTTGGCAAATCGAACAAATCCCTTCGTATTGAGAAGCAGAAAGTAGCGGGCACTGGGGCTCCAGAAGGCTTTAGCAGAACGCAATGTGAATACACCGATTGTGTTGTATTTTCGAATGCGTGTGCGGCAAAGTTTTCCCAATACTCAACCACAGACTGGTTCTCAAACAACTAAACACAAGTCAGGGATGGGATACACCGACGAGACAGGGGTATGTACCTCGTAAATAAACTTTTGACCACCCATGAGTTCCTCCATGGGCCATTCTGTCAACATACAGAATTCGGGAGCGACGAGACAAATTTCGCCTGTCCGCCGCCAGACAACAGTAGGGGTGCCACTGAAAGACATTAATTTCTCGAGTTCCTGACAAGTATCAATTAAGGGAATAAAAATAAACAAGGATTGTGAGAACATACCAATAATGACCTCTGGAAACATTTTTCAACGAATACTTCGTCGTCTAATGATAGTGGCATTTGCAGTGCAATGAGGGACGGGCGGAAAATTGCCAAGGCCCGGACGATCCGGAGGATATCATTCTTCTCGAAACTTTGTGAAGAACGAAAAGGGGAAACAAGGAGAGGATCAGAGTCAGAGTCCCAAAGGCACTCCTAGTCACACAGGTCACATGCTCAACAAACGTACCGAGTGGGCAGATGTTTCATAAGAAAGTGATAGCCCTCCGTGTAGTCGTACGGTTTCGTTACACGGTCATGGATGCTCTGTAATTGGGACGTGGAGGAAGCAGGCGTATCTGCATCTGATTCGGGAGTTGAACCATTGTTCCCAAGATTTTCCGAGGAGTCCTGGAGAAACACGCCTGTCGGGGGCGATCGAGGGCGGTTTTCAAGCGGATACCGAGGTTTCAGAGGGTGTATAGGCTGTGAATCCTGATTTGAAAAGTCGACCGAGGTGTTGATTTCTTCTGATCTAGGCTGGTGGGATGTATATGGGTATGTTAGATACTGGGTGGGATTTGATGGCGATGAGGGAAGTGGAGGATCCGATGCCTGTACTATGTGGGAGTCGGCATAGGTCGTGGTAAAAGAAGACAGTGAACCCAAAGTGGGGGACGTGGTGAAATCAACAGCCTCTGCCGCCCAGGAGGAATAAGATTGGGTAGGATCCGGAGAGGGTGGGGATGTGATTGAATCGGGACTTGGGTTACCAAGTATAGCAGAGAGAATTGAATATTCTAGATTTGCAGCCTCTGAACCAAAAGTAAAAGTAGGATCGAATGAAGTGGTCAAGAGTATGTCGGTATCTGGTGCAAGTTTTGTAAGAAAAAATGGGGGGCATAGGGGGAAGGGGGGGGAGAGATGTATACCTGGATTGGGAACAGGATTGACAGTGACAACAGGTTCCTGACTGGTTTCTGGACCAGAAGACTTTGCTCGCTTTAGTTGTTCTGCAATCCACGTGATGAGTGTGATTGTCATGGCTGCAAGTTTTTATTAGCTGTTGCTCACCGAGCTCGTCTTCATCTAGTAGATACTTTGCCTTTTTGCGGTGACCCTCGGTGCAGGTGCTGGCAATACCACGCTTTGTACAGCGCTGACATGGACGCGCTGAAATGAGGGATGTAAATTAGCGTGAGGAATTGTGATGAACGACAAAGTACACACAGTCGTCGCAAGTAAGGTGAGCCTTCTGGCAGTGAAAGCAGGCGCGGTTGGCTTTCTTTTTCTTAGGGCCGTCTCTGGCCTTGCGTGGCTGGGTGGCAGACTCGTGGCCCGAGTCGTCTGGTGTGTCTGTACGCTTTCGTTTTGTGCAAGAGGCAGGTTTTTTCTTTGAGGGTGGTGAAGAGGGCCCTGGTGTGGGGTTCATGTGTGCGGGGTTTACAAAGGCGGGGGAGATGGGGAGAGGAGCGTAGACAGCAGACATAGTGCTCGATGAGCAAAGTGCAAACTCCTGCCACCTGATTTAATCTTGCTTTTTTATTGGTTATCACACAGTTTACCCGGCATTACTTGCCACTTTTGGTCAATCCGCCGATCCACTAAAATGCTCCTCAATTCTCTTGCTGCTGTCCTCGGTCGTTCTCAAGCTCAAAATGAGCTCAGATGGCTTCAACAATATGCAAAATCTCCTTCTCAGCTAGAAAAGCTCGTTCAAAGAAGAGTGGTAGGTGAACCACTTCAATATATTCTAGGTATGTTTGTTCACTTGTCTGTCAAAAGTCCCTGTACTAACCATTTCCAAGGCTCTCAGCCTTTTGGCCCGCTCAATCTCCTCACACGTCCGCCTGTACTGATTCCTCGTACAGAAACTGAAAACTGGGTTGTCAAGCTAGCAGAACGAATACAGTCTTTTAAACACCAGTCACCCCGTCGTCTGCTTGATCTCGGCACAGGTTCCGGTTGTATACCCCTCCTGTTGTGTCACCTCCTTCCACAGGGCACCCTCCACGCTACCGGCGTCGACATCTCTCGCCACGCCCTTCGCTTGGCTACTGACAACGCCGAACTGTGTGGCACTCCCCGATCCTCTGAAGCGAACACCCCGCATAATACTTTTCTGGCCACCGAGGCCAATTTTCTTTCCCCCTCCTTCTCGGAAAATCCGGAGATCTGCCCCCCATACGATATTATCACATCCAATCCCCCTTACATACCCTGGGATGAGTACCTGCAGTTGCCCCGCTCAGTATCAGCTTACGAAGATCCCAAGGCACTTTTTGGCGGCCCGGACGGCCTTTCCTTTTACCACGCTATTGCCTCTCTCCTTCGCAGAAAAGGCTTCCTTCGTCCTAGTGGCCTCGTAGCTCTAGAGGTTGGCCACAACCAAGCTCAGCATGTCGAACAAATCATGCGCACAGAAGCCCACATGCAACACGTAGAAATTTGGTCTGATCCATGGGGAAAACAGCGGACAGTTGTCGCACACATGTAACCATCTATCCTGCTCTCAGATGGGAAGTAGGTATCACCACAGTGTAAAATTGCCGAAACCTGTCAATATCGATGACAATGTAGTTCATTCCCCCGACATGTTTCTCATACTCCTGTACCACTCTTGCATTTGAATACCACTCCACATTCCATGACCATTCAATATTCCGTTCTAATACATTCAGTCTCGCGGCGGAATACCTTTGTTCGCAAATTCCCTCAGGTATTTACAGCATTAATATCAATCCGAAAGCCCGTGATGAGGAACACATCATCCCGAACCCGCGGACCCTCAGAGTCGCACGACGTCATGATCATTACCATCCATCCCGCCTTGATCGTCGCCGCAAGTAAATCTCTAGCTCCTCGCGATATCCACGCATCGAATCTACCATCTCTCAGAGCAAGCGGGGTGCCCTGTGGAGCCGCCACTATTCTCCAGACGATCTAGTTACCTGATTCTAAGATGAATGCTTCGAAATGGAATACTCTGGGGCTTTGGTCATGGTATAGCTATACTTACCATGGTAGCGAGAAAGTCAGCTTCCCTGCGCCATGAAGGAAGGACCCACCTATTAGTATTAAACTGTCATCCCAAACATTCTCGACTGTTCGCATCCGTTCCAGTCGTTTCTACTTCCAGTCGTTTCTACGGTTCGGACTTCGCGGACTCCTCAAGTTAGTAAGTCAATGACTACGCGTTATTTCTCGTGCATGCATCGCTGTCAATTTATTCCTTTGATAACTTATTCACTATGCCGCCGAGCATTCTACCCAGCACGACGCGAATGCCACGTGCACAGCGAACTGGATTAACTAGTCGCGTGGACGATTCACTTTTCGTCACATTCCATTCTATCCTCACTTGTCACTTATCACGATGGCCTATCAGCGTATACCATTGGACGAATTCTCTAATGTATTTTCTGCTACGATCGGTGAGACTGCTGAGTGTCCATCTACCTCGATCGCTTATGGATGTGTGTAGAGCTATCTAGCGAGACGATAGGCGGGGAGATCGTCTCAGTCTCTGATGAGTTCTTTGCCGAGGCGTTCCATCTACTTTTGCCCGAGGTTCGTTTCCCGATTCCAATCGCGACTGCATCATTGACTCCAAGGTAGCCTGCACCGAGCCTCAAAGGCCAGTTTGGACCTAAAGGTGCGCTCTACAATGGATGGGAGAGTAGGAGGCATAACCCCGCATATGATTGGCAAGTCGCTTCTTTTCCTTTGATCAGATAGTCATCTCAATACGTGAGTTACAGGTGCATCATTAGACTAGGGACGACTGGCACAATCACTGGTTTCGATGTCGACACGTCTCACTTCAACGGTATGTTTAGTCCTTCAACTGCACATAGTATAAGATATTAAAATGAGGTGATCAGGGAACGAAGCTCCACAAATCTCTATCCAAGTCCTACATGGATCACCATCAGAAGAGCCCCAAGCAAATGACTCCCGAGTGAGCTCCGACACAGAGATTCGCAAATCGATTTATTTGTTGACGCCGTGCAGTGGACAGAGTTGCTTCCAAAAGTGGATTTGGGACCCAATTCGCGTCATCTCTTTACTATCGCAGAGTCTCAGGCCGTCAATTATGTGAAGCTCAATATGTATCCTGATGGTGGTATTGTGCGTCCATGTTGTTATCTACTATGGTTTGCGTCAGTGATAATCTGCTATCCAGGCCCGTTTTCGAGTGTATGGACATGTCTCGCCAGTCATCCCTTCGAATGAATCCGAAACCTTTGATTTGGCACATGTTTTTGCTGGAGGACACGTCCAGTTCACTTCTGATCAACATTTTGGCATTGGTGCGAACCTAATTGTTCCTGGAAGAGGAAAAAATATGGGCTGCGGATGGGAGACAAAACGCAGTCGCGTCAAAGGCCACAAGGATTGGGTTATTATTAAGCTGTGAGCAATCCCATCTCCTGCTTCTGGTACTTTGATAATAAAAGAACCTCCTCATAGCGGTGTGCCTGGTATACTCGAGCATGTTGAAGTCGACACACACCATTTCAAGGGCAACTTTCCAGAGAGCTGCGAGGTCTATGCTTTATACACTGAAAGTAACATCGATTGGAAAACTCACGAGGATCAGGATCAGGATTGGTCCCTTGTATTATCCAGGACAAAGTTAGGTCCACACAGGCAACACTTCTTCCAGTTAGAGAATGTGGAGAGGAAGATTTATAGTCACATCAAAGTCACGATACATCCTGACGGTGGTCTTCAACGAGTTAGGGTTATGGGTCGCAGATCAGGCGCAGCAAATCAAAGTGTCGAAGAAAAGCTAATTTCTCCTTCGGTTACGGCAGCATCCCAAATAAATGTGGCTAGAACTACATCAGCGTCGACGAGGGTCGTTCCAGTTCTCCCGCTGACTCCCGAAGGGTTCACACCATATGGAAAAGTCATCCAGGGATATGCCGACCTCTACGCTGTCCCGAAGGGAACCAAAGTTACTCCTGCCAATGCAGGAACTGCTCAAAAGTTTCATAAGCTATCTTTGCTTGAATCGTCGTACCCAGGGGATGCTAGAGCTACGGCTGGTATATCGGTCTACCGGTGTAAACCATGCGAGGACATTACTGTTGACGGCTACCTAGAATTGAAGGTACTGGAGCGCCATCCATTCACTAACCAGGCTTTCATCCCTATGGGCCGGGGCTCAGGAGAAGGACTGACAGACCCAGGTGTGACATATCTTGTTGTAGTCGCGAAAAACGGTGCGGACGATCGTCCAGACCTCACTACTCTGAGAGCATTCGTTGCCAGCGCTGCGCAAGGTATCGTCTATGATACTGGCATTTGGCGTAAGTGTTATGATTTTTTTAAAAAAAAATCGTCGTTTTGATACTTCTTCTGTTTCTCACAGACCAACCTATGACAGTCCTAGGAAAGGTGAGTTAATTCGACGTTTGATGGATCTATAGACTTACAAGAATTACTAGGAAATGGACCTGGCATGCGTCGAAACACAGATAGGGAATGGAAGCGTCGCAGATTGCGAAATCTTGGAATTAGGTGCGGACCATGTTGCAAGACTTAGGTTACCCGACGTTTGAGAATCGCGATTCTTGTCGCTAAGTACCCCTGGCTAGTGGAGGCCAGTGGCCAGATACTACTCAGATAGAAATTTAAAATAACTTGTTTGTTTGATGAGGTGATTGGTCATTTGAGCGGAGTTGTAATTTGAACCCAACCTTTTCGGCCGTTGTCTTTCGTCTCCACTTTTCGCGTTCATGGAGGTGTCGAGGAAACGACCTCACGTTGATGAAGATGACTCCACTGCAGCGAAGAAGAGGGTTCTCACTGGCCCCAATGGAAGCCCTCAAGTCAATGGAATGGGCAAGGATAAGGAAGAGGTCAACTCTGACAACCTTGAGGTAAAACGCATGAAATATCTGACCACAATTTCTTCTAAACAAGTGCTTTTAGCTATTCCGGAAAGAAGCTATCTATCGAAGGATGAAACATTATTCCAGAGAAAATGAGCGCTGTCAATCTCGCATCGAGGAACTAGAGAAGAGAAAGCAGTCCTGTGAGCTTGGTTTGGCTGCAATGTTGGCGTGCTGGAATCAGGTATGCTCATCATTTCTTACCACTTACAAAATATTCATTCGTATTGCTTCCAGTTGCTCAAGACAATACGAATACTGGTCAAGGCTGATGATTTGCCTCAGTTTGCTGAAGGTAAGATCCTTATGTTATCCTTATGGCACATGCGTCCTGAATCATCATGTTCCTCAGAAATGTTTGATTTCGCTGTCCATACACAGGAAGATAGCACACCAGACTTCTCAAAGACTTTAGAGGGTAACATGGAAGTCACTCAGAAGCTTATGACACGGCTGGTTGAAGCAGGAGGGTCCCAGACTCATTTACCCATCCTTGAGGGTCACAGGAAGGAGTCTTCCACAGTGAGTTACACATGCCTCATAATATTTTTTCTATTAACTTCGCCTTAGCTTCTATCTCTCGAATCGCAATTAAATTTAGCACGCGGCCATCTTCGAGACACAGAAGAGCTTAAGGAACGATATTTAAACGAACTCCAGGTTGCCGAAAACCGTCTTGAACGAATTAAAAGCAAAACCGTGATAACTTTACGCTCTCATACACCAGAGCAGCGATCATTGGCCGTGGAAGATGTGAAAGAGGAGTCGCAGAGAAAGCCGTCCTCTCCTGCAGTGAGTGGTTCGGTCAATTGGTGGGAGTTCAGGCTATCCTAATGTTTTCTTTCTAATATAAAACCAGGGGTCTAAATCTCCTGCTCTGGTCAATGGCGTTGGCGATTGGACAGCAGAGATAGATATCTTGAGGGCTCAGGTTGCTGCTCAAGACGCGAAGATTAATGAGCTCGAACAGGATGTATCAACTGCCAAGCAGCAAAACGTTCTGTTGGAGACGGAGGTGCGCTTATTTGTTAATTCCCTTCTATCGTACTGATGCAAGCTTCATTAGTTAAAGCAAATGTCCTACGAGAGACTTATTGAAACTCCACATTACAAGAGCTTACAGGAACACGCAGGAAACCTCCAAGCCGCTGTCACTGAAAAAAGTAATCGGGTTACTCGATTGACGGAAGAGCTCAGCAACCTACAAGGGTCACGAAAAGACTGGGAGGAAGGAATTATTGTACGTCCCTAGTTTTCTCTGCTTTGGCATCGCTTATCTCTTCCACAGACTGCTGCAAATCAGGCGAATCAGGAGTTAAAAAGCATGTTAGGCAAGCGCGATGTAGAGAATTCTCGCCTACGAGAACAACGTGAGCAGCATACCTCCGAGCTTCTCGAAAGGAAACAATTGGACGGTGTTAAACTCGCTTCGTATCGAGAGATCAAGGCTCTCAATGAATCTAGGCTGGTATGATATATTTTTTTTGGAAGCGTTCACTGGATTTCATCTAAAGGTCAATATAGGAACGCATCTCGGCACTAGAGTCTCAACTTGCGCGTGCCAAAGCCCGTCTGGCCGCTGATACGGGTGATGAGGATCTAATGAGATTTTTCCTGGAGGGGCAGACTGAAGAGGCTGCCTACTTCCAGGCTCTCAGAGAACGAGCTGTGTGAGTGGCACAACGTTCTCTCTATCAGTCCACTTAACTCTTTCACAGCGCTGCCGAAAAACGTGCCTCTATTTTGGAGCAGTCATTATCCAATTGCCAAGCTTCTCACCCCGATATGACAGAACATATCAAGGCAGAAGCAGACGCTGTACAAAAACTAGCCGAAGTACAAGGGCAATTGGACAAGTACAAGGCGGTGTATGGTGATAGTTCTGCTCTTTCACCAGATACAACAAAGCTTGCACAGCAACTTCAACTCAAGGAGGAGGAAGTTCAGAGACTTCGTCTCCAGGATATTCAGCACAGCCAGGTGAGAGCGGATGACCTCAATTTACGACAATCTCCTTACTGTTTTCTTCCAGGCAGAGTCATCTCTATATGCTGAAATTGACAAACTATCTGCTGCCTGGGAGTCTCTCGACCGGCAAGTCAAAGACAAGGTCTTCGATCTCAGTACCTTGGAAAATCAACTCAAGAAGGTTACGAGCGAGGTGCATAATTTTTACTGAATGCTTCTATATATTCTTATGAACCACTCTACCCGAACAGAAAGCCAAAACAGAAAATAAATTTTATGCTGCAATGCGAGATAAGGATGCTGCTTCCGCGGAGAACCAGAAATTACAGAGGGGTTTCGAAAAACAAACCAAGGTGATTGAACGTTTAGTGGACAGTGAGAAGAATCTCTCCACACAATTGGTGAGCAAACCTCCTCCAATCCAGGTCTAATTAAGTCTTGACGTCCTGTTTGTAGAATATACTTGAGAAAGAACTGGCGTTGTTGAAAACTTCTCGATCTGCTCTAGAAGACAAAGCTCAAGCGTTGACTGTCAGCGTTGGCCTTTGGACCAACCACCATGAAGCAGAGAAGCTCCGTGTCAATGAGGTGAGGGCAGGTCAAGGCCCTGTCATTCTGTTATTAACGCCTTCATTAGATTCAGCATGCCTTCCAAGAGCTGGAGAAAAAGACTATTGCAAAACGGGCAGAGTTGCATAAATTAGAACAAGGGCTTTTGCGGACCAAAAAGGAGCTCGAGAGCAAGGTCAAACAACAAGAATCATCAATAGGTCAAGACCACGGCAATGATGAACTTTTGGTCAGTAACCTAATGCTCCCAATTGACAACAATGTTTTGATGCTTTTTTGAAGAAACTTCTGAAATGCTCGACATGCCGAACGGAGTTTCGAAATACCGTTATCACGAAGTGCATGCATAGTATGTCTCAATTTTTGCTCAATCTCGCCTCCAATAACGGCATTCCAGCCTTCTGTCGTACCTGCATAGACAGCCGAATTTCCACTCGGCAACGAAAATGCCCTGCATGTGGTCTAGCCTTTGCTCAATCTGATGTCCTGTATGGATTCTACTTCCAGTGAGCATGGATGGATTGAAGGTGTTGTTTAATATTATTATTTCATCTGATATGATTTATTGTATTGTGCCACTCGTTCGTTGTAATTGAGTTGTAAACTTCTAATTCATCACCTAGTTCATTACGAGTGCGACTGAAAATTGCAAGAGCAGTAATGGACACAAATAAGAGTTGTATTGTAAATTGCGGCAAGCCCATATGCAGCCCATCTTAACGTTTGACCCAGGTGTACTGAAAGAATAATGAATAACCACCAAAAAAGTCCAGTAAATGAAAATGCTTACCCTCTTGCGAGCCTTGGCAAGACCCGTCTTCTTTCGTTCAACCATACGAGGATCACGTCTCGTGAGTTGAGCTGCTGAACTGTTAGCAATATAAGCAAAATAGAAAACATAGAGGCTGACCTTTCTTCAGGACGCCTTGAACGCTTGGTTCATGTATGACGAGACCTTTAGCAACACCATGCGCAACAGCGCCAGATTGACCAGTAGTACCACCCCCACGGACAATGGCGAAAACATTATAGGCTCCAACAACGCCTGCAACCTTGAAGGGGCGCAAGATTCGCTCACGATCAGCAGGTAATGGGAAATATTCGGCGAGGGGGATGTTGTTCACAATGACTGTCGAAGCGGTGACACCCTCGTATTTGGAACTACCTTCGGTGTGGACTTCTGTTGGTTTCGCCTTGACAGGAATCATCCACACGCGCGCTGAACTGGTTTTCCGTTTCCCAACTGCATATGACCTCCCATATTTGTCGAGCGACACGGGTTTCTTTTGTCGCTCGGCGAATGACGCAACTTTCTTGCCACTCTCAAATAGAGCGACAATGGATCCAATAGCTGCCTTGACGTCTGTGGCGTTGGCAGCCTTTGCAATAGTGAGGTATCCATTGAGTTCGTTCAAAAGTTTAATGACTCGACGGTATCGGGTTCGTGTCATACTGCTTTCGAAGTCTGAAGCGAGCTCATTTTGGTCTTTCCACATAGGGAATGGAGGGGGCAATGTGTTGCGAGCAAATTCGGGAAGAGGGAGGAGGAAGTGGGCTTTGAGTGATTTCCTAGCTTGGACGATGGCATCTTGCAGTAGTACAACTTGATCATAGTACTCTGCGCGTCCACTGTAGAAGTTGGGGGAAGATGGCGGCTGCTTCTCGAATTCTCCTTGCCATGCTGAATGTGAGCTGTCGTCGTCGTCGTCCTTTTGAGTCTGTCTCCGTCGACGCCGTTGCCCTCCTGGTCGAACGTTAGAAAACTGTGCTGGTGGAACGAATGGGCGCTGTGCCGTCGAGTATGAGCGCCGTATCGCCTGGCGTAGAGGATTTCGTAGCACGTTCATGTGAGCGCCGGAAGAAGTTGGTCGGTTAGAAAAAAGTATAATGTCACGTGCACGTGTCTGGGGGAGACCAGTGACGCGCGATCCAACAACTAAAGTCGCCCAGCATGAGCTCTGTCCAGCACAACTTCTCGGGTGCATTGTCGACATGGAAAGGTCAGAAACACATAAATCTATTACAGAATATGACTAACTTGCTTTAGACATCAACCTCACCGAGTTGCAAAAGACATTGGATACCCAAGGCATTGAACTAGTTGACAACCAGAAGGAAAGCGTCATCGGTCGCAAGGCATTGGCCGACAAAACGAAAGGTCAGCCCTGTGTCGTTTACTATATCGAGCTGGCTCACTCTTTCCTCTACAGAGTTCAAGAAGCTTCCTGATTCCGAGAAAACGAATGCATTCAAGGGACTTCTCAAGGGTATGTTTGATAACACCTGAATAACAACGAGCTAAACATCGTGCTCAGCATACCAAACGGAAATCGATAACTTAACCAAGCGTTCAAAAGCCTCTGAGAATGCTTTCCTCAATGTATACAAGGTCCTTGCAGAAGCACCTGATCCATACCCTCTGCTTGAGGCCGCAGTAGTAAGGAGCCCTGACAGACTTCCATATACAATGCTACTATACCATATAGGACCAAGCTGTCAAGGTTGCTGAAGCTCTGGAAGCTGAATCTGAACTCCGTCGACTGCGGGAAGAGAATGCAGAACTTCGAAAGCGTGTAAACGACTCTTCCGCCGTTGAATCTGCCAAGAAGAAACTGGACGCTAAAATAGAGCAACTGGAACAAAAGGTTTGCCTGACCCACTGTTTCGTTAAGTTATGACGCACAGAGCGCGCTTTTAGATGGATGACATGATTCAAGAAAAGGTCGCCCAGAAGGAAAACGAACTTAACGCCACTTATGACGAAAAGCTTAGGAATTATGAGGAACGGTGCGCTCAGACTCGGTATTAATGATTCACGAGGGCCTCATTCCTTCCTCAGCGAGCAGGACTTGCAGCGCCAAATAACACTTACGAGAAATCAGCTTCGCGACTTGCGCACGTCAAATGACTCCAACCAGGCTAAACTTCTAAACCACAGTCAGCGACAGGGTAAAGTTCATTTTATATTACATGTTAACAATCCAATTGATGATGAATTCAGATCAAGAAGTTATTGCCAAGCTCGCTGAGGTGGATATGATTGTAGCAGACCTGGACCGGGCGAACAGCCGTGTTGCAACAGTTGAACGACGAAATGTACGCTCTTATTTTCTCTTTGCTTGACCTGGATCTATGTATTCATCGGGAACAGGAAATCTTACGCGCTGAGATCGAAGCCATGCGCGTTGGAAGCGACGCCTCTGATCGGTCAGTCCGAAATCAACTGTTTCAATAGCTAAACCTAATAATATTACTAGAGTTAAGGCTCTCGAAAATCAAATTTCAGACCTTGAAGGCGAATCGGAACACATGTCGCGGGCATTGGAAGCTCAAAAGGCTCTGACCTTGCAGGCTGAGACGACTTCAACCAAGAAAATTGAAGAATTGGCCAAAGAAATTCAGAAGAAGGTACGCAACTATAATGGCTCGTTTCATTAAAAAAACGCTGACCTTGGCCTAGGCCGGAGATGTAGACTTGCTTAAGGTGAAGCTGAAGCAGTTCGCCGATTACGACGAGATAAAGCGGGAGCTGGAAATCATGAAGGTCAGTTTTCTTAGATATTCTGTGACAAAGTTTTGAGCATTGCCTCAGTATGTCGAATTCGGCGGGCTCGAAGAAGATGCAGAAGATGACTCTGGAGATAATATCAACGCTCCGGAGCTTCCAAATCCCAACGCCGAAAAGGCAAATGCTCACCAAGCCAGCTCCTTGGAAGCCCTTCTCGCGACTAAAAATAAGCGCATTTTGGAGGAGTTGACAAAGTTTAGAGTGTGTCTCTGAGGCTTATTAAGAGCTAACCTGTGCCTAATATGTTTTTCAGATTCTTCACAGTGAACTCGAAGAATCTCTCAAAGCTGCAGAAGAACAGCTCAAGAACATGGGTTCCGAGCTTGAAAAGCAAAAAAGCCTGAACGAACGGCTTGAGAATGACCTTCTTTCGATGAACAAACATACTTCCAACGGAGATATACCGTCGTCAGAGTCCGACCCTCTTGCAGGTTTGGACTTGGGTACGAAAAAGACTGTAGGTATCCTCCGTACTCTGGAGGCATCAAGGCTCACGGCCCATAGGCATCCACTTCCAACAAACCAATACCATTCGTACCCTCAGCAGACAGTTCGATCCTGCCTATTGTCACGAGTCAAAGAGACCGATTCAGACAACGCAATGCAGAACTCGAAGACGTAGGGCTCGTTATAATGCCTTATTCTGAAGCAACGCTAACTATACGCAGGAATTACGGAAACAATTCCAAATAATTTCTGAACTGCGAACAGAAATCAAGAGCCTACAAGCGGACAATCTGAAGCTGTACGAAAAGGTGCGGTATATGCAAAGCTACCGTGAAGGGGCAGGCTCGCGGCCTGTGACAACACAGCTTAACCCACTACCTACATCACCGAACACTGGGCGCGCAGACGATATAAGCAAATATCAAGCACGGTATGAGCAGGCGATGGACCCCTTTGAGGCATTCCGTGGTCGGGTGAGTCTGCCTTGACCTCTCCAAGACCTGCTATTCTAAACATGACGATTTGTTTACAGGAAGCATCACGGGCATACGACAATCTCCATCCTATTGAGCGGGGAATGTATATCGTAACGAGGACAGTCCTTGCCAACCGGCGCGCTCGGACTTTCTTTGTTGTCTATGCGTTGGTCTTGCATGTTCTTGTAATGTATACTTCATACGAGTGCGCTGCAACATCACAGCTACAGACACAGCCCCGTCCTTATTAGACAGCCTATGTAGATTATCTAGACCTCGATGTATGGACGCTTTCATATCTTTCCATTACACCATGCCCAACTTGCATCCTAACTTCCCACCTGATAAGTCGAAAGGCTTCTTCAATTGTGGATATACTACTGTTCGATCCGCTCTTGAAGGTACATCAGAACTGGAAATGCTGTTAACAACTTGACAGAACTCACCAAGCATGAGAGTTTCTAATGGTATTAATACATTTTAATAATTTTTACATGCCAGTCCAAAATCTAGTCTCTCCAAATCACGGGCGCCCGCCCGACTTCTTTTGCTGGAACGCAATGGCCTGATCTACCGCGGCAAGGACCGGTTTCAACGCCTATCAACCACACCACTTAGGTTCAGTACAGCCACTCAAGAAAGAGGCAAGTAAGATGACCCACCGTCTCAACCTTGGCTGGATCCACGCCATGTGTTCTCGCTACACTGATCAGCGCATCCACCTTCTCCTTGGTCTTTGCAAGATATCCTATCATTTTTGCTGCTTTCGACGCGCGCTGCGCAGGCGTAGCGACGGCGACCGTCTGTAATTCCATCGGGAGTGGATACATCGCGGACCAAAACTGTCGCAGAAATTCATTCGCTGCGGTTTGGCATGTGGTCATTTGACGTAAAAGTCCGTCGGGAATGTCATCTGTCGTACATGGAGTAAGTCAGAGATGCTGTCTCGGTCAATTAAGAATATGAACGGACTTTTTCGCGATCGGACTTGTAGGCGTGCAGACACATTTTGCGTCATAGCAAGCAACGCTGCGTCTCCGGCTTTCCGGTCTTGTCTCATCTGGAAAATACAACCAAAGCCCATTGAGATCAGGAAAGAAAATCCGATCATTGCCCGAGTCTAGACGCACCTGTGACAAATTCTGCTCCCACCCCTCTACATTCGCCCTTGTCTCACGAAACACCGCCGGCACGTCCAAGGGCTGGAAAACAGAAAGGAAACGGAAAGGGAAATGTCAATGTCAATGTCCTTCTAGAAAAAAGAGTGCCTTACTTGAACATTTGGGTCAGAACCAGCTGCTCCCGGAGCATTGCGGCCCTCGAAATATCTTTGGCGGTCCTGCATCTCGAGCGCTATGCCCATAGCTGCCTCGGGATCGTGCAAGTCGTCAAGCTCGATCTGCGCGTATTGTTCCTGTACATGTCTTTGTTGGTTGGTTGCGTCATATAGGTCAGTATATGCACACCTCTTCAATTCGAGGGCGTTTTGCTGCTGGCCCTGAGCCCCTGAGATATCGTAAATACTACGATCATATGTATGAGAAAGACGGGGAACATACAATGCAGAATTAAGAAGACGTTCCGAGTGTTCGTTGAACTTGCGGATGAGAGGCAGGGCACCCTTTTGTCGACCTGCTTGCATTGTAATGTCCTTTTCGTTACCAGTCTATCATTGGTTGAGTTGGGACGAATATATGCGTATGTAAAAGGATAACCAACCTGATCGTGGTCTTCTTGTGTGGCGCCAAGGTCGACAAAGACGTCGATGGGGTCATTTCTCTGCCGGCGGGGTTCGAGGCCTAGTAGAGATTAGAGTTGAGAGCAGAACGTAGATGGTGCGCGTACCATCGTCATCCTTTTCTAGGTATTTGTCGAATATTGGATCGTCTTTGACGACGTGTTGAGTAGCGGTGGAACGAATAGACGCGCGGTGTGCGTTGAAGAGTTTTGATTGAAAGTACCGTTTCCAGAAACTTTCTTCAGTTAGCTGGAAAAATGTAAGGCAGAGTTGAAGTGGAGAAACGCGATGACGTGCCTTTGTTGGGACATTTTCAGAGTAAGCCTTGGCTACCACGGGATACTCGTCGAAAATGTCGTGAACGAGCTGAGGAGTGATTCTGATTTTTATTTCTCCGCCGTCGACAGCTTCTGGGCGAGGGTCTACGAGCTGACCTGACCTGCCCTTTTTCTGAGATTCAGCGGCAGCTTGTGCGAGAAGGAGATGCTCGCGGCCGTCCCAAAACTCTGCCTCTGTGATATGACCTGCAATGACGAGATCCCGGTGCAGTTGTGCGAGTTCTGGGTTTGTGATAAGGACTTGTTTGCGGAGACGAAAGTCGGATGGCTGAGGAGTGGGTGTAGGTGTTACGCTGGGAGTGACACTGACAGGTGCAGAAGGAACAGGCTGCTGTTCCTGTGCTCTATTGCGACTGATGATTGTAGTGAGCTCTTTCTTGAAGCTCTCTCGCTCGTTGTATGCGTGTGGTGGTGGAGCAGTAAATGTAAAGTTGTGACCTACATCGTCGTGCAAAAGACCGAGCTTAAGCCTGACCTGAGGAGCGCCTTCCTTACTACAAAAGAGGGAAGCAGCTTGGGTGTAAGGAACGCGGACAGTTGGGGCGGACTTTGCGAGTGGAGTCCATTGAAGGAACTGGTCAGTCAGCTCAAGGACGCCTGGACTTTTCTTGTACGACGCCTTGCTCTTCAAAGTGGGCATGCTTATGTAACCCTCTCTCTCTTTTATTTAATACGACTTTGAATTCAACTTTGCATCCACTCACAATGCAACGCCAACTCTTCGTTTTCGACTTTGACTGGTCAGTTTTATCTCTTGACACGTACATTCACGCTCAATTATCCCAGGTCTCTCGCTGATCAGGACACAGATCGATATATCTTCGAGGTCCTTGCCCCCGACCTCCGTCGATACATGAAATCTGCAAAGGAACACGTCCAGTGGACTGATCTAATGTGACTATATATATATATTCGATCTCAACCTTCCTTACACTCTCTAGTGCCCAATCTCTCCGGAAGATCCATGACCGCGGCATCACTAGACAGCAGATCGAAGATACCCTCACATCTATGCCTTTCGTATGTTCACTTTCATCCTCAGATCCACTCATCTCACCTTGCCTTAGCACCCTGCCATGACCCGTGCAACCTCCAAACTCAAAGCAGAGGGAAAGACCACCTTTTTCTGTCTTTCCAACGCCAACTCGGTCTTTATCAATACCATCCTCAAGGTACGTTTCCCATCCTCCCTTCAATACACGCGTCCTTTGACTCTTTACCCCCAGTCCAAAGGCCTAGAAAATCTATTTGATCAAATCACCACTAATCCTGCAGAGTGGGACGAAAGTGGTCTCCTCAAACTCCGCCGCAAGGTTGATCCCAACGGCCCTCAGCACAAGTGTACCGTCGGCTGCAGTCCCAACATGTGCAAAGGTCCGCCTTCCACTGGTATTCCGTTTTTTTATTGCCTGACCTACCTGTGCAGGCGAAGAGCTCGAGGCCTTCCTCGCTGAACACGGTCCATTCGACCGCGTCGTCTACACAGGAGATGGTTCAAACGACTTTTGCCCCATCCTCCGTCTTCGCAGTCAAGACATCGTCTGTTGTCGTCAGTACCGCGGCCTCCAGAAACGCATCAATGAAGAGGGCGAAAAACTCAGCCTCAAGCCTGAAATCCGCTACTGGGCGGGCGCTTGGGAGGCCGAGGAGATTTACAACACCCTTTCCATCTAGATAGATAGATCACATCTAAATGTAGACTTAATGTACAACCCAACAACGGATCTTTTCACCTAGACTCCACGCCAATACCGATTGTCATGCTATATCATGTTGCGGCAGAAAAAGAGACGTAAGGTACAACATGCGAGACTGGCTCGCAAGTCGTTTTTTCGAGTGAGAGATTAATACAGTCCGCAAGGTCAGGAAGTGTGAGCACGATGAACGAATTGGCGCGATGACGGATGGGATAAAAGGACTACGTGCAGTGGGGGTTCTCAACACAAGAATAGAAAGATGAAGCAAATCAACGCAAAGATTAAACAATGCACAAACGCTCTCCTGTAACCTGTAACCCCCGCTCTATCTGGGCCACGGATCCATCGACCCCCCTCCGCTGCCTCCCCCCCCGCGTAAGTGTTTTGCCCCTCCCATTGGCTGTAGACCCTCTGGTACTACTGCAAACGGGTTGCGTTGTTGTTGTTGTTGCTGCTGTTGCTGAGGCGGCGGGGGCGGCTGGGTTCCTTGCGGTGGCCCTGACGGCACCACCCCCGAACCATAAAATGACGGTGCAGCTTGTGGTGGGACAGCGACGTGACCACGCGCAGGTGCTGACGGCGACGAGTACGTCGGTTGATACTGCTCGGGCTGCATCGGGACATACATGTTACTCATATCCCCCCGTCGTTCGAGCGTATCGAATGGCACACTGACACCTTGCTGCTGCTGCTGCTGCTGTTGTTGTTGTTGGCTTGACGGTGGCGGGGGCGGCGGTTGCTGCTGTGGCTGGCCCTGCCCATACGCGGTATACCGGTTACCGCCCACCGTCGCATTGCCTGTATACACCTGAGGCGGGTTCGATATCACCGCTCCAGCCCCAAATATGCCCCCGCTGCTTGTCCCTCCAGCCCCACCTGTTCCCGCCGCTGATCGCACATTCGACATAACCACCTCCCGCCGGCCATTATCATCGTCCACCATGATCGCCTGTGGATGGAACGAGTGCGATAACTTCGACGGCGGTGGTAGGTACCGCGCGCTTCCACCAGCACCCGCACCCACACCCGCATTGTTCTGTGGCCCAGCGCTCCCCGCTGACCAAGGCAGCCCCCCGCTTACCGCCATCTCCGCCTGCTGCTGCAGGAATTCAATCTGCGGGTACGCCGCAGGGGGCGCCCCGCTGGGCTTCCCTGTCTGCCGCCGCTCCCACTCCTGTATCGGGTCATCTCGGTTCAGCACTGGCGTTAGCGCGTCGCGCGGGATGTTGTCCATCCGCTGCAGCCGTGCGAGCGCAGGCGGGATCTCCTTCATCTGGTTGTGGTTGATCGTATTCGCTCGAGCGCGTGCATGGGCATTCGGGTTGTAGGTGTTCGTCGGAACGTTCGGGTTCAGGTGCACGCCGCTGGTTGCAGGAAGATTCTGCGCGTGCCCTGGACCTGTATATCCCAGCTGACCAGTTGATGCCTGGTGGACGAGGCGATGTTGGCCTTGGCCACTCTGATTGGGCGTATATTGGTTTTGATATACATTACCTACATCCGAAACCCCGGAATACGATGGTGTTGACAACTGCTGCTGTTGGTGATGCTGCTGCTGTTGCTGCGGCGACTGTTGTTGACCGGATGTAATATACGGGTTCCTAAATGAAGGAGCATTTTGAGATGCAGCCTGGTGTGCCGTATACGCCTGGTGTTGGTTGAGATGCTGATTGTACGACGCTGCATCTTGATAGGCCCTTGTGCCTTTGGGTTGGGAAGGGACGAGGCCGCCATAAGGCCGCTTGGGATCGGTCGCAGGCGTTGCTTGTTGATGTTGTACCGCATTTAAGCCATCAGGCTTTGGGCAAAGTATAAGTGGATGGTCAAGACCGGAAAAGGACGCGTACGAACCACAAAAGGTTTCACAAACTTCTCTCCTGTGATGAAAGGGTGTAACCTTGCTTGCTGTGGAGTCCATCGCGTCACTGGGTTCAAGTTTAGAAGTCCTTGACAGAAGTCGATGAATGATGCCCGATTGTTCAATTCTAGAAGGAACAGAATGTCAAACGATGTTCTCGAAACACGGTCGTCCGACGAACCCTTTTCCACCTCATGGCCCTGTCTTGAAGACTTTGATGTCGGCATTGGAGCGGTGTTGATAATTTCTGGCAGCGATGTGGCTTTGAAATACTGCTTTCCAGGTTGCTCGTTTGTGTTATGCTCCCGAGAGTATTGGTCAAGGGACTTCAATCGGTAACGCTTCTCGTTCTGGTTGAGTTGGCCGTTCCAAACCTCATAAGTATCGAAGAACTGGGATGACTGTTTTCCTGTGTTCAACATGCTCAATGGCGGCATGCTGCAAACAAATTATTCCTTTACTCTGGAAAAGAGACAAACCACAGCGGGAAAACGTACCCAAGCATTTCAATGATACGAGTGAGCTGGTTGTATTCACTCGTGCCGGGAAACAGGGGCAAGCCTAGGAATAGCTCCACAGCGATGCACCCCAAGGACCACATATCGATCGCAGCTGTGTATGACATGCCCAATAGAACTTCGGGTGACCTATAAAACCGCGATTGAATGTAAGTATACACTGTTTGTCGCTCATGGCAAGCCGAGCCAAAGTCAATAACTTTGATTTGAGGAGACTGAAGCCTGTGAGTTACAAGGATCCTTGAGTACTGCCAAAAAAAAAAACCAGTGGGAAATAAAACGCACGATTTCAGAAGAATATTCTCGGGCTTGAGATCACAATGTATCAATCGAGCATCCTTCAATATAGTCATTGCATCCAACAACTGCGCCATGAATACCTTCACCAGCTGTGTACTCAAACCTTGGAATTGGTTTTGTTTAATGAGCTCGTAGAGGTTGGACGAGAGCAATTCAAAGACAAGGCACAGATGGCTCTTGTGAATGAAAGAGTCTCGTAAGCGAAGAATGTGGTGCTCATCGGTGGGATCGCATGTTTTGTTCAGCTAAGAAGTTCCGTTAGGGCTATAATTGGGTACTACAGACTGGCACACACCATTTCCAATATGGTCACCTCCATCATACTCTGATTGAAGTATGCGGGCTTGTTCTTCACTACTTTGACCGCCACAATCTCATGTGTCTTCATATTCTGGCATTTCACGACCTGGCCAAAGGTACCTTGCCCGAGGATATCGAGAATCAAGTATCTGGATTGCAAGATCAGGCTTTTCCACTCTGGTCAGCGCGTGTACACGTACTTGTGACCCTCTTCGGTGCCCAGCCAATCGTTAACATAGAGTATGTAGTCGTAATCTTCGTTATCAAAGTTATCGTTATGGACAGGTTTGCTGGGCTTGGTCAGGACACGTCGCGGGTTGTGAGTCGATTCATATCTAAAACTGGGATTGCAGATGTGATATGTTTCCAGAATGTTGGTTGTTAGTTGCCGTAGTGGCTATGACTGAAGTAAGGAATAACTCAGGCTCGTGATAGCAAACAAAACGTACTGATAGGAAAGTGCCATCCCCTGCCATCCTTCTCCCCGCAATTGGAACATCAACCCGAGGCTGCAAGTCATGCGCGGCCCGTACACGTCGGAAACCAGGTGGGCGACGCCTTTGCGGCGGAGGATCCACAGCCATTTGGTCCTGGGAGTAGAATTGTCCAGGACTCTGTGAGTGTAAGTACGACAATGGAGTGGATGGGTTTGACGCCGGGTTTTGCCTGCTTGGAGGATGGGCCGAAAGATGAGTCTGGATTTGAGTCGGAGGGTGGGGGCTTGATGTATCCATAGCGTAGGATGCTGAATATGGCCCAGCAGGGCTCAATGCAGGGTTATGTGGCGTGTATGGGGAGCTGATTGGGGGAGTCATAGACTCGGATTTCACTTGAGAATGGTTGCGGCTATGTGATTGATACGCTACTGGATGGGAGCGTTGGTCTTGCGGAGGGCCATATGGATAGGTTGCAGTGGTGGGTGAATACTGAGATTGTTGTGAATACGACTCCATCAGGGCAGCTGAGCTTGGTGGATTTGGTCCGCGAAGGGGAGAACGGGTAGCATGAGCAGAAGAGCTTGTTTCAAGACTGGGCCTCTTCGCTTGCTGCGCGGCAGGGCCATTGTAATACATGTCGGTATACGGGTCTGTGGGGGTGGAAACCGAATTGACAATAGAACCAGGACCTGTCAACGATTGTTGTTGATATGTCGCTGGGGGTGGATAGAACGAAGTCTGTGGGAGCTGATTGGGAGGTCTGGATTGAGAATCGATGTTGAAAGCGCTCTCCAAATCCTCTGGCTGATGATGGCGGCGTGCTCTGGACGAGGCCGTGCTTCCACTAACAGCCGCACTTCCTCCCAACGACGCGCTACGAGACAACTGACTATGACCAGATGTCAGATACGGCGAACCCAGTGGGGCTTGCTGATCATCAATGAGCTGGGGGGCTCGATGTCTAGAAGGCCCTGTTGTGTTCTGATGAATGGGCTGTAGACGCTGGGGTGAAGCTGTGGACAAAGCCTGAGGTGGTGGGGGAGGAGGACCTGTATAATGATACGTGGCCTGTGCTGCATGTGCTGCCTGTGCCGACGAAGATAGCGGCTCGACGTGAGTCTGCCAACGGGGCAGATCAAAGCTTTGGTTTGTGTCAGGCATGTAGAGATCAGCTTCCGACATGTCCAGAGGCCAAAACTCAACCTGAAATATGACCAGCTAATGCTGCAGAGGGTGTCGACGTCGTCTGTGCCAGAAGTGGTGGTTGAGGAGGAGAAGGAGCGGCAGTGGTGTCGTGTTACACCGCAACAGGCTCAGGGTTACTAATCGATTCTACAGTCTCATCTATATTACATTCATCATCTGCCCTCTATTTCAACTAGTAACTCTACTATCCCTTTCTCTGCTGCTAACGTTATTTTAGGTCCCTGTCCTATCGCCATAAAAGACGATGGCACATCTATCGATAAAAAAATCTGTTTTCCAAACCGTTTTGCTGTCGATCCTTTCAATACAATGTAGTCGTTACTATAAACTAGTTCTTCTTACCTAAACGCTGTGCCATCGATAAAGCGACGTCTGACTCGCTTGATCGAAATAAGGAGGTGGCAGGAATCGTTCCCCCTGCCTTTACAGAAACCCTTAGATACTCTTCCTTGTGCCTTGATCCAACATGGCACGTACAATTTTGGGAGGCATGGCACAGGCCCAGTCCTTGCACAATCTACCTTGCATCGTAGCCTTGTCTACATCTTCAGGTGATCCTTCTGTAGTGCCAATCCACACCATGTAAGACCCAACAAATCGCGTTGCCTGCAACGCGAGCGCCGGCAAGGATGGATCAGAAGATGCCAAGTACTTCGTTTCGACTGTTATGGTCGTATTCGTCTCAGTTGTCATTGTGACACAGAGCGTAGTCAAGTTAGGTTGAGCAACAAGAGGATAGAGACTAAATCAAGCACGTGGTAGTGTCATCCAAATTCTTTTGCTAACGGAGCTCAAGTTGACAAGGGCGGATTGTTTCATGATAACAGGTGCGTAGAATACGCGACTGCAGTATGCACTAGACAGGTCTCAATCGTTGCAGTATGTATGCTTAGACACCTGATATTCCGCAACTAGACTCGGAATGGAAATCGTGTTTTTTCCAGGTGTTTATAGTTTCCTTGATCTTTCTGAGTATCAATGTCTCAACTACAAAACTACGCCGATATTCTTCTCGTATCAGATACAATGCCGCCCAATGCCCATCCCGACGTCGACCACATCCAGGACTGCCTCACGTGGTTTGGCGGATCAGGTAACATTGTCAAGTTAATGACATCGCGCGTACCTGATCGATGCATTGGTTCATTTGAAGTTCATTTGAAACTTATTTAAACTGGTTGTCGCTCCAACGTCGACATCTATACCCATGTCCCAGGTTAAAGTATCACCTATTAACAGTGATGGCGTCGTCAGATGTTATGAGCATAATTTAAGGGCGGCCCTCAGGACTAGCCACACAGAGAAAAACCCTGGACGGTATGTGATTATACAACTCTGCCATAGCTAATCTGCTGACAACATCAGGCAATTCTACTCTTGTGCCCAACACCCCCAATGCACATTTTTCTGTATGGTACAATGCGATTTTACCTATATGTATACCGATGTCTCTATTTGCATTTCAGTCTGGGCTGATGACCTTCAAACGCAACAAAAACACGACGTCACTGACACATCCAGTTCAGTGTCCTATCCCCAGTCTCCGCCAAATTCTCAGTCTCTTCCTTCTCCGGCTACACCGTCTCAAAAAAGAACCTTCGTGCCTAGTTTCAATTTCCCTGAGTCCACATCGCCCGAAAAGCGACGCAGGACGACGCTGGATACCCCCATCACCCCCACTAGTTCGCTGGCCAGAACAACTGGGAAGTCAAATCGTCTTGCAGATATACAACAAGGTCTGACACCCAGTCATATGGACTCTGATCCCAGTCCTCTTGCCGGGCGAGGTTTTCTCCGCTCCCCTGTCTCTCCAATGCCTTCTCGAGCCCAGATGGCGTCGAGTACACGTGCTCCTTTTAACAAAACTTGGAGATCTGATAACACTTCTCAAAATGAAGAAAACGTTGAGGATGAGAACGTGAAATACTCTCCAGGCATTTCTGACCATGAGCTATGTGGCATCAACGTCGAAACTCGTTCTAAGGGAAAAGAGAGAGCGAGGGATGTCTCGCAGGAAACTAGTGGCGAATTGCTCTACAGCTGGATGGACGATGAACAGGCGCGTCTGAAACATTTACTTTGCTCTGAGCATTGAATTGATTTGTTTTGTTCTTTTAGGACATCTTCCAGTCGAGTCAAATGTCCAACAGCACGAGAAACTCGAGTCCTTACGTTACTGCCCCCAGCCAATCATCCCATATCATATCATTGGCAATACACAACCTTCAAGGCGCTCCCGAATACGTGGAAAGGCTTGAAAAGAAGCTGCAGGTATTTGATAGAAAGAATCGGGCTCAAGCTCAACGTATAGCCGAACTTGAAGAACGTGTCTCAAGGTCCGTTCGCACAATGCATCTAAGTGTTATAATTTCTGATGTCACCTTCTTCCAAAAAAAAGGCTGCAAGAGGCAAACTGGGCGCTCCGCAATGCTCTTCCGTCGGGATCCTAATTCTTAAAATTTTGTTCCTTCTTGCTTGCTTTTTGCCAAGTCGATCCATCGGCCGACCTTCATTGCATCGTACTTGTGCAGATATATCTTGTATAAACCTTTCTCAGTCCCTGAGCGATACTCACATGCCAATGACCTGATAGAAAACGCAACCGGTGAGTGTTATCTTTCAGTGTCTTGACGTCAGAAAGATATATGCTGTGTAATCGGCAGTGTGACCGCTCTTAGACTCATATGACGAAAGATTTAATTCGCTGGCGTACACCAGTCAGTGAACCGTCAACATCCGATTGGAGCATCACCTTCACATCTGGTCGCGTGAAGGATCGTGGAACAAAGAAAAAGATAGAAGCCTCGAGCCAGAGCGTGGCATGAATGTTAACAAGCCACGACGACGTCATTCAAGTACTTGCGAAGAAAGCTGGGCAAGTTTGCGACAGAGAACATACTCACAAGATTCGGGCCCGTGGTAGATTTTGATGCTGGCTGTAGTGCATTTTGTACTGATACCCTCTACACTTGTCGCAGCTGGGCTCGTGATGATTCGATTCCAACGCTCATTCCGCAACTTGGAGGCATATGCCCTCTCTTGAACCTGTGTCTTGTTGCCTCCTGACCAATTGTCGCCATCTATAGCTCCAAACATGATAACCGCCACGCAGCACTCTGAAGTCTCGAGGGAAAAAGAAGCCAGCCAGTTATCACCTGGAATCCGCCAAGCGACCACGAGACCAATAGCTTAAACAAATCAAAAGAGAATGCATCAGACGATTTGCGCGCAAATGTCTTCGCGTCAGTCTGAACAGGGCATGAAAACATTCAACGTGAAAGCTATATCGCGAAACGTTAACCGTGGAACCTTGGACCGATCCATTCGCACATCAGGAGACTTCTGCAAGATAGGAGAATCTATGTAGGTCAGGTTCAAGACTCGGCATGTGGAACTCAAGAACCATGCAAGTTTGGATAGTCAGGTAACAATAGCAATCGAATGACCTTGTGGTATTCTGGTTTTTATGAACGTGCTTTGTATAGATCTTTCTCTCCGGAGTTCTAATGACTTTGTCGGATGGAGGGCATAGCACATGCAAAGTTGGAAAGCATCCGCCGACAGAGTGGCAACTTTTCGAAGGCCGACCTACTTTTCCCTTCTCCGCCACCTTGAAAATTTTCAATGCGTCTTTATCAACTTACCGTGGTAAGACATACTTTTTATATACCTCTGCTGAGAACTCAGATGACAACCGGTATTTGTTTGTCATTTAGAGCTAGATGCAATTTACCTCGATCACACGACAGGACGCTCTCGCATAAAGCCGTTGAGTGAACGAACTAATCAACGCAAAACACAGAATTCAAGCCGTGGATCCATGGATCTCGAGGGTTTACTGGCTTGGCAAAATTCCAACATTGTTGCACGGATCCTACGGGGTCCCGTTGTCGGTACCAATCTATTCTTATTATAGGGTCAACGGGGAGCCACAGCCTATGCTCTCAGCAGCCTAGGACTTGCCTAAGCAATAGAATTGTGCGGATGATAAGATACATGACATGCAAGCAGTGATGGTATCGCTCAAGGGCAGCTCTGGTCAGCACTTATGACCAAGGGGAAATTTACGAATAAGTGCCAGTGACAGAAGCAAGTGATGCGGGAGTATGCATACAGTGGTTGATGAGTCAAAAGTCTGTTAGGAACAAATCAAAGCAAAAGTCCAGCTGTCATATGTAGATGGATGCAAAGATTGCGGGGAGAAGAATAGATAGTGTCCAGGACGCTGACTAGCAGAACATCCTCCTCCACCAAAGAATGAATCGAGTCCACCAGCCTCCGTTCCAGCCATCGGTGCGTAGCTTCGCGCTAATCCACATGGAACCTGTTCCAAAGTGTATCCTCTTGCCTTCCACATCTTCATCTTCACCCTCTTCAATATCAGGATGCCGAGGATCAGGTCGTGCAAAGCGCGGCAAAGGCCGCCGTGACACGAAGGAAGGGAAAAGTTTCAGAAGCTCCAAAAGCTCGGGATTTGATAGGTCTGGGGAGGTCCATATACGCATATAGTCTTCGTCACCTTCGTCAAATGTATCGGCTTTGTTAAGAGATGTGACAGCATCTTCAACTGATGGTCTTTCTTCGATCCCATCAATTGAGCGGCTAAGTAGGGCAGCGGTGGTGCTGGATGAGGAGTGAGAAGAGGCTGAAGCAACAGAACGGGAAAGGGCAGGAGTGTCTAAGAATGGATCACTGGGCGCCCTTGCACGTTTTGGTTGAACGGTTGAACTGATCTTCAAAGGCTTTCGATCAGAAGGCAGAGGTGATGACTGGGAGCGTGAGTGTACAGGTTCTGGATCCGGGTATAATCCAATGCTGTGTGAGCTGTGTTTAGAAGAGGAAATCTCCTCGAAAGCCAGTACCTGGATAATCCATAAGGTTGCTAAGGTTCCAGACAGCGAGAAAAACATAAACTTACCCCTTTGAGAACATCAATCGCTTCAAACATAAACTCTCGGCCACTATTAGATGGGTTATTTAAACACTAAAGGCTGAGTAAAATTGATTTCGACATACGCAGCTTCCTTAAATACAGCATCATCAAATTCCCACTCTATGCGAAAGCCGCCTGCACCCCCGAGGTTTTCTGGTATCACCTGTAAGCGCATGACTGCCCACAAACTGAAGAGAAGGACATGTGCTGTCAGATTGAGCTAGATTAGACTTCTGGGAACTTACGCCTCGAAAAAGGGTAGCGTTCCTGGCATGCCCATGGTACACCATCCGGAAATGAATCGCTCCATGCGCTCGTAGCGCTCTTGTGTGGACTAAGATTGAGGGATTTAGCTCTGAAAATGTATTACAAACACGCACCTTTTTTCGCGAGTACCCCCTGAGGATCTGCTCTGGAATGTGCATTCAATGAACCGCCTGGTTGCATGGCGGTGAGGTGGGCTTGGAATTCGGCGTTCTTTCTCACGTTCACTGAACGATGATAGTCCGCACGTATTGAAGCCTGCAAGCGGGCGAAAGGAGCGCGTTGGGACGCAGGTAGAGTGCTCATTATTTGGGTCATTTGGCGCCCAGATTCCTCATCCTGGTTGAAATACCTGAAGTCACCGAAATGAATAGAATGTTTCAAATGAAACGTAAAATGACCGTACCATGCCCTGCAGTGTACCGCAAAAGTTTCTAGTTCATTAGGTGGTACTGCCGACGGAGTAGATGACCTGTTCCTGCCATTAGGGGGTGGGGTAGGTGCCCCACGCCTGGACCGGCCCGGAAATGTGGGGGAGGTAGGGGAAATGAGGCGCTGCGGACTAGTTGGTGGTGGTGACATTGAACTGGTCGAGGGCAGGTCATAAAGGAGAGTCTGTGAGCCCTGAACATTTAGCACAGAAGATGATGTAAAAGATGGTTCAGTGAAACGAAGGGGAGCTGGAGGTGGTTGCCGAGGACGAGGAGTCTCTAGGCGATAAGACCCCGACATAGGTGTGGTGCCTGCCTCCTGGCTGCGAAAAACCGTCTTAGGGATGAAGAATGACGGTTATAAGGATAGTTAAAGAATGGCTGACAGTGTTACTGCCAGAGAAGGAACGTGGTAAAGGCTAGAGTTGGACGTCGAGGGTGGCGGTGAGCAAAGGTCAGTCACCGCACCCAACCGCTCTCAATCTTCCTCACCACGTGACCTATTATATGCATCATCTTCAACCACTCTGAAAGGTCTTATTGAAAATCATAAGACTAGTGACTTTTCACTCTGCTCAAATTTGTCTATTGCACACTGACCTCTCGAAGCTTTGCCATTCACGGAAGATAAACTGAACCAAGCCGGTCTTCTAATGCGAAGGTGAGTTCATATCGATCGAGAACTGCATATTATAACGGCATCACTGGGGACGACGACCACCCCCATCTCGTCTATCGTTCCGACTTCCTCACTACGGCCTTCCCCAAGCCCGTCAGCAGATACGGCTCCACCGCAACACTGGGCATGTTCAATATGTTGTAGCCATCTCGCTCGACGTCGAAGTCGGCACATTATATACAGCCTTATTCAGGTTTCAAGTACGATCCTCCAGACCTCACAAAAATGTTCTGTCCTCTTGGTGGTGTTTCGACCACGTTCAAGTTCCCCGAAGAGACGAAGCTCCGTATTGAGGGCTGCGCCACGAAGGAGGACCTCCCCCACCCTGCAGAGTTAGGCAGCAAAAAGCCAGCGCTGCCTTGTGGTGGGCAAGGATGGCAACACTACTGGCCTCACCGTCGGACGCTACGCCAGCTTAGTTTCTTTCACGCAGAACGAAGTCGGCATCGAGTCCGTCGAGCTCGGTATCTACAACTCAGGCAACAAGACTGCCGAAGTCTTCTCCGCTAAAGGAGACTCGGGCTCCCTTGTCTGGCACAGGACGAACGGTAAAGCTTGCATCGTTGGCCAACTCCAATCTGGACACAACAAGGGCGGCTCGACCAGCAATCATGTTACGTACTGCACTCCTGGCTGGTACCTCCTGGACCAGATCAAGAAGAGGTTCAAGCACGCTGACTTCTACCGCACTACCTGGTCAGCTGGAGGACAACATTAATGGTTCGTCTCTCTTCCAAGGAGGTTTGGTGCGTGACGGTCAGACAACTGTTCATGCATAACTTATTTTTCATTTATATCTATTTGGCAATGAAAATGTTCAGTTGAACAAGTTTAGAACATCTCTTTTGCGTCCAATCTCTCTATGGTCAAAAGCCACTCCTCTGAACCACTACAGTAGATGTCTTAGAAGCTGACTCCACCCCCAACGTTTGACAAAACGGCCCGGGATGGTCTGATGTTGGCCATGCCATTGCCGCGGCAGCATTACCAGGATGTCCAATCTTTCTCCGTCCTTCCTGCGTCGATGGGAAGGGACATCCAAGTCTAACCAAAATTATCCATCCAGAGAAAAGCCGTGACGAACAAGGGTCGCATGCAACCTCCATATCAATCCTGTCATTCAATACCATGCATACCTTCCTCCGCAATAACGACTTCAATGTCTCTGTCGTTAGCCCTCAATCCCGATTTCTTCGCTAGTTTTCATAAATGTTGATCAGTGAGGGTATCTTTTCCCCGAAAACATTGTCAGGGCTTTACGTTACCACTGCATTGCAAGACACAATTCGACCATTCCTTCCTGCCATTTTGCGGAATAATATTCTCCAAGATATTGGATCCTTGCTGCAGCGTACTTGACGCCCTGGCTTGCTCTCTTTCATGGCGGCCTTGAAGCTAGAAAACTTGCGACTTGAATTGCGGATCTTTGATCGTTGCGTCGGTCTGTTTGATTTGACAAAATGCGCAGATGTCCCGCAGTCTGCCCTGTTTCTGCATCTTCTACTTTGGAAGCCCAGAGTCACTAACAACATCATGGTGGCTTGACTTAATTCAAATTGCGCCTAAGAGCATGACCGGCGGCTCCAGTGGCTACCGGCGGTCTTTGGCTGTCATTATTCGACATCTTTTGTTACGGCTTCATGTAGGCGACAGAAGATCAAAGTGTCTACCTCTCTGTTTCTGCTTATGTTCAGGTACAACTTTGGAAATGCTCCATATGTACTCTTGTAACTTGACGGACCCCAAATCTTATGGAAAATGTAGAAGCTTCATAAAGTCACCTCTGACCAGTTGTAGCTCAATGCAGCAAGTTGGAAAGGTCACAAGTTTCCTTGATATGCAAGTCTCATCATTATGAAAGCATTGCGACATAGACTTCGGATGTTCTGCACCCTTTCGAATGCAGGAAATGTTTAATCAGGCTGGTCAACAGTGACCTAGGCGCTCGGCTCCACCCTAACGTTCTTCTGTCAAATTATTGCTTCCGGTCTCTGTTGAGACCCGTGACACTATCCATAGAACTGTTAGGTGAGGTCCACGTGTGGCAACCAATGCAAGTACATATTAGATGCCGTGACGATCATGGCCCCTCACGATTGAGCAACATAATTGTGTCAGCTGAAGACAGCCCATGGGGCTTTGTGAGTACGACATCTGTAGTGGCGTATTTGTGGTGACAGAAGAAGGATTTGGCGAATGCAAGTTGTTGGAGATGTGGATCGAGGGACAGATTTTTGAAAAATAAGAAAAGATGCGAGAGGGATATTGGATGTCAGGGGTGACCATGGATGGGTACAAGGGACGCGTCATTTACGATTGGTTCGCGGTGATCCAAAATGCAAAGAGGTGCAAAGAGAACTAGATAGTCAGGCACAGAAAAAAGACTGAGGGCTTGTGAAGATTTGCGCGGTCTTTGAATGTCGCAAGAAGGACCCATCAGAGATGTCAGGAGAGTCAACAGGCAGGTACTGAAAGAAACTTAAGGAGAAAGGCCAGAATGAGTGGAGGAGAAGACACGGGAATTGCCGCAAGGAAGGAAATCTTGATAGATCGAGGAGAATGTATTGAGATCTGAATCTGATTCCGCCGAGACGGCAACAGAAAAACCACAAGGTTGGCTGAGAGCAGTTCGGGAAAAGCCAATCGGGGGGATGGGGGCGTGTTTCGGAGCGGTAGAGGATGAAATAGCACGAGTACCGATAGGCTGTGAACGCGAGAGATTGATTTGAAAATGCGGCAGTTAGGTCGGAAACCGCGGCTTCTTGAGGGATATACGTATATAAACGAGGATATGATATGGTTTGTTGGAGGAATCTGGATTCTGTATAAAAACCGGAGAAACTGACCAGAAACCGCAGTGCACCTACTAGCCGAGCGCCGATCAGAAATGAACGTTGACAACGCGAGTGGTGGTCACACAAGTCACGTCGGTCACGTCGCGCCTCGAGCATGCTCTGACCTTAACCGCTGGGATCTCGCTGACCTCCTCAATCCTCCCACTTCTCGCAGGAAAATGTCCTTGGATTACTCCCCAAGCCCTGCTATTTACTCCCAGAGTGATCTAGACAGTAACTATCATCTTGACCACAACCAGAACCATATCCTTGACAATGACTACGACGTCTTTCCACCCAATACTCTCTCATCAAACCGCTATCGCACAAACGCGTCTTCGTCTTCTTCAATTGGCCCAAATTACTCTGATAATCTCTACTCTCATTCGTCGTTCAGTGATTCAGCGCCCTCGTTCACTGGCTCTGCCTCGTACGACCTTATCAACAGCCTTCCATCCTCATATGGCAGTGGAAAAGTATCCCCACTGACACCCAGTGACACCGTCTCAGGCATTCACTCTTTCCCCCCGCATTCCAAAGAATTTTCACCCCAGAGCTACAGTGATCTCCCCGATAGACGCCTCCCAACCATTGCCTCCAACGGTTATCAGGGCGATATGATTGATGACTTTGCCATGAGTAGTGTCAACGCTAATGTCCCATTTCCGCCCCCCACGCTTCAGCACTTTCAAGGGCGCTTCCCCCCAGAGAACCGCTTCAGCCATCCCCCGCACCCTACTGTACCATCTCACGTCCCTGGCATTCCACCGCAGGCAACAGGCTCTTTCAGGGATGGCTCATACGATGACATCCCTCACTACATGGCGCCAAGCCCCCATCAAGACATGTCCCTTCGCATGCCAACCGTCGACGAGACCCTGGCTCGCATGAAACTCCAAGGTCATTCTATCATGGGATCCTCCAATGATCTCCAGACCTTTATCCGGTGCGCTACCTCCACTTTCTCATATTATTCACCCGTTTATACAACTTTTAGCCCCTACTTGGACCAATACGTCCGTACGCCTAACCGGCTTGCTTTTGGTGAACGCACAGTCATTGTCATGTCAAGCAAAGTCGCTCAAAAATCTTATGGCACTGAGAAACGGTATGTTCTTCAAATGTGAATACTTTATTTGGGTGCTTAAATATCTCCATGAAGATTCCTTTGCCCCCCGCCAACAGCTATAATGATCGGTAATTCTTGGTGGACCGATGTCCTGCGTCGTGGTGAAGACCCCAAGCTGTGCCCTCCACGTGTTGTGGTTTCTATTTCTGGAGAGCCCTCTCCTCAAGAGGGTTCAATAGAGTGGACAGGCTCATCAGGCAAATCCTTCGATGTCAGCGATCCTCCAACTGGCACTACCTACATTGGCCGATGTGTTGGGAAACAGCTCTTCATTTCTGACGTTGACGAAAAGAAGAAAAAAGTCGAGGCACTAGTCAAGATTACGGCGGCTTCGTCGGACGATGAGCCCGAACACGTTATCGGCGTGTTCCCTAGCCGCCCCATCAAAGTTATTAGCAAGCCTAGCAAGAAAAGGCAGAGTGCTAAAAATTTAGAACGCAAGTCCATTTTTAGTTTCTTGACATTTGTCACTAATAGCTACCGCATAGTCTGTATCAATCATGGGTCCACCATCTCGTTATTCCACCGACTCAGATCGCAAACAGTGTCAACAAAATATCTTTGTGTGTCTGGATCAGGCTCTTCATTCAAGGGTTCCGACGGTGCTCCGCTTATGGGCCTTGACCAACGATCTCGATCAAGCACTCCGTCCTTCATTGCTCGAACTGCCAGTTGGGGTAAGTTTCTCGCACAATATGAGGTCCATGTCGTCTGACCTATCTCTCCAAAGATCCTTTTGTCATGTACATTGTGGACGTGAATAAGCCTGCGGGAGGTATCGACGCTCCCCCGCCGCCGCCGCCTCACCCCGAATATCCGTCTCCACCTCCAAATGCCATACCATTCTCCAATAATGGGTCGCAAATACCCATATACTACAATCAGACGGTTGTTTTGCAATGTCTAACATCCGGTGTTGTCAGTCCCGTTCTCATCATTCGTAAGGTTGATCATCAGACTACTGTCGTGGGCGGCGGTCTTCAAGAAGGTGCCAAGGGTGTTGCCGATCACTACTGTGCCCCTGGCGAAGTCTGTGGTGATCCTGTGTCCCAGCTACACAAAATAGCTTTCGAGGTCTATGACAGCACAAAGGGCATGCCTGAGGCTGGTACCCCTGGCCTGACTGGCGCTTTCTTGTCATGTATGGGCGAAAAAGTCAATACCTATCGCCCCATTGATGGTCGCCAATGGAACACATCTTCTGGGAACGCAGGATCGAATTCACCAACGCTTCCTGGCTCCCCCATTGCTTCTAACTCGTCATCTACAAGTAGTGATTACTATGGACGCAACCCATCAGGTAGCGCTCCTGCGTCACCGTCTGCGGCCTCATCAGAGTTTTTGTCGAACGATGGCGGTCGTGTCAAGAAGCCACCGAAACGATCATCTTCGAGCGCGGGTGGAATTACTAAAGCTGTCTCCAAGGCTCGTCGACGGCCAAGTTCTGCAGGTTCAGTGTCCAGTCGGCGAGGTTCTTCTAGCGATTCCGGTGCAGCTTCAGGTGCCCTGTGGCAAGTAGACATTGGAGAAACTAGCGTCTGGACAATTGTTGGCACAGGTGAGCAAATACATTTCTCTCGAACGAATCATATTCAAGAATTTACGCAAATGTAGATCAAATACGGTACAACTTCTATGTGCCTCCGGTACTCTTCGACCAGCAGCATGTACCTCAGACGGGCTCGTTCCCAATTCCCTCAAAGCCTGTCACACCATTTCCGGGCGTTGTCAAATATCTACCCCCGGACCGTGCGGCGGAGGTGCCCAAGTCCAATTGTGCATCTTCCCGAGCCGTTCTTTCAAAGCCAAACCCACATGCATCTAAAATGCTCACGGTATATGGCGAAAACTTTTCAAAGAACGATCCAGTCAGCGTCTTTTTCGGTTCTGACCCTTCTCCATTCGCAGAAGTTCGCTGCACGGAAGTTTTGGGATGCCTGCCTCCGGAGACACCACCGACTACCAAGCGGCGGCCCATTATACTCATACGCTCAGATGGTGTCGTATTCCCATCTACCACTATGTATCCTTAGTCTGCTTTATTTTGTTTACTGCGCTCTATCCTTTGTACGTTGACTGCGTCTCTCTCCACCCCCCTGCTACCTTCCGGAATTGCTGAGATCTCCCTCCCCTCCTCCTATCTATCTATGCTTTTGAAGATATCGCTATCCTACTACCAGCATCTCTACGACTATGTGTATCTTCTAGTTTTAGGACTTTACATGAATCATATCTGCTCTTGATTGAGCGCTAGACAAACAGCGTGGGATTTTGATGTAAGGAGTGATATAGAGTTCTGCAAACATTCATAGCAGTTTCATACCTTTACGCCTCTCTCTACCCATGAACGTCTCTAGCTATCTCTCTGATATATCCCTTCAACTCACCCAGGTCCCTCCATCGTCTTATCCTGCTGTACTATGGAATTACTATATCCAATATCTGTGGAATTACCATCCAAATTCCTCGGTAGCTCGAATCGCGTACACTTGCCGAGTCCTAGCGATCCTTATTAGTCTTCCCATCATCGTTCTCGGTCTCCTGGTATGTTGTTGCTATTCTAGACCCCGTCAAGATCAGCTAAATCAAGTCGTTCAGGACATCTCTTCATACGGAATAGCGCGTACTCTTGGCGTCATCGACGACGTCAAGGCATCGACCAGTGATTCCTCGACTGTGCATGGGAAGGTAGACGCGCCGTCCATCCGAATCAGCTCGTCATCCGAATCACATACGCCTTCGACATACACCGATTCCGAGCACGAGTTGAGCAACGCATCCGATTCTTTAAGTAAAACACCCGACAGCCCTCTGCACTATCTTGGTGCTTCGCAACCACTCGCGTTCTATGCCTCTGATGAAGGAGACAATCTCAGGCTGTCGGGCGTGGGTGTGTTCTCTCCAGCGGCCTCACGTCCACCTTCTCCTGTGTTGATTCGTAAAAGCGGCGAAGGGATGAAGATATTAGGGAAGGATGACAGTGGAATACGACAGCGAGTTGGGCGGGATGATTTGGATGTTACAAATGAATAACTGTGTCTATGCGTCTAGATTTTTTTCATCCATTGTTGACGTTGACTTGACTCTTTATCACTGTATGAGAAGTCCTTGATGTTATCTTGGCTTCTAATAAAGGGAACGGTCAGCAGTCCAAGCTAGGCTTTGTGCGAACTAATTTATCGCGTCTAGAATACATTTTACTACAGAATAATTGTACAATTGTCCCAGTCATAAATACCAAGCGTCTACCAACCGAAACGCAGTTGATCTCGAGTAAAGACAGGAGGCTTCCACTTCAGAAATTCAGAATGAATCCGCCGCCTTTTTTTGGCTTTATTCTTCTGATGTTTCTCCAATACGGCATTATTCAAGCACAGAATATTTTGCCCTTTGAAGTGCTTGAATAGCTGTAATGTTGTGCAGCTTATCCAAAAAAGTTAGCGCATATTCATTCCTTGAACAAGACGACCGGGACCAACGTGTTCATGACATCTGCGTGGGTGATGGCCGTTTTCTGAGCAATTTCATCAACACTGATCTCTCCATCAGGGCATTCCAGCAGTAGGTCGATAATGGTTTCCGCCCAGTATGCACGATAGCTTAGCAAACCCAGATCACTCAACGGTTTCTCTGGACTGCCTAGCTTTTGTTCCTTCTTGCTGAGTTCGTAGGAAAACTCGATCAAAGTTTTGCCATATCCGTGTCGCTGGTGTTGGGGAAGCGTCAGGATACAGGCGACGTTATAATTCTCTGCGGACTCCTTTTCCTTGGAGAAATAGCCTATGATGTGGGAACCGGTAGAATCGCGTTGAGTCTAATATTTCGCGAGTTTAGTATGAAAACTCGAGGCCACTGCTTAGGCTTACCATGATATAGTACAAGAAAGGGGTGACATCATAATAGAGTGTTTTGCTGGTAGAAAGTAAACTCCTGATATAGAGCCCAGAACAGAAGCACCTACTGATCAAGGAAACATTTGGACAATAGGCTCAAATTTCGGCACCATGTAAGTTGACGTTTTCCGTCGATTTCGTAGAACGAGATATCTTCGTGACGATATATTTCATTTCCGGGAGGATGTAGCAAAGTGCACCGCAATCGGTGGCGCGAGAGCATCATGGGAGAGGGGAAAAATGACAGACAAAATTCGCAGATGTACAGAATGGGGAGATGGGCATATTCTTTGGGGTATGGACTGAAGTACCAGGCGTCGACTTCGTGTTTTCCGATTTGGAGACGGTTTAGGTTTTTGACACGGGTAATCTCTGATATTGACTGCGTCATGGAGCCTGATGTACGGAGCTTTTCTATTTCCTGTTCCTTGCTGAAGATTGACAGCTCTGGCGGCTCTGCAACCGACTCCTGGAGGGAGAACTCGAGATTGTCAATCTCGCCTTCACCGTCAACGTCCATCTCGCCTTCAGCGTCCATTTCACCGTCAGCATCCTCCTCCTCCTCCTCCTCCTCCTCCTCCTCTTCATCATCTGGACGCAACTTTCGTTTCAAAGATGCGGATAAGGGAGTAGCAGCTGGGGAAGGTGAAGGAGCATAGTCTCCTATCATTGGCGTTGAGGGCGTAGGGGTAGGTGAAGCGGCAGCAAGAGCAGCATTGGTAGTAGCCTTTTTCAACAAAGAGCGTGGCACTTTTCCTGGAGCCTTCTGCGCAGGACCAGCGCTCTTCTTTGATTCCGACGCCGTCTTCGGACGGGGCCATTGTAGATCACGAGAGAGAACAAGGCGGGATCCTAACACCCATTCGTCTAGACGTTTGTTAAAAGAGTCCCAATGCACAAAGAATTCCCACTGGTCTTCTGGTGTGGGGGGTGTGGTCGACGCGCCGCTTTTACGTCCATAGGCATTGACAGGCTTATCTCGAATGGAGAGAATTTCCGCTAGTCGCTCTTCTTCGCCATCTGGGCCTGGTCTTCGGATGAAAACTTTGCAACCTACTGATACCGTCTAGTATGATGTTACTGAGGCCAGATTTAAGGAGATCAAATGACCAGAACTTGCCTGTATGTTGTAAGTTCCTCCCGGTGAGATAGGGGGTGGTGTTGCATCCCCAGCTGGGGACGGTGTGGGCGGGCTCATTCTAAATGCGAAAAATTAGGCTTACAACGCCCAAGTAGGACAAGAAAGCAAACTGGATGAGGGTCACGGCGAGCTCAACGCCAGCGCCTTTGAAATTGCTGGCGGGTGACTGGGAATGCTGACTCAGCCCGAATATCCTTCCTTTCACTGCTCTAGTCCATGGACGACGGGCTTGTGCTCAATCTTGCGACCGACGACCACATATCTGTTAAGCAAAATGGTGTGAAGAAGGGTGGCCGATGGACCGATAGGTTTATTTATCTTTTCTTTTTTTTTTCACGCTGTTGTTAACTTTCAAATAGATTGAAAGCAAAAAGAGGTGCTAAACGCAAATCGCAGATTGACGAAAAACCTTTGTCACAAAGCGTGCATACACAGGATGCACAGCGTCCCTCAAAAAGACCTCGTACAGAAAAGGAGCCCCCAGCGGCAAAAAAAGAAGTTTCTGCTCCGATCTCAGCACAAAACCGACGTCCCACCCAAATAATCTCCTCTCTCTTCTCTTACAACCCAAAAATCGATACCCCCGTTCCAACTTCACAGCATAAGGCTACTGCACTTCCTAGTAATGCCCCAATCGATTCGTCTAGCTTTACTGGTCTTGGTCTCGATCCCTTACTTGTTGCACATATCACGAACAAGATGAATATAACAAAACCGACGTCAATTCAACGGTCCGCTCTACCGGCTCTTTTAACAATTGCTTCAGATCCAAGTAATGCTCGCGATGTTTTCATTCAATCGCAAACTGGTTCAGGCAAAACCCTATCCTTCTTACTCCCCATCATCCAGGATCTCCTTCCTCTCAGCTCTCTATCATATATCGATCGTTCTATAGGCACGCTAGCCATAATCATTGCACCTACACGTGAACTTGCGAAACAAATTTCGGACGTCCTTGAAAACGTCCTTCAGCTCCGACTAAGGCCTGAAGGTGAATCCGCAGATGATCCAGAGAGTTCTTCAAAACGACTCACTCGTTGGCTCGTCTCTGGACTCCTTACTGGTGGAGCTACTCGAACGCATGAAAAAGCTCGCCTAAGAAAAGGCATTCCCATCCTCGTATCAACCCCGGGACGACTTTTAGACCATTTGCAGAATACGTCGTCCTTCAACGTTGGGAAATGTCGTTGGCTTGTTCTTGACGAAGCCGATAGATTGATGGATTTGGGCTTCGAGGAGGCTATCAAAGGAATTTTGTCGGCTTTGGAAGGTCGGCGGAAGCTTGCCATTGCGGCCGTCCGCGAGGGAAAAAGTATGGAAGTCGGTGGATGGGACTGGGAACGACGCCGAAGAACCATCCTCTGTTCCGCAACGATCGAGGAAAACGTCCAGAAGCTGGCTGGCACGACATTGATCAATCCTTTAATGGTCAAGGCGACTGAAATTGAACAGTCCTTAGCGAACCCATCTGCAAAATCTGTTGAAGAAAAGACTGTTTCTGGTACCACTGGTTCCGAGAAATTTACCCCACCTTCTCAACTTGCACAAAAATATGTAGTTGTTCCGCTGAAGCTCAGGTTGGTGGCGCTCGTTGCATTGTTGCGAACCCTTATTGCCCAAACCTCTGGACGGCGTGGTTCCAAAATTATCGTGTTTTTGAGCTGCACCGACTCTGTTGATTTCCATTGGAACTTATTTGGCGGTGCTTCCATGGGTGGGGACAAGGAGGAATCGGATGCGAAGGAAGAAGACGAAATTGAGGATGACAGTGACGAGGATGGGGAAACTGCGACACAGTCTGCCACCCGCGGGACCAAAGTGGAAGTTCAAAATGCTCTCCTTCCCGACACGTCAATATATCGTCTCCATGGATCTCTTCCAACGTCAGAGCGCCTTGCGTCGCTTCGTGGATTTTCTGGTTCGGCGAAGTCAAAACAAACTGACGCGTCTTGCTCCATTCTTCTGTGCACTTCCGTTGCATCTCGTGGTCTTGATCTTCCTCTCGTCCGGGCTGTGGTGCAATATGATCTGCCAACCGAGGGAGGTGCAACCGAATACGTGCATCGTGTTGGTCGTACTGCTCGCGCAGGGAAGGGTGGTGAAGCCTGGAGTTTTGTCGCTCCTAGCGAAACCGATTGGGTGAACTGGGTGGAGAAGAAAATGCAAGGAGACGAAACGGATAATATGTCTGAAGAAAAAGACAATATTGCCCTTGCTGCTGTGGGAATCGACAACGTCCTCAAATCTGGCTTTGGGGGAAAGAGTGCAGAGTTTGAGCAACGAGCAACGGATGTGCAACTCGCCTTTGAACGTTGGGTATTACACAAGAAAGAGGTAAGCTTCTGCATTTGCTTGACATGCTTTTTGAGCTGATAATTTCGCCTCAGAATGCTGGTTATGCTCGCAAAGCCTATCTTTCTCACATGAGGGCATATGCCACTCATCCTTCTAGTGAAAAGCATATTTTCCACATTCGACATCTGCACCTTGGACATTTAGCCAAATCCTTCGCACTTCGGGATGCCCCCAAGGCAGCCGTGACTAACAATCAAGTATCGTCGAAACAGACACGCAGGGCTAAGGATGGCACGGCGCCACAAAAAGAACGCAAGTCCAGGGTCAAGGATGAAAAGTGGGAAATTGACCATAGCGGAGAGGCGGAAAGGCGCATGCAAGCTGTTGTTCGCGCACAGGGTCGTCTGACAAAGAAAGGCGGTGTTATGGTTAGCAGTGGAGCTTCAGAGTTCCAGATCTCTGGGGGATATGATTTGGAGAAATTGGTCAATGGTTAATTACATTATAATTTCATTGGATAAACAGTATGCAATGCACGTTCGGCGTGTTGGGGCTATATACTTTGACTCGGGCATCTTTCCTTTTACAGGGACATAAAATGTCTTCCAATGTATCGGGAAGAAAATAATGCTTGGAATTTGACATTGTCGACTCTGAAATGTTGTATCCTGTTGATATGCTTGTGATTAGATATGCAAACTTACGCCGCAATATTTTCTTCTGTATAAAAGCACCGATAAAGTCCATAATTCTAGAGTTAACCATTACCAAGGTGAGCAGCACTGAGCGCAAGCAGTCACTAGTTACGTGTCCGACCAGTCCTGAATCCAACTCCTGATCTAGTGTCACGTGACACTGACTAGCTATAATCGCCACGTCTGCCCTTCAGGGTTTCCACTTGTCACTATCTCACTATGTTTGGGCGACTCTCCATTGCTTTCCTTGTCATTTCTATCGCAGCCTTTTTCTGCGCCCAGTCGGCCGAGGCTGCCAAGCAGCCCAGGATTACTCACAAAGTCTACTTCGACATTGAACATGGCGGCGAGTCCCTAGGTCGAAGTGCGGACTTTCTTCCTTGGCTGTGGCAATCGCGCTAATCTTCGCTTTAGTTGTCATGGGCCTTTATGGAGGTGTACGTTGTACCGTTACGCGACGTGTCCGCATACCCTAACGTGTTTCTCCAGACCGTGCCCAAGACCGTCGAAAACTTCAGGGCTTTGGCTACTGGTAAGGACAAGGAAGGAAATGAACTCGGTTACGGTTACAAGGGCTCCAAATTCCACCGTGTCATCAAAGATTTCATGTAATATTCTCTGGTTCACAGCACGGATTTTACACTGATGCAACTTTAAACAGGATTCAAGGCGGTGATTTCAGTAAGCTATCCACGCAGACTAATCGTTTTGTCTACTAACGTTTCTCGTAAAGCGAACGGTGACGGAACTGGTGGAAAGGTGCCGATACTCTCTAACATTCTTTGCCTTTCTGACAAGATCCCCACAGTCTATCTACGGCAACAAATTCGCCGATGAGAACTTGTAAGCCTTACGAAAGGTCTATTCTCCACTTAGATATTGATAGCTATCTTCAGCAAACTCCGCCACACCGGTCCTGGTATTCTCTCTATGGCGAACGCAGGAAAAGACACTAACGGTACGTCATTGTCAACTGTTGTTCCATTGTCATGCAAGCTAATAGTGCTTAAAAGGGTCCCAATTCGTTGGTCGTTTACATTTTCACTTCTAGACCAAAACCTGAGTCTTCGGCTTTGTAGTTCATTTGCACCATTATGACTAGCTGGTTGGATGGCAAACACGTTAGAACTTCACTCATGTCACTCATTGAGGCATACTGAATTCCTTCCAGGTTGTCTTTGGCCGCGTTTTGGAGGGCATGGATATTGTTCACACCATCGGTTAGTTTCCATTTATTCTGCTCTTGCTGAACCTATCATTTACTCGCATCGACAGAAAATGTCCCCAAGGGTCGTCAAGATCGCCCATCCGAGGATGTCGTCATTGCGGATTCAGGCGAGGTATTTTTTCTGCTTTTGCTGGCTGCGTTCAGCTTGTTGATCATTTTACAGCTACCTGTTGAGGAGACTACTGCTACGGAGACTTCTACTACCCCTGATGAGGTACCTACTCGTGTTGAGCTTTAACTTCACGCGTGCAAAATATATTCCGTATGAATAAAATACGGTTTGTTTGTTTACCAGGAACATATTAATGATATCACTGGCACCTCAGCGGCCACTGCTATCCCTGTCGAGCCCAAGCCCGAGTCCACAACCCAGGTCCCAGTATACACGAACTACCCTTCATTTGGTACAGTCGTTTTCGCACTGGGCATCTTCGGTGCTATGTGCGCTCTGTTCGTGTGGGTGGGAGGTGTGCGATATGTGCGACGCTTCCTCCCCGGTGGACACAGTGCGCTTTATCGCAAACTCGGGGTTGAGGATGGGCATGCACAGTGAACAACACTTTCCATCTTGTGCAAGTCACACTCCTACAAACTTTAAACTTGGTGTGATATACAGGAAAATTGAGGTATTTTTAAGCCCCACCATAGCCTTGCCTCCCTTGGACCCAATGTATTTGAGTTGATACATACATACACATCGAGGGTATCTATCGTATTTATTTATGACTACAACACTTAGATATTTGCCAGCATGCACAGCATGATTGAAAATAAGAACGTAAATGTGAATGTTTTATGCCGAGAAATGCTGTTGGAATTGGTGCTGGGCATGTTGTACGGTCTGAAAGCGAATAGTTAGGCGTATGAACTGGGTCATGCTATGTGTGCAACTTACGATATGCCGTTCAAGTCAGAGTAGGATTGACAAGTATCGTTTGCCTTATATTATTGTCAAGTCTCATCAATGCGAATGACGGCAGAGAACTAACCGTAACATTTGCAGGACAACATACGCTCTCCGAACCAAGATATGTGACACTTCCCAAGGCATCTGTGCTGGCTGCACCTGACCAGTCAAGCTCACAGGACACAGTTTTGTAAGAGATATTCCAGACTCCAAAATCCTGATTTTCATTTATACCAATGCAAAATTCGTGAACAAAAGAAAACCTACAGTATAACCATAAAGAGCCGGATCAGAGGGAAAGAAGTCATCGGGTATTGCTTCCGAGGGGTATGCAAGGTCGAAATTAAGGTAATTACCGGCCCTGCACGAGAAAATGAGTAGCAGTGCTGGAGGGAAGTCGGTGTCTTACGAATTGGTTTTGCTCTGTGTTCCCGAACACCAGCCGTCTTCTGAAAGCGGACATAGGTCGGTAACTTTTACGACGATAGATTTTGTAACATTAGGATAGAACGTAGGGTCTGCTCCTACAGTGTTCAAGAGCGTTAGATTGAAGCATTTTCCGCATGCAGGTCCTGTTCGTGATGTGTGAGTAATTGTAATCGCAGACCGCAATTGAACCAAAATGACCAAAGGCGGTGCTGCTTCCATATGCCATCTGTGAGAGTGCAGCAGTCGGGTAATGTGTACTTCCAGGAACGCATCCACAGGCAGCGACGAAATCGAGAGGCATTTCATAGTGAGTAAGAGTGGCGATACCGTTGACAGGGTATTCGATCCAGGCCGAGGCGGCGGCGTAGCCAGTGTGTAAGATAGCGAGAACCAGGAGAAGCCAAGGGAGACAGATAGACATGTCCTAAGCAGAGACCATGGAGGGAACGACAAAGACTGACATCACGTGCGGATTAATTCCTGTTTGCAACCATGAAGGTCGCATACCCTGCGTCTGATCAGCTCAGTCAGCTCAATGACGCCCAGCGCGCACTCAAGATTGCTCGTCATTCTCCATGTACTCTCTGTAGTGATGGCTTGTGTCCAGGCCTTCATCCGCCTTCTGACATAGATGTCGTACTTGATCAGCAGCTTACCAACAAGTCGTCTCTGGGAGACCTCGGACAGTATGGTTCCGATATCGACGACGAAGACTCTGACCTACCATACCTTCAAACATGCGCTTGTGGTCATGATGCTCGTGAGCACAATGCAGACGAAGCCGAATTAGACCATAGCGAATTCCAGCGGCGGACTCGCGTAGCTATTCGCCTTGACGAGCTGTTACATGTGAGTTTGTGACAATATTCTTCCTGAATATTGAACATTCAAGTGTATTGAACATGAATAAACAGGATGTCGGCAAACTCCTTGACTTTGACTATTCAGACGATGATATTCACCGCTTGCGACGTCAAATGAGGGTTCCAGTTTCGCTTGTAAGCCCTCGAATACGCACAGCCTCTTCACCAGGTAATGTGCTTTATTTCCTTCTTCAGCTACGTCCTAATTTTTCTTTCCAGAAAGACAACCTTCTTCTCCTGCTTCTTCGGTTTTAAGTGACCCACCGCAACCTCCCAACAAACGCCGTCGAATATCTGTATCTTCCTTAAGTGATGCAGATGATGATAATGACGACGACGAGGAAGATAGACCTTTAGCCGCTCGCTTAGCCAAGCCTTCCTCTCGACCAGAAAAGACCTCTCGCCCAGCTGCTAATAAATGGAGTGGGAAATCTCAAAGGAAGCCAACCCACAAGACACATGTCGCACCTATTTTGCCTGCTGAGGAGGAGAAAGTTCAAACGAATGGCCTCACGAACGGAATCAACGGACATGTGAACGGAATTAAAGTAGAAGATATGATGGACTCAGGTCAACTGACAAGGCTTGCTGCAGGTGTAACTGTTGATTCGGCAGGAACATCATCCACTGGCGTACGTTCCCCTTCATATACTTCAATTGCCAAGGCTTGCTCACGAAATGTAGCAGCCACCCGCAAGAACTGAGAAGATCGCAATTACGGAGATGCGCCGAGGCGTGATTCAAATAACACCTGTAGCAAACGATTCACAGCCCAGGTCAATTGTCATCCTCTGTGGGTTGAAGACCCTGTTCCAAAAACAGTTGCCCAACATGCCGCGAGAGTATATAGCTCGTCTCGTTCTCGATTCGAATTCCCGAGGACTTGCCATAGTTAAACGTGGTTACAAGGTCGTGGGTGGCATCTGCTTTCGACCGTTTCCGCATCGAGGCTTTGCAGAGATTGTTTTCTTTGCTACTGCTTCCGCCGACCAAGAGAAGGTAGGGAACCGAGTTGCTGAAGGATCGCTCTTATGCATCTTTGCAGGGCTATGGCGGCATGCTCATGGACCACTTCAAAGCGCACATCAAGTCACAATATCCAGGCATGATGTACTTTCTAACTTACGCGGATAACTACGCTGTTGGGTACTTTGAAAAGCAAGGATTTTCAAAAGATATCACTCTGGATCGAGCAGTATGGGCTGCATACATCAAGGATTACGAAGGCGGTACCATTATGCAATGTACCATGGTGGAAAAGGTCGACTATCTGGACAAGCCAAATATCCTTGCTCAGCAACAGGAAGCTGTTATGACGAAGATACGGCAAATGTCGAAATCTCATATCGTATACTCTGGTCTCCCCCAATTCCAGCGCGGAGAACCGGAAGGCGTCACTCTAGATCCCAAAGATATACCAGGCTTGCGTACGTTTCGCACTTCTTTTCCTTTTCTATCATGCTTATTGTTCTGCTAATTGAAGGCGAAAGTGGCTGGACACTGAAGATGGCATTGGAGTAAGTGCTTTAGAATATCGTAGGGTTGGATAGCTAACTCAACTCAATTTCAGCGAAGCACGACCTGCACCAAGAAACGCAGATGCTTACTACCTAGAACGCATACTGAAAGGGCTGCAGGACCATCCTCAAGCCTGGGCATTTCTTCAGCCTGTCAAGGCGGAAGAGGTGCCAGATTATTACGAAGTCATTACACATCCCATGGGTATAGCCAATGATTCTATGTTTCATCTCTTGTAACTAACACACCTTATAGACTTGCATACGATGGAACATAAATTGGAGACACATCAATACTCGAGTATAGACGAATTTGCAGCGGATGCTCAGCTGGTTTTCGACAACTGCAAGTTATACAATCCCGAAACCAGCATCTACCATAAAAATGCGATCAAGGTCGAAAAGTACTTGAAGGATCAACTCTTGGATCAGGTTAAGAGAGAAAGCTGATATCTTTCTTTGCATGCGACGGTAACGCCGCTCTTTGGATAATATCTGGCCAAATGCTTGGCCAACGACCTTCTACCTCAATGTTGAGGACTGTCGCTTGGGTATCAAGCTGCCGAGGGTGCAGCAGAATTATTGGTAATGACGGCAGGAAGCTTGACGATAATATTGTTATTGTTACAAGTTGAACAGTACATGGCATGATATCACAGATACACTTTGCCTAGTATACTTTACGACACGCCCGCCATTCGTATCCTGGTTTTAACGTTGACCATCTATGTCAATGTCAGTGGAAGCAATTCAATATATACAACGAGGAAACTCACAAGCTGTGGTCTCGTATTTGCCTACATATTCTGGGTGAGAAAAGCATATTCTATGGGTGAACAGTCACCTACCAAGGCCAACGATGATGTTCTGCGCCTCCTGAGGCTTTCCCTCGAGATAGTTCTGGAGGATAGACTTGGCGCCATTAGCGTAGCGGGCTTGAGCATCAAGTGTCGTGCCAGAGTAGTGGGGAACCATTCCATTTCCTCCTCCAAGAGGGTTCTTCATTGTTCGCCATACATGATCCTTGGGAGCAGGCTGCACGTTCCAAACGTCACCTAAAAATGCAAGGTGAATAAAGAAAAAGAAATGGCTGAACTTTCAAACATACCAGAGTATCCCGCAAGTTGGCCGCTCTCCAAAGCAGCCTTAACAGCGTCGGCATCACAGATTGCACCACGGGCAGTGTTGACGAGATAAGCGCCCTTCTTGAAGTGCTTCAGAAGATCTGCATTGACAAGGCCACGGGTGCCTTCGTGAAGGGGGCAGTTGACAGTGACGACATCACACTGGGAAACAAAGTTCTTGAAACGCAAAATCAGAAATGTAGAGCTGCTTATGAACGGGGTTTCCAACCTTCAGATCTTCGACTCTGCGGGCCTTGACAGCCTGAGCAGCGGCTGATATCTCGTTGAGCCACAGGAAATGTTGAGTAGAGTAATCTTACCGGGGGGTAGGGGTGCATAGTCGTAGTAGAGCAGCTCCTTGCAGTCGAAAGGTACCAGCCTTTGCAAGACACGATAACCGATCCGGCCAGCACCAATCGTACCAACGACCTTATTTTCGAGGTCGAAAGCGTTTCGAGCAATGTCAGACACTTGCCAGTCACCACGCTCAATCATCTAGAGTAGTGATTAGATGAGTACAGCAAGAGAATAAACTGTATACCTCATGAGCAGGGACAAAGTTGCGGACAAGGAGAAGGATGCTCATAACAACATGCTCTGCAACGGAGACGACATTCGACCCAGAGACCTGTATTAGTGTCAACAAGGCAAGACAGAAAGGATCTAGAGACTTACCTCCAAGACTTGGATCTTATGATCTACGGCAGCATTCAAGTCGATATGGTCAGAACCCACGCCAGCGGTAATGCAGAGCTTAAGGTTCTTGGCCTAAAATATATGGGGATGAGATTGAGGGTGTAATAGGCTAGTAGTTAGGTAGCACCTTATGAACGAGGTCGCGGGTAAGATAACTGCGAGGATGAGAAACTGAATTACTAATTGATTATGGAGTGGCGCTTAGTACTTACCCAGGGTGGAAAGGAGTGGTGATCAGAACTTCAGCCTACAATATGACGTCAGTGCTTCATTGGATTAATTAATATCCGGAGAACAACGCACATCTACAATATGTTTCTGGAAGTCACTGTCTGGTCCTTCCTTGTCGCTGGAAACCTATTAAATAGTCAGAGAGTGCAGCTCATGGCAATTGGCGTAGACATACTGTAGTCAAACGATCAGAGCCTGATCTTTCAAGAAGATGAGGAACAACACACCAACGAGTTCATGGCCCTGCGATGTCAGCCATTCCCTGATACCAAGCTACAAGTCGTGTCAACGATGGCAAAGGATAACAATGCAGCATCGTGTTTACCTGGTTCTCGACTGTTCCCAAGAGACGGGGCTCTTCTTTTGCTGCATTGCCGCCGGTGTAGAGGATAGCAAGGACCTAGAGAAGATATGAGAGAGCATGTGCTTGAACTGTTGATGCGCACCTTCATGTTGGATTGAATAAAGACGCACTAGATGAAAGCCTTTATATAGGTTACGCGTTTCCGGTTAGATCTCATCGCAATAGGTCATCTGGCGAGATTCGGAGTCAAAAGTCGCATCTGCCTGCACGTGTCCCGTCCCCATGCTCATTCCCAAGGAACCGACTTTCCCCGTCCTCCTTCAGGAAGTAGCCTAATACCCCGAGATAGTCCGACTAATACCTCAGGAAGCCTCCGGAAGACCCCAATTGTACTTAGATCGGGAAGGAAATGATGGTCATAACACGGTGTTATCATTACGAAGTATATTGCCGCGTACTTATGCGGCGATTTAGATTAATCTATCATCCACCAAGGGTATTCCAACGACGAGTTCTCCCTACTATTCTATGTACGGTCATAATACACAACCTATGGCCGCTCGGCAGTTGCAGAGGGAATCATTTCGTAATCCACTGTCTCGTCATATGGTCGACTTTTCGTGTGGCCATCCCGTCCTTTTTTGATCATCTCCCATTCTATACGAACGAATACCCACATCCACCGCCGGAACAATTCGGCCATTTTCAGGCAGAAATTAGCGACCCCTGCATGAGAACTAACATTCACCACACTAAACAGCTTCATCGACCACGTCAGTCTCAGAACGAGGTTGAGAAATATCAAAAAGGGGTAGACTGTGAGTGGGAAGTAGAGCGAAGGGCGCAAGCCAAAGGGGTGATAATAGGCCTTATGATTAGCGGCTTCAGCCAAGGATCGTGGGGACTCCGTGGAGTCTTGGACCTCGAGGCTACCCCTCCGCGACACAAGAGGAGTACTGGAGTGCATTCGAGGAAGGGGAGCTCGTCTGGGTGTTATGGGTGACAAACGCGGGTTGTGCTCATCTTTGGTTCGGATTCTGAGGAGATCCATGCCCCAATCGTTCGTCACATCCCACCAGAACGAGTAGAGGGAGTTCACCATGGCGGCGAGAAGCCTAAGAAGTTGTGAGAAACTAAAGAAGGGCCAAGGAGATGACGATGATTACCACAACCCAAAGATATAATTCCCTCCATGCCACGCTTTGACTGATGCCTTCTCATCTTCCCCAGAAACAAATCCTTGAGCGGCAGAAAGATAGATCGCAGGGAATGCCGAGGCATATTTCAATGCATTGTACAGGGGTCTCCTGTGTGTGTTCCCTTGATGATTATACTCGATAATGCACTGACGCAAACGTATAAGATATGGGAAACTGTTATGACTTGTGACTACTAATGAACCCAGGCTGGAGTGGAGCCTCGTACCTCATGACTGTTGGAAGTATCCATCGCGACATGCCGACACCAATCTGTGGTCTTAGTATGCTATTCCCAGGGATGAGCATACATAGTGAAAGCCAGATGTCTCCAACAACTTGAGCGAAAGACGTAAAAATGTCGGCCAATATAACATCGGAAAAGTAGACGGGGCTATCCCAAGCAGAAGATATGCACCGTCGGATGGAACTAAAAGGAATAAACTCAACGTCAAGTCATAAATAACAAATTGTCAACGAACTGGAGAAGTTTCCGCCTCTCGGTCTTGTGGAGGACGTTGTAGGGGCATATCAAGATGCAAATAATTGACAAGGAGGCAAGTCCTGGTATATATCCAAATGCGTCGACGAGACTAATATCGCCTTTGGTTGTATATCGCCATGCTAACCACGAAGCAAGACATATACAGGAGTATGTCACAAAAATACGATACACGGAGCGGTAGAGGGCAACTAGGGAAGAACTCTGTCGAGAAGTTGGATGATGTGCTGGAAGAGGGTTGGCTACATCCGTGCGGAGATCCAGGGAGCTAATAACGTCGATGCTTGCGACATCGAGTCCATGAAGGTTCGTCGCCCAACCGAGAATTTGGAGGCCAATTAAGGCAAGGATTTGAAAAGGCAGAGGAAAGGCGACAGTTAAAGGAATGTCCTTTGTAGTCTCTGAAATGTTCATGGCAGCGGGCGTGATTACACCGGCCGCAGCATTAAGTCGTCAAGGTTGGCAGCCAAGTTAATTTACGAGCAAACGTGGTAGGTGCTATTGATCGCTATTTTCCAGTCCCCACGATGCCAAGCAAAATCAATCAAACACCTCTTAATTCATGGCAGACAAGGCAAGTGCAAGCAAGGCAGCAGACACAGACTTTAGGAAGAAGTGGGACAAGGAGGAGTATGCAGAACGTGCTAGGAAGAAAGACCAGGAGGAGAAAGAGAGGATGCAGGAGAACGATGAAAGAATAAAGCAAGGTATGCTCTTCTACTCATTTTCTATCCTTACTTTCTTATAACAATTATAGGGAAGAAACCGCGGAAAGGACCACGAAGAGATGATCTACCAAAGCCAACGGAGCTCATGCAGCAGCGTGAAGCACCTCTGGAGCTCGACAAGAACCTTGGCAAAACCATGGTCGTGCAGAACCCAAGTGGAAGAGGGCCTGGTCAACCTGGCTTCTATTGCGAACCATGTAACAGGACATACAAAGACAGTGTCGGATACCTTGACCATCTGAACAGCAGAGCGCGTGCGTCACCTGTCCCATTTCCAAGTGCATTAATCCATCCTGTTCTATAGATCTCCGCATACTTGGGCAAACTACTAAGTTAGCACGATCTACACTTGCACAAGTTCAGGCTCGAATAGCTTTCCTACGTGAAAAGACCAAGGCTGCTTCTGCTGCCAAGGCTTATGACTTTGATCAGCGGATAGCTGATATTAAAGCTAAAGAAGTGGCGCTACGAGAGCAGAAGAAGGCAGAAAAGAAGGCAGAAAAAGAAAAGGCACGACTTGAGCTGATTAAGGACACGGCCATGGATCAAGACGATGACATGGCTAAAATGATGGGTTTTGGTGGTTTTGGTTCAACCAAAAAGTAACGGCACTGCGGTGATCATTTTAGATATTTCAACACTGTATTATAATTCAATGTCACAATGTACCGCATTACAAGAATTCATTCGTTTATTCGCCTGCAACCCTGTCTCTCTAAAGTTCTACCAAGTATAAATCGAATTTGACGTCTGCGATCTCCTGCTCCTCCTCGATGATAAGCTTCGAGTCCGGTTTTCGCTCTTTGACATCGACGGGAAGGCTGCCAACCGTTTTCCGTATGATCTCCGTGTGCTGTTCAAGAGCTGCAAGCAGCTCAGCACCCTCGCCTACCTCGAATCGATAGAAGACGTGGACATCGTCAGTTGCCTGAAGTCCAGCCTTCTTCCGCAATTTCTGGACACGATTAGTGAGCTCACGCGCGAGCCACTCCTCCTGAAGATCTGGGTGGACTTGAATATCAAGGCGGACGACAACATCATTGTCAGTGTGAGTGGCGTATTGCCCTTCAGCCGTCGAGGGAAGTTCTAGATAGCGTTGGACGGCAAGGTCGCCCGCAACCAGCTCAATGCCATCCACATTGAGTGTTCCTGTGCTAATATATTCCCGAACAGCGTCGCTTGAAACACCGGGAAGAGCGTTCTTAACACGGCCCAGATCTTTCCGCAGCTTGCGACCAAGTACAGCCCAGTCCGCGACGGCGCGATATCGCACACCAGAAAGGGACTCATCAGAACTAAAGATGACGTCACGAACATTCAGCTCTGATGTGATGTATCGTTGTAATGGCTTGATATCGTTGAGGTAGTCCTCATCAGGATGGAAAACGAGTAGTTCCTTCAACGGAACCTAGAACTCAATGGTAAGAGTTGAGTTAGGCATGAGTTCAGACCAAGGATACGAACCTTCAAGGAGATGTTGTTCTTTTCTCGAATATTTCTTGTCAGGTCGATGACAGCCTGCATACGCTGGACTTGACGCTCAATATCTACATCAAAGTACTCTTCTTTCACTTCAGGGAAGCTCAAGAAGTGGATGGAACGCGTGTCGACATTAGGATCTTCTGGAATGTACTGTCGAAGGGACTGGTAGAGGTTCTCAGTCAGGAAGGGTGTGTACGAAGACTGTTGAGATACAGATATAAGCAATGTCAGCTCATCGAATAACGTAAAAGGCATACCATCGTCCTGCAAAGAGTAAAGAGCGCCTCGAACAAGGTATTGAGAGCCGCGATGGTATCTTCCTTGCCATCCTCACCCTTCAGACGCTTGCGATTGAAGCGAATATACCAATTGGTGAGTTCGTCGACGAGGTCCAGCAAGCGTGGGATGATGGTATAAAGTCTGTATGCCGCCATCTCTTCCCTCACAAGCTTGATCAAAGATTGGCAGCGCGCCAGAATCCATCGATCCATAACATTGTTCGAGACGGCCGCATGCGCATTGTACACGAAGTCGTGGCCAGTGACTTTTTTAAGGAGAGAGACGTGTCCCATGAAGAAACGGAAAGAGTTTAGCCAAGGTAGAAGAACTCGGGAGATGACTTCGCGAACGCCCTCTTCACGGAAGCGCAAATTGTCACCTCGAACAATGGGAGAGTTGACCAAGAACATCCTGAATCCCCGTATCAGTCATCCGATAACACTGCAATTCACAATACATACCTTGTGGCGTCAGCACCGTATTTGTCGATTACAAGGTTAGGGTCAGGGTAGTTCTTCAAGCTCTTACTCATTTTCTTTCCATCGCTATAAGCAATAATTTAGTGCACTTCGAGAAACCGTAGAAATATGAAACGTACGCGGCAAGCACCAAACCAGTTACAATCAGATTTTTCCATGGCGCAATGCCGAAAAGATGCGTTGAAAGCACGAGCAAGGTATAAAACCAGCCTCGGGTTTGATCGATACCTTCAGAAACAAAGTCCGCAGGATGTGTGCGTTCAAAGAACTCCTTGTTCTCAAAGGGATAATGTTGCTGAGCATAGGGCATGCTAGAGGAGAATATTCAGAGAGCATCCACGCGGTCACATCGCATAAACACACCTTCCAGATTCAAACCAACAATCAAAGACTTCCTCCACACGCTTGAGCTGACCTTTACCCTTTTGTGAAGGAATGGTGATGTGGTCGATCTTGTCCCGATGAATATCGGTGATACCAGTAACTCCAGACAACCTCTCTAGCTCCTCTACGGATCCAACGCAGACGATCTTGATTGAAAAGTCTCAATCATTGGCAACTTTAAAAAAGATATCACCCACTTCCTCGAAATCCTCGCTCGCCCAAAGGGGGATCGGCGTTCCCCAATAACGATTTCTTGAAACGTTCCAGTCTCTAGCATTGGCCAGCCAATTTCCGAATCTATTATCTCCGACACTCTGTGGGACCCTGATATACAGCCGTCAATAGGAAGGTAAAACGCGCAAATCCGAGCAACACACACCATCTTGTACCTTCGTTGTTGGTAACGAGTTGGTCGACGATAGGCTGCACGCGGACAAACCAGGAAGGAATAGCGCGATATATCAAAGGAGTTCCAGATCTTTTGCAATGAGTGAGATGTGAATTTATCCCAGGGGTGAACAATTGTTACCTCCAGCAGTGAGGGTAACTGTGGTTGATAGTTGACTGCACAATAAGGCGGCCCTTGGCTTTGAGGACCTTCTGAATAGCACTGTCTGCGGCCTTTCAGAGGAAAATAAATAAATAAGAAATCCGCGCCATCTGCAATGGAAATTCGACGAACCTTGACATGAAGCCCAGCAAAGTCTGGAACTTCCTGGGTAAAGAAACCTCTATCATCGACGGGACAGGGTGGCATCTCATCTGGGCGCAGAACACCATTTTCGAGAGAGATACGATGATCGTCCTCACCGAAGGCGGGGGCCTGGTGGACAATACCAGTACCGTCCGCGTCTGTTACATACGTGTCCACAACAATCCTGAACGCCGTATCCTCATACTTGGATGAAAGTCAATCGATGGATATTGATGCTTTAATGCTTGTTAAACATACCTGATCGGTGAAGTACTCGAACAGCGGTACGTATCTCCACCCTTTGAGGTCAGCACCTTGGAACTGACCGATCTTCTTGAATTTCGCTTTCTTTGGATCCTTGTATAGCGTCTTGAGGAGGTTTTCATGCAAGATAAAGTTCTGATCGCGGTCTTGATCGTGGATCTTGACGTACGTAAAATCGGGGTGAACACAAAGCGACAGATTGGAAGGGAGGGTCCACGGGGTCGTCGTCCAGGCAAGGAATGATGTCTTTGGATCGTCTACAAGGGGAAATGCCACAGTAACTAGACATGTGAAAGTTTTTTCGTAAGTTCGAGTAATGGACCAGTCCAAACGTGCGTACCAGCCGGATCGTTAACATCTTTGTATGCTTGGCCTGCTTCGAAGTTGGAAAGCGGTGTTGTGCATGCAGTAGAGTATGGCATGACGCGGAGACCACGATATACATTGCCTTTCTTGTAGATCTCGCTGAAAGCCCACCAGACGGACTCCATGAACGAGATATTCAGTGTTTTGTAGTCGTTGTCGAAATCGATCCAACGGCCCATGCGTTCGACAGTGGTACGCCACTCTGAGGAATATCTCATGACGATCTTGCGGCACTCGTCATTATATTTGTCGATGCCCATTTTCATCACGTCCTCTTTTCCAGTAATTCCAAGTCGTTTGTCGATCTCGTGCTCAACGGGCAGGCCGTGTGTGTCCCATCCGAATCGGCGAGTGACATGGAAGCCACTAGAGTGCGCATGTCGAGTGACGATGTCCTTTATGCCAGAAGGATCGTTAGTCTGTATGTCGATCCGCATCAGGAGAATTTACCTTGATGGTACCAGCGAGAAGATGCCCGTAGTGAGGCAGGCCCGTGGCAAAGGGAGGTCCGTCGTAGAAGGTGAACTCGGGACGACCTTCGGATAATTTCAGACTAGTTTGAAAGGCATCGATTTCTCGCCAAAAGGCGATGACCTTTTCCTCCTCCTTTGCAAAATCAAATTGCGCAGAAACTTTTTTGTTGATTCAAAATTAGATTTAGACTTTATGGTAAAAATTCAGAACGTACTGTCGTGCGGAGGGAAGGACATGGTGGTAGGTGGAAGGGTCTCTGAGCTCTGAATCGATGTCGACCAGAGATGACTCTGATATTTGAAAGATTACCGCCTAGATTGATTGGTCAACAAGTCAATCACTGACTCTTTTTTCTCAACGGACTTTGCCGATTCTCCCTCAACATGTCATGAACCCTCCATATCCACGAATCCTAGGTACCTACAAGGAACACTAAGCCCGGTGGCGCCTGAGGAACCTTATCTTTGTTTAGTTCCGTGCTATCATGACACTCACGCGACCAATTTTTATTCTACATCGATGCTTTATTAGAACATTATAGTTACGACAAGGCTACGCGTCAGTTAATATTTAGGAAAGCGACAAGTACGTATATGCGTGGCACGTAGTGCAAACCAACGAATATCCTATGTGCCCGGGCGGAGAATATAAACAGGCAATGAATACGCAGAGAAATAAGGGAAGGTATCGTGGATGGAGGGGCCGGCCCCGACCTCAAGTGATATCTGTTCATGATATGGGGTATACGTCGTAAACATGGGGAAGGCGCGATCAGGAGGACGTCAGAGTCGAACCAAGCAAGCAGGGGAAAAGGGGTCCGATAATCGACGTCCTCTTTCCGTCGCTGGGCCGAATATTCCTTCCACACATGTGCGTATAACGCCTGCCTGTGACCGACCAGGCCCGAATTTGGGATCTAAACCGGGGTCGTGAAAAGGTAGTATAATGGGCCTCAACATCCTTCATACAGAAGACGACGATGGGTCTGCTAATCCTAATGGAGTCGCAGGTGTCGTCGACGCCTGGGATGGCGGGGTATGTGATTGTACAGCCGCCTCCCTCTCTTTAGCCAACTTTTTGTCCCGTTGCTCCATAGCACCCTTGACCCATTCTATCATGTCGACCTCTCTATCCGCATCTGCCTTGAGGAAGGGATGATCAAGCAGTTCCTGATACGTCGCCCGATCTTCCGGCTTTCGTAGCAGGCATCGTGCAACCCAGTCCCTAGCCTCTGGACCAAACCGGCCTTCTGGGAGTTCCGGTGGATCTCCGTGAACGATGGCTGTCAGCTGTGCAAATACATTCGCATAAGCCTCGGGCGGGTAGGGGTATTGGCCGATGGCGATCTCGATCATTGAAAGACCGAGTGACCATACATCGGAGGAGACAGTGTAGGTGCCGAGATTATTCTGAGACTCGCCCTTGATTCGCTCAGGCTGAGTGAGGAGGTTAGATAACTGGAACAAAAAAAAAGGGGGGGGGGATAACATACAGCCATGTAAGACTGACACCCAATGTTGGTTTTTGCGAGGGATTTTTCGAGTTGGCCTGAGACACCAAAGTCACAAAGCTTGATTTCACCCTTTGTATTGACGAGGACGTTTGTGGGTTTAACATCTAGAATGATGATGGATAAAGACGATAAGAAAAGGGGGAAAGGAGCATACCTCGATGTATGATCTGGAGATCATCCTTGAGGAACTTGAGACCACGGACCATGGAGCTGGCGATGCGACTAAGGATGTCTTCAGGGACGCCTGCGCCCTGAAGTTTGTCGAGGCTTCCTGCATCCATGTACTCCATGCAATAGTAGACGCATGATTCAATGAAAAAGGCGCCATAGAATTCAACGATCTCAGGAGCGACTGCGCGATGGAGAACGTCGAGCTCCATAAGGATGGCATTCAGTTTTGCATCGTCGAGCTCAAGACGAATTTCCTGATGAAGGGTCAGAGAAGATCAAGGGGGCAAGAGGGGTAGATAAACCTTCATTGCCATCGCGACGTTTGTGGGTTTGTGAAGGACCTTTTTTACGGTTCCATAGTTTCCACGACCGAGTTCTTCGTCGAGATGTAGTTGAGACATGTTGATGTTGAATGATGCACCTGAAGAGAAATTGACACCAGCAGCATGGAGGACGGCTTTGCCGTTAAAGTTGAGAGCGCCTGAGGGGTCCCTGTGGTGGTGTAAATGGTCATCTCAATGAGACAGGGAGATACGTACACTATTTTGGAAAAGTTGGAAAATGGAGAAGCAAAGTTTGCTGGATTGGGGCGCTTTGGGGGATCTGCAAGAGAGGGGCGTCCAGCACCGAGACCTGCAGCAGCAGCACCGCCGCTTGGGCTGGGGACGATGGAGGGGTCGATGTCTTTCAGGGAAAAGGCGGGCTTTGTGCGACGAGCAGCAAGGCCTGTGAGACGAGGGCGGCTAGGCTGAGGTTGTTCGAGAGTAGGGGCTGATCTGTTGGCAAACTTGGGAACTGTGAGTGGGGCTGTTGCGTTGAAAAAAAGGACATACAGCGGCCATCTTTGCCTGTAAACTTGGTGGGATTGGAGTCGATACATGCTTTGAAGAGATGAGGAGATTATTGCGCTGCTTTTGGCGGTTGTCCTGCTCCGCCATTGTCGTCGACGGAGATCAAGTCATGTGTGATTGGGGTTAGGGTCTGTGTGCTTGACCATGACAGTCACCGTCAAGTGGGGCAAGGAAAGGTTAGATTATAATATTTATTTTGCTAGACTCCCACTTACCACTAACAGGATCTCCTTTGACCTCCCAGCACCAGATACTCCCCTCTATGCAATACGCAAGGCCCTCTCAGACTACACACATCTCTCTATCGATGCCTTCAAGCTCATTCATGCAGGCGCAATCATGAAGGATGACAGTGCACCCAGTCAGTCCTCTTTTTTTCTTTACATCATATCTCACCATCCCCCAAGTCTCTGCATACCATCTCACCCCTAACTCAACCATCGCACTCATTGGATCCGCCGACCACCATCAACCCGCCACATCTCCCTCTGAACGCAACATTCTCTCTTCTATACAATCAGAGCTGTCTTCTGTCAACGATTTCCTCAAACCTGCCCTGGAAGCCTTTCTTCTTGCACCAACAGACCAGAAAGAGCACACGCGTCTCGGTGAACTGCTTCTCCAATCCCTCCTTCGTCTTGATGGCATCACTCCAGAACCAGCTTGGGAGCAGGCGCGCAGAGAGCGCAAGGACGCTGTTAGACAAGTTCAGGACATGCTCGATCGTCTCGACAATGCCTGGGCATCCCGATCTTCTTTGTAGTCTTCTGTATTTCTACCTAATACATCTACTTTACAACTTGGTCGTCGACGCCGCTTGCCCGTGCATTCCCCGTGGGGGTGACCACATCCATCTATCATTCATCTTCAGATGATTCTCCACTCCGTCCCGTCCAGTCAACTGTGCGTTTCGGTCCATCATGATCGCGTGCATCTGCATCCTCAGCCCTTGTAATCCTATCCTTAAACTCCCCACTTCCTCCGACATCCGCGCCGCCTCGTTCGTCAGTGCAATCTCCTGTCGTCGACCTAGCGCATCTACTCCAGCCGCAAGCCCCACCACGCTTTCCCTTAACCCGTGCAGCGTGCCTTCCAGTGTCGTACTTAGATTCAGAGGCGCAACCAGAGGATGTGTCGCAGTATACTCATACATTTCCGAAGTCACCGCTGTACGAGGATACTCCTGAGTTCGGCGATATGTCGCCTCAAATTCTTGCTCCGTAGGGAAATATGGCGCCAGAGTGTCTGCAGGCAGGGAACTCGAAGATGGGCTATAAGCAGGGAAACTTTGTTGATACCGCTGCTGATGCTCGACTCCAGCAGTTCTTTCTGCTGCCCCTGACGTGGATGCTGTGGCAGGCTGTACGCTTACCGGCATCTCCGTCGAATAGTACCGGGGTGTAGTATTCACATGTGAAGCCTGAACCCACGGTCCCAGCGTGTGCTTGACAGCCGCCATTTCACGGCGAAACGTAGAAACCAGGCTCTCCAGCACCTCTACACGCTGTCGAAGAATGAGATTTTGGGCGGTGAGCGCTGCGACACGAGATAACGCATCGGGGGCATCCTCCAAAGGTGTGGTGTCTGTAGACAAAACATCTGCTGAACTTGACTCGTGTTCCTTAGTATCAGTTGGAGTCTGAATTTGAGCACTGGTAGTATGCTGTGGGAAAAATCAGCAACGACTCGCCGATGGATACAGTAAACTGATCAGACCTCTGAATCACCATCCTTCTCATGTAGATGTGCTTCCAGATCCTTAAACACCACCATCTCATCGCACTTTCCCCGTGGACATGGGACTTCCCTATACGCACAACCCTCTGTCAGATGGTTCGGCAACAACTGGCGCTGACAGGTATGCAAGCATCCTTCGGTGCGGTGGACACACTCTACAACAAGTTCATCTACCAGCTATAATGTATAGAAAAGATAGCAGTCAGTGGTTTACTTGCATACATAACGAGATGGAAACTACGCGTAGGGACTCACCAAACGTACGATAGGGCTTGCGGGAAGGAGATCTACTACGCTTAGGGGCAAGCGGTCGATAGGACAATGGTCTGCGTGATCCAGGGCGCGTACGACACAGTCCCTGCAAAATGTGTGTTCGCACGTCCGCGTTGTTACTGGGTCGGTAAATGGGGCCCTACATAGTGCGTTAACTTTGCACAGCGCAATGACGAGATGGATGTCATGCATACCGGCATATACAGCATACCTGGTGGGATTAGAACTATTGTTAGCTTAATTGAAATTATGGTGTGTACACGTACTAGATTGGTGTTTGGGTGGTCGACATAATTGAGAAGCGACATCGGGGCAGGTTGTGGCCAAAAGACAAAGTGTGCCCGAATACGGATGGATTAGTTACATAGTGTGTATGGTCGTGTTTATGATCTAAGGCCTCCATACATAGGACACTGGGTGTCCTTGCCAGAACACAGTAAGTGTATTGCAGCGACGACTCTGTTGTTCATTAAACTGCGTAGAATCTCAAGCTCAAGTTGTTGCAAATTCTTGAACGGCCGGAAGCACCGGCCCGAAAAATCCGACGTCATAAAGCTTCCCATCTCGATTGTTACTGGCATTTGCAACTGGGATGCCTGGACTCAGCCTAACATCCACCGTAAAGCTCTCCTCAGGTGATTTCACGACTTATGGAGCCTTGGATTTGAGGCTGACAGCACACCCAAGGCCATGTGATGCCTAGGCTTGGCTTTGGTGTATATCAGAACTACACTACCCGAGATTCTGTTCTCGAAGCATTCAAAGCTGGCTACAGGTAGTGTATACTCATGGAATTTGCCCGAAATGGCCTTATTCCATGGTAGACATGTAGATTCAGCACAAGTTTATCGCAACGAAGCTCATGTTGGAGAAGCTGTTCGTGACTCTGGACTTCCTAGAGAAGATCTGTTCATCAGTGCGTCCCAACCCCTCCGATATCCGTTCAGATACTTGCTGACTGTCGAACTAGCTACTAAATGTGTCTCAAAGACTCACGGTTACGAGAGTACACTCAAGGGCGTGGATACATCGCTCTCGAAGTTTAATTTTGGTGTGTTGTCTCCGCCGACCATTGCTCAGCCCATTAATTTGTGGTCATGACGCGCCGTTGTCAGATTACATTGACCTTTTCTTAATTCATGACCCATTCTCTGGAACTGAACGTCGCCTCGCGACGTACAAGGCTCTCCAGGAAGCTAAAGCCTCTGGGAAGATCAAGACAGTTGGCGTTTCCAACTAGTACGTATATGGCTCTTGTTATTGAGTGTCCTTACCAACCTTAATTTATTTCAGTGGTATCAAGCACCTCGAAGAGATTCGAAATGCGGGTTTTCCCATGCCGTCTGTGAATCAGATTGAGGTAAAGATGTCCACGGGATGCATACACGACTATTTACCAGGTGACCATCGCAGCTCCACCCTTTCTGCCAGCAGCGACCCATCGTTGCGTATTGCCGAGAGAATGACATTGTCGTACAGGCATACTGCCCCATTATCCGTGGTAAAATGGACCACCCCGTGATCACAGAACTCGCAACCAAGGTAAACTAGAGCAATGACGTTATTTGATCAAGCCTTTCATTCTCCTTGTAACATTACAGTATGATCGCGATCCAGCCCAAATTCTGATTCGCTGGTCCTTACAGAAAGGGTGTGTCTAAAAATCATCTATACATCTTGCCATTCATGTCGAGCCTTCCTCCCACAGTTTTGTGCCTTTACCCAAGAGTGCGACTCCGGCGCGGATACACTCGAATGCTCAGGTCTATGACTTTGAACTTGCGGAAGAGGACATCTCTGCGCTTGATGCTCTGGATCGGGGTAAAGACGGAGCTGTCAGCTGGAACCCCGTAGACGCAGATTAATTCCTTGTGGATGGGCGTCGTTTCAGACGTGTTTAAATCCTTCTTGTTTCCGGCATGCTATTGAGATCTTGAAGCTCTTCTCGTGAAATGTTGGGTATGACAGGACAGAAGAAGACTTCTCAAAATCAAGTGGGGTTCAGGCGGCTGTGGGTTATGTCACTTCTCAGCCACAATGCCGACCTCCACTTCTCTACGCTTCGTAGCCGAATGGGGTCATCTTCTACGCCACTGTAGTCATGTCACCACAGCAGGCCGCAGGACTGATGTGAATGACTTATCATGGGTTTTTTGTCTTCTTCGTCCCGAATGTACAGAGAAAAAACGCACGTGAGCTTGAACATTTGAACGTTTGACTTAACTGACAACGTGCATCCAACAACACTCTTCGACATGTCAGCTAAATTAGATTTTCTTTATTGTCACTGTAATTATAGTCATATATGATGTATATTCTGTATACATAGTACTCGACTCACTCGAGTCTGTCTTCTTAAGTGTCGATAGCTCCACAGAGGCTACCTCGCTAAATTATCGCAGTCCCAACTATGGAAATCAAAAAAAAAAAAAAAAAAAACATAGCCGCGGCTCGCGCTTGGATTTAATATCATCCTTTTCAGAAGCAGCCTTGAAATAACGTGATATGATCGAAGTCGGGGCGCAAGTTGACGGCTAGTATCCACATCACATGCAGTGGCGTAGAAGTTTGTTGGCAAATATTGCTTTTGGACACGCCCTCATGGTCATGCGCGCTCAGAATGACAGCCGACATGTTGCGTATTTTTGAAGATAACTTATGTGGGCATGTGGTTCGCGATTATGCAACAGCAATTTCGAATTCATTGACACTTGGTTGTATACAGCTATTGACGATGAACCAACGAGGTATTATGCGAGGGTAAGTAGGTATTGGTTTTGGTATATTAAGAAGGGTGGAGGGTAGCAAGAAAATGAGTGTGTAAATAAGTATGTAGATAACACAGAGGGGTAGCAAATGGAGTAAAAGGTATATATATGAACATGAAAGTAAAGGAAAAAAAATAAGATATTAGAAGTACATAACTTACAGTGATTTCAGCGTAGAAGGAACAGTGAAAATACGAGTGGTCCAAAAACAAGTTGAATGGATGGACGACGTTCAAACGAGAGTGCCGTAGTATGCGATGTTTTCGCAGGAGCAGAGCAAGAGCGAGCAGATAGAAGGCAAGATAAATGTGGCTGAAAGGACAAGAAAACGAACAGGAAGTGGAAGCGATTGGACGGGGGTGGCTAATGCACGCGCCGAGAGACGCCTTAGGCGTAGATGTAAGGTTGTTCAACGTGTTGAACAGAGGGGTCGAAGGGGGGGATTGTCGGGTCGAATGTCAAGACGGGGACCTCGAAAGCTTGGTGATGGTGGGCGAGGTTGTCCCCCTCGAGGACTGGATAGCTCTCTGTCAGGTAGGGGATCTCATAGGCATAGCTGTACTTGTTGAGATCGACGGGAGCTGGAGCAGGCAATTGGGCGTCCTGCGAGTAGAAGTACTGCTCGGGGAGTGGATTAACTTCCACTCGAATGTCAAGAGACACTGGGTCGACAGCATTAACTGGCTGCTCTGCATTGACAGTCGAAATCTAATGAAAGAACCTCAGTTGACGGAGCACGATAGGAGAGCATTGAGACATACCTGGCCAGGCTGGGTCAGCAAAGCGTGGTTGAGTTCGCTAGACCGAGAGATTGGGACAGTCGGTGTTGTCCCCTGAGGATTGGGGCTGCCACCAGGTGAGACAGTCGACGTTGGAGACGGATAGGTGAGCGCCCTCAACTGTGGGGTGCCTTTACCAACCGAAGGGCCACCGGTAGAATCCACATCCTCATGCAGGGTATACACTGAATGGTCGTGCGGGCTGACCACTTCAGGCACACCGTTAACATCGAGACCAGACATGAGTGAAGTAAAGTGCCCAGACGCGCTGCAAGAAATTAGCGATTACACCAGTATCAAGGTCAAGAAAAAAAAACTAACCAGGAGTCACGCCTGCTTTCCGAAACCCGCTCATCTTGATAGCAACCCATTTGCTCTGGAAAATAGGCGCTATTGACACTGGAATCACTTGTCGCGATCGAGGCGATCGACCCAAATCGAGAGAGGGAGTAGTAAGACGCGGGTGTTCCCTCGTCCTCATCATGTTCATTTTCGCGATACGTATATTGGGGCTCGGGCGAGTAATCACTATCCCCGGAGCTTACTGACACCATGGAGGGTGTGTTTGCCGCCCCGAAGGAGAAATTCGGCGATGGCAAAGGACCGGGGATAGGTGAAGACACCGTTCGCGGGCTGACAGCATAAAGGCTGTGGTCAGGTAGAGATGCTCTTACGCCATGGTATGGAGATAAAGGTGATGGGGAGGGAGATGCAGTGCTGTGAGGAGAGACGCGGAAATTGCCTACTGATGCACGGCGCATGTCCAAGCGGTAAGGCATGGAAGCGGACGATGCGATGCGCGGAGTTGGATTGTAGGGAGTCCGGCAAAAAGGTCGGCGGATGGGAGCAATAGCACGCGGGCCATAGATAGCACCATTCTTGGCACGCGCAAGTGGGGCATAGGGATTACTAGCTAGGCGATGAAGACTGGCATCGACAGAACACCGTCTTGCATAAGGATCAAACTCGTCGAGCGAAGGACTCTGCAATTCAGCGGAGGGAAAGACGTTCACTGGCAGCGAACCACGGCGATAAGAATGTATGTTACGTGCTGCGTAGAGGGAATGAGGGTCAACAGACGGCTCCTCCACTGGGCAGATTACAGGCTCAGTGATTATCTGGAGCGTTGGCGGCGACACGTTGTCTGCGCTGAAGGTCTTTGTCGATAGTGGTTGAGATTTGGAGATATCGGTGGATTTGGCCGTCGAGGTGGACCTGGACGATGGCTTGTCATCGCCAGAGGACTCAGGCGGGTCCTGTTCGTCATCGTCCTTTTTCGAGGCCTTGCTCGCCTTATTTTTCTCCTTGGCTCGTCTGTTTATCGATTTGTAAGAGAAAAGTTAGTCGAATTAGTAGATTGGCACGCGTACCGATTTTGGAACCAAACCTATGATAGGGTCAGTGAGCACGACGAGGGGCAGAAAGAGAGAAAAACTAACCTGAACACCGCGTGCAGTCATGCCCAACTGAGCAGCGAGCTCGACACGTAGAGGACCATTGGGCTTTGTGTCGCGTTTGAAGACTGCCTCGAGAGTCCTGAGTTGAGAGGTGGTTGTCCTCTTGCGATGCTTAACTTCGTTGGGGGTGTAAGGGTAAAAGGCGCGAAAGTCAACGGCAGAGGGGTCCATGGGGGAAAAGGAGGGGATGTGGGTAGAATGTGGGGGACGATAAGGAGGGAAAGGACAAGAAAACATATGTGGGAGATTGGATATATAACGGATTGGCGAAAAGAACGGAAAAAGAATTGGGCGCAGACAGTATCTGTCTTCAGGAACAGCTTGTGACCATAACAGAACCAATTACTTTTCCAAGTACATACAAATCATATACACTACATTCTATACCCAGTCCATACGTCCTAAGATATCATCTAAAAACCCCTTCCACCCACTTCCCAGCGGTGACGCTGCAAACAAAGGGGTCCCATCGCGCTTAGCCGTCATGTACATATTCTCCATTATCTCCCTTGCTCGGCTCACAACTGGATGTCTACACACATCATCAATACTCCAGCGCTCCGAGGGCTCCTTGCGCATCATCTGCTTGATCATTCCCAGAAGCTCCGGGCTATCATCTAAATCAACCTGTGAAAAATCCTCGCGACGAAGTCTCTGCCAGGCTTCACCCCTAGAAGCATTGCAACACAGTAATCAGCTCTGATATCCCCGGTTTGCTGCGAGAAAAAACCTACTGATCAGGAACCACTATGTTGGCCGCCGTTTCCAGGATAGTCATCCCCAAACTGCAAAAAATGACATGAGAACTTGAAAAAATTCTACGCGCGAAGCTGCAACCAACCTGAACACATCCGCTGCTTTGCTGTAATGACCTTGAAGCACCTCTGGTGCCAAATATAACTTGTCACCCTCGCGTTCGAAACTCGAACCATGTGACCTAGGCCACAGCGTCGCCATACCAAAGTCCCCAATCTTCAGTCGACCTTCGCTCGTCACGAAAACATTCGAAGGCTTCAGATCCAGGTGAATGACACCAGCATCATGAATAAATCGGAGACCCTGAAAGTTTTGATGGGTAAGTGATTTATACATAAAGGGAACCGAACAACCACTAAATTACTTACGGTGCTTAGATCTACAGCGATCTTCCATACCCTGTCCTCTGTTAGTCTCGGATACGCACGCCCGAACTCCCACAAGAACTGCGCTAGATTACCCGAATCGCACAGTTCTGTCTGGATAAAGAGCGCTTCATCCTCTTCCCAACTGTCAATGTAGGCTAGGACGTTAGGATGACGGTTCCTTTCGTATGACGCGGAGCTAGCGGCTACCCGTGATAAATGTTTTAAGACTTCCACTTCCTCTCGCAGTCGGAGTCTGTAGATAGAGGAGCAAGGGTCAGATCCCCATGTCATAACTACAGCAACCCTGAGCGGAAAAACCTTACCGATGGCGGGGACCTTCAAATCGTTTGGACCTTTTGACCGCATAGAGCTTGCCGCCGTCACTATCGGTTGAGCGGACTTTGATAACCTTGCCAAACTCCCCACTGCCGATTTCTTCTTCTTCAACAAAGTCACGTGCGAATCGACCAGGTTGTTGCCCATCAGAAAAAGGTTCCGACAGCCGACGCGTAGCAGCTACGGGCCGGGGGATGTTGGACGTTTGCAGGTGACGTGCCATACTCGGGGAGTTTAGAGTCGCAGTTGAACTACTTGATGTTGATGAATTTGATGCAGTTCGCAGGTTGGTTGTGTTCCTGTGCGACGGAGATAGTTGTGAGGATAGGCGAGATTTGGGTTCTGACAATAAATTAAAATATAGTCATCTGAATGTGAAGTTCAACTAACCTCGACTTTTTGGCCGTGTCGGTGTCCCTGAAGAAGATATAGATTCACTGCCACTCGAAAAGGCGCCGCTGCTGCTGCGGCGCATAAGCCACCGAGCCCGCAAGTTGAGAGGATTTCCGCTGTGTGGTGTCGATGTTGACGCAGAGGGCCGACCAATACCCAGTCCCGCATAGTTTCCTCTCTTGGCAGGACTCTCCTCGTCGGAATCTGAGTCGGTGTCGTGGTCAAATGTCAGCTTGGCGGCTTTCTTGCCCAGCGGGGGAAAGGCTGCAGGCAGGCTTTTGCGTGGTGCATTGCCCTTCTTGACCTCCTCGAAATCGATGCGTGGGCCAATCTTGGTCGCGACCGCACTGCGCCAGGGACGTGCACCAGGCAGAACAGTGGGCCTAGCCTTCTTCACAGGGGTCCCAGGAACCTTCTTCTTGCCCTCATTATTCTTCGAAGCAGCAGCCAAAGTTCGCATGATAAAGGCATCAACGTCAAGTCCCCCAGCCGAATCAGCGTCATCCGTCCCGGAAACAAAGACACTAGGCCAGCCTGAACCTGGTTCTGGTCCAAATCCAGGCGTGACTAGGCTGTCCTCAGCATCGGAATGAATGGAGCCGACACTTGTTGAAGCACCAGGCATGACGTTCAGGTAATCTGAGCTAGCGGACGCATCATCGTCATTGTCATTGTCGCTCAATACAATGCCAGAGTCGCGTGGTTTGTATTTTCTTGGCAATGAGTTAGCCTTCCTTGACCTCGGCGATGGTGTCCCCTTTGTGACACTGAAAACAAAAGGAGACCCCTGTGGAACACCACTAAAGAACATGTCCTGGTCAAAATCGTCGTCCTGGATACATGGGCGACCAAGTTCAGCTGGTGGAGACGTGTCGGGTGATAGAGACGGGTTCCGGATGGTGTTCCACGCTTCTGGATTGCTGTGACCTGCACCTGGACCAGCGTAGCTGTGACGGTTGGCAGTTTTTCGCGCAGTGTTGACGTGAGGAGCAGCAGCAGATGCTGACGACGTTAAAGAAGAATTGATTCTAGATCGAGCTGTAGAATTGTTGGTTGCCGGAATGGCAGGGCCAAAGAATAGTGTGGCCGAGTCTTGTCGGCTCATTGGGCGCGCACTCATGGGGGCTATAGGCGGGAGCTTGGGGGGACATAGCCGTGCATTACTGAGGCGGCGTCTTGGGACAGGTGAACCTTCTGACGAAGAAGAGCCCCCGGAGTTTGTTCGCTTTCGCAGATGAGGGATTGATGGGAACGTAATGCCTATGTTCCGTTGGCGGTGTGTGGTGAGAGCCAGAGCGGCCTTGAGAAAAACAAAGGATAAGAAAGAGAAGAAAGAAATGATGGCCGAGATGACTTACTTTACTTGGAGAGGGAGAGCGGGCACTTTCAAGAAGTTCCGCTGAAAGAGGCCGTCTTCGCGCCCTTCGCTTTATGACATGGCCGCCGGGGGAGATGGCCTCTACAACCTCTTCCTTTTCCTTTCCCTTCCCTTTGAAAAGCGGTCTACTTTGCAGGCCACCAAACAATTCGTCATCGTCGTCCAATTCACACCCAGAGTCATTCTCCATCGGGACCGAAGGCTGGTCATATTCGACAAAATCGGACAATTTTAAGCGTGTGAGTGTGGCTGTCTGGCGTCTTAGATGAGCGTCAGTTTCGGCCTTTGACTGAGGGGTGGAAGCGGAGAATCGGGAGAGCGAGAGAGGTTTGAGTCTATCAAGCATTAGGACATCTGAAGTGGAGTCTGTGTCCCTCTTTGAAGAGATGACGAGAGGAGTGAGGTTGTGCTTTCGGATTGGAGTGGAGGCATGGGGGTTGGACTTTCTCTTTGTACCGAGACCCACCCTAGTGGCAGAACTTGGAGTATCGAGTGGAGCTGGTGTGGACTTGAGATTCTTTGCCGATGGGCTATGAACACGGTGTATCTTCTTTACAGGTGTACGCAGCGGCTGTGACGAGGAAGCAGGAAAGAACGGCGAGAAAGAACACGAGGACGATGAGAGAAAAATAGATCCATCGTCGTCGTCGGAAGGGATAGGTTGAGGTCTCTTGGGATATAGAGGAGACTTGTAAGGAGACTGAAGAAATAAGTCTGTGAGCATAGGAGGAGGCGTAGAGTGGTAGGAGGCGAGATAATCGTTGGTGGGGATCATGGTAGTACAATTGCAAATATATCTGCTTCCGCCTGGCAGAAGCGTGTAACTTTTTCAACAATGTCACGTGACCGTGTCCCTTGGCAACACGAAGCTACTAACCACATTATCTTCATCCTCACAATAGTCTTTTATTCATCCATCGCAACATCATGTATTATTGTAATACAAGAACCATACCAATGAACGTCAGCATACTGCATGAAAATATGGTATGTGGGCAAGATGAATAAACGGTGATACGCGATGACCAAGGCCTAGTGCCTGAAAGCAGTAGTTTGGTCAGGGTCAATTCATCCTCCCCAACAAGTCCGCAATTTTCAAAGCCACAACTGCCAATGTTGGAAGTGGCGCCATACTTAAACGGCAGGACTGTTTTCGCCGACAGTTTATAGAAAGAAAGAATTCGAGAAGATGGACGAAAATTGAACGCCACTCACTAGCTTCGTGCAGGGTTGGCATTTAGACATCTAGTTAATCACAAATGGAGAACTGTGACTGAATGCGGATCCGGATTAGGAGAGCGTCGAGGGAGAACTCCGAGACGAGGAACACACTGTACAAGTACATGCTACAGGCGGGGGCAGTGACTGAAGCAATCGCTATCTAGTACTCGGGGTGGTTACCTGTAGTTTACACAGCTGAACGAACGGAGTGCTGCGCAGTTACTACTTACGGAGACGTTGGGGATTCACCAGCTCTGTCATCTCAGTTGAGAAGGTAAAATATCGTTCCGGAGTGAGCAGATGTACCTCGAACATTTCTCGACGGCCGCTGCGGCACAGAGAGAGTGGTATATGTATATAGTGAATGGGTTAAATTGTCCTTGGCTGTCGACCAGGCGTCCGTGTTTGGGTCCTGTAACTCCCGTTTGGGCATGCGTGATCGCAGGTGATCGTGGCAGTGATCGGAAACGCATGATTTCATTTCCAAACCCGGTGTAGAGAGGTCGCTACTTTTCCTCCTCCCATTCATTTGCCCCACATCCCTTCCCCAACCTGATAATGGATATTTCGTGAGTGGATTTCTCACTGGATGTAGCACCCCCTGAACTGACGTTTGTAACCAAGTTCAATTCTTCAGGGTGGCTACCACCATCCCCTCGCACGCTCATGGCAGGCAAAGCAACAGATCACCAAGTCGATGCTGATGTATCCGATATTCATCACTGACGAACCAGATGCTCGTACAGAGATTTCGAGCCTCCCAGGCCAATGCAGATGGGGCGTAAATCGGCTCGAGGAATTTCTCGGCCCGTTGGTGAAGAAAGGACTGACGAGCGTGATTCTATTTGGAGTCCCTGTTAAATGTGTTAAGGTTCGAAGCATCTTCACCACCTTTCAAATTCTTTATTTCAATTTATTTAATGTGTATTAGGACGCGCGTGGCACCCCTGCAGACGACCCCCAGGGTCCAGTCATCCTTGCAATCCAACGTTTACGAAAATTATTCCCAGAACTGTACATCGCTGCTGATGTGTGTCTCTGTGAATACACCGACCACGGACATTGCGGATATCTGAATGCAGATGGCACAATCGACAATACTCCTTCCGTTGCACGGATTGCAGAAGTAGCCATTAACTATGCGAAAGCCGGCGCTCATTGCGTTGCGCCTAGCGATATGATGGACGGCCGCATCAAGGCTATCAAGCGTGGTCTCATCGACGCAGGGCTTGGGAATAGATGCACACTTATGAGCTACTCTGCCAAATTTGCAAGTGCTATGTATGGACCATTTAGGTGCGCCAAGAAAGATGCTCAAATAATATACCTGTCCTTATACGACTTTTAGAGAGGCAGCTGGAAGTGCACCTTCTTTTGGGAACCGCAAATGTTACCAGCTCCCTGTTACTGGTCGCGGCTTGGCTAGGAGGGCAATTGTAAGTCGTATTTTGTATACTGAATAAATTACAGGTACTGATCTGCGCGTGCAGCTGAGGGACGTTGAGGAAGGCGCTGATATTATCATGGTCAAACCTGCGCTTCCGTACCTCGATATTATTGGTGATGCTGGACAGCTTGCCACTGACCACCCCATTGCGTGTTACCAAGTAAGTGGAGAGTTTGCGATGGTACACGCCGGTGCCGCAGCCGGTGTGTATGATCTCAAAACTATGGCATTTGAAAGCGTTGAAAGCATGATCCGTGCTGGTATGTCTATTGAAGTTTGATGCTTTCCTTCCAAAACTAACCTACATTTTAATCGAAGGGGCTTCACTCATTCTGACGTACTTTACTCCGGATTTCCTTGACTGGCTGTAAAATGTAGAAGAAAATATAATACTTGATGTACAGACGCTTGTAGAGATATCAAATGTTAAAACATGACGTGGACGCATTGTTTCCAGGAACAACGTTTTGTTCCGCTACTGCCATGAACAACTTGCGATTGTCAGTTTTCACTTGCCTGGCAATCCTCGTATCGTCAGCGACTTTGTATTCTATCATTCACAACACATACCTCGACACCTCTAACCCCCTTCTCACACACCTCTCACACCCTCTCGCGGCCTCTGATTATTTCGCGAACAAGCGCAACTTTCTCAATGTCTATTTCATCAAGAAGGCGTGGGGGTGGACTACTGGCGTCTTCTTCCTCTCCTGGTTTACAAGTCCTCCGTCAATAAGAACTAAGGAACGTGTTTGGAAATGGCTTGTAACGACGGGCATGTGGCTCGCGTTTGCAGCGTGGTTCTTCGGACCTGCCCTACTCGAACGCCTCCTTGTGGCCTCGGGAGGCGAATGTGTCCTTGCCTTGCCATCCGGTGACCCCCTCACCGTACCCGTCGAGCTATGCTTCACCAGGGCCCAACTCTCTCCCGCAAGTCACCCCGAGCTCTTCGTTGCGTCATCGGGCTTCGCCCCTTCCGCTGACTGGCGCGCCATTCCACGACTACGGAGAGGCCACGACGTCTCTGGCCATCTTTTCCTCCTTACTATGGCGATAATGTTCCTCACAGATCAGCTGCAATATTCCCTACGCCTCGCCAAGCGTGGAACTATTCACACCATTGCAGTTGGCGCCAACATCCTCCTTCTTATGACCTGGACATTCGCGGTATATACCACCTGCGTGTACTTCCATACACCATTGGAGAAGATTACAGGGTTCGGTATGTGTCAACTATCCCTGCTCTAGTATTCCTACTTTCTCACATTTTGCCTGATAGTCCTCGGGGCGTCCTGTTTCGCAGTCACCACCGTTCTTCCAGAAGCTACACCATCAGGCGAGAAGCAAGAAAAGTCGGACTGAATCCTTGCGGTGAAGCTTTTGAATTTCAGAACCGTGCAAAGTTATATGCACCAACATTCATTGCTGCGTTTGGCAGCTTCGCGATAGTACTCTGCAAGGAACATAACAGTGTATAATCTCTAATCTTCAGCCCTCGCTCATAGCTCACCATTTTGGGCCTTGTCAGAATACTGCGCGACATCGTGGCCATGGGTGAATCTGTCATGGAAATCATTGGTTCAGATTTCTTTCTCAGACGACTGGTCCAAGTTCAATGGATAAATAATCATTTTATTTTGTCTTGGTGGTATATCAATGGGTAGAGACAACGTATATATACAGGGAAAATTAAGTATACAATGGCACTAACAGTACAACCCAGGTGAACTTTCGGGTTTCATGTTTTATGTTGAAAGAATGACTCAAGCTTCGAGTTGGAGGGCCCTGGATCCAATTTTCTCTGTTTAGGTTCAACACAAGAGTAAGTTTATGAGAGAATGCGCAAATGATGCTCTCCTGACCTTGGTTTGCTTCCTTTTTGCGGGAGACTGGTCATGGTGAGATCTAGGGATGTAGCAATTTGGATAGTATGCTTACTTTGCGTGGACCCGCATCTGGGGTAGACGACGGCTTTACCTGGAGAGTAGCGAATGGTGGATGAATAACAGCGCAAAAAGTGAACGCAATAATAATACAGGTTACACACCTTCAATTTAGAGGGTGATATAGGAGGGCCGTCGAGCAGTTGAACATCGTCGTCGCTGTTGTTGTCATTGTCATGATCCCTGTTTTTGGCACTGCCAGCTAGGCCTGGGTCCTCTTTCGTCTTAACTTTTTTTGACGGTGAAGCGGATGGCGTTGTAAGATCCTCATGACTACGGCGTCGTTTGACAATAGGTTTTGAAGACGCCGGGGGTGATTGGACCTTGGCTTTGGCCTGCAGGGTTTGTTTAAAAAACATGGCTTGTATACCATCTTTGCGAGCTGCAACGGGCTCAATGAACGAAGGTGACTCGGTTCCTACTTTCCCTACTTCTTTTGGGACTTGATAGCTAGGATTATGTGTTGCCGAGGAATTCGCAAGTCAAAAGGAGCGGACATACCATTCAAGAAGGTTTTCTCCATCAGAATACGGCTGCACAAGTTTTGTGAGCGTAGGCGTCCAGGATTGAGATTGAGTAGATGAAGTATCAAGCCATGCATTGAGCGCAGCACGTGTAGATAGAATGACGGGTTGGCGATCATGCAACCAGGAGAATTCTTCATTGGCGGAGGTGGTGACAATAGAGAATGTCCACAAGGGTTTACTTTGGCCTGCTACCTTGAGAGGAGAAAACTTACAGTGAATGAAAATAGGATATACCTTCAAGAACAACAGAGTCGTAAAGACCAGCCATAAGCATGACAGCGCCAGAACGGTGCTTGGTGAAATGTGGAAGCTTTTCCTTGTCTTTAGTAAGCCATTCATAATATCTATATGAATAACTAGATGAGTGGACGTTGGTTGAGAAGACATTGGATTAACACGTACCCCTGTGCAACGACTGCACACCGCTTTCTGCCCTTAATGCTCTGCCACATTCCTCCACCCTCAACGAGGTTTTCAGCACGAGCATTAGTAGTGCTAAGAGTCTTGTCTTCATGTTTGCTCCAGTGGGGTACGAGACCCCATTTCATCGAGTGTAGAAGGTATCCTGAACCAGGGTTAGGGCGAATGAGAACGGGAGCGTATGTGCGAGGGGCAATGTTATAGCGCGGGACAAACTCGTCTTCGTCAACCCAGTCGTCAACGTCGATACCATCGTGGCCAGGAATATTGCGAATATCGGCGCGGGCGAGCCGTAGGGCAAAGCGTCCACACATGTTGGCAGTGTAGTCATTACAATGTCAACCACATGACTGCAGTGCCTATTATAAGGCGCTGGTGTCATACCTGGGACAAAATCCGAGATGTTTTGGATTACAAAGTAATAGTCAAAATATTTAAATAATTTTTATGTATTTTTCAAACAATTCTTATCAAAGAATTAATACAAATTTAGATAATAGTGCAAGCTCTTAGATAATTATCTCAGAAATTTCATTTCAAGCCATTCTCTTCTTTAGTACCCTTATTTGCTAACATTTGTGCTTCTTTGAATGTATAGGTACTTCAAAATCAACACCAGATTGAAGCATCGAGATAAACTGCTGCTGATGAAGACAATGTGGGTTGGGGTACCCGCGGCGGGTTGCAGGTATGGGTCAAGGGTAGACTTTTGCCCACCGCGCCCTACCCATACCCTTGACCGCGGGTTACAGGTACTATGGCGGAGTGGTTAACACTTCCAGAAATTTATCTATGGGGTAACGGTTAGCACAGCAGGCTAATTTACGATGGTGCGACGATTATCATGTTACACAAAACACATTTTTGCAGCAATGTGGCCTATGGGCCATGATTACAAGGTCACGAAAATATTTTCTCTGTCTCAGATCAGTGTAAATTATGTTCTAAATACAATATATCTACTTGTAATTATCCCTTTCGTAATTGTAAGTAATTCATAGGCTTAAAAATTGAAAACCATCTGGCGAGTTTGAACACCCGTACACCTAGGTGCGGGTGCAGGTTTTAATTGATAAATATGGCCTTACTATTTACCATTGCTTAAGAGGAACTAACTCAGTAGAAGATACGATCCAATTTAGCTTCTCTTCATGTCTCTTCCGAATTGCCAGATCTGATGATTTCAAATTACTGATATTGTCATAATCTTTGGCCTAGTTCTATTGACAAATGTCATACAATGTATGGAGGCCACTATAATCCTTAGATAACCCATGAAATTCGCAAACTGCGAGAAGACATTCCATGAAAGCAAAACATATCAGTATACTCAAATTGATACTGATCCTCTGGACTTTGAAATGACAAATGAGAAATTTGGAATTACTCAGATACCACCTGCTATGCTAATAAATTACAGCTTTCAGAGTATGGCGGCAACTTTACCTGAAGAAAATATCTATTCAACTCATACAATACTGCATATATCACAATTAAGTGCAGCTAGCAAAAATATCTATACATATCTAGCAAATGCCCAAGGAACCAAATATGCAGTGAGTGCTCAGCTTTCTCTTGAGGTTATTGACAGATTGAATGTCTGTAAGGATGCATTGGTGTAGTGCTGAGAGCACTGAACAATACTTACAAGTGATTCTGACTGTGTTGTTGATCGCCATTTCTAGTAGTAGTTTGAGTGAGATATTAAGGATTGATCAACACGAGGTCTTTTGGAAAATCCGAGGCTTTGTCCCTTCCATCCACCCCTACCGCCCTACGTACCACCGCTACATCCTCATGCGCATCGGCATTCACATATCTAACAGAAATCATCAACGACCCCGAAGCCAACTTCAACAACGTCCTCCATGTCCACTGTTCAAATCGTTGGACAAGCCCTTTCCAGTGTTCGTGATGCAGATACTCAATATCATTCAGCAAACGGGGAGCACCGACTAGTGGTAGTGCAGGTCGCATTCAAGTCCCTTGCTCTAATTCTGCACGACGGGCCGCTGGTAGAAATTAAGGAAAAGGACCTCGTTTAGCTGCTTGAGCTCCTCGCACCTGACCTTGAGGACCCAGAGCGACAGGCGTCCGTTTTTACGACCTATTGTGGCGCGCAAATGTGTCATTTCTGAAATTTACGATCTTATTGATAAGATGTCGGAGGTTATGGTCACCAGCCAGTCGGGCCAGGTCCAGGAGCTTTGTCATGGCGTTCTCTTGCAGTTCCTGCTTGATTATTCACAGGGTAAAGGTCGTCACGCCTTGAGTGCTTTGCCGTTTTGCCCTGGGAAGACTGAGACGTCTTCTGTTGGTTCGACGACTTGTGGATATGCTGTGTCAACCATTTGATTCCTTTCCCTGCAAGTTCGAACGCATCAACTACACGTAACGTGCAAGGTAAATCAATGAATCAGCTCGACGCATATATGAAATTAAAACATACACAGGATGCCACGATTCTCGAGCGCGGAGGTATCCTCTCCCGTAATCGCGCTTCGTTCGATCATGTCATACAACTTGGTCGGAATTGGCTCACGGGCCTCATATGGTGCGATATTCGCAGTCAAATCCTCTCCGTACACCGTCCTGTCGACTCTGATAGGCTGAGAAAGTGCTATGGGCATGGCGGAAAGTGTAACGAGGGCGAGAGCAAAAAAGTGCATAGCGGTGTCGGTGTAGCTGATGGGATGTAAATTGGGGTAGAGGAACGTTGAGCAGTTCTGTCTGAATGCTGCGAAGGACCAGCCTTTTGCTGACTTTCTTCAGGAAGGATTTCTCTTTATCAGGGATTCTATGTAGGTGGATGCTCTATGCTCTACTTCTGGTGGAGATCTGCAACCTGGACGATCGCTTCGGGTGTCAAGCGCAACGCTCGGCTATCTATATCCATCTCCATCTCGCAACGACGACTCATCGGCTAACTATGTAGATCCATCCTGCGTCGACAAGTCAATTTCTCTCCCCTTGCTCCTTCAAAATCAACGCGACCTGTCGAGACCAGCCCTGACCAACATTTCTACTAAATGCATACAGATATTCACGACCCTAGAATTTCGGGAAGTGGACAATCAATTTAGACACGTTGATAAGGGAAATGGTAGGCTAAAGCGTCTCCAGAGCGTTCCGAGTAGCAACCAAGACCGTCGCCACAGCACTAACAACACCCCATCATGCAAGCAAGTCGACGGTGGCGCCTTGCATTCCAACGTGGCGTGATGTCGTGAACGACGGTATGATGATCGACCGTGACGATGCGTTGCAACTTGGAAACGGCTTGCCACTTGCCAAGTTCAACCTCTTTTACAATGCGGTGTTATGGAATCATTTGAAACGTTGTATACTAAAAAGGTGTATAATTGAAATATTGAGCATATCGTTATCCAGGATTCGACCAGCTTGCATGTGGTCAGCTGCCTTATCGCGCCGCGCTACTAGAAGCATGCTGCATGGCTCGGCCTGTTAACCTATGTCAGAGCCATTTTGTGATCAAGAGCAGGTTCATTTACTTACCTTCTACTGCGGTTCATGTTGGATATCGACGCGGAATGAGCGCTTTGTTTCAATCGCCCTTTGGAAGTAATGGAGGCGTTATTTACAGCTGTTGACGTGCTCTATATTGGTTCCCACGCTCTCACTCCTAACCACCACGGCAACGACGACAATGGAGTATGCGTCCGCAAAGCTCCTCGAGTCGGCAACACATCGCACTCTTCATGCTCACGCTTTCTCTCGCTCCTCAACGCAGGCATCCTTAGTATTTAATGACCTCCTCTCACGTTACCTTGCTCTCTTAACCTCCACGTGCGCCAAATATGCAATGCATGCAGGACGGACCAATGTTACTATCCATGATGCACTTGGAGCACTCGGGGACATGGGTGTTGGCGTTGATGAGCTCCAAGAATATGTCTCGACTGAAGGAAGGGAGCTCGGACGATATGCACTTTGGAGTGCTAGAAGAGTAGAGGATTTGGGCGAGCTCAAATGTGAGTACACACTGGATGAGCCTGTTAAATGTCAGGCCGACAGGCTTTTCAGCACTGTTGAGGGATGGCACGAGGACCGATCGCGACGATGCAGTTCCTCTCGTGTATGCACCATGTCCAAACATCGATGATAATGATGACGAGAATGAGGAAGATGAAGATGAAGATGTAGAAATGACCATGGAAGACAACGAATTCCAAATATCTACTCCACCTACTAAACGACCTCGCACCGCTTTATGGGAGCCTCCAGAACACATACCAGACTTCCTTCCCCCGTTCCCGCCTCTTACGCGTCCAGATGCGCCTTTAGCGCAAGAAACTGTTGTTACAGACCTAGCAACAGTTATAGAGCCGACCCAGCAACATCAGATAGACACTCAAGTTGACGCGGCCACCTCGAAACCCACATTCGAAACGCCACCCCCTCCCCGGGTGGCGCTAAACGAGCCCAGTAAATCTTCAGCTTCAGCCCCCACTGCGGCCCTCACTGCGACATCGACATCGGACTACCTCGTACAAGTACCCTACGCGCAATCCTCTCTCGCCCAAGTGGCTGAATGGCATCTCCCCACCCGTTCCAACTATTCTACTGTTTTAAAGCGGCCCAGACAGATTGAAACTGATCCTGCGTTGGTCAAGGCATACCACCATATCCTGACGCACCCTCCACCTCCTACAGGTCAGGGGCAGGGGCAGACGCTTACGAGGTACAAGGCGTCAATGGCGTTACTCAAACTGATGCAGAACGCCCCGAGATGGGAGCCTACAGATACCCTATTTGGATCCGTAGTTCCCGGTGCACCGAGGGTGGGCAGTATTGGGCCAACATATCCAATGGCGGTTGGGGGCGATAATAAAGGTAGTGAAGCAAAGGAGAAGTTTCCACCGACGTTGCCCAAAGCAGTGGGTGCCGGAGAAAGGATTGCAAATGTTGTCAGTCAGCAAGGTTCAAGGATACAGGATTTAGCGAGGAGTGTACTGCCGGTATTGATCTCCCCTCTAGAAGTTGTCTTTTGATGACTGAGAATGTTGTATTTCAGCCACCGATTGTTTCAAGGACGAGCAGATTGACTCATCCACCACCGCTCCAAAGGGGTGCGAAGTTACTAGTATATGGTGCAGGCCTGCCTGCCCCATGGAATGCGAATCCGCTTCCTGGAACTGCTGGGGAGAAGGAAGAGAAAGAGGAGACGAATAAAGCAATTCTGGGTGATGCGAGATTGTATGCGACATGGGAGGTGGAAAGTAAAGATTTCAGAGTGGGTATCATGCCGCGAAGAGCTGGGCGGGGTAGATAGACACAATGTTATTATCTAGAATGATAATAAATGTTATAACCCTCTAGTGTGCTACAGGGCAAATCATCATACATCCAAAGTGTGACCCAGGAGAAAATATGTATGGAATCGATACGAATTTACTTGTCCTAGTGAAGTTTCAAGTTTATCATCTGATGATACATTCCGTACATTGACGATACTGAAAACGTGCGAACCCAATTTCGTACTTGACCATTTGCAGGCCTTCCAACACGACGCGTAGGTAATTATGAGCCAAATCAAGTGGATCGTGATTCTGAGGCCGACCTGAGGCAATTGAATCAATGTACGACTTCCAGTGGTAAAACCTAATATCACCGGGTCATCAGTATGTAGACCTGAGACATGGGGCGATCTGCTCAGTGCTCACTTGTAAGTGTTACCCATATCCAATGAGCCTTTGAGATTCCGCAAGTTTGACGCGACCACTTGGCGCGTTCGCATCGAATGCTTAAAAATGAGAAACTCTGTCAATCCTCTAAAAACTTCCGCGATTTTGGTTTGGATTTGAGAGTCCGTTTTCTTGTAAAAGTCATGCACTGGTATGATAATTCCAGCTGGATCGGTAATAACCCTGCTGTGTAAGACGAAACATTGGAGGTAGACTATGGCCTGCATCTGGACGAAACTCGGGTCTGCACCTGCTGGCGCTTTTAAGAAGAAACAAGTATACTTAAATGGCAAACTGAAAGTTTCAACGTAAAAGTCGGGCGTCTGTGGTGTGAGAAATTTATATATGATGCATCCGGTCAGAATATAGATAGCAGGAAACACTAACCCCGATGTTGATCTTACAATAATCCTTGGCAAGCTTGACGCCGTCCTTGAGCTCAGGGGAGATGGAGGCTCACAGTGTCGTCCTGAGTGGTCGACCGAATGAATAGTAGATATTAGTTGTTGTCGTTTTTCGGCGAGAATGGATGCTGGATGTAGACAGGCGCGTGAGCCTTGCCGATTTGGATAGTCGTCACGCCCAGGTCCTGTGTGCCCGGAATCGTCTTGTCTATCACTTAGAATTCGATCATCGCCCCCTTACGGCCGTTTTCATCCTCGTTCCGGTTATTCACCAGGTGGGAGTCGTCTTCAGCGTGTCCTCTCTTGGCCGGTCTGACAACAAAGTCAGTCAGGGCTAAGGGGCGGCTCTAATGCAAAATCACTGCGTAAGATTATGTTCCCCATCAACTCCCTCGTGGAACTTTTGTTCTTTTGCTTGCGCTCCAAGCCAGTGTGCAGCAAGTTCTCCATCAGGGCTGCTACATAACTGACGAACGACTGCCCCAAAATTGATATGTGGCTCCATGTCCATGCTGCCAGCCACGAGATGCGATGGTGAGGTTGGGCTGGTATGCTGAAATTAGATGGAAGAACTAGAATCGGGATTCTCTATATAAGAGTTTCTTAGATCTACACAATGCAGAAAACGATCTATAGCAAATGAAATTACAATTCAAGATGTCAGGTTTGGAACAAGGTACATACCTTGTATCTTGTGAGCACCATGGTTAAATCACAGACAGCAGAAAGCAACATGATTGTTCTTTGTCATTTGACCTTGTCATCGTGAAATGGGCAGTTGATAGCAGGATGAGACAGAGCTTAAGATTCGACATATATTCTGGGATTAACTGACGCGTTCGTCGTGCGGGTGAACAATTGTACGAAGTTTGAAGGAGTTGGGGCAAATGACACCAATCTTCGTTGCCCCATCAGTTGGTGTTTTAGAGGTGGTACGTAACGAGACTTGAAGTTCAAACGGAATAGGAGGCGACGAGGTCAAATTACAAAATTATATATATCAGCTTCCAAGATTCAAGCTGAATCGTGTGATTCCGATTCAACGTCAATTCCAGTGTTCCCTTGAATCGTCTCTTGCATCGGATTTTGAAGCGCCTCAGAAACGCCATCTCTGACCTCTCCTATGGTCTGCCGCGTGTGCCAAGCGTGCACATCAAACCTCCATTATCCCATCCACCATTGTCACTAGCAGAACACCTCTACATCAGTGTCAAGACACCAGCTTTTCAGAGGTGTGTGTATGAACATTGCCGTATTTTACATTCTAGGATATCCATAACCAACTAAGAAGAATCCATGTTAACGCAACCAACCAAAATACACTAAATGCGTCTCCCAGCGTTGTCCGAAGGAGACGTTGCCGTGTTGGAGTATAAGAAACCTCGCCTTTGAGCAGCTCAATAAGATCATTTAACGCATTGAAAGTAGGGGCAGAGAGCGTCATACGTCTCCGGCGCCCGCGAAAAATAAATGTCCAAGAATATGACCACCCACGGCGCACTGGCTTATGCCCTGGAGCCAATTGAAAATGAGGAATCAGGGGCTCTGAGCCAACTCTGTTATGCCCAGCTGACCACTGTTCCTCTTCCAGTAGTTTCTCGGCGTCTCGGCGTGCCGCATATTGTGTCGGGTACATTGCCTCGTCGTCATCATTTGAATAGAACAATGGAGAAGGGAGGGGCGAGGCAATTGGTGTGGCGGGCCTTGAAGTGCGGAAAGTCGGGTGTGAAAGTCCAGACGGTGTTCGAACATTTGGCAATAAGCTCCGTGGGCTGCTGGGTGCTACAGGGGTGAACGGAGACCAGATAGCTGACTCAATCACAGCATCTGGTGTGGTTTCACCGCTGCTATGAGGCGACAGGTCGAGTGGCTGGACGTTTCGTAGCTGCCCATAACGGCGCCGCAGTTGGGAAAGTATGGCAAGGGCAAGTATCGTTAAAAGAACGAATGGCAAATACACGCCAGTATAAATGCCGTATTGGTCTGGAAGTTGACATGGAGTATCGCGGAATGATTTGTGATTGGGGTCAGCGGTAGGGTTGATCAAGGATATTAGCTGGAAGCCAGGGTGCCTGATATGGTTGGCCATAGAGAAAGATTTTACTGTGACCTCACGAACATCTGACGCTGTATGACCTGACTTGGTCTTTTTCGCAGTATGTATGTATTCGCAATAGTCACGATTATCGCCGCTGTACAATTAAAACTGAGCTACTTGGGATTCAGAAAGAGATTAAAGTTACCAACCTGTAAACAGCAGAAGGCTGCAGAGACTGTAGCAAAAATGCTGTTGTCTGCTTTCCCAACGTGTTTTGGTAACCATGACCGACCCCCCTGCGAATAGTACCTTTTTCCCTCAAAGGTCCGCAAGAAGCAGAGTCAGGCCGAGCCAAAGGTATATGAGTAAGTAGAATAAGCGGTTTTTCATCTGTTACTTCCCATCTGAAACTATAATTGCAAAACATCAACCAGACTCACCTCGTTGTATACTTTTTACAAAGGCAGCCGTTCCATCTGTAAGAGGGCTGCTCCACCTATCAAAGCCAACTCCGGGCCCAGTACGTTGGTAATCCTCGTCTACCAGGCCCGGTGCATCAATAAGGAGGAATGTATGATTTTGGATATCGATTTTCTGGTTGAAAGGGCCGAAATGTTCTATATAATGACTGCGAATGGCCCGAGAAAACGAGGACGAGACACCCATTCTGATCGAAAGTAGTCAGACTAGTTTCAACGACATCTGGAGCAGTAATCTGTACATACCCCACATCATTATTTCCCGGCATGTGGAGCACTGATGTTGAGGGAACGACTTGAAATATGGACTTGAACTTTCGTGCATGTCGCTCATATCTACACATCTTAGAGATCCTTCGTCTTGCGAGCGTGCTTATCACTCACTCTATCTCGTCTTTGACGTGTCTTCCACTGGCTAGCATGTCTCCAAGGAAAATGACGACATGGGGTTGCATATGAGTTGTGACATCCCAGCTTTTCCTCAAATTCATATCAAATATCAAGCGGCGCAGTCGTCCAAGTAAAGATGGTGGCCCGTCATTTTCCAGAGGATGCTGAACTTGTGGATCAGACACCAATAACACGCGGGTTGACTTTTCTAGAAATTGTGTTCAGCATTGCAAACTGAGCAAGTTGTGGTTGCATACCCATCGGAGAGAGTTCGGGCCATTTGCATGTGGAAAGACTCCAATGATATACTCCCCAGTCACCCCAGATGACAAGAACAATCCAACATAGGCGGAAGAAGTTGACTGCGAGAGTGCGTGAATAGAGATGACTAGAGGACTTGAGTTTTCGGCGCTCCCCAAGGCGCATGCTCTTTCTTTGTATACCGGACCCTATACTAGGACTGTTATGAAATCCTGTGAGGCTGAGAAGTTGTGGCACTGACAAGGGATAAGAGTATATTTGGCCAAACAACGTACGTGGTTGTGCCTTCTGTTGATCGTAAATCTCGGCGACTCACGCCCACTTGCCCTGGTTTTCCTACTACACATCCGGTGACTCCACGACAACGCAGTCGCAATATCCAGCGACTCCACCCTGTTCTGTGACTTGACTACTGCGACTTAGGACTGTTCAATCTTGACTTTAAGTTCCCTTGACAAACTAGGACGAGTCTACCGTATACTTAAAGGCTTGGGCTCTGTATGGACGCCAAAAAATACATATTCGATGTTAAGAATTGACTTTCACTGCAGTGTCCAGACTACCGCGTGACCCAAGAACATATGGTCTTGTTCAACTTAATTATTCAGACTCCTACCCTACCTCTGCATATCCCGTCAATTTTGGATAATGAACACAAGGTCTAGAGATGTATAACTTTCTGCCCACCAGAGGTCGCGTGACGCCACCCCTGGTGGGATCCGACTCTAAAGATACAACAAAAAGGTGGTACCGACGTCTTACTCCTATGTTAAGCTGAACTTGTGACGGGTCGCCTGGGGCCTGGAATGCCCTGTGGAGATGTATTTTGAATTGTAACTCTTGGCTTCTCCTTTCTTGGCCACCGATTTACGGTTATGTTATAATGGACTGAAGTGTGGAGAAGTAACAAGACATCCACCATGGATCCCTCAGCTAAATCCTCTTACGCCTCTGAAAAACATGTTGAAGAAATGAAAGAGGACGTGGAGCAACCCTCTGAAGAAGATTACCCTCCAGACTTCGTAAGGAAAACAATGTATGTTCTTCACCTTTGACTTCGTTGCCTATTGCTTATCCTGTGATAGTCGACTGGTTGACATCCGCATGCTCCCTTTCCTTGGTCTACTTTACTCTGTCGCCCTGATTGACAGAACAAACCTTGGCATTGCTCGTGTAGCTGGAATGAATGCAGACCTTGTATGTACAGTTGATCTATGCGCGAATCGCTTGGCCTCATCAGTCTACAGGGAATAAACATCGGCAATCGTTATAGTATTGTGTCATGTCTATATTTTGTGCCCTATATTCTTCTGTAAGTTAACCTCAGTTAGCTGTCTTTCTGTCCAACCCGACAAATCCTGCCGTTTTAGCCAACTGCCAAGCAATATCATGCTGCGAAAGCTCGGTGCCCGTACATGGCTCACAATCTGTGTGACTGGCTGGGGTGCGTTTCAAATAGGAATGGGGTTCGCGCCGAAGTGGGGTTATCTTGTCTTATGCCGCATCTTCCTTGGTGTCTTCGAGGTGATTACACCTCAATGAATGGAAGAGCTTAAGACGGATAATTTACCCTCGGCTCAGGCCGGTTTTTTCCCTGCTATGGCCTTCATTATTACAACTTGGTAGGTGTTTATGATCTTCATCAAGTACACATCTCATTGAAACTGCAGGTACAAACGCCATGAAGTACAGAAACGCCTCGCGTTTTTCTACCTCTTCTCTATTTTCATTGGCAGTTTCAGTTCAATTTTTGGTGAGTGGCCGTGGCTTCTGGTCGTAGATGATTGAATATACCTAGCTTTAGCCTACGCTCTGACGCTGCTCGCGCCGCGGGGAGGTCTTAGCGGCTGGCAATGGATCTTTGTGAGTTTCCATGCCTACTTCTTGTCTTTACACATGTTGACGCTTCGCATAGGTCATCGAGGGCATTATCACGGTCGTCCTTGGTATTCTTGCGTTCTTCTTTATCACCGACTTTCCGGACAAAAACAGTTTTTTGACATCAGAGCAAACAAAGGTCTGTCTCCCCGAGACATTGTAGAAGCTCTCGCCGATCTTCGATTCTCTTGCAGATGGTCCTCGATCGCGTTGAAAAGGATAGGGGTGACTCATTGCCAGATAAAATGACATTGGCAAAGATTGGCCTTCATTTCAGCGATTGGACGACATGGGCATTCGGTATGTTATTGAACAAGCAAGAGATTCGAAGGTCTTATACACATTACAGCGTTGATGTTTATGTGCGCGACAATGCCCGCGTATGCCATTGGTGAGCGCTGTTGTCCTATTTGACCTATTTGGCTTAACAGCACTCAACCGTTATATAAGGCTTTTTCATTACTATTATCCTAACTTCTATGGGTTACAATACGCGAGACGCATTGCTTTTGTCCGCTCCACCTGGTGTCTTCGCAGTATGTCGTCTCCGCGTCCACTTTTGATATCATTCAAACTCTTGGTGCAACACAGGCTGCGTGCTGTTTCTGTTTTGCCTACATCTCCGACAGGACACGCAAGAGAGCACTTCTCATTGCAATTCAAACTCTATGTACGACCATTGGGCTCGTCCTTATGGCCTACACCAAAAGCAACGCTGCTCGTTACGTTGGTTGGTTTCGTTCTTGCTGTTCTCTCCCAATAAATTAATTGACCATCATTGATTAATAGGCATCTTCTTGGCGGACGCCGGAGCTTCTGCTTGTGTGCCAGGCGTTCTATCATACGTGAGTTTCAGTATCTAACCACCGTCCAATAACATCTCAATCTCCGTCCAGGCTGCCAACAACGTCGTATCCCATTCCAAAGTAGTCACCTCGTCAATTGTCCAAATCTATCACTTTACTGAATATGGCTGTCTAGCGCTCTGTCTCTACCGCAGTCATTGTCGCTTTCGGAGGCATTGGTGGTATCTTTGCTACAACTGTGTAAGTCGTTTACACAAACACCTCGATAAACACCTGACATGCACCGTACCCAAGTTATCGTGAAGAGGATTACCCAAGGCAAGTCAACATCGGTGTTGATCTCTGTCTGTTACTTATACCCCAGCAGGTATCTCAATGGAATATGGGCCACAATCGGCTGTCAATTCCTCATGTTCGTGTTGTTGGCCATAACTACGTTCACATTCGTCCGGAGGAATAGACTTTACCGAGAGGGAAAAATAGGCCCTTTGGAAGGACAGCCCGGGTTCTATTATACCATTTAACGTCCCATGACTGGGTTTCCAGAAGGAGGGTGTGTGTGAACAGGTCTCCATCCTATCAATTGTATGATATTTAGTGACTAGTACTCTGTATTTTCTTATGTATGTTCGAATCAAGATGTCAGTTTATAACATATGAGCGGCAGCTTTGAGTAGTTCAACGAAAACATTTAGAAGAGAGTACTACTCCCAGTCACTTTCCCCATCAGACGAGTCCTTCGGCTCCTCTGACTTAACCACCTTGTGTGTCTCTTGAGGACTAACATTGCCGGATGAGACAACATCATATTCCTCATCCTGGGTAACGGATGAAGAGGTTGTCGAAAACGTTCCGGATGTCCTTTGTGATTTATCCACTGCGCTACTTGCTGAAAGAAGGTTTTTATCAGGCTGGGCCTCTCCTGATGATACTTCAGAAGCCATATGCTCTTCGTCATCATCTTCCCAGCTGAATTCCTCTTCCTCGAGGGCCCCTGATGACAATGTTCAGAACACTTACAGGACATGTTACATGAGCTTGACGAATATACACACCTTCCAGAAGTGCTTTCCGTTTCTGTTCCTCAGCCTCGATCTGGTGAGCACGGAAGAAGTATCTTGCCCAAAAATCACCTTCGGTCAGTTCAGACGGAACTATGAAAGTGAAGCACAATTTCAGCCTTTGCGACGATAAATCGAAGGAGTAATGGGCACCTAACACATCTCGAGTTGCCTTCAGAGTTTCACCAACTCCAGCCTCACTAAGAAGCGCTTCAGTCTTCTCAGTCCAGTACTTTCCTGAAATTCCACCTTCGCGTGATTCCACCTCTGAGGCAACCCAAGAGGAATAAAATTCGCCGCTGTCAACAGCAGGATCGCGCCTGATGATTATAGGGTCATGCCTTAGCCGTCTGAACAGCGACTCCGCTCGAGTGGCGACTGCAACCTGAGCCTCAGCACGGCGCTGCGACTTGGACGGGTTTCTTGAGAGTGTAATGTCCGATGGCTCCAATGGAAGGGACCACATATCCGACCCGTCCCAAACCAGCCCACTACTTGACGATTCCTCTGGAGGTAAGATTTTCACTGCATCCCGTAAAACCTCTTCCGCTTCTTTGATCGCTTCTCGAAAAAGTGATTCACTTTTCTGCGCGTACACTTCCGCTTGGGCACGAGTTACTCCTTGTACCCGCTGAAATTCTGTCATAAAGTTGGTGCGAAGCTGATTGAGATCCATATTTTCGGATGCATGCTTCAGAGATTCTGGTATCTGATTACGAGCCGTCTCCAGGAGATTTGGAGGCAGTGCTGATTGGAGACGCGAGAAAAGGGATGTAGAGGTAGAGGTAGAGGGCGTGGTGGACGTAGAGGCATTGGATGTATCGTCTGACGACGAAGCAGTAGCAGACTGGCCCTCTATTTCATCACTAGTGGAGGCCTCACGATTGGGATTTGCGGGTGGTGTTGCAGAAGTCGAAGTACCTGGCTGCGCATTAGTTTCGGCCTGCTCACTCGTTAACTTGGTTAACTCCTTCTGAGCTTGAGTCACGACGTCGCCAAAGTCCTTTCGTGCTGTTTGCAAGACATTTTGGCTCTGCAAATTGAAGTCAATAATGTGTGAATAGAGTAGTGATCTGGAGTTACATGCCTGTTTCTTGAAACCTCCCCAGAACCGGCCCAGTTGGCCTATCACCTCATTTACTTCTTCGTTTAGGTTTTGCTCAGACTGGCGAGGGGGAGTGCTCTGACCGGGAATGTCGTATGTATCCAGGAAGTTCATGATAGTGTGATGGTCCAAGATCAAATGAAGCTCCGTTAAACCATCAATCAGTTGACGTCAAGAAAGCTTTGAAATTTCGATATCCTATGTATACAACATGCATAACCAGGCCACACTCTTAACAATTACTCAAGCCTGGACCGCAATTCGAGGTGTAGCTAATGGCTCATTCAACTCCTCCCTAGGAATGGATTTTACGTGCGTTCCAGATGCAAGAGAAGCCGCCTGTAATTTATGGGCTTTGCACTCCAAAACGAAATCGGTAAACATCTATACCAGAAAAAGTTAACCTCATATGAAACATTGAAGCACAGTGCGTACCTCAATAGTATCCAGGGGGCCACCCGCACTTTCAGGGTGGAACTGAACACCCCACACCTTCTTACCAGATTCTTCGGTGGACTTGATACCTTCGACGGACGAATCATTGCAGTTGATGAAGAAGGGTTCCCATCCTTGAGGGAAAGGATCCTCCAACTTCAAAGCATATTGATGATTTTGACTAATCATCTTGTGAGCCACTGAGGGGTAAGTCAATCAAATGAAGGCCGCATACCTCGTGACGTAGACTCGACCAGCTCTGATAGAGCCTGATGAAGCCAGCGCAAGGACCGGCTGATTATGTCCACGGTTTCCAAATGTCATTCGGTAAGCATCCAAACCAGCTGCCATTCCGATGACCTGGTGTCCCATGCAAATACCAAATACCGGCTTATTCCATTCCTCCAGAGTACGACGAAGGTTAAGAGCGGCTTCCATGCAGTGCTTTGGATCACCAGGGCCATTCGTCAAAAACAAGCCGTCGAACTTATCCCTGACAGCATTGAAGTCGTAGTTCCACGGAAGGACGGTCACAGCCGCGTCACGACGGACCAACGAACGCAAAATATTGGCTTTCGCACCGAAATCGAGAACAGCAATTTTCACGGAGCCGGTAGGGTTTAGTTCATAAGGGGTCTTGGTGGACACTTGATCAACCAAGTTCTCTTTGGAGGGGTCCCAGTATTCTTCGGCCGAAGGAGCAGCTGAAGCGGCATCATCTCCGATAGCCACACGACCAAGGGTTGTTCCCTGATCACGAAGCAGTCGGGTAATAGCGCGAGTATCAACTCCAGTAATGGCAGGGACGCCATGGCGTTGACACCATGAGGCAAGGGATTCGACAGCCGTGTAGTGCGAGAATTTTTCGGCCACGTCGCCAACAATGACAGCCGCACATTGAATTTTTTGAGATTCAAGAACAACTCCGACATCTTGGCTGTCAAAAGGAGCTTTGTTGTGAGGAACGCCATAGTTGCCGATAAGCGGTGTGGTGAAGACTAGGATTTGACCGCGATAAGAGGGATCAGTCATGGATTCAGTGTCTTCAGAAGGATATCAGCGTATAGAAGACATTGTTAAAGAAAAATTACGAACAAGATGTGATGGAGGTTGAGAAAACGGTCTCTCCATAGATACTTTTGGGAGCACCAAATGATCTGCCAAAGAAGGATTGACCAGTTTTGAGGTGCAAGGAGGCTGGAGCGCCTGTAACGGGGCCAGCATGAGTAGCCAGCCCTCGGGCGAGGCGGGGAATGAGGAAGAATTGACGGCCGAGCATTGTTAGAGGGTAACTTGGTTAGCTGGTTTAAAAACTGCTTGGGAGGGTGTAAACAAGGTCACTAAGGTAGCTGAAGATCCGGGTTAGAAGACTCTCAAGACATCGAAAGAAGAAGGCATACTCGTCTCGCGTGCTCTGGGTGAAAAGCATACACTTGGGTGTTCGAGTCAAAGGAGTAAAATTGAGTCGTCCATTTAAATTGTGGCCACGTGTTCATATTATCTCCGTTAGGTAACTAGTACTGTACTCTACTTCCTTTTAGCCTGTTTTGCCCCAGCCCTCCTCGATTTTGGTATATGAGACTGCTCTTCAGCTTCAGAGTTGTCAGAATCTGTCTCCGATTCAGATTCAATTTCATCTCTTCCTGTCCTTCCATACATATCCGTCGCTTTTTTTGCTGCCGTAGTAGAGCGCGTGGTTCGTAAATTAGTAGGCGTAGCAAAAAAACCATGATCGCTACTGATGTCGGTTAACCGCCGATATCGGGAGTTTTCGCTTTGCCTTGGTTTCCGTTGTGGTCTTTTGACAGATGTTTCTCCCTCTTTATTACTGTCTCCAGTACCTTCTATTTGACTGACAGCGTTCCACTGTGAGTATGGGAAGTTGGGCAAACTTTCTGACGGAATGAACAAAGGATTTTCGTCGTTGTCGTCCATATTCGCATGGATACGGTGGGGGCTACTTGGCTCGAGTTCGTCAACAGACATGGTGACATCGCCAGCTGGAATAGGAGATGAAAGCTTCAAAGTAGCCCACGTGTCCAAGGAAACAGCGTCTTGGGATGTAGAAGGAATAAGGAGAGCGTTAGACCCTTCCGCCAATTGATCAGAGACGTCAGAGGAACGAATCAATCGAGTTTGCCTCCCCAATCTCGCAGGAAGCGTAGGCGGCGTCATTGTACTAAGTGTTTGTCGACGCGTGCAAGCTCTTGTCCTTCGTGCTGTAACATCGGGAACATCTTGACTGCCTTGGCTCAGTTGCGGCTCCGTCGGTAATATTCCTGGTAAGTCGATATCCATGTTACTGATGTGAGCTTTCCCGATACCACTACGAGGCTTCATACGCTGAATGATCCCAGGTGGCTTAGCGTCGTCATGAGGTCCACAGCTGGGAGGAGAGACACGTAGGCATGCCAAGAGTGTTGACATGACTGGCTGAGAAGCTGATGACTCCTGAGGTAACTGGGTGGAAGGGAGAATGGGTGGCGTAATGTCAACAGTATTAACAAGATCCGTAGGTTTAGGACTTGGCGCCACGGATGGGTCAACCCCTGGAGTTGGTTCCGATGAAGTAATTGGTTGTGAAGGATCTGTAAAGTTCAAGATGGCAGTATCCAACTCTAAAGCGGCACTGAAGGCAGCGTCAGCAGTGCGGTCAACCTCTTGAGACTCTCCAATTCGATTTATGGCTTGAAAAGATGTATCCGCGCCGGAACTTCGAGGATGCTCGTGCTGTGGTGAAGCGTAAGGGGAAGCAAACTGGCCAAGCTCCTCTGCTGCTGTCTGAGCATCATCGAAATCTGAGTCGCCGTCATCTGATGAGTGTTGGACGCCAGATTTTCTCGAACGACGTGAGACTTTGGGTTCCTCCTCAAAAGCCACATTTTCCTCGTTTTCGTCATTACCTTCCTCCTCACTAGTCTCTGATGGTGACGAGTGTAACTCTGAGATCTGTACAGCAGAAATGCCCGATCCACGAACAAGATCATCCAAATTTAAGTTGGATAAGTATTCAGGGTTCTGTGAAACGACGGGAAACGCAGTGTCATGAACAGAGCTGTCATCGTCTGATGTTTCGCTTGAAGAAGTGTCAGTGGCATTCCTCGCAAGTGTATGCATCGTTGTCTTGGTGAGTGAGGAGAGGCGGTTGTTTCCGGCGGAAATCGATTGAGATAGCATGCCGTTCATTGAGCTGACGGACACCCTTTGGCCCCGATTGTTTGACTGCGACAGTCGAGAATTATGGCCGTTCAGTCGGGGTTCAGCATCTTTGTCTCTGTTTTCTTCGGCCACACAGAGAAGTTCACGTAGCTCTTTGATAACATCGAGTCGAACAATCTGCCCTTCGTCGGAAGCCTCTTCAAGTTCTACAAGGTGGCTTCGCAAGGATTCTGGGCCTCCTAGAACAAGAGGGCATTTACTTTTGTCATGTAGAGGTGACAAGCTGCAGAGAGGACATGCTGGTTCTGCCTCAGATGCAGACTTGGGGTTTTCAGATTTTGAAAGTGTTGCAGATATCGTACAGGGTTCCGCATGCTCGACAACCTTTGGCGGCTTCTCGAGGTCAGATATCATTGAATCAGGCTGAACTGTTTCGGAGGGCTTTTCTTTTCTCTTTTTCTTGTTGGATTTCGAGAGCACAGGTTCCTGCTGTCCTTGTGGTGCAACATTGACAACAATAGGGTGTGCTGCACGTTTTGCAGCCAAAACCTTTGCGAAAACGGCGTCTACTTCAGCTTTGGCAGCTGGCGTCAGCTCTTTTACTTCGTTCTTTAACTTTTTCGAAGTCACTTGGGTAAGGCTTAAATTGATGTCGGAGTGATGACAAGTAAAATCACTGACCACTGATGGTTTCCTTCACGTCAACATGATTTGCTTCAGCCCCGCTCGCACTAGCTTTATCGGTATCCAGCTGGGCTAAGAAAAATTTACATTGGCGCAGGGAGAGGATAATTTCTACGAACCGTTTGTCGTAACTGCTTCCGACGGGCCACCTGTAGTCTCTGCTAAAATTGAATGAATAACGAACAAACGCTATAAGGTTTCATGCATACAGTTTACTTCAATGCTCGCTTTCTTGGACTTGTTCCGCTTTTCTAGGTTCAAGTTTAGATAGCGAAGAGATACTGTTGTGTGATGGGCACCTGACTTTTTTCACCAGACACACCTTGCGTGGTAGGCTCCGGATTCCCTACGACATTGTTTAGCACGTTCATTGATTGAAAAATGACTTCTGACACACCTGAAATGGGCACAGTGATTTCAGTAGGCGGCTGTTCCTCCATTTGCGGATCAGGTTTCCCACTTTTTGATTTTTTGCGCCTTGTAGGCTTGGGCTCGTTTATAGGTAGCAACATCCCGCCCACCGGGAGTTGCTCTACGCCCTCCTTCACCTTTCGCTTCTTCTTCGCTTTCCCCTGTCCAACTGGTGCCTCGCTTTCTGTAGGTTCCATAGCTACGTCTTCCCTTGCATGGCCAGAAATTCCATTGTCCGAAACGATAGTCGATTCAATTGGCCGATCGGGCACAAGTCCATCCAGGACTATGTCATTGCTATGAATTTTTCTCTTCTTCTTTTTCCTTGTCTCGCTTGGGACGACGGGAGAAGGGTTCAAAGCCGTATCGTTCCTTGTAGTATGTTCATTGGTCGGCAAAGGCTGGTCAGTAGCCTCGGCAGCTACACCCTTATTCCGTCTTCTCTTTCTTTTCTTGACTGGTGTCTAAGTGCCGATTAATTAGCAATGCAAAAGACGAGATTTAATAGCTGGCATTTTACCCCCGGTGTTGATGGCAAAACTTCATCTGGCTCCTCCCCGGCAGTTATTCTGACATCGACAGAGTGTGTAGAGTGTGCAAGAGAGTAGAATGCATCGAAATCATCGTCTTAAAGGGGAATTTACATCAATAGTGCTTGAGAAAGTACGGGTGTTTGAACTTGCCATCCTCGAGATCAACCGTTTTTCCATTCCGAATTTGTGCAAGAGATATCGAAATTCTCGGGCCAAGGCCTAATTTTCTTCTCGCAACTTCTTTCAGTTCGGCAAGAGAGTCCTCTGGAAGCACAGCGCGATTAACGCCCAAGGCAGCAAATAGAACAAGGCAAACTCTTTACCTCGAAATAATCTGTCAAACGTCCTATCTGACGCGTGGTATGTTATACGAGGATAATCTCCATCGCGTTTTCTTTTCTTGCTATTTTCCATCGAGGTGTGCGTCACAAGAAAGTGGCAAGGTCAGCCAATTAAGCTCTTAAATCTTCCGCAAAAGCTGAGGCATTCGACAAAACACACACAAATAATTCTCGTTGAGACTACCACTATGGCTGGGCCTCATGGTATGGCTTTATACCGCTAAAAGGACGTTTGATTTACCATTTACTAGCTCCTGGATTCCATCCTCATCTACCCGGCTTCAAATACTCCTTCTTGGCAAAAGGACTAGGAGCTACGATGTGGTTCTTCATATTCTATCGTGCAAGGTCGGGTTTGCGTTCTTAGCTTCATAGACTCTTTCTGACTTCTGACAATAGACAAGATGGGGGAAAGCTATTGGTGCGCCTTGTAATTTCTTATATTTCAAGTCTTGCTGACTCCAGGTTTGCAGGGCATCCATCCTTGGGATAGCCATGGGGGTCATGACTCGCATAACGATCATCATTAATAGACCCGCCAATTCAAAACTACCTTGAAATAAGGCTTGAAATCCTTGAGCAGCCTGTATTGTTCCTGAGTTGCTGCTTCGACTTCCAAATGTGTTCATGAATGGTTCCAGTTTGGAATCCAAGTTGCCACCGAGTTGTGAGATGCTCTGAAGGCTGAGTTTGACAAATAGCGTCGGGTTGCCACCAAAAGCATGTGCATGAGTCAAGACTTGCTTGCGTACAGGAAAAGTGAAATTGTTGAGCGGCGTAAACAATAAATAGACTCCATGTTATGAACTATCGTGTTGTCATCAACGGACTGCGGATTCTCTGGGTTGCTGTTACTCTATGGTACGAGCTTGGTGCATTCCTCAGAAGTGTCAGTTCTTGTAACTGGCCAGATGTATCTTCCCAAGTAGTACGTATGGATTTGAATAAACCTTGGCAGATTGACACATATGAACCCTCATAGTCGTTATCCTCGAACATAGCTACCGCGCCATCTCATGTTCTTCTCGTGGCGGATCCTCAGATTCTCGATCACCGCTCTTACCCAGAACGCGGACCGCTGCTAACATACTTAACTCGACTAATAGTTGACCTCAATCTTCGAAAGAATTGGTGGGCAGCTCTCCGCAAGCGGCCAGATGTAGTCATTTTCCTGGGTGATATGATGGATGGCGGAAGGATTGACATGCCAGACGAGGAGTGCGTAACTGGAGCTGAACATTCCTTCTTGCTAACATGCATTCAGGTACAAAGGCTACTACCAGAGATTCAAGAGTATCTTCCGGCTGCCCTTGGGCATTCCGACCTATTTCATTCCCGGAAATCACGACGTTGGGTCAGTCCTTCCCCAGAAGGATCGGTAGTTATGCATTTGACACGCTGGAACGTAGACTACGAGCGTCATCCCTATTCTCTCCCTATGCACGAACACGATATCGGTCGCATTTTGGGCCGTTAAACTCCCAGATTTCCATCGTAGGCCACACATTACTATTTCTAGACGCACAGAGCCTTATAGAGGAGGATTCGCTACGTTCCCATTCTCAACAAACAAACCAGGAATGGCAGCCCCGTCGCGACGGCCCCATAGAAATAGTCAAAACTATCGCCAACCGTAAGTATGTGTATGAGGTTTACATATCTTTCACTGACCTCTCAACAGAACCTCGAGTTGAGCCACTTATTCTTTTCAGTCATATACCCCTTGCCAGAGATTCCTTTGATTGCGGACCTCTACGAGAAAAAGGCGCGATACGACCTGGGGCAGGACTTGGTTACCAAAATACTCTTGCAGAAGACACGACCTCTTTCGTGCTTGAGAGCCTTCAGCCTTCGGTCATTTTCAGGTTCGTCTTCATTGACCTTCAGCAAGAATTTTTCGCGTAACGCTTGGCCCATTCAGCGGTGATGACCATGACTATTGTGAAACTTATCACACCTATCAAGGACCCAGTGGAGGCATTTCAAAGACCCGGGAAGTTTCTGTCAAATCTATGTCCATGGCGATGGGAATACGACGCCCCGGCTTTCAACTCTTGTCTCTCTCTCCTCTTACCCCGGGAGAGTTACCCCAAGAGAATCAAAATACTCTTGCAGACGTTCCTTGTTTACTTCCCGACCAAATAGACATCTATCTCTCCGTGTATATCCCACTCCTGGTCGTTTCCCTCTTCGCCACATTATTCTTTAATATGCTTCGTCTTCGCAGGCACGTCACAGCCAAACGCCCTCGACGATTCTCATCTCCTTCTCGAAGGTTAGGCGACGATTCGGAAGATGTTATGGCGCTACTTCCTCAGCCTGTCTCTGCGCGAACCGATTCTGGCCTCAAACGCCGCATGCCTTCGTCTTTGTCTATTTGGAGTCGCAGGCGCCGCGTCTTATGTTTCGCTCAACCCTGCCTCACGAGTCGTTCCCGGAGAAGTCTGAGCTCCGAGAGTTTATGGGGTGGCTTTTTCCGGGATTGCCTAGATATTGCCGTCTTCCCTTTAGGCTTGTTCGCAGTAATCTCGCTATGGACTACATTCACGTAATTGGAATCATTCTTAACGTTCTCTGGGCAATGGTTACAAACGACCATGCGTGTGATGAAAATATGCCTATTTTGCTTAGGTTCCGTTGTAGAACATTGCAAAGTCGCGACTCGCGAGCTAAGATTGATTCAGAAACTGTAGAACTTCTGGTCCTAAGCACTGTTCTGCAAGCATGTTTCTTTAGATCGATACTTCTCACGCAAAACGTGTGCTCAAAGAAACTGAAATTGCTCAAGTTCGTACTTCGCTGACCATTTCCTTTTCAACCTCTGAAATGCTCCCACCACAGCTCACACACGATTGTAAATAATGTCTTCATCCCCAGCGTGCATCCCTAAAAACCCTTCCTTCTTTATTCAATTATTTTCTATCTATCTATGTCAAGACCATACCGCTATCCCCGTTCATCAAGAAGTCTGAAGCTAAAGCACACGTTCTTCATTCAGCCACCATGCGTACTTTTAATACATAACGAACCTGTAGATCAAACTCGAGGCTGGAATAGAGGCATAGAGTTGGTACTACTAATTGTTGCAGATTGTTGCTTGCTTGCCCTGCCATCGTGAAGAGGAATGCACCTAAAGTTCCCATGCATGGGACATTTTTGTGTGCGACTTGCTTCGAAGAACAGGCACTTCCAAAATGAAGGCTGGGATTGACCCGACACTGAATCCGTGTATCACAACCCCTGATATTCTCCCAAGGCGAGGCAGCAAAGATATTTTCTAGCCCTTTTATATCAGCCTATCGCTCCCACCATCTGCACTATCAGATGCTTCTACTATGCTTCTTCGTTCCATATTCAATGGCATGGCATACGTCTGTCTCTTTTGCTCGAGTATCACAGCCTACGGACGGCATTGAGGAGATTTGTTCCTCACGGTTGACGTCCAGCAGACTCACATCAAACAACCTCCAAGCATATAGTGGCGGGGTATCATTCAGAACTTTTAAGTTCGAGGCAATACAAGGAGGTGGATGCCCGCCTCCGCTGCGAGCGGGAACAAACCTGACTGATACGTACTGTACACCATTGACAAGTCATCTAGATAAAACAGAGTAGTATACTAGTACTAGTGGCATCTGGCTCTTACATACATATCAAAGGTGCTGCAAGTATTTAAGAAGCAGGCGTTTAAGAACTTGCTATAGCGGCGCTATATCCTGACAAGCATCATCATATCCTGTCCCTGAAAAAGGAGGGTATCCGGCAATGGGCATTGCCTGCACATGCATGCCCTCATGGCAGTCAAAGCCTGAAGCTGTGCTTCATCACCATGCGCGGAAGAGACCGGAATTTTCTGCTCTTACACCAAGTCTTGAAATTTTCCATACCCTCAAATTTCGAAACTTTGGCGAGGGTCCAGGAACGAAAACTTCCTATCAAGATGAAGTCTGAATAATATCTCGTTGTCTAAAACGTCGATGTCATTGCAATGTCAGAAAGCATTTGACAGACGGTCGGCCTGATCTTCGAGAGGTTTTGGCCTTGACGTGATGTTTGGGTTCACTTGGGTAACTAATTTGATTAGCATTGGAGTAGGGTGGAGTTGTTAAATGTTCCATAAATCCTTCCTCAAATACACGTGTGATACTTTAAACTTTTCAGTACACCGAGGGATAGCGTCAATTGGACTTGAGAGGCTAAAGGGGATTAAAAACGGGCTGGAACAGGAATCAGCGGGAAGAACTGATGATGGCAGCATGGCGCCGCTGATAAGGTGGGTTGTTCGGAGAGCACACCCATATCGCATGCCTTCCGATCGTGACTAGATTGAACAAAGATGGGATATAAAGGACAAGAATGGAGGATAGAAGTGATTCCATTTTTTTATGCAGGCACGTTTGTGGTCGCCGACGAACAACCGTGCCCTGATAAATCTTCCGATAAATAGCTCGTTGGACAACGCGTCGTTTAGTCGCAAATCCTGGATCTGTGAGCCCATCTGCGAGGAACCCAGTCCTTTGGAAAATCCAGTTTACCTGATCTCGGAAGAACATAAACGCCATCACAGGCAACGCGCTCCTATCCAGAGAACACAGTCAGCCCCTCAGCTCATATCTACCACCACGACCAAACCAATCTATATAAAGTCAGTCCATGTTTTAAATAATTTGTTTTATTCTTACCTCTTGCTAGCATGTCTTCCTCCCTCATGCCTCGCTCCGACTCGTTGAACGCTCGCGCTCGCGGCACCAGTCACATCGATTTCAAGACTGCTACCACCGGCGTTGTAGCCAAGGCCATGCGCAACGAGATCAGCCGTCTTGTTTCCACCGTCGAGGATCCTGCCACAAAAAAGGTATACTTGACAATGTCTCGTAGTTCGTTATCTCACAATATCAGGCATTTGACACAGAAATGCAATTTTTCTTCTATCTCTTTACGAGGTATCTTGCTGAACGTGCCAAGAGCCAGGATCTGTGTGTAAACGTGTTACCCCCTTGTTTTCTTTGCTAATCCTAATATAGCGACTGGGATCGCATCAAGTCGCCTGCAGACGACCAGATCGTCCCCTATGCGGACCTCCCGAAGCCTAAAGATCAGTCTAACCTCAATAAGCTCGCAGTGCTCAAAGTCAATGGTGGCCTGGGCACTTCAATGGGTGCGTGCTGCTATCTCTTGTTGTTAATGTATGTGTACTGACTGGGAGGTGTGATAGGTATGACTGGTGCCAAGAGTGCTCTGGAGGTCAAGGATGACATGACGTTCCTTGATCTGACTGTGCGGCAGATTGAGCACCTTAACACAACGAACCGAGTGGATGTTCCCCTCATCCTCATGACGTCATTCAACACTCATGAGGATACCCTGCGCATTATCAAAAAATACGCCAACCAGCAACTTCGCATTACCACTTTCAACCAATCCCGCTATCCCAGAATCCTGAAGGAGACCCTCCTTCCCTGCCCAAAGCGCGCAGACGACGACAAGAAGAGCTGGTACCCCCCTGGTCACGGTGATCTTTACAATGCTCTTCACCACTCTGGTGTCCTCGATCAGCTCCTTGCCGAAGGCAAAGAATATCTGTTTGTTTCCAACTCAGATAACCTCGGTGCTGTGTATGTTACCGCCTCCTTCCCTTAATCCTAAATTCTGATATTGGCCTAGCGTTGACGAAAATATCTTGCAACACATGATCGATTCCCAGGCAGAGTTCCTCATGGAAGTCACGGATAAGACCAAGGCTGATATCAAGGTGAGTTTGAAGCCTCTTACGTATACAGAGCGCCTACTTATCTTCCATAACCAGGGTGGAACCCTCATCGGTAAACCTCTCTCGCCTGTTTTTTTCGTCTTTTGCTCAATTTCACCCTTCTCTAGACTATGAAGGTTCTGTACGCCTTCTGGAAATTGCACAGGTTCCATCTGAGCATGTCGAGGACTTCAAGTCCATCAGGAAGTTCAAGATCTTCAACACTAACAACTTGTGGGTCAACCTAAAAGGTAATATTGCGCTTCTCAGGTCCCTGGCCTCTATTCATTACGTACCTCAGCCCTCAAGCGCGTCATGGAGAATGAGGGTATGGAGTTGGAGATCATCATCAACCCCAAGACCACCGATGACGGCCAGGCTGTCGTGCAGGTATGGGATTGTTCCATGGCAATTGTTCCTTTCATCTCACTATCTGCTGTAGCTTGAAACTGCGGCGGGTGCTGCTATCAAACACTTCAAAAATGCCCACGGAATCAATGTTCCCCGCACACGTTTCTTGCCCGTAAAAAGCTGCTCCGACCTTCTTCTTATCAAGAGCGACATCTATTCACTTTCGCATGGGCAGCTCGTTATCAATGAGCAAAGGATGTTTGAAACTACCCCTGTCATCAAGCTTGGAGATCATTTCAAGAAGGTGCGTTATAGATGACTGTGGATAATAGAGTGAGCTAAAATTGCTTTAGATCCAACAATTCCAGAAGCGCTTCAAGAAGATACCCAAGATTATCGAGTTGGACCATTTGACCGTTACTGGAGATGTTTACTTTGGCCGCAACGTCACTCTCCGTGGAACTGTTATCATTGTCGCCAACGAGGGGCAGAGAATCGACATCCCCGACGGATGCATCTTGGAAAACAGTACGTTCAGCCTTTTTTATGTCCAAACGCAAAAGTTCAACCGCTGTTGAATAGGACTGCTTTCCGGAAACTTGAACATGATTGTAAGTCTGTCCACGTTTAACGTAGCATCTTGTTGACGTGCTTTTGACCAGGAACTGTAATGGACTTCTTGGCCTGTTTGTAGACTTGGACTCTTTACCTGATAGAGAAATACTTAGCGATACCATTGACTCGTGTTTTTGTTCCCCTTCTACCTGTAGTATTCATCTGTGTTCCGTCCATTGGCTGGCTTGTTGCACATAATTTGTTTTCTTGTCTGGGACTCGTTTAACTGGTTCTCTTCAGGCTACGTACATAAATCATACCATTTTGAAGTAGTACACGAATCCAGATGTACAAAACATGAAAAAACCTATCTTTTCGACCTGGATCATAGTTCCTGAGAGTCTGGTTAAATGACGGCTAAAATATCAGAGTTGAGGCAATTACCGTCATAGTCATGTTGCCTGAAACCAACCCTAATAGAAGCTAAGAGTGAGTCGCGCGTGGAAGAACCAGTTGGTGCCAGGCTCACGATTCTCTAGAATGCATCCATCAGGAATATCTATTCGTTGCCTGTCATTAGCAACAACTGGATGAAATCAGTACATCAGCCAGGACAATATAATATTGAGTCTTTTGGATACACACTTATGACAGTCCCACGTAGAGTGATGTTGCGACCAAAATATACGTTTCCAGAAACGGTTAAATGGTCAAGATCGATGATCTTTGGGATAGACTTAAAGCGGGCTTGGAAGTCATGTATCTGCAAGGATCGTAAAACTCTAGACTTGCTTAGACCTCAAAAAAGTACCTTCTTAAAGTGGTCGTCAAGTTTGATGACGGGTGGCAATCCGAAAAGCCTGTCTTCGCTCATGGCCACTCTACTACCCTCAAGTGTGTAGAGATCGCTTTTAATGAGAAGCAGGTCAGAGCAACTCTGCACTGGAAGAAATCTTGATCGGGGTACGTTGATGCCTCGAGCGTTGCTGAAATGGCGTATGGCAGCTCCTGCCGCCGTTTCGAGCTATCCCAAGTAAAGAAGACATGAGACCATCATCTTCATCTTTAAGTATACATGGCCGTACCTGGATGACAGCGCGGCCATCGTCAGTCGTCTTTGGATTAGCAATGATCTCGAGCTCCATGCCGCCCTTATCCATGATCTTTTTCAGGGCTACCGAATGATTGGAATTGATTTGGTTATAGTGGTATAGGGGACACATACCACGAATATTAATCCAAAGGTTGTTCGTGTTCAAAGCCTTGAAATGGCGAACTGTGCCATTGCACGAATGAAAATGAGTCAAATGATACGCCTAGCAGTAAATGTGCTCACTAGATGTGAATGCTTCGACATGGTCAGTCGGAACTTGGGCCACTTCCAAAAGACGAATGGCGCCATCGTAGCCTAAGTAACAAGTTCTGCTGCAGTTCCAGGATGAAGTGAGACAGGCATACTTATAAGCGTTTCACCCTGGTAGTAGAGATTGTTACTTCCTGGATACAGGGATGAAATTGCCATGAACACATACATGAGTATCTGCCTTTGTCTTGTCGGTGACCTCCATCAGAAATTCTGTCTTTGTATCAATCATATGCTGAAGAATCTTGCCATCCACACTGTTTACGGATTTACATAGTGGTCAGAAACTTGTCAAGCATGTAAAAATCATGTCAACTAACACGGCACCAAGGTTGTCACTGCTGGAGACGAATAGATATTGCTTGCCCTCTTTGAGGAGGCGGTCTAGCACGCCAGAACGGTACAGTGCGGTGTACATATCCCCATGGCCTGGCGGGTACCATGCAGCCTTCTCGTCCTGCCAATCTGCGGCACAAGGCAAAAGACTGTCTTTCATGATGCTTGGATATTTAGACTGCCTAAAGGGCATGATCCGGATTTGCTTGCTATTGTACTTTTGGGTAATGCGTAAGGTATCTTCATGGGTGGTGAACGATGTCATGAGAAGGAAGGGGATGTCAACGCCATAAGTAGCATTTACATTTGCTACTTGTTGTATCGCAAGGTCTAGGAACGTTAAACCACCCTTGACTTCCAGAGCGCTCTTCGCACCCTGCATCCCTACTCGAGCGTCAGAGGGATTAATACAGACAATGGCCTCTGAGGAACTTGCCCATCGAGGTTCCGAGACCACCGTTGACCTTAAGAACGGCAAGTTGCTTGAACAGCGCAATTTCATCCATTGACAGCGTCAACTTATCGTATGGAATTACCTGGTCCGTTGCGGGTGAAGCAATCTTTCCCCACTCACTGCAACGCCATAATAAACACACGTGTAAAGAAAATCAGGGCATACTGACAGCTTCTGGTTGGCATCTGCAGCGTATCTGTTCAACAACTTGGAGAACATTTGCATTTCAATCGCGAAAGCCTGGAGAGACACAATTAAGCATTGAAGAATTGCATTAAATATAAGATCATACCTTTTTTGCAGCAGGATCAGAGACAGTATTGACCAGCATTCCAATATCACTGCGCATAGTCTGAACATTGAAACCTCTTATGAAGCGTCGGGCATGTTTAACAGCACGGCGGCGAAATCTGCGGAAAAAATGATCCTGCATGGTGGAGGTAAGAAATATCGTTTGCGCGCCATTACCATGTGCACGGGCAGAAGCTGAACTGCGGACATGAGGATTGGGGATTGCATTCGAAGTTTGGAGACTTAGACGCGTCTGGTCACGTTACGGCATAATCACGGATGTTTCCGGTCGGAGAATGAATATTTGCAAACCTTAATGTTTGATATCCACACAAACTTGCAGGGCATCCTCACGACACCGCATCCTCAAGACCATCCGACATGGGTCAGTGCTGCTCCTCCGTCTATCCTTCACATCCCTGATCTTATTTATCTATCCAGGTATCTCCCGCTCATCCCGGCACAAACGCTCAGCAACTGGCGCCCAGCGTGCCCACTACCGCAAGAAGAGAAAGTTCGAGCTCGGTCGTCAGGCCGCCAACACAAAACTTGGCCCCAAGCGTGTCCACACCGTTCGTGTTCGTGGAGGCAGCCTCAAGTACCGTGCCCTTCGTCTCGAGTCGGGCAACTTTGCATGGGGATCTGAGCACACCACCAAGAAGACGAGGATAATCGGTGTCGTGAGTTTTTTCAATCATGCTCATATTTTCCCATCGTAATCTTCAAATAGGTCTACAACTCTTCTAACAACGAGCTTGTCCGCACCAACACCCTTGTCAAGGGTGCCATCATCCAGGTTGATGCCACTCCTTTCCGTCAGTGGTACGAGTCCCATGTATGTACTTGATAAACTTTCCTCCCGCAGAAACCACTGACACTCCTCTAGTACGCCCAACCCATCACCAAGAAGGGCAAGGCACAGGCCGCTCCCACCGACGCTGCTGAGGAGCCCAAAAAGCTGTCCAACCACGCGCAGCGTAACCTTGATGAGAAGAAGAAGGGTTCGTGATTTGTTTCTATTCCTGCAAAAAAAAGAACCGACCTGACTTTTTTGCAGAGGCCAAGATTGACCCTCTCCTCGAGAGCCAGTTTGCTGCGGGCCGTCTCTACGCTTCCATCGCCAGCCGACCCGGTCAGTCCGGCCGTGCTGACGGCTACATCCTTGAGGGCAAGGAGCTTGAGGTAAGTTCGTAATGTGTACAATCTTAATCGTTTGTTGACTCTGTTGCAGTTCTACCTCAGGAAGATCAGGTCAGGCAAGCAGAAGCACGCTCACGCCTAATTTTGCTCGTATCGTCTTGCATGTCGCTTGTCCACTCTCCAAAATACATATGTTTGGAATTCCTAGTTCATAGCATGCCCCATGAAATTTTTTGGAGTTCCATTGACAAGATATTGCTATATGTAACAACATACATTACAAAATATATGAGCATATGCCGTCCTTTCCTATCTATTATTTCAGGAGATGTATTGAATGTGATATTGAAAAATATTGACGAGAGTTGTATTTTTCGAATTTCGAATGATTGGTCAAACTTGGCCTTGAACTTGATTCATCTCGAGCTCGACACCTATTTTACGCGATGGTACTACTTACCTCTCAATCATGGTCGCCTCTCATCCACTTATTTTAGCTCATATTCTCCGTCTTTAAAACCCTAACCGATCAACAAGTTACCGTTGAGCTCAAGAATGACCTTTCTATCACTGGCGTGTTGAAATCTGTTGACCAGTACGCGCACCAAACCTTGCTCGTCCCTTCTGCACGAAATTCATTCTCTTCCAGGTTTCTAAATATCCGATTGGATAACATCACAGTGTCTGACGAGGCAAGGCATCCCCACATGGTGAGTACAAATGCAGCCAGTTGTTGCGTTCTATGGCAAACACTTGTATTTCATAGATGGCAGTAAAGAACTGCTTCATTCGTGGTTCTGTTGTCCGCTACGTTCAATTATCAACGGATAGCGTCGATACACAATTACTCGAAGACGCAACTAGACGAGGTCAGTCCAGTTGGTCATCCTGTCTCGCACAGAAACCTGATTTTCAACAGAGGCAATGGCGCAAGTCAAGCGGTGATGAGATAACTTGGTTGCGAACTTCATTCAGTGTACTATTATGCCACATCGATGTCGACTGTGGACTCGTAAGTTTTGTTTTACAGTGTAAATAGTCGGCATTAATCTATCATCCCACCACCTCACACTGTGGCCCACCTATACTCACGGAAGCAATCCTCCAAATATCGACCTTGCTAATCTTATTCCCCTGTATCTGGATGTCGCCAAATTTTTACAGTACCATCAGCACTTGAAGTAAAGAACTCGTTGGCGTCCGTTGGGTGGTGTTCAGTCCATGTGATGACCTTTTCATGCGCCTTGGGAGGAGGGGTTGGAGGCATAACCTTCGCCTGTTGGTAGGTGAGAACGAGTTCAGAACAAGGTGAAAGGTATTTACATCGAGAAGGTCCCAAGCCCATATCTGCCCATTTTCGTCACCACAAATCACAGTTGCTTCTCCATGGCCGAAACAAGCACGGCATCTGTAAGACCCGTTTGTGTGCCCACTGAAATCGTTCAATATCTTTCCTGTAGATGCATCCAGCAGGCGGACATGAGAGTCTAGAGTTGTGACCAAGATTGTCTGGCCGTCTTGCGTGGGGACGACAGACGTAACAGGATCTGTGAATAATGATATATAATTAACACAGCGAGTTGTGACTGTGGCTCACGTCCTATGAAGTCAGACCGCAGTTCTCCTTTGCGTAAATCGTATGTCCGTACATGACCATCAACCGAGCCTGTAATTATTGTTGTCGAGCCAACATAAAGGGTCTGTACAGCATCGCGCGCATCGTCTAGAACTTGAATCGGTTGCCTGTTTATGGCTCTGAGCAGACAGGTGAGGAATTGAGGGGAGAGAAAGGAGCACACTGATTCGTACCGTAAATCCCATAATCTTACAGAAGCGTCATATGAACCTGGAAGCGATGATGTCAAGAAAGGAAGGATGAGTGAGGTTAACACTTGACGTACCGCTCGCAAGAACTGTCGCGTCTTCGTTGAATTCGACCGCGTATATCTTACCCATGTGCCCAGCTATTCGACGCGTTGTGACGCCTGTAGCCACATCCCACAGAAACACAGAACGGTCACCTCCAGAAGACGCAAACTTGGCATTATCATGAGCTCTGTTGCATCATAAGGCTCTTTTTTCAAAGGGGACAGGGATGAAGACTGACACAGATATGGAAAGGACTTCATAGCCATGAGCAGCAAATGTTTTGATCTCAGTACCAAGGCTGGCATTCCAGAGGCGGACACTCCGGTCTTGTCCGCCAGTCAGGATATATTTTGCCGATCCTTTTGCATATCGAGCAACATTTACAGGACCCTTATGGTTATCGAGGGAAACATGTAGAGAGCGAGGTAGTGGTGCTGGGGAAGACATGTGACTATGAAGGTTGGCTTGCAACCACAATACAGCTGATGTCGAAACGCAGCCTATCGCCCAATCCATTGCCTCCAGCAAAGCGTATACATATCACAGATTCTCATTCAATCCCTTCAAAGTCTCCTTTTTCCTTCAACGACTCCCTTTACGACGAACTCATTCTCTGTATCTTTTCTCATCTCTCTTGGTTTGATCTATGTGCGGCACAGGCTACCAGCACCAATTGGTGCCGCTTGGCGTGTGATAACACTCTTTGGAAGAATCTTTATCTCAGAGTCTTTGGCCGTTCGCGCCTTCGGGGCTCCAGGGGATATGTTATTCGAGCTGATGGTCGCGAGGTCCGACCTCTTCCAGGAAGGATGCATATAAAGCAAGAGCCAAGAAAGGATTGGAAGTGGATGTTTCGAGTGAGCTCGAATTGGAAGAATGGTGAGCAGCTTTCATGCTCCCTCAAATCACTAGACTAACGAATGTTAGGCCGTTGCGCAATTGAAGAACTTGAGACTCCTGAGTACCGCTCACTTTCCCCTTCATCCTGTGAAACCCATGTTCTCCTTGCTGGTCCTCTCACGATAGTTGCTTCTTCTTTGTCCTCTGAAGTTCCCAAAGTCAATATTTCCACTTCTGCGACAAACACCTTCGAACTGGCATGTGAATCGAGAAGTAACGGGGGCCCCTACTATATCTCTACACTTGCCATTGATCAATCTCCTCCAATCCACGAACATTCACGTCTTGCCGTTTTTCTCTCTAGCGGGGAGTTTACTACCTTCTCCATCAATCCCTCGCAACTCTCTGCTTCAGTCCGAAGCCTCACATTTTTGCCCAGCAGAGGAAGGTCTCGAGTCAATCCGGTTGCCCATGCTGCTTACCATCACCCACTCCTCGTAACGCTTTCCACAAACTTTACCCTTACATTGTACGATCTATCAGGCGATACTGTTGTGCCTACTCAAACCCTGACATCGTTCACCTCATTTCCTCCCTCATCCATCGTGCTTTCCACGACATCCTCAACAAAATACAAGCTTGTTCTTGCGTATACAGTTCCTGTTTACCCCGAACACTGGTCCGTTGGAGTGACAGAGCTCATTATTTCTGGCTCAAAACCTCCAGCCACTCTTACGCATATGTTGTCTGATACACCACAATGGTCCCTCGACCCTGCGCGTGTTGTATCGACACGAACAACTCGTGCGATAGATACTCCTCTGGGTTTCTTTGATGATGATAAATTGCGCGCCCTTCACGAGCAATACAGCCGAAAAGTTTCTTATGTCACGGGGACTCAAACTGATGGAAAATGGGTCGTGCTTGCCCCCGCAGAAACGCCTCCTGCTGGGGTTTCGTCAGGCTCGTCTTTTGTGTCAGGCTCGTCGAGTATCAACACCTCCGACGTGTCATTTCTTATTTCCCCCACCAGTCTGCAACTATATCGCCTTTATCTGCCTCCTACCTCGAATTCTGTTGCAGCCCCACCGCCGAAGCTGTCATTTGTTAGAAGCTTGCATGGCCAAGTTGGCCCAATTGCATCTCTGGCTCTCGCTGATGGACGGTGTGTTTCATTGGGTCTAAACGGTCGTCTTTGGGTGTGGGATTTAGAAGCTGGCACAGGGGCTGAGGTTTCTACGTCTAGTTTCAAAGAGAAGTCTCAACAAGAATTTTCTTTGCCACGCATGGTTGCCTTTGATGAGAGAAGAATTGTTACCACAGAGGGATCACGGGTATATGTACATAGATTTGATATTTAAACCTTCCACTGTGCATACCGCCCATTGATGTGTGTTTACCCATTGTATTGTTACACCAGCTGCCGTTATACTGCACATACAACAAGAAACAATTCATTCACCTACAACTTACGAGTAACAGCACAACTGTCTGGTCAATTTAACTTTCAAGCTCTGAAATATAATATGGGTTGCACATGACAATTCTACAGCAGAATTACTCTCCACGCTGCTGCCTGAGACCGAAAAGTTCAACGAGATCTGTCAATATTTAATCAGCATCACATAGCTAATAACCACCAGATATTGACTGACCATTTAGCCTTGCTTCCCTCTGTTGACGCTGTATTTCCGTACGTTTCATGCCAGAGAATGCCTGTAAACGATTGTCAGCCTCAGATCCTATACGAACAGAGAGAGTGGAGAGTAACCTGCTGCACTAATTGCTTCTTTCGTTCCTGAATCTCCAAGACTTTTGATTCAACTGTATTTTCAGCAACAAGCTGGTACACGTGAACAGGTTTCTTCTGTCCAATCCTGTTGACACGATCTATAGCCTGACTTTCAATACCTTCCTATTGAACCACCGCATTGAACCACCGATGGGTCAGATTCTCACAGAAAAGCGGGGATTGGTGAACGAACCTGCCACCATCTTGTTGATCGTGGCATATACTAGTAAGTCGCGAAGCTCGGTAATATATGCACAACCGGACTTACGGATCCATACTGTCAAAATTGCAGGTTAGGTACGCCGACAAGGGACCATATGAAGACGTACAGATACACATTGTTCGCCACTGATGTCAACGCTTTGAGTTTTAATCTCAGTCAAAAAAGCAAGGCATGTCATACCAGTTAAATTCAAGCCAACAGCTCCCTGATGACGGATGGAATTTGAAGTCATAAAGATGAATTAGAGAACAACCCACCGCTTTCAGAGAAAGCAACATAACTGTCGGATTCGGCCCGTTATAGCCAGACGATACCGATATTTTGCCTTTCCCCTTCGACAATGATTTGTGCTTTCGTCTGGTCTGGTGGGAAAATGCGGAATCCTCGTCCTCGCCAGAATCCTCATCCGCGTTGAAGGTATTGTCATCATCGTCATTATTTCCCTCGCTATTGACTGTATCACGGCAATTATCCTCGGCAATAGGGACAGAAAACCTTGCAATTGTTTCTTGGCGTCTTTTAGCGGACATTTGTCCGGTGAATTGCACATAAGGAATCCTAAACGATCCAAGTACAGTCAGTTTGTGCTCATATGATCAGTCAAATCAACGAACCCTTCAGCATCCAGTCTCTCAGCAATCTGTTTGTCATAACATTAGTCAAGATAGAATAGGAATATAACAAGGGTAGGGATGGTACCTTGTCCAAGAAAGAGGTGAATTGTGAAAAGACGAGAGACTTTTCGCCTGAAGGTGTCAATCGAAGGAGATGGACAAGCTGTTCTATTTTGGCCGAAGAGCCTCCCCGAATACCAGTCGTGTCCATCTCTTCTTCCCTTCGGATTACGGCCTGCGTAAGGTCAGTAGGCGGTGGCGGCTCGTATAAATCACCCATGCCCAGCGGACGACGATCCTATGGACGTTAATATAGAATAGAAGTTTCAACACAGAACAACTTACCATAGGGCATCTTTGGTCCCGAGATATAACTTCTGTGATACTGCCGAAAGAATGCTAGCTGCGGTGGAAACAGTGAATGCCAATGAACCAAGGCTTACCATGACAAGCAATACATGTGCCCGCAACTGGTGATTCTAGCTTCACTGAGACTCGAAAAACAGATCGGGCATTCTTCGAAATCCTCAAGAGCTCGGGCAAGGAGACCTTGCAGGTGTGATATCTCCTCAGGTTTAAGTTGCATCGCCCGCTGAATGGTTGACTCTTCAGCCGCCCCGTGAGCCCGCAGATCTTCTATGTAATTGGAAGGGATAAGCCCTGGGTGCAATGCCAATTGTCGTAGGCGTGTGAGCATGCCAAGGACGTTCGATTGGGCCTGCAGATTGTTAGGAGTCTCAAGTTAAGACTATATTACCGACGATCGCTCACCATGAAATTTGTGCCGCTGTTCATGATTGTTTCAAACCGTTGTTTGGTTACTTGCTCAACTTGATCATAAAGTGACTTGAACCTCTTGAGTTGACGAATTGATATGCTCGAGAAAGTCACCCACTCTCGCCTCATCTGTCAATGTTACAGGCACAATGGTCATATCCACCTGACAATTTGTAAATGCAAGGAAAGGAGCCAACAAGAATATATTCACCGAAGGTAGGGGAATGAGAGCATTTCCTGAGCTATCTTGCATCTAAGAGAGGATTAGAAAGGAATTAGACTCACTCTGATTGAAGATACGGACCTCCTTTGTTCGGCGGATACACACATGGCTCATAAGGGCCTGCAGAGGGAGTCAGTGAGATCAACTGCATGCACAAAAAAACATACGGAGAGTAGCTCGACGCCTGCCGGATCACCATCTTTCAAAGGGCGAAGAAGCAATCTTTTGAAAAAATCTTCATTGTCCAGGGGTCGACAAATTTGAAGGAATGTCAAGGCTGATCCTAGATCCTATAGTATGGAGACAGTTAAGGTCAGGACAAGTCAAGTTAGCGGCTAATAGTAGTACCCTGGGTGAATTTATCTATCATGATCATCAGCATAGGTAGAAGAGGTGTTAGACTGTATCTTACAATCGGAGTGCCAGTAAGTACCCATCTCCTTTGTGCATTCAAACCACAAACAGCCTTCGCCATCTTTGTCTTGGGGTTGCGAATAGTGTGCCCTTCGTCTAAGATGATACGCTGAAAGCAATGCTAGGTCAGGGCGATTAGATTGGAATAGTATTTTGGGGGCTGACCTTCCACGATACGTCAAAAAGAGACCGCTCAGTTTTCCTCTTCTTGCGAGGTTGGTCCTTGGCTGTTTCAGCAAATTCTCCTGCAACAGTTTGGTACGTCGTGATGACAACATCATACTTCACCAGTTCTTCGGCGCTCGTAGAGCGTGTGGTGTTGTAATATATACATACCGAGAGCGACCCCTCGGTGCAGTGATCATAAATTTGTTTCTCCCAGTTGGATAGGACCGAAAGTGGAGCAACTGAATATCATTTTAGTAGATTTATTTCATCGAGAGAAGCGTCAAAAATACCAAGAAGAGTGGTCTTGGCAAAATCACGGGAAGCATCGTTCTTTGTAGCCAAAATCAGGGCTAGCATGGTAAGAGTTTTGCCCTTGGATAACATCGGTAAATCAAGCATGATTATGCTGTAGAGTAGAATTAATACCAATCCCTACAGTCATGAACATCAATAACTTTATGTGCGAAAGATAGGCTGTCTTACCATTGCATCCGCACACAAAGCACCTCTTCCAAGTGGGGGAGCATTCTCTTGAGGCGTTTTTGTCGCGACTAAAGGAGCTTTAGAGACAATTCTTGAACCATGTTAAATACTTACTATTATAATAGAAAGTCTACGCAAAGTCACGAATCATCCTTGTCAGAAATCAAGGAACAGCCCTACCTTATTTCCATTCTTTCTTAACTGCCAGAATTGGACTGGCCTGTCGGTCTCAGTCTTAGGCAGGGCGGGATATTCCCGCTCTACACACCACTGTAAGGCCTGGATCTGCATTCAGAGTGATGAGACTAAATAATAGAGATTGTTAGAGCATTAGGTACCTGGTGCTTCAAAAGATCAACTTTTAGGTTTCCGTTCTTGATCCCAGGTGGATTAGGATGTAGAGGAAGATTTAAGATATCTTCATTGGAGCAAAGAGTATCCAGGAGAGAGCTTCGCCGGCTATCATCGTCGACCTTTTCTAAACTGTTCAGCATTTGACGCAACTCAGCAGCCTTACGCAGAGCTTCTTGTTGTTTTCGCATTTTCGCAGTTTGTGCTGTGCCAGAGAGATGCCCACGAGCGGCTGATCCCATCCCGGCTGAATAGGAAGCCCGTGAATAGCTCGTAGAAGCTGTTGCTGCTGGTAGGGGCGTTGTCGAAGTTGATTGATGGGAAGGAAATCCACGCTGCCCAGGTGTTGCCCATATTAACTTCGGCTGCAGTCGTTCTCTTGCGTTCGAGGCCCCGTAGAGGCATAGTGTGCTACCAAAACATTACAATCATCACAATGAATATGCATTATGAACGGCCACATACAGGGAGAGAGTGAATCCGGGCCGACCAGTGACTGAAGCGTTTCAGTTAAAATTTTTAGGTGTGAGTTTTTCAAGGCTCACGATTCCCTTCATTCATGACGCCTTCGGCAGTAACAAGGCGTTGATCCATTAATGGAGCCAGTTGCGCCGCAGCTTTACGAGGGAGGTGACCAACCTGAACCCCCCCAATGTTTTTAACTTGTATCGCATTGCTGGAAGTAATTTTTTTTTTCAAGCGGAAACAGGACACAAGAAGCACCTAGATGACGCACCGATCGAACTTATTACCCGGTTCTCTTATAAGCATAACCTGCTCTCCCGGTCCTACCAGACCTATATGAACTTCAGTGAAAGGAAGAAGAGAAAGAGAAGGAACTGGCCTTTATAGTACTGAATACCAACAACACTGGAATTCAGAGTACAGTACAACTCATCGACGACTTCTTCAGGAAATTCTTCTATAGCCTCATCCTCCGCTACCTGTGACGCGGTGGGAGGTGCCAGAGGTTTAGATAACATTTTAGAACCGGCTACAGTCTGCGAACTAGCCAAACTATTTTGCTCGGCCTTTCGTTTTCTCTCGTTTAGTCCATCACTGCCTCTGACCAGAGGGACAGAAGACGGATTAGCTTTTGCAGACTTGGGGATATCTTCAGGGTTTATTCTGCGAAGTGCTATGGCCAATTTTACTTTCTGTTGGTCTGTTGGTCTACGTAGTAGATACTCGACTCAGATCATGGACTCAAAAAACGAACACTGCACTCACGACAAAGTGTTGAAGCCTGGAATACGGTCTATGGGTATAACAGCCAGTTCATTTAAAATTGATGGCGGCACACATTCCCTAGACTAGGCTGTTAGCTGTTGTACCGTGCGTTTAAATCGTGAATTACCAATGTCTCCATTCCACTGTCTCCCCAAATTCACCACGATTTTCAGTCCCATAACGTAGTGTTCCGACTTCCATCGCAGTTCCCTAGGATGAATATCTGTATGAAGTTCGTTCATAATCGTTTTGGTAAAAAGGTACCTTGCACGGAGGTGGGCCGTGGCATTTTGCCCGATTACTTTTACTGTACTTGAATCACGATTTATTTGAGCACATGAAGTGACGAAATGAACGTCTTACTCCAAGAATATGCCCAGACGCCATGAAAAAGGAGTTCGTAGCCTGGTAAGCAGTCTCTTCGTATGCAATTGGAACTCCGCCAACGCGTCGCGTCACGTCAACCAAACAAGCGACAATGCGCCACCTTTTTTCAATTTCGAGATACTTATATGCGTGATCAAGTAGATGAAAAAGTCCTTGGTTTCCGTATAAATACTCGTGTACATGCATTATTAGAACTAGGGGCCTACGCCGAGAGGTAACAGAGTGCTATCTTGGAGTGCACGTTGGTCCCAAGCAGTAGTTTCCAACTGTGAAAAAGGCATTAGGTAACTGAAAAACGGAAACAATTGTACAGGTATGACCGACATGTTTAAAAGCGTCGGCTAATGACAATATGTTCATGTGCTCGGGTGTCTCGCCTTTGTTCTAGTTTCCCTCGTTAAATGCGTGCGTAGAAATAGAGAACCATCCATACCATCGATAATTCATCAAGGTCTCGGAACATTAATCTAAAATCCCTAGGCAGTTGAGACGGAAGAATCAGGGTATGCACAGTAGGGGTATAAGGGCGCGTCGAAGATACTCGAACGGAGAGCTCCTGTGGGTCACGAAGAAGCAAAAAGCAAGTTTTAAAATGATATTGAGACTAACCGACGCTATCTGGACACCAAGCTCGATCATATGTCGCTGTGCTCTGGCATTGGATCCTATAACGATGTAGATTTCCCAGAGGCAGTCTATAAGATAAACGGATTCATGGAAGGAAGCCTCGTTCGATATGAAGTCAACATGCGTAACCTTTCAGTGCGTGTCAATCAACAAATCTTCGGGAGTCGTATTGCACGCACATGGTCCATAGTATCGAGCCGCCAGATTCGAGGATCAATCAATGATGAGCTACTACGCCACTTCCAGTAATCGGCGTTTGCGTATTCATCATCACCTAGTATCAACCTGAACACTTCATCGTTCTTGCTAGTATCTTCATTTAATTCGATCGGTGCGGAGGCAGTCGATAAACTGCGTCCATATTCAAGCGCTGCTTTCCTTTCCAGCGGTGTTGATCCACGTCCATACCAGACATAGACAGAGTCCAACAGCGTTATACAATAACTGTAGGCGGAGCAAAGATTTTTCATGTCCTAGACCTGGATTTAGTTCACAGTACGCTTCAACTAGGAAGAGCAGCCATACCAGGTCATCCTCATCGATAAATATGACACCACCAAGTGATCTGATCAAATGCATTGCAGTATTTTCAGGTGTCCAGCGAGTCCGCGCGCCCTACCGAGAGTTAGATCTGTGCTTTGACCTCGAGACCTCATTACTTACTTGACGGATAGCAAGCACTCCCCCAAGATTATGCACCATTTGAGTTGGCTCGGAGTTTTGTTGCACGGATATCTGGATGTAGGATATCAATGTGACATATATTCAGTGTGGAGCAGGTTACTCACTATTGTAGTGCTGTATCTCTGAGCAATTTCTTGCAGCTTGCGTTGCTCTCGAGAACCTAAAGTGGCTCGCTTTCCTTCCCAGCTCCAGACTGAAGTAGATACTAATCCAGAGAGCTGGGATTTCGAACGATGGATAACGACCAAAACTTCGTTGTCATAAAAGATTGTTCTATCCGCTGTGAGCGCCGACGCGGAGGTGCCGACGACAGCCATTACTTCCACAGATACCGTTGTCGTGCCCGATTCATGGTAGGCATGTCTTGACTTGTATCTCAGCAATGAATCAAAATTGACGTTATTCATGGAAGGCCTCTCTTTGTGACTTGTCAGAAGACATTAAATGGCACGAAGGAGATAATACATACGACTCGCACGCGCTTCGACGGAAGGTATGCATGTTATGGCAAGTGATAAGATTCCATCTGTACCTGATATCGGCCTCGACTTGTTTTCATCTTTGAGGGTAACATGTGACTTGAGATCTCTATCTTTGCGCGATATAGTTGTGGGAGGAGTGGATACTGGTGTCGCCTCTTCCTTCAATGGCGGTAGAATAATAGAAGAGTACTTGTCATAGCTAGACCTGCGTTTCTCTGTTGGTAATGGTGCAGAGACTGTCACAAAGGACTTTGAAGAGACTTGCAGGCTTTCCGGTTCTTTTGCATCCTTGGAACCGTTGGATTGGCTGAGAGCTTCGGCAACATCCATGGCAGTAGGTCGATTCCCTGTGCTAGGTATTCGAGAAGGTTTCGAGGGGGATAATGGGCCCACCACTTCTTCAGTAACAAAGGTCGGATGATGCTCATCAACCTGTCGGGCAGAAGGAGGTACTGTGAGCGAAACCTTGCCACCTGTATCAGCCAGTCCTGGAAGGGCACGTCGCACTGAACCATGATTTGTGATTTCCGAATTTGACGCATGCTGGGCTTGCGGCTTAGACGCAGGAGGCTTAACTTCAATTTGAGCTGATACTAATCCCGGAAGCGCATGTCTAACCAGTCGCTGTACATCATTTGAATGGGGAACCGATCGCGTTGTGCTTTCCACGACATGTCTTGAACCCTTTGGGTCAGGTGAAACCTTTTCCATCGATGCCTCTGCTGGCCGTTGAGATGCCTGGTTTAGTTCAGAGGGAGGTTTATCACCGACATCAATATTCTTCTGAGATGGGGTGGGAGCTGAGTCAGTGGAGGTTGTTGTGACTTGTTTTATGGTCTGCGCATTCAGCATGGACATGGTTTCTTCCGATGGGCCAGCTGTAGCATCACTGGTCCCTTTCTTTCGAGGTTTTCGTGCCCTGTCCTTGGTTGGCTAATGACAGACCAACAAACATTCAGGGATTAATTATGTATATGCGGTTTGAAAGATTACAATACAAACGCAATTGGTAAGTAGGGCATTGTACAATTCACCGGAATTGACGCACGTGGGACAGAGGTTTAGAAGGGGCTGGAAAATCCAAAGCAGCAGCCCGCGAAGAATGGGTTGGTTTAGCTCCAAACTCGTCAATAGCAGGCGTCTCCGTAGGAGTTGGCTTATAGACAACCATTGTTGTCGCAGAACCCAGTCCAGGTAAAGGTATTCTATCTCCGGTTGTGGGCTTTGGGAACACACTGGGCTTTGGTGGTATATTCTCCTGCTTTAGAGAAGGATGGGACATTGCTCCCTTTAAAGGTTTTCTACCAAGGTCTGGCTGTGATAACTGGGCCTTCTCATCCTTCTGCAGGTCGAAAGTGACCGATCTCCGAGTCAGACGAGGGGGTGCAGACGGGGTAGGAGAGGGTGTTGCAGAAACATTGGGCTGCCATCGATCAAGGACGGAGCTGTTTCGTTTGTCGCTGACCGGCCTGGTTCTCTCGGGAGTCTCTGGGATCGCCGGAGGGCTTTCAAACTGTGAGCTCACTTTCACCATGTTCTGGACAAACCCTCGCCCTTGGAGACGGCTGAGGCTAGGAGTAAGCTCCTTCTGAGCTGGGACTCGTGTAAAGGCTTTCGAGGGAGTGACAGAGAGAGGTATTTGCGGACCAGAGACCGAGGGGCGAGGTTCAGGGCGAATGGGTCCTGCGAGTGCTGGAGGTGTGTGAACAGACTTTGAAGGTGATGACAGGGTATGGGTGATACTAGGTGTTTGAGAGCGATCAGCAGAGGAAGTCGGTGACGCCGCACTTCTTTCTGGGGTTGCTAGATTGTGTTTTAAAATTGGAAGCTGCGGGGAAGCCTGCGATTTGCTAGGACTGTACAACGATGGCGATGGTGCTGCCTGCTTTGTTACAGTCGAAGGAAACGGCGACGGGGAGCTCGCGGTGCGTTCTCGAGTGCTCATGCTACGGGTATCGGGATTTGGCGCTTGGACTTTATGAAGTTCCGCCGCAGGACTAGAAGACCCAGTTGTCCGAGATTTAGAAAGAGCAGCAATAGCAGACGGCTTCATTGGCACATCTTGTTGTACTACCAGCCCTGGCATAGCAATGCCTCCCGTACCGAACGTAGGGTGTGGGGAACGATTAAAATCATGTTGCCGAAATTGAGTTGGATCATGCGCGTCTTGTTGAGGCGCATGTTTCCTGAGCCGAGGGCCGGTCGCGCTTCCCCCCATGAATGCGGCAAGAGACATGGGCTCTGTCGCAACCTTGGCTGTGGTTGATGGCTTCACAATTTTGATATCGGTGGACGGGTCAGGAACACTGTTAGGTGAAGGTGTGGTCTCTGAGCCAAGAGACATTCGCGGGGATGCAGTGGTATTTAGCTGTACATCACCAGACCTGGCTTTTCACGTACAAGGTTTCTGGCAGTTATAATGATGTAACAAGTGAATTATGGCAAGAGTACTTACGCATATCCAAACTGCCACGGTTTCCATGAAAACCTTGGCTTCGGCGCTTGCGTGCCAAACGAGAGGCCGCGATTTCTTGCTCCAGTCGTATTTGTTCAGCCTCCTCATCTGCTTCAAGTTGACGCCGCATTGCTTTGATCTTGTCGGTCCATTCGGCAAGCCCTGCTTCAGAAGTGGAACCTGAAGTTTGGGAAGGAGAGTTGTAGTTCATAATAAGAAGAGGGAATCAAGAAAGATAGCAGCTAGGGGCTTAAACTCGTACGGCGCCTCCAAGCTCAAGGGCTGAGGTGCATGAATGCAATCGATTCCCTGTGGCAAGCGTGGTGACATGATGTGATTGTAACGCGTCAAATAGTCACGGTCGCGTTTCCATTTGTGTCTGCATCTCTCACTCAAGAGCTTTTATTTTAATGATTCTGCGATTCCCCTTTCTCTAATCTATATTATTTCACTGCTCGTTGAAGTAGTTGTGGCTACTCAAGCTTTCATTCCATTCATGAACTTTGATCGTTAAACGCCGAACGGTGCGCTAGCCTATTCCCCATTGGATTCCTAATCCTCGTATAATTCTCTCATGCGAATCTTTCGAAACGTATAGGTGAAGATACATACTCAGTATATAATCTCTACTCTCAGGTGGAGTCTGAGCGAGAAGTTTATCCGTAAGTCTACCTCCACGGGCGTCCCTAAACATCGCGTGTGCAGATTCAGTGTCTACCTAGCAGTGTTTACGGTCGGAAAGTCATTTTTTTCAGCAAAGTATCCTTTTGACCAGATAGCGAAGCCAGTCATGTCGCGCTCTCTCTCTGGCACGCAACGGGACCCTGATGCTTCGCTTTCTCATCAACATCAGTCCTCCAAGGACCTCAGTGATTCTCCATATACCCTACTTCCAGCATTTGACAATCAGCACCTTGCATCCAACGCTGCCAATTCTTCAAATGGAGCACTTGTCGCCTCACATGCTCCACGTCTCTCCAACGATCTTTGTCCTTCACTTTTGTCGATGCCAAACGTTATAAATCATTCATCTTCCTCCACCCATATCCTTTCTTTCAGCTTTTGTGGAGAGGAATTTAATTATGATCTCGATACTCTTGAAAATGATCCAGACGCGATAATAGCACTGCTCAAGGCCACAGAGAGCGGGCGAGGCAATTGGATGGTGGTCGGGGCGCACTATCGTCGTTCGGGAAACGTCAAAGCCGCCATTTCTGTCATTGAAAGCTTCATTTCGTGTGAGTTTTTGGCTCCATTTCCATCGCACTATTCAATGATGACTTCGTATGAAAGTTATGACTGCGCAGGGTTTTCCAGAAAATGATTTAAAACCAGCATATCTATTACTCTCAGGCTGCGAAACTGATTTCGCCAAACATGTCAAACAAAATGACCCTAGTCGCGCTGAAGTACATTACAAACGATCTCAAACTTTACTGCAGAAGGCTTATGGGACACATACACCGCTTGATTCCGAGACCCCGACAAGGTCCCTTTCGTGGCCTTCAAGTACCCAACAGGAACCTGTTTCCATCGATAACTCCAGTTCACGCGAACAGTCCTTGCGAACACTGGAAATCGAACAGGAGATTCAATCCTTACATAGCGAACGAAAAGAGCGAAATGCCCTTGTAACTGAATTACGAGCTGCTAAGCGTAAGCTGGAAGATGAGGTTGCCTATGAATGCAGTGGTCGACGCCGACTCCTCCGGGACTACGATGATCTGAAAAAGGAGCTCACGACCGCGCGAAAAATGGAAAATCACGCTCTTAGCCAGGTAAAGAGAGAAGTGGAGGCTCGCAGGAAGGCTGAGGAGACGGCACGAGTTGAGAAGGATATGCGAATTGAACTTGAGAGGCTGCTTGAGCAATGCACCACTAGCCCTTTTGCGAAAATGAACAGGATTAAATCTGAATGATCCTTTATGCTTAGATTGATTTCCTTCGGCACATTATCATAAGTACCTCGTACCTCTTGTAGACTATAAGACTGGACAAAAAACGTGACCAATTACCAAATTGAGAAACTGTACAGTTCTTCGGATGTGCCGACGCCTCAAACTTTGAATGTGGTCCACATAACAAGTACAAACACACGCCCGGAAGGTGAGTTGTTGACGGTGTCTGCGACGAAATTTGTGCTCATATCAAATCAAAAGCCCTCGCGGTCCTCAAGACTCAAGACTAACTATGGCTGCCGTTGCTACCCTCCCCAAGGATATTTCAAAACTTGGCTCCGAGATCAAGCTCTTCGGAAAGTGGGACACTCACGAGTGAGTTTTGTAGCAGCATTTCCGCAAATCTTTAGTTGACTCGAGATTTTGTGCAGTGTTGAGGTCAAGGACATTTCTTTGACCGACTACATCCAGGTCCGCCACGCCGTCTACCTCCCCCACACCGCTGGTCGTTATGCCAAGAAGCAATTCAAAAAGGCACAGATGCCCATTGTCGAGCGATTGGTTGACAGGTGCGTTGGTCTACTTTAATCTTGAATCGTTTACTCAAAAATTATAGCCTCATGATGAAGGGCCGCAACAATGGCAAGAAGCTCCTTGCCGTTCGCATTGTTGCTCACGCCTTCGAGATCATCCACCTCCTCACCGACCAGAACCCCATTCAAGTACGAGCATGCATGTCTTTTTCCATGTGGATCTTTTCTCATCCAATTCTGATGCAGGTCCTTGTCGATGCCATCGTCAACACTGGCCCCAGAGAAGACTCCACCCGTATCGGCTCTCAGGGTACCGTCCGTCGCCAGGCTGTCGATGTGTCTCCTCTGCGCCGTGTCAACCAAGCCATCTCGCTCCTCACTGTCGGAGTAAGCTTTTTCAGGTTATATTCTTTCAAATGTTTGACAACTCCATCTAGACCCGCGAGTCTGCTTTCCGCAACATCAAGTCCATCGCCGAGTGCTTGGCTGATGAGCTCATCAACGCTGCCAAGGGTTCTTCGAACTCTTACGCCATCAAGGTTGGTCAACCTTTTTTTCTCGATTGTGTTTCGGTTTTAAACCCTACGATTTGCAGAAAAAGGACGAGCTCGAGCGAGTGGCCAAGTCCAACCGGTAATTTACTCTTGTATTCCTGTTTTGGTGGTAGTAGGGTGCACAACGAGAAAAGGAGAATGGATTTATTGGGGATGTGCTTGCCGTTCTGCCCAATCAACTTTGTTCTCTGCCCAACAACGACGACGATTATTCACATGCCTACATGCCATGCTTTCATATTGTCAATGTTATGCACTAGTCTTGAACTTCATGCATCATCTTTTGTTCGTTTTATGAAGCACTACCTGCATGACGTAAGGGTTTCAGCTTATACTCATCTTCACGAAACTTGAATCGTATGATCGCATGTTTTAAATTGTTCCAGACTTCCGGGTCCCAAGTACAATCTTGTGTTATTTTCTGATACAAGAGTTTTTCAATGACAAAATAACAGGGTGTGGAGTGTGATAATGCCGGATTGTGATGATGGATATAATGAAGCAACAAGAGGGAGAAGGAAGAAATTAGAGAATAAAAATTGAAGCTAGCTATGTACAAGAAAGGGAAATGGTATCCACAAGGAAAATAAAGGATGCCGAGGGACGTATGAGAGAGGTAATGATATCCGCGTAAATGATATGGAATGCCGTGATCGTCGATAGGACGAGAGGACTCGTGGAATGCCAGTGAGAACTCGCTATGACAAGTGGTATGACGCCCGTCTAGATGGACGTTGGAGATGGACAAGCCAGCTCCGGAGATGATCTGAGGCCGGCAAGTTCACACTTGCCGCAACAGTCTATTGCGGCTCAGAGGTGCATCGGGAAAGCAGTTTGCCCCTGTAGTTTTTAGTGTATGTATCTCCAAAAGATGCAGAACCAGAGGAAGAATGGGATGGATGGATCCAGATGCTTCGATATGATATAAATAATGGAATAAGCTCGTCTGAGCACCAGAGATTTATCGTGGGACTGATGGGGCCGCCGAAGAAGACGGCAGCGAGGTATATCCATGAGGCGTACTTCCGTGAGGTGTATGTCCTTGAGGCGTAGAACCAGGACGCTGGTACGCATGAGAGCCGGACAGGGGCAATGAAGCATTTGAGGACGCCTCTTCCGGATTTGGTTTGGGAACAACCCCATCGATGCCTTTATAACCGTAGGCTTTACCAAACTCCTTTATCATCGCTTTGCCGAGGAGACAGACCCAACCCAGGCCTTCGCCGGTGATGCTTTGCGCCGGCCAGTAGAGCTCGCCTTCTTCGTCTTCGAAATCAGGCTCATGCTCTTCCGTGGGTGATAATGTGGTATTAATCACTCTAGCGAACGTGGTTGGGAAGAAGCGGACCAAAGTGGAGAGATTGAGGGTAGTCTGTGCCTCGCGCAAGCAATGCATAGCAGCCATAGTTCCGTGCATCTGTTCCTTGAGATTTTGCAGAAGTGGTAGGCTGACGGTAGAGGTTACAGAAAGCATCGAGTCTACGACGTCAGCGGGAATAGGTGCATCCCTATATCGTGCAGGAAGTAATCGACCGCGTATAGGATGTTGGCCTGGCAGACATGGCGGTCGTTGTTGGGAAGTTGATCCTATAGATGGAAAGCTGGGAGGAGTCCTTTCGTCCCGGGTGGTTGGGGTTGAGTTGGCACTGTTTGCGGGTGCAATGCTAGCTGGTGATGGCAACATTGGAGGTGTTCCTTGGTTCTTGTTGTTATTCAAATCCACAGACAATAAGGCTTGTTCAGCCTTGGTGGCGGCCTTATCGACTTCGACCCTCATATCATCGTAAAGCTTGTTGACATCTTTGTCTAGCTGCGAGCTTGCCATATATGCGAGCTTGCGTGCATGAATGAAGCCCTCGATCATGTAACTGTCGTTGATGTCAAATGGTGTTCGGGAAAATGCTATATCCGGAAGGAACTTACATGAGTCCAATGAACGACTTTTCAGCATCGATGACATCTTCCGAGAGCCACTTTTGTTTGCACCAAGAAAGAAAGGCTTCGCTTGTGGTCCAAGAGCTACGGAAGCATGTCTTCCGATAATACTCCCTATTCCAGATGGCATATGTGAAACAGACGAGGGCATCTACAAGTTCTAATCGAGCAATAAGACCGCCGTACTTGTGGTACATGGAACTGGGCGGGGGTGGGTTTGCTAGAGGCTTGTACTCTTTTTTGCCTACAGCGTAAGTGGACCAGAAGCGGGAGTCACCAGAGTATTTGAGCATGCGTCCAGCATTGTGATACTTATCATGGAGTGCCTCGTGGTGTTTGCCATCCATTTTTCCACGCCGTGGACGGCGGATGGGGACAGCATTAGGGATCTCAATGCCTGGAGCCACAGAGATGCGGGACGACGAAGCAACAGGGGGTTCTTCACGAACCTCGCCATCTTCACAGGGTTCAGTGCGAGAAGGAGCAGGTATGTGAGGCTGATGTGGATGAGGAGGACGGTCAGACAAGATGGAGCTTGTTCGGGGACGCTTGAAGCGCTCATTCTCGGAAGGCGCGTCATGCTTGCGCTTGATGGGTGGTGCAGGGGAGGCTGAACGCGAAACTGGGGGAGAAGGAGGTAAAGTCGGAGGCAGAGGAGGGTGTAAGGGCCCGATTATCTATAGGAGATGAGTTGTTGAAGTTAGAGGGGGTGGTGGATGTCACCTCTAGACTCCTGAGAAGCTGGTCCCTAGTCCAGACGCTGTGGAAGACACTGTGAGCGATGAGGAAGACATGAGATCAGAGGGTTGTCACCGTTTTGAGGGACGAGGACGAGAGGGAGGGTCTGCGGGGGGCATTGAGGAGGAGATGGTGGTGGGAGAACAAGGAGCAATGGGCAGTGAGCGGCAACAAACCAATCCAAACGCTGGCCCGGCATGGCCCTCGGCTAACATCAACTCGGTGCCTGTTAGTATTCTCTCCGGACAATCCACCTTCTCTCCATAACCGAGAATGTACCGCTTCTATATTATCTGTCTACAATGTCCACATGTCTATTGGACCTTGGGATGCATCTGTCTCGTCCATCACCTGCCTCGTTCCATCGACTCGACTCATCACCAGGTCGTTCCTAAAAGACCTTGATGACATTTCCGATCGCCTTTGTTGTCATTCTCAGGTCCAAAACTTCATCCATGATAAGAAACCATTCCGACGCTCCAATATCCTCTCCAATGAACTTCCGGCTGAAGCCTATGCCTATGCACTTATGTATCCTGCAGACATTTTACACCGGTCCGTCGCCGACACACTCGGATAGTTGACCAAACTTTGGGTGTCCGTCTTAACCTGTTAGGAACTTTGATCTTGCTTTCGGAGCGATGCCAAAAATTGACAACTGTTACTGTGCTGTTATCCCCCTGTGCAAACTTTCAAGCCTTCAAACAGTCACAAAAGTGAAATGATGCTTAATGTGGGATTATTAATCAACTCACTTCTTCCTCAGAATTCTATGGGATCATGATGATGTTCGACTCACCCGGGAGTCGGGAAATAAAACTGCTCTGAGGGGCAACTGGTTTAACATCAAGATGGTTCAACGGTGTCAAATGACCATATTAAAAAGATCAAATGCCTTCATTTAGAATCGGCTTTCCGCTTCATAGCACGGCACTAGAAGGAACAATTTATCGCCAGGTGGGCATAGTTCTTACTTAAAGTTGCAACGAAAATGGTGTTGGAATCTGGACTACTAACTTAGTGGATCGGACAAAGGCCCGATTGTGCTCGTGACATGTCGCCAAAAATCACACTCACGTGACCAGTCACGTCAGAGACGCGTTTCTTGAAATCAAAAATCAGGTAGCAAACTGTTTTAAAGACAGAAACATGTTTCACGTCTCGATCGGGTCACCAAACTACTCTGAAGGCTATATTACACGGTACACGAGTTGGATATAAGGAAGAGAAAGAAAATAGGGTAATACAACGATGAACCAAGAAAAAGACCTCATATGTTGAGGTAATCCTAAAGAATCCACCGTTCCCATCTCTAACCGTGAAGCAAGATGACGATGTAAAGTAGAAATACAAATTTTCCGTTCCGTCCCTCCTGTTGTGCTCAATTTGCAACTCTCCTCTTTGCGCGGGGTTTTGTCGGTCGACATTCGCCTTTACGAACGAAGGTAGTGCGGACCCTGTTCGCACGCCCGCGGGTCACCATACCCTCCTTTTCCTCCTCGGAATCATGAACATCTTTCATCACCTTTTCGTTGCCTGTAGATGTCTCGACAGCAGTGCTATTGGATAGCACTGATAGCGATCGCCGTTGGTCAGTGACGAGGGTCGTCTGTGATGAAGTTTGCGACCCGGATCGATTGCGGGTATATGAAGGGATATTGGGGGTTACTGTAGCGCCAGGTGATGCCGAGTTCGCTCGGGGTAGGGGCAACGGATCAGGTGTGGGAGAGGGTTTCTGGCGGGAAGTCTTGGATTTCACTGACAAAGAGGGGTCGTGAATGTCGTTGTGCTGTGGTGGAAGGGATATACCAGATGAGAGTGGAGACACTCCAGAGGAAGCAGATTTGGAGATATGGGGTTTCGTGTTTTCGGGGTGGACTATATTAAGAGGTTTCACAACCCGCGCCGATCTCGTTTTGGCTCGTTTTGGGCGAGGATCCTCAACCTCAGACCCCTCGTCTTCACCCTGATCAATTGGGTTGACCTGTTGAGTCTTGCGCTTTCTGAGGTTCATGGGAGCGGAGGCCGCCTTGGCGGGGTTTAGAATATGAAACCACTCTTGGTCCACTGGAAGAGACGAGGCACCATGAAGGCCAGACAGAATGAAGAGATATTCAGCCTCTCCATTCCACGCGACTTTAGAGCGGATAACTTGTGGTGTGCGCACTGGTAAATTGAAAAAATAAGAACGTGAACTGACGCTCTAGTAAGACGGACGTACAAGCAATGCGATTCACAACTGCAGCGGTAGCTGCCTTCTTCTCATCACTCCAGAACATCCAGTGAACTGGATCTCTCCATGAATAGAATACCTCAAGTGCTGCGAGGGCAAAGATGAGTTCAGAGGGAGGCACCGGGAGGCTCAAGGTTTTGCGGGCAGACGATAGGAACTCTTGAACGGTAGGATGTGCAGCTGAAAAAACAAGGTCCTTTCCATCTGACCATACACCCGGCTCGATTTCTCGCCTCAGAGGTATCGTGTACTTGGAGCTGTATTGATCATTAGAGTGTGTTGAGGTGGAAGATGTGGTTGATTGTGGCGAACGAGTAACGGCTGAGGCAGTTATAAAGGGCCGAGTCAAGGGTGATGAACGCAGGTCTGAAGTGGGAAATTTAAAGAAGTATCTTGGTGTCCCAGAATCTGATGTCGCCGTATGAGATGAAGATGGCATGGGTTGAGGGTGATACATTGGTATAGGGCACGATTGTGCTCGATGTGCAGCTAGAGCCTAGAGCTGTGGAATGGGATAATGGTGTAGAGCTATATGTTCAGGAAGGGGAAATCGCTTGAAGAGAATTGTTGTAGGGTTAAGAAGAAAAGGATGTCCTGGCTCAAAGCATGGGGGCTGCAGCACTCATGTCATAATTTCCATTTTCGTCCGTCCCTGCATCGGCTGTTCCGTGAGAACAACGATCGTCCCGATGATGGTCACTAGCAGTGTAAATACATAGCACTGCTTGTTGTTTTTCTTTTTCTTTTTTTTCGTTTGCATTAATCTCTTTCAATAAAGCCTTTGTTCATCGACATTGGTTATCGAATGTTATATTCTTTCTCTTTCTCCTTCTCCAGTGTGCCTCGTGTTGTATCTATGACATGTTCCAAGACATTTAGATCACATCTTATCTGAGATCTATGAATCATGCCCGATTTCGGATCCAGCGCCCGTCATTAAATATATATAATGGGTCCAAGTCTGTCTGTGTATACGACTAGTACATTGCATTTTCCAACTTACATCCATAATAGCACTCAGGCCAAAGTGGTCCGGAAAATGTTCTGTGTTTATATAACAAACGGGCAATTATCCTGCGCAAAGTCAGGTGGCCACGTGTGGTGGTGGTCGTGACGGTGGTGGTGGTTGAACGCTATCAAGATTCATGATCACATCGATACATGTCCTGCTAGTCGGCCTTTAGTCTCCTTCCTCTTTTCAATCTCCGTGTGCCATAGTGAAATATCTAAGTCTGATGTTGGCATCACCATTACCGCTCGGACTACCAACTTAGGGTCTAGCGCAGGTGCAGCTGCGTAGGTCGGTAACATTGGAATTGGCAGCTCTACCTAATGATCCACTGTGTCAATATTAAATCCATGAAACGGCACCGCGTGGTAGGCATACGTACAGGAGTTACCTCGAGGCGTCCAATGACCCAGATCATGCCGAGCCGCTCTCGGACCCAATCACCCGACCAGTGGTCGACACAAAGAGACACGTCTACAAGCAAACCATGAAGCCCCTCGACAAGAAGGATTAGACTTGTGGTACTATCGAATGAAAGAAGACTGATAAAGCAAAATGAGGATTATACCAAAATGCTAAAGTGCCAAAATCCTGAAAAACTCACCGCCCTGGAATACGTAACTTCTGTCCTAGGAATGAATCGTCGACGGATTCTACTTGGACGAATTTCGCTAGATCAGTTTGCTGAGACATTCGTACTAAACGACATTGCGCAAATCATGTATGTATGCTGGTTGTAATTCAATTAGATTTATGCTTCCAGCCTATCTTATCTGATGGGATCCGAATCACCCTCCCCCCGCATGTGCGCACTCTAAGCACGAAACTCTGAAAACCCTCTGTTAAAGAAAAGTCGGGCTCGTAACATAGCAGCTTCAACCATGTAACAGGGTTACATCGTTAACTCACGCCCGCTTTCTGTTCAACGACACTTATTCAATATTAACTCGGAACAGGCTGGCTCAATAGATGGAAGAAATTGGCGATCCCACATATCTTTCCTTTGCCCTCTAAATGGAAGTGGACCCGGCAATGCAGTTTGAGGCTCTGCGACTCAGCAACATAATTACTGAATCTCCGCATGCGATGTATGTGGTGATGGTACAACTGATGTATTGAAATCCCAAGTTCACAAGGTAGACGACTATCCACTAAACTGTAAGGAAAGTCAGTCCAGATGATTACATAAAATGCTGGACAAACCGTACTGCAGAAAGGTATGATTCAGCGACCGTACGGGCCCGCCCATTGAGATTAAGCTTCATGTCACTGATCTCCTTGTCGACATCCTCCATGAATCTATTCAAATGTTAATGTAGAACTCATAGTGCAGAATAGACGCTGACTGGATAATGAAGTCAACGATCTTGTGCTTCAACATGGTTTCTGTATGAGTGTTTGTAATAAGGAACGATATATCGTAGCCCTTGAGAGGTTAATGATTAATGAACTGCAAGCATGGAGTTTGGAAAGGCAAGATCTCACTGGCACTGGTTTCCGCCGCAGCACGATGAAACTCTCTGCACGTTGCATCATGAATCGCGTGAATTTGTGGCAAAGTATCCGCTCTATCTCGTCCGCTTGCTTAATCTTGATACTAAGGCGAATGGAGTTGACGGAGGGTTCGATCAGGACGCGTTCGTTCTCATTGCGAGATATCGTCAACTTGTTCAAGAGTACTTCTGTCGACCCCCTGCGGAAACGTAAATCTCTCACAGTATGCTTAGAGTGGTTTGGCTACCCTGCCTCAACTTCCGGTTTATTGTGCCTCTCTACAACCTGAGAGAACTTCAACATGATGTGGGGAATAATAGCATTGATACTCACCTGCGATGAGAAGTTCTCAAGCGTCAGGGCGGCCGTTAGAGTGGACCTAACTGCAGCAAGATATGGCCTTAGGGCGTTTGACTACGCCGGTTAATGTGGATGTGTAGGTAGCGAAATGTGCATACTCACCATTGCGATATAAGATGATGGCGACGACGCGACGAAGCCCAATGAGCATATTGAAGCGGAGTTTGAAATCTTCTTGTGCAGCCAACTTTTTCTTTCATTCGTTACTCTTCGAAAAAAAAAAATGTCTGTCGCAATTGGTATCTGGTGCGTGAATACGCGTCTTTTTCTTTGTATATATGTTCATTGCCTTGAAGGAGCCTCAAGGTGACCCCTGGGAAGGAGGAGGTTATCCAGCCTCCCGCAGACATTCGCATCACCAATGCTGCTCTTGGAGATGTGCTTAAGGACACCTCTGGCAGGACCTCCGTAAAACTCACATTCGAGCCTCCTAGCAGCGTCGACGATGACGATGAGGAAGAGGAAGACCAGCAAAATACCCCCACCACAACGGTTCTTTGCTCGTTGAAACCTAACACGGTAGGCGCGTTTTATAGCTCACCACCATACCTCAGCTCACTTCCTCAGTTGGAGCAAACATCTATTGATCTCGTTCTCCAAGAGGAGGAAACGTACAAGTTTGAAGTCGTGGGTTCCAAGTAAGTCTTCTGCGCTTACAGGTCAAGTGCCCTCTAAAGGCGCGGTCTCCGTTTAGCACCGTGTACCTGACTGGAAACTATATTGGTATGCTACAATCCTACGTTCTATCCGAGCAACCTTTAAAACATGAACTCTAGACCAGTCCGTGAACAATCCTCCTTTCGGAGATGAAGATTCAGACTTTGACTCTGACAACGAGGATGCGTATGACCTCCGTGATGTTAGCTCTGACGTTGAAATGCATCCCGACGACCTCGACGTAGACAGCGATGCAAGGTATGGGGAGCTTCTTCAGCTAATCTCGATGCAAAGCTCATGCTTTTCATACAGCCGCTTCGAAGAGGTCGAGGAGGCCCCCAAAAACCTCAAGCGTACTCGCGACGCAGATGAAGAGGGACCTGCGAAGCTTTCCAAGGCTGAGAAGAAAAAGCAAAAGAAACAGAAAACTGAGGCTGCGAAGGCCGCCGATGTTGCCCCTGAGGCGAAACAGGAGAAAGAGACTTCAAAGGATAAGGCCAAGGCACCTAAAGAAGAGGCTCCCAAGGGCAAGGCTGTTGAGAGAGAGATTGCAGGTGGAATTAAAGTACTTGACGCTAAAGTCGGCACTGGTCCTATGGCCAAGAAAGGCAACCGTGTTGCGGTCAGGTACATTGGAAAACTTACCAGTGGTAAGGTATTTGACCAGAACACCAAGGGCAAACCCGTAAGCTGTTTTTAGTTATCTTCTATCGAAATTCCCTTGTTGACCAGTTCTTCCAGTTCACCTTTAACCTTGGTAAAGGTGAGGTCATCAAAGGTATGTTATATGTGTCTAGATATCCTGGAAAAAAAATTATCTGACGACGTTTTCACAGGCTGGGATGAAGGTATTGTCGGGATGCAAGTAGGTGGCGAGAGGAAGTTGACAATTCCTCCGGCTTTGGCCTATGGCTCAAAGGGCACACCAGGCATCCCTAAAAACTCCACCTTGATTTTCGGTGAGTCACCTTTTTAGCAAGTTTCCTCCACGCCTTCTCACTCGTCCAACAGAGGTCAAGCTCATAGAACTCAAATAAATCTCTATTTAATCGATCTACAACCAGTGCCAGTGTACCCACTGGGGTGGCTTACAACTAATATACGTAAACTGTTGCCAAACGTTTTACACCGTCAGACGTAAACCTTGCGTAAACCCCTCCTTTTTTAGAGTTCAAGTTTAAGCTTGAGCTTCAACCGATGAGCGTCCGACTGCCAACGGAAACGTAAACAATGAGGTGGTCAGCGCACGTACACTTGCACTAACAGACCTCGTGATGAGGCTGTTTACAATCCTAAGTACTTAAAACAGCTTTCGAGATATTTTCAGAACTGACAACTTTCGGCGCCCGTTCAGAACAAATTGTCATACCAATTATCTTAAATCAGGTCCCACCTGTGAAGAATTCCTACGTTGCTTTCCCATGACAGAAATGTTGTACTTGGAAATCCCATGCTGAAAAATTCTTTCGTCCTATTCCCATGGCAGGCATGTCAACTGCTACATTCACACTAGCAGCTTGTTGCTTTGGTGGTTTCTATATTATCCAGAAGTGCTTGGAGTTCTGGAGGGCAGTGAAGTCGGTAAAGTATGTCGCTAGCAAAATCAAACTTTATTCCATGGCTTATCAATAAACGTATTTCGTCTGAAAGCAACCTCCCTGGTTATAGAACCCTCTTTCCAGGGAGCAGCATCCTAGCCAATTTCGTCAAGCCTACACCAGGTGTAACTCCAGGTCGCAATCATCTCTTCTTGAGGAAGTATAGCAGTTCGTCTTCAAAGCTATCTGTTGTGAGTTCGTGACTCGATATCATTCTTTTTCAGAGTATGAGTTCTATGGGGCCGACATCATATCCGCGGTAAGACTCGTTGTCTTCGTTTGCGATCCCTACTTATACTCGACTCATACAAAAAGGTTGGCGTTTGGCCCCAAAGGACGGCCCTGCTCCTTGCAGATGCGGTTGCAATTAAGGTTTGTCGTTAATGGCGTCTACGAAAGATCATGCTTGAAAAATCTTTCTTGAAGGAGGTGTCAACTTACCGCTCACGATTCCCAAAACCTGTCCATCACTATTCTGCTCTAACCTTCTTTGGAAGGAACATTGTGGCATCAGAAGGAGAAGAATGGAAAAAATACAGGAAGATTTCTGCGCCTGCGTTTTCTGATGTGTGTATCGCTTGACTCTGCGCATTGAGGCTACAATTTGATTTCAGAGGAATAATAAAATGGTTTGGGATGAAACGGTAAAGATCATGGACTCTCTGTTTCAGGATGTCTGGGACGTTCGGGACACTATAGAGACAGAACATTGTGTTGAAGTGACCTTGCCAGTAAGAAGATTTCACCAACTACCTTATCCTTTCTAATGACGATATTTACAGATCGCTCTATTCGTCATTGGCGCTGCAGGTATGCCATATTGCCATTAATTAGCGTATTTTGACGATTCAATACAAATAGGCTTTGGACGAACGATTTCTTGGAAGGATGACGATATGATCCCTGCTGGCCATCAGCTAACTTTCAAGAACGCCCTTCATATCGTTACCACTGATGTCTTCTTGAAGCTCATCGTTCCTGAGCGTGCTCTAGGCCTGACGAAACGGCTTAGGGCTGTCAGACTCGCGTTTGAAGAACTCGAGGTGCGCACAGCCACTCTCTCGACGTCCTTCGCTTGTGAACAATATTCTGAGTGTAGCGGTACATGTTGGAAATGATCCAAGAGCGACAGGCTTCCGAGCAGAAGGAGGCTCGATACGACCTCTTCAGCAGCTTGTTGGACGCAAATGATGCAGATTCTGAGGAAGCCAAACTTTCCGTCAGTGAACTAGTCGGTGAGTCGTTTGAACCATTGCACAGTGTATTATGAGCTTACGTGTAGCAGGAAATATCTTTATTTTCTTAGTGGCTGGGCACGAGGTATATACCTTTATTACATCTCCGTGTTTAAGTTCATCTAACGCCTCTGACATTTTCAGACCACTGCCCATACTCTATGTTTTACATTTGCTATGCTTGCTCTTTACCAGGATGAACAAGAAGTCTTATATCAGCATATTCAAAACGTCCTTGCTACGGGTAAACTCCCTGTGAGACTCATCATGTTGAAGGGTTGGAATGCATTACTCACAATATCTGGTCAACAGAGCTATGAAACGATGCCCTTGTTCACCCAGTCTATGGCGTAAGAATACCGATGCAGGAGACTCCCTGTACTGATCGTTTGCCCTTAGCGTGTTTTACGAGACGCTCCGCATGTTTCCTCCCGTTGAGTCCCTGGTTATTTTCTCTAATTTACCTCAGTTTTAATGACTTTCGACAGGTGACTGGCATCCCAAAATTTAGCTCCGAAGACACGACGCTTTCGACTACCGATGTTGCAGGAAACAAAATCGTCGTGGCTGTTCCGAAAGACGTGGATATCACCATTGACGTTCCAGGACTACATTATAACCGTATGTCCCCTAACGAGAAAGGCCTTTTTCCTTTTCGTTTTTGCTCATGAGAATCGTTCAGCGCGATATTGGGAAGATCCTCACTCTTTCAAACCATCGCGCTTCCTCAAGAATGATTGGCCCCGAGATGCATTCCTGCCTTTCAGCGCTGGTCTGTTCCATTTTTTTCAACGCGCCAAACTGCTCATTTAAGGTTTCCAGGTGCTCGTGCTTGTCTCGGACGCAAGTGAGCATCAAATCCACTGGAAAGTGGCGGGACTGCTGACCATCGATCTAGATTCTTTGAGACGGAGGGCATAGCCATTCTGACTATGCTTGTGTCTCGGTATAAGATTGACCTCAAAGAAGAGCCACAATTTGCCGACGAGACCTTTAAACAGCGAAAGGAAAGGATATTGGCCTCTAGGCCTGGACTTACATTAACGTGAGTGTGACGGACGACATGAACTGTAAGGCCTGGTCACCATTGCTTACCTTTTTGTACAGTCCTATCAAAGTTCCTTTGGTGTTCAAACCAAGGCAAGGAAAAATATAAGCATTGAATTGTGTACATCCGAAGAATCTTCCGATAGGTCATTGAGGGTGTAAACAACAGTGAGAAGTACATAGTTAGTAGGTGAGCTGGCGACTCAATGTATGCTTGATAGATAAATAATCACTTGAAATGGTTTCCGATTTATGTACTAACTCGTGGAAGAGATCAAACCCATCGTCCTGGGGCAACAGGGTGCGACGCGGATAGACCGCCATCTACCGCGATGTTTTGCCCATTAACGTAGCTCGAATCGTCTGGTAAGCGAGGGGGTTAGCCATGCACTGTAAACCAGAAACATACAATGAACCTGATGCTAGGAATACCGCCGCCTGAGCAATTTCTAAATGACATCACTGAGTCTCTGGGTCAAGGTTACAGAGCATCGAGAATACCTTCAGGAACACCAAAGCGACCAAGAGGATTCAACTGGCCAATTTTCCCCGCAGAACCGCGTTGCCGAGCGTAGTCAAACGTGTCCCCTGTCATATTGGTCTCAATTAGACCAGGGCAGATACTGTTGACGCGAATATCGCATCTTTGCAACTGGTATGCTGAAGTTTTCGCAATAGAATTGACTCTGTAGAAAATCTAGCGCACATCTTGATATCAAACAAACAACGGCTCACGCAGCTTTACTGGCACTGTCTGTTAATTTCATACTGTTAGTTTTAAAGAGCTGTCAGACTTTAGAACACATACAATCAACGGTCCCAGCTCCTGAGCGTATCCCAGCCGCTAGATACATACGTGTCAGAGGTTAGTTAAACAGCAATATCGATAATGAGGGAACTTGCTTGAAGCAGTCATTATAATACTTCCACTACTGCGTTCCTTGCCTCTTGACGGGTTTACCTTTTGCATTGCCTTAGATGCAAACTTTACAGCGTGGAAACAACTGGGCGAAGTGAGCTTTGTAGGATTCGCTGGAAGGACAAAATACGCACGATAGGGCGTTGACCCTCATGCTTTTCATGAAAGTTTCTGTCGTGGTGTCGTGCAAGGCATTCCTCGAAGCAAAGCCAGCCTTCAAGATTTGAGTTGTGTTTCTAATGCTTGAATAATTATTCTTACGTTGGCAAAGAAGACATCGAGTCGTCCTTCTTCGCGTAAAGCCTGGTCACAGACACCAGAAATTGCAGCTTCGTCAGCCGCATCTGCTTGCATAACAGTGACCTGGTTTCGGTAAATTAGATGACTATGGGTGGGCCAAGCTGTTGATCACACCTTGACATCGTTATAGCGACTTTCTATGGTCTCCTTGAGCTCTTGAAGGTTGGTGGGGTCAAAATCGATCAAATAGAGATGCTTCGCGCCTAAAGGCGGCGTTAAAGACGTCTTAGCAATGAATTTCGACGAACACAACCTTCATGGGCAAAGCGTATAGCAGTTGCGCGACTGAGTGTATCAGAAAAGGCTGTTTTGCATGCAAGCTTATTACACACCCAATTCCTTTCAATGACCCCACACCAGTGATAATGCAGACCTTGTTCTGAAGTCGTGTACCTCGTGGAGAGGTAGCAAGCTGAGTCTGAATCTGGTTGATACGGGAGGTGGTTATCTTGTAGAGCTCATCCACATTCTGCTGCTGATGGCGGGTTTTGTTGTAGGAACTCATGTAGTTGATAAGGGTTGCAAGAGAATGAGAACCTTGAGTTTGTGGACTTGATTTCTATATAACCTTCACCGGTACAAGGTACCCGGCCACGCGGTATTCTGATCGGCTTCGCTAATGGGTGGCGGCAGACGGGATGATGGATTTGTTTTGGTGTCTGCATTTAGTCTCTTCGTCTAACACACTATAGGCAGCCATACGGCCCACACCTTCCAGCAGCAACGCCTATGAGATGACCCCGATAATGGAACCCGACATACCGCCTGATCATGACTATACCGAAGGCGCTTCACCTCTTGACATCAAAAAAGCTCTTGATGACAGCCGACGCTCGAGACGCGATTCACAATACAGTAGCATGTACGGCGAAGATGGAGAGGGTGCTATGTTTTCTGGACCTGGACATTCTGTGAACCCTACGAGTGTTTCTAGGATGACCATCCACGAGGCAGCAAGGAGAAGTAGCGAAAATTGGTCACGTACGCGAAGAAAGAGTCGTGACTCTGAGCGAGCAAGCAGACATAGTAGGAGGTCAAGCAGAGATAGTCAAATTTCACGGCAGACTGTTGAGGGTGCTCAATCGCCCGAGGGAGAGGAGTTTCTTTCGGGTGATGAACATGATGAAAGGACTCGCCGTCACGATGTGTCGTCTTCACCGCAACAGAGGGGAGTCTTTGGTGGACTTGCCCATCTGTTCGGAAGAACTGCTACTTCTACAGAGGTGCCACCCAGAAACAGATCATTGTCTCAATTCTCTTTCGCGTCAACAAGCCGCTGGTCGCGTCGCAGTAGACACGCCGAACGTGGGGACGACTACGCCCTGGAGACGGATGAGGAAGATGACGTGGAGCGCTGGGGATATTCCTCCGGCGAGGAATCAGATTCTGTTAAATCTTTGGCAGGCGTTCCCGACGATGCATCCATTACCCCAAGCATGGAATACGACTCTGATGCGCCCTCCCCTTCGGAGGCTACCTACGGGATTCCTCTCTTGACTCCAGATCCTGTTTTCGGAGGGGAAGCACGAATTGACATGGAAATGTTCGAACCGGATAAGCCTCCTCCTCCTGGCCCTCCCAGCAGGCAGACCATCTACATTCCTGATGAGGACAGCACAGTCCGCTTAGTTGGATATGAACCTGTTTTGTGGCGAAGTTTATTATGGAGGGCTTGCTGTATTTTGTCATTAGGGATACTCGGACTTCTTGGACATTGGTTCCCTCGCCTCTGGTTACGCTGGGTAACGAAAGAGAAAGCATTCCTTGACTCAAAAAACGGCCTCGTCGTCATTGAGGTGTGCTCTTTTATCCTACTTATGGCTACTGCTTAAATTTCTGTAAGACTACCCACAGAGACATTACTCTATTTCCCGTCCAGTCCTGGGTTTATCCATATCCTCTCACAACCGTCTTTCCATCTTCAGCACCCATTGACCAAGTGAATACCAGCACGGCCATGTCGACGAACGTATCGTTATCAGTGATGAATGGGCTTATTTCCGAAGAGAGTGACAGCTTACGCCGTCTTTTAGTCATTGACTACCGTTACTCCAGATTTGCGTTAGACCCCAGAACCGGTCTGTTCTGCATGATCAGGTTTGCTTTTGTTGTTTTATATCAAACCCTAGCTCATCTCCTGTTAGGGATTGGAGAGATCAGTCTATCACTACATTGGCGTCGGTGCAGAACGGCCTTGGCGAATCTGTCAGGCTGCAGCGACTCAGGCTATTCGGGAACAACGAGATTGAAATCGAGGCCAAGTCCACTGTTTCACTTCTAGTTGATGAGGTATCAAGTTTTTCCCCCCCACTTTTGCGAAGTATAGGGCTTAGTGAATGGTTATTATCTATCAGGTCATCCATCCATTTTATGTTTTCCAAATCGCAAGCATTGCTCTCTGGACGATCGATGACTATTACTATTATGCGTTTTGCATTGCACTTATATCTATGACCACTATCATTGCGACGCTATTAGAGACCAAAAAAGTCTGTTGTTGTTTTTCTAGCCTCGTAGAACGTCGACTCACCACCCACCTTGCAGACAATTAAACGAATGCGAGATATGTCGCGTTTCTCATGCAAGACAGAAGTCTTCACTGACGGGCTCTGTAAGTCACCCTCTGATTCTCCAACGGTGTTTTGACACAGAAATCACAGGGGTCCAGCGCGATTCATCTAATCTTGTTTCCGGCGACCTCGTTAACCTAACCAACTCGGACTTCAGCACCTTTCCTGCCGATTTTTTCCTGCTTTCGGGTGATGCAATAGTAAACGAAAGCATGCTCACGGGGGAGAGCATACCTGTTACCAAAACGCCAATGAAGGATGAAGACTTCTTCCGTTGGCAAGACTCCAAAGATGAGAACCCGAAGTGCACACTCTATGGCGGGACGAAGGTTGTCCGTGTACGTGGCACCATCGACGCAAATGGAAGTTCGCGTCCTGCTTTGGCTCTAGTCGCACGAACAGGTTTCAGTACCACGAAAGGCGCGTTGGTTCGTTCAATGCTGTATCCGAGACCCATTGGGTTTAAATTCTATCGGGATTCCGTCCGCTTTATCTGTGTCCTTGCAGGGATTGCAGGATTAGGCTTCTGCTACAGTGCCGTCCAGTTCGTGAGACTCGGGGTAAGCCTTTCATTGATCTATTGGAATTCATTTCATCTTAGACGTGGAGGAAGGTTGCGTGGCATGTAATCCTGATTCGAGCCCTCGACCTCATCACAATCGTCGTACCACCCGCCTTGCCGGCAACGCTGTCCATCGGTACTAGCTTTGCCATAGGTCGACTTCGAAAATTCGGCATATTCTGTATCTCGCCCAGCAGGGTGAACGTTGCTGGCAAAATTAACGTTTGTTGCTTTGACAAGACTGGGACGCTTACCGAGGACGGACTGGATATCCTTGGCGTGCGCGGCCTAGAGCGCAATGTGCAACGGTTTGGCGAACTTCTGGAAGATATCCATGATCTTCCTCCAGGTTCCGGGAAGGCGACCTTCCTCTATGCACTTGCAACATGTCACTCCCTAAAGATGGTCGACGGAGAGGTAATCGGCGATCCTCTGGACGTGAAGATGTTCGGATTCACGGGCTGGACTCTTGAGGAAGGAAAGATGGGAGGGGTCGTCAAGAACAAAAGAACGGCGGCAGAGCAAACAGCGCTCGTCCAGACAGTTGTTCGACCACCCGGAGGTGCAAAGTTCAGATTGGAAGATGCCCTCAAGGGTTCGGCAAAGGCATGCTTATGTTTTATATTCGCACATCGTTGCTGATGTTCTACCAGTATGCCCATTTCCTAGAATTGGGAGTGATAAGGACCTTCGAATTTGTGTCGTCACTTAGACGTATGAGTGTAATTGTCAAGCGACTGAAGAGCTCGAGCATGGAGATATATGTCAAGGGTGCTCCTGAGGTTATGGTGGATATTTGTGATCGAGACTCGTGTATGTTATATGGTTTACTTGGACTGGGGGCTTATGCTGATCATTTCAAGTTCCCGAGGACTATGACGATCTGTTGTCATACTACACGAAGCGCGGCTATCGAGTCATAGCAATCGCAGGGAAGAGTGTAGAAGGCCTATCGTGGCTTAAAGCCCAACGAATGAAACGGTTAGCTTCTTCAAAGTGTGCACGAGTATCTCCCAAGCTGAATCAATATGAAGGGAGCAAGCGGAGTCAGGATTGCAGTTTTTAGGACTGATAATTTTTGAAAATCGATTGAAGCCTGGGACCACACCTGCCATCCAGGCCCTGCGAAGCGCTCATCTGGCATGCCGTATGATCACTGGCGACAATCCTTTGACTGCTGTGAGTGTTGCAAGAGAGTGTAGCCTCATCAATCCAGCTGCACATGTATTTTCTCCTGCCTTCATCAGAGGTCAGAGATCTTATGTATGAGCTCAGGTGAACTATTATGCTCAGTCGTTGTATAGGGAACGAAACGACTGCCGCTTCCAAGCTAGAATGGTCATGTACGGATGATTTGTCCTGGAAACTCGACACATACAGCCTTAAGCCACTGGCACCACCGCCTCACCACGCTGTCGAGGCTGACGAAATCAATTATCAAGATTATTCTCTCGTCATAACGGGTGACGTCTTCCGATGGATGATCAACCATGCTCCCCTGGAAACACTCCAGCGCGTAGGCACACATTCTTTCAAGGTTAAACCCTTTTTCTAAATATCTCTGCAGATGCTCGTGAAGACTCAGATATTTGCGCGAATGTCTCCCGATGAGAAGAACGAAGTCGTTGAGAGGTTGCAATCACTCGGATACACAGTGCTGATGTGTGGAGATGGAGCTAACGATTGTTCCGCATTCAAGGCTGCAGATGTTGGCATATCGTTGTCTGAAGCAGAAGCCAGTGTGGCAGCTCCATTTACTTCAAGTACACCGGATGTCGGGTGCGTGCTTGAGGTGATCAAGCAAGGCAGATCAGCTCTGGTGACCAGTTTTAGCTGCTTTAAATACATGTAAGTCAAGGCTATCTTTTACTAGATGTAACTTGCTGAGAAATGTGAATGTCAGGGCGCTATATTCTTTAATTCAGTTCACAACAGTGACTTTGCTGTACTCCTTTGCCTCGATCCTTGGCGACTTCCAGGTGCGCTTCGATAACTTTGATAAATTAGAAGCGAATACCCACCTCAGAGTAGTTCCTCTACATCGATCTCTTCATCATCATACCAGTCGCCGTGTCGAGTATGGCTGATCCTTGCAATCACTGATATCATCCTAATCTATTTTTTTTCAGTGGGACGAACATTGCCATATCCTCGAATACATCCCAAACCGCCAACTGCTAGTCTCGTTTCGAAAAAGGTGTTGGCAAGCATCATAGGACAAATTCTTATATCCAGTGGCACCCAACTTTGGGTGTATATGTGGGTGCGCCAACAAGCATGGTAGGTAATGCAGTCCAATGGAAATGCCTGATAACTAAATATTGTTAGGTACACACCGCCTCCAACCCAGACGCCCGGCAGTGACGAGGACTTAGAGGTCAACAATTACGAAAATACCGTCTTGTTTTTGGTGTCGTGCTTCCAGTACATTCTCGTAGCGGCGGTGTTTAGTATAGGGCCACCATACCGTAAATCGATGTGGACCAATGGTACGAGTGACTTGACTAAAGAATTGACGAGGAGGCTAACGAACTTGTCTGACCAGGATGGCTCATGTTATCTGTTGGCGCTCTGACCGTGTTCAACACAGTTGTGCTCCTCATGCCTCCTCAATTTATCGCAGAAACATTAAACTTGATGGCACTGGGTTCCTCTGCACGTTGGACGCTTTTATTGACAGTGGCCATTAATATTTTGATATCAGTGGTGTTTGAACAATGGGGTTCTGGGTGGGTTTCTGGTGTAATTGGCTCGTTGAATAAGTTGAAGCGTGGACGACGACGAGGCGGTAAGATGTACAAGTTAGTAGAGGGAGGCATGCGATAACTGTAATACAACGCTGGTGTCGTGGATACAGACGTGATGGGTTTGTTGCATTGTTACGGCTGAGTTCGAAAATAGACAACATTGTGGCCGGTGCAGAGAATTGATTCCACACAACTCTGCTTCCTTCACTCACCGTTTCTTTTTTCTTTTTCTCTTAACTTCCTTTTCTTTGCCCTGTGGGCACTTCCAATCCTTTAAGTCACAGCACTCCGTTCATCTCATTCTCGAGAACCGCAGGAATCGGACTCCACTCTCCTTTGCTCTACTAGGCCTCCGTCATGTTCTGCCCAATTCAATCGCAAGCGCTAGCTTTACTGGCTCTCATATGCTTTTCCTTGCTTCCAGAAAACCTAGTTCACGCACTCCCACTGCGCGCCCGCCAGAACGGTTCCACGACAGTCCAAACTGTGCAAACGTCTCAGACGTACGCATCAAATAATACTCTGGCCCTAGACGATACTTAATCTTTACATCATAGGCCTGCTGGTCAGTTGACTGAGACGTGTATAATAACATTTACGCCTATCACCGATAACAAGGGCCAACCGGCCGTGGAGGAAGTCAAAAAGTGTTCCCTTTCCTACGATAACTCAAGTGGTAGTGGGGCGTCGACCACTGTTGCCACAGCTGGAAACACCACACCGCCTTCTTCGACTTCCACATCTACTTCTAAAGGCGCTACGGCAACATCTACCGCTAATACATCATCTTCCACATCATCGGCAGCTGGTATCATTGTCAATGTGCGTGTGTGTGATTTCCTCTTTGTTCGCTGCTTACTATGTTATCTAGGGTATTACTACCGTGTCCGGCGTTTCCACTCAAACGGCCGCTAGTATCTCGTCGTCTAGTACCTCGTCGTCTGCTGCATCCAGCACGTCATCGGTGGCGGGTATTATCGTGAATGTATGTATCTCGTTATCGTTGAACATTGAACCACGTTTTTAAAACCGTGAAAAGGGCGTCTCTACAGTCTCGGGCACTCCTACGCAAGTAGTGCCTACTACTTCATCTGCCGCGTCAAGTACCTCAACTGCTGCTGCGTCCACTGCGTCATCGCCAGCAGGCATTATTGTCAATGTGCGTATAGCTATTTGTCTGGTTCGTTCCATTGTTCAACCCCTTCCAGGGTATTTCCTCGGTTACTAGCGTTCCTGTACAAACGGCTGTCAGTACTTCGTCTTCTTCTGCACCGACCGGGTCATCTGTAGCGGGCATCATCGTCAATGTGTGTATCCATCATTTTTGCCTATTGTCTACTAAACACATGTTTTGCCAGGGTGTCTCCACTGTCACAGGAGTGGCTACGCCAACAGGTACCTCTGGTACTTCAAGTGCAGCAAGTGCAGCCGCAGACAGTGCTCAATCAGCCTCAGCCTCTGCATCTGCTGCATTTGAACTGCCTGGGAAGAAGCTTTCTGTTCTTCCGATCGGCCTTGGTGTATTCGCAGGTATATCAGTTATAGCATTGATTGTTGTCGGCCTGGTTACGTATGAACGTACCAAATACCGCAAAGTAAGCCTATAAACTTTATTGAAGATCTTAATTTTCTTAAATCGACTAGGCGTTCCGGCAACGAAAACTCGCTGAATCTGGGGCCGCTATGGGTTATGGCGGAATGGCGTAAGTACACTGAATCATCAAATGCTCTTGAAAACATGACGCTCACGAAAATCTTTTCTCTTGCAGACAACGTCAATAGAGCTTTCTTATTATTATTTCTCATTCGCTTTGACACGCTGGCAGTTTTTCATTGTAAATATTGGGCATTACTCGTTTACTGATAAAGCACCAAGTGATTGATTGTATTGCGCGGACATCCCAATCTCCATTTTGCTTGATAGGGGTGCGCTTTTTCTCGAAGGGTTAATACTGAAAGGACCATTGATAAGTCACAAGGACCAGGCTTTGAGAGAACACTCGGGTTTCACTCTCAGTAAGGTTCAGCATTTCGTGTCGTCTCTATGGCAAACGGCAGGGAGCCCCGGGGTAGTGTTGCCGGCGAGTCGAGTTGAGTCTATCATCTGAACTCGACTCGTCTACTACCGTCTTCACTTCTCTCTTCCTTTACTCCCTTTTCTGAGTCTAGCAAAGAGACCGCTACACCACGACGGAAACGATTATAACTCAAACACTTTGAGATGCTCCCGATCTTGAAGCAGTACATGACTATGACCGTCTAGATTTCTCAGAGACATAGGGGGTTGCAAAGGAGGAAGATAACACTACTGAAGGGAAGGTAACTGAGGCAGCTTTCAAAGGTCTTCTAGATCTAGGGCGCATCGAAGGACTTGAAGAACTCTGCAGAATGCCACTTGAGGCGACTCTTGAATCTGTATGAATCTGTAACCTACTAGATTCTAGGCTTAATCCGTAGACTGCAAAACTCTGCTACACTTAATTTATAGACTTTTGCAAGTCAAAACCTTTTTTCAATGGACTGCAAGTGTGTTTGTGATACTAATATATATGGTATGTCACGGTGAGAATAACTCTTCTAGTTCAACTCAACTCGACTTGGCGGCATCCTGCGGCATCGAGTTGTCCTCTCTTAGCCGCCGGGTACTCAAACATCCCTGAACGTTGCCTGAACGGCGATTGCAGAAATCTTAAATTCTTTACATCTGAACTTGTACCAGCTCTCCGAGTGAGACCGAACTGTTGCCAGTGGATGGCTATATAAACGTTGTCAATCTTGGCCCTTACTTTATTCTTGTCATCTGATTCATGGCACTCAGCCGACCAACTACCTCAGTCGACAGACTGACCATCACCTTTCTCGTAGATAACTGCATCGAATGGTTGGCCATCATCACTCTGCCATCCTAGCCCTTTTATCTCATTCAGCGTGTTCACTGCAGGATGACCAAACTTCCTCCAGGCTTCGTGCACGAAGCACATCAGCACATACAACTCTACCCTGAGGTGGATGAACGCACTGGAGTTCCTGTCATCGACCTTGATCATTTCTGCTGCGGTGACATCTAGATTCCTTGGTGATATAGTATCATGTTCTTAACCGATTGCACGATCTAGGTGCTCATGGTTTCTCAGTGTTGCTAGTGAGTGCACGGTTTGTACGAGATGCTGGAGCTTCAGTAAACTGACGCGAACCCAAAGGAAACCGCAGTGGATGGCGACAATCCACATAATCATTATACGCTCTTTGATACAGGTCCTGACAATAAGAGCCTCGTCCGCAACGTGATGGCAATGAAAGTCCCTGTTGACAAGATCGAGCGTGTCATCACCTCCCATTGGCATCGCGATCATACTGGTGGACTGCTGTCTTTCCTTGACTATCGACGAACATTCTCCCCTCAGACTGCATGTGTCGTAGACGTGCACCCAGATCGCCCTCTGGCACGCGGGATTGCGCCTGGCCCAAATTTCGATAAAGTTATTTGTTCATTGCCAGAAGATCCGACTTTTGAGCTCATCGAGAATGCCGGGGGGATCGTGGAGAAGAGTTGTGATGGACATGCTGTCGCTGGCGGCACTGTTTGGGTGAGTGGTGAAATACCAAGAGTAACCTCGTTCGAAGCTGGAATGTTCGGCGGGATGAGGTGGCACCAAGGCGCAGGGGAAGAGGGTCAATGGCGTAAAGAACAGGTAACAGTATATCTCGATTCAATTCAAAGGTGGAGCTAATTCCTCAGTAGCACATCATGGATGAACGTTACGCCGCCATTGACGTCGTGGGCAAAGGCTTGGTGATATTCAGCGCGTAAGCCATAATTTCCAACTTTTGTAGGACCTGCACACATTAATCTGCACAACAGCTGTTCACATGCTGGTATTGTCAATGTCATAAAGGATGCGATTGCCGTATTTTCTAGACCCATATACATGGTTATTTACATGGATTTCCCCTGAAAAGCGTGTGCTAAAGAATCTTCAGGTTATTGGCGGACTCCACCTTGCTGGACCAGAATTTTCTCATCGTGTCCCTCAAACGGTCAACTTTCTATCTAAACAGCTGCGACCCGCTCCAACGTACATTCTTCCTATGCATTGTTCGGGTTTCCAGTCTAAGCTGGCGCTTGAGGATGCTTTTGGAGAGGGCTGTGTCCCTGCAGGTGTTGGACTTAAGGTCAATGTGATGGGAGATAACCTTCAAGAGAAAAATATGTTTCCTCCGGTGTACTGACTTGACGAGATCGAAATAATGGATTTGAATTGGGGTGTTCTCTAAAGGAATGCTATGAATCACGATCGCTTATACGAAGTTCAAGCACCAGCAAAACAGCAAAGAATGAGAATTAAAGGTACATAAAAGTATCCAGGCACGACTTCAGACTATGTGAGGGAAATACAGTAGAAAGCACCGATTAGCCTAAATACTTCCAAATCATAAAGAAGCAGAAGAAAGTGAAAATAGCGCCGGCGAAGAAGATGTACATATCTTGCGTACTGTGGTCGGATCAGAAATAAATAAAAACTTCAATGTGATGTCATACCTCCGTCGTTCTATCCATCCTATGACATCCCTACTCATGCCCAGGGTATTTGCAGCATCTAGCAACCTACGCTGCGTCCCCTTAAGCATATTCCGCTGGTCCACCAGATTATCCAGCACTTCACGTCCCTGAGCTAAAAATTCGTCCAGCCGCGAGTCAGTGTTCTGTATAAAAGAGTGTTCATCCAGAGCTTGAAACTCTCTACTACCGTATCTAGGTTGAGGAGTTGGGCCACGAAAGGGGGATTCAGAGTGCTGCTCAGGTTCTGGACGAAGGCCGGGATGTAATGTAGACGACTGTGATGGGGTAGTTTGGAAACGCCGGCGCGTGTCCGAGGGGGATAATAGAGCAGCAGATGTGGACAGGAGGTCTGACCGTTGTGCAGCGGCTTTCTATAGAAAAGATAGGTATTTCCTAAATGAAACAATTCGAACAATATGCGTACTTCAACAGATGTTTGTGACTTGAGCGTTTCAAACTGGCCTCTTAGTTCTGTATAGTCTGTTCTGAACTTCTGAACCCTCCTGTATAAGTAGTTGGTAACATTGGTGAATGGGTGCAATGAGAGGAAATGAATAAATCTTTCTCACATTTGAGCCTTTTCTTGCTTTGCCTTAATGATTTCCCGCTTCGCCATAGAGTCGTAGTCATCTATTGTTCTGTGCATTGCAGCCAGAGAGGCCGATATCTGCCCTAACCATTCACGCTTGTCAATGTTTGAAGAATTACGGCCCGAATAACATACCCAGGAGAGATGCCGAGTTGTCACCATTGCGTAACCGCTCAAGATCTGCCTGTAGAGAGTTTGTTTGACGGATACCTGAGGTATAGAGAGAGTTCATGGTGGATATATAAGTATCGTGCACAGGCCTGCTGTTTGACGAGGTTGCTTGCTCGCGTGGAGGTAGGTGACAAAGTCGTCACTGCAACTCTGTCACATACACGTCGCGCACAAGTTCGGCTAAAGAGGTATCCCCGAAATCCCCTCCAGGGGCTTGATTTGCATCAGAAACAAACGACAGCTATGTACTTCTGCGTACACTATATCCCATGGGGAATATGGCCCTCATCAGATCAATTATCTCGCCGAACTTCAGGTTCGTAAGATATACTATACGAGTACATACCAGACTCCCAACTTTTGAACGTATCCACAAGGCCCCAAGATGAAGAACCAACAGTATCACCGTCGCTTCGAACCTTCTTTGCGCCTCGACGCGATCTTTTTCCTTGACTTCTTACCTCCTGCTAACTCAGCCTTCTCCGTTCTTCGTGCATGTTGTTTTGTGCGCTCCACCTTTCTCTCGCTTTTGGTTTGATATCGAATCTTTTGCGGCTTGGTGCTCTTCTTCGAGCCCAATTTATCTTTGTTATTGGCGGAAGGTGCGGGCGTGGTGATTGTACGGGTCGAAGAGGACGATGTTTTGGGTTGGTCAACGTCCATAGAAGGTTGGGGGCCGTGTATGAAGGTATCAGGATCGAAGTCTTCAACAACAGTAACTGTTGCCGTAATTTCATCATCTTCGTATTCCTCTTCTTTCTGTTTTCCCTTGTCTGATGTCGGAATCCCTGTCCATTCATCAGCGACATCTTTAGCATTGCCTAAAAAATTGGTCAATGAGGATCAAAAGAGCAAACTTGTGAGGGACAAACCCAGGAGATCATGATAGGCTGATTCTACTTCAGCAGCATTTTCAAGAGCTCTCTCCCGAAGCATTCGTCGTTGCTGTGTAGAGGAAGTGTCAATCCAGATGATGTAGTCTCATTCAGAGGTGCGGTCAGACCTCACGACGTGACTCCTGCCGTTCTTGCTTCTCACGTTCTATGGCCTTCTTCCTGGCGGCTTCTGCTTTTGCGACCTTTCGTTTATGGAACCCTGTGAGAAACTCTCTGTTCCAAGGACAGTCAATAAGTTGCACAAGTTGAGAATATGAGATTAACAAAACCTGCGGGCGTCATCGTCAAACAAAACCTCTTTGACTTGTTCGCACTTTGCTTTTTTCTTTGCAGCGATGGCTTTATGAGACTGAGTGAGAATGGCAAGATTCTGCATGGTGGTAAGAATTTGGACCTGCTTATGTGATGTATGTGATCGGCAGATCACATATGATTCCGTTCATGCGTTCACGTTGACGTCCTCTGGCTCAACTTGACGGTTCTTCAGGGGCATAATAAACGAAATCAGGCTCAACGCTTTCTCATGGCCTTTTCTTGCAACCCATCAGAGGACCATCACTTCATTGCCTACTAAAGTATCGCTTCGAATCCAAGGGCCTTTTCTGATGTCCAACATTTTTCCCAAGATGCCTCTTTAACCTAGTCCCTATATAAAACGGAACCACGACAGACCTCCACTCCATATGACCTCCTTCTAGCTATGCTGGGATACCTTTCTCCAGGGCATGATCGCCACGTTCCGTCCAATCATTATCCCTCACCACCCACGCCTGTTGTTCATCAAGTCTGGATTTTAGACTGTAAAGCCTGCAAAGCCTTTCTTACGAATCGCGGGGTGAAGGTTGGTTTGTAAATTCATCTTTGAGTTGGGGTTCAATTTTCCCCAGGCGGTCCTGCTTCTACGCCCAAACGTTTCTATGTTCTCTTCTGATGCCTTGCCCGTCAACTGCTCTGCGCATGCGAATAGACTTACTTCGGAAAAGTTGTCTGTTCCGTCACCGTCTCACACAACGTTTCGCACATGTGAATGTCTGACCCAAACCTTACGTTGTCACGGATGCGGCACGAAAATTGGATATATGATAGTCATCCCTGTAACTTCCCTGTGCATAGCTTCATAGTATGAAACACTGACGTTGAAATACAGTGCGCACAGTGTGCATCCTCAATTACAGCATCGAATCGACCAACAGATGCTCATCGCTTTGTGTTCCATTCCAATGAAGTAGTTGCCACCGAGCGGTTGTGGGTTATTGACGAGCCGGGTATTATTCCTTGGTACGAACCAGCCCCACTGGAGACAGAGATCAGCCAGACGGCTCGTTCTTCCTATGTCAGAAGCTACGAGTACCATTCGCGTTCATCATCGCCTGGTCCTCCCTCCGATTTCTTGCCTACGCCTCCTCTTGAATTAGCAGATCCATCTCGCCTTCCATCCGCACAGGGCCCCTTCCCACCTCACGAGTTTACTTCACGGGAGATTCGAACTCTACCACCTCAGTTGTTGCCTCATTTTACTTTCTCCCCCTTGCGCGATGAAAATGTTGAAGAAGGGCAGGCCGCAAATCTGCCTTCCGATAACATTATTTCTCGTTCACAACCATCCTTTTATAGCGCATTCTATAGCACGATGGAACAGAAGGATCAGCGCCGGCAGGGACTGCAACCCGGAGATCGGCTATATTGGCATCACCTTGCTAGAAGTGGTGAGATGCCTGGTGTCGAAGACGACGTGCGAGCAAGAGGAAGGTCTTCCGATGCTTTTATCATTTACGATAATGACAGGAACCAAAGAATAGCATTTGAACGATAGTTTCTGAAACAATTTAGATATCTGTCTTGTTTTTGAAAGTATTAGTCTGTGTGTTCCATGGTGTACCAGCCTTGTACGAGCGGTGACGTCGAGTGTGACATAAATCCGTGACGTCAGTCAATTACTACTACGGTGATTACAGAGGTTCTCTGATATATCTGGAAGATTACTATCTCACCGCACAAAAAAGAAAGCTGTCCGGGAGCAAAACAATTTGCATTACATAGCCATTTACGATTGATCAGGTGCGGCCTGGTGCGGCGGGACCTGCTTTGACTCAGCTCCGATGCTGACAAAGCAATAGTTAATAAAGGGGTTGGAATGAGCGCCTTTTGTTCATTCACTACCACCACCACACACAAAGTTCGACCTTTCTTTCCTTCACACCAGCACCAGCTCACATCCCTTTCTTAGCGTTAATCATGCAGATCTTCGTCAAGACTTTGACCGGAAAGACCATTACCCTGGAGGTTGAATCCTCTGACACAATCGACAATGTCAAGGCTAAGATCCAAGACAAAGAGGGGTATGTTATTTTCCTAGCTTTCCCATACATGAATCCTGACATATGTGGTACCACAGTATTCCTCCTGACCAGCAACGTCTCATCTTCGCTGGCAAACAGTTGGAGGATGGCCGTACTCTCTCCGACTACAACATCCAGAAGGAGTCTACCCTGCACCTCGTGCTCCGTCTTCGCGGTGGAATGCAGATCTTCGTGAAAACATTGACGGGCAAGACCATCACTTTGGAGGTTGAGTCTTCAGATACTATCGACAATGTCAAGGCCAAGATTCAGGACAAGGAGGGTATCCCACCTGATCAACAACGTTTGATCTTCGCCGGCAAACAGCTCGAGGATGGCCGTACTCTTTCGGACTACAACATTCAGAAAGAGTCTACTCTTCATCTCGGTAAATGCTTTAATGACGTTGACCCTGACATCACCGCTCATCCTGAATATAGTCCTTCGCCTTCGCGGCGGAATGCAGATTTTCGTCAAGACACTGACTGGAAAGACCATCACGCTTGAGGTCGAGTCCTCGGATACCATTGACAACGTTAAGGCCAAGATTCAGGACAAGGAGGGCATACCCCCCGATCAGCAACGCTTGATTTTCGCTGGCAAACAGCTTGAGGATGGCCGCACTTTGTCGGATTACAACATCCAGAAGGAGTCCACCCTCCATCTCGGTATGTGGTTTCGTTGATACATTGGTACATATTCTTATCGAGATGCCAGTCCTCCGCCTTCGTGGTGGCATGCAGATCTTCGTCAAGACATTGACGGGGAAAACTATCACTCTGGAAGTCGAATCTTCAGACACGATTGACAACGTCAAGGCGAAGATTCAAGACAAGGAGGGCATTCCGCCTGACCAGCAGCGTCTAATTTTTGCTGGAAAGCAGCTTGAAGATGGACGTACTCTTTCTGATTACAATATCCAGAAGGAAAGTACGTTGCATTTGGGTAGGTGTCTATTGTTGCTGTGCTTTGTTGTATGCTGATTGTATTGTAGTGCTGCGCCTTCGTGGCGGACAGTGATGCCATAGTATTGTTGTAACTTTTGTATAATTAGACGAATGAAAGCAGTGTTGTTGCCTTGCGCGATGAACGGTTGTTTCAGTGAGCTGAATGTGGTTACCTAAGCTGCACGTCACTAGGAATTTTGTGACAATTTACAAGTGTCAATTAGGCCAGCCACATAATAGCTTGTTCTTGTAACTCTATCTCCTCCGTCCACCATACCCGCCCACTCCCACCCTGCCGCGCCCAATGGCGCCAGCTGCTTCCCCCATAGACTGGCGTCCTACAAAGATGATGAATATGCGCGACCTTTCTAGAGACGACGATTTTCTCAGCCATCTCCTTGTTGAGAAACTTGGTACAGGCTCCGTGCCTCTCCTTGTTCATAAAATGGATCCCACTCGACGCCTCCCAAAGACAGATGCTAAAGACCTCCTGGCCATTGTTCGACGCGTAAATCGTTTCATTTTATTACCGTTATCTCGTATTGACTTGTACCTTTCCCACTATCTAGCTCGTCGCTGTAAAAGGTCCTATTCAACACGCTATTAAGCAGGCTGTTGTCGAGCTTCTCGCGTGCGTTTGACACGATCCTACCTCAACGACCCAACTAAACGCGACGCCCATTAGCCTCGAGCCAGTTCGTTACTACCTCAAGATATACACCCAAAAACAAATTAATGCATTTGCCACGTGTGTTCACACCATCATACACTATTCGTGTTTCCCTGACCAAACCGCTTCCTGTAGCCACGCCTCTCGTTATTTTGAGCTGTACAATCCGCATGGCTTCATTGAAATTGCCCATACATCGCGTTACTCCCATCGAACCGGTAAATCAGAGCTGTGTATACTTGCCACTCGCAATCTTGCCCCTGGGACGGTCATCACCGAGCTCAAGGGTTCAATGGCCAACCTCACTGACGAAGAAGATAAAGAGCTCAAGCGAACAGATCTCAGGAGCTCCGACATTCGCAGGGATTTCAGTGTTATTCACTCCAAACAAATGAAGAAGAACCACCTGTTCCTTGGCCCGGCCCGATTTGTCAATGTAGGTTCATCTATGGAATATTCGATCGCATCCTCTTACTTTTGGCAGCATGACTGTGAAAACAACTGTGAACTCTTCCGAGAAGGAAGGTACATCACGTTCAGAACTCTCAGGAGCATAGCGACTGGTGAAGAAATCACAGCGCACTATGGTGATGGTTACTGTGAGTGATTCTTTGCACTTAAATAGAACAACGTTTGACAATGGCTTTAGTTGGACGAAGAAACCGACATTGCTTGTGCGAAACTTGCGAGAAAAAAGGTCGTGGTGGGTACTCCCCTGACAACAACGATATCGATGATCAGCCTTCTTCAGAGTCAGACTCCGACTCTGACTCTGAATCCGACTCCTCGTCTAACGAGAGCGACGACGAGCATTCACCTGCAGCAAATCTCAATGTAAACGAACGTCGAACGCGTCGCGGCGTTTATGCAGTCGTGTCGAAAAAGGAAGACGACAGTGATGCCAGCGATGAAGAGGGTGCCCACACAATTCCCTTGGCGAACATCTCTGTGAACAAAGAGATTGAACTGGCTGCAGAGGTCAACACACCATCTGATCTCACTTCTTTAGCGACATCTGTTGCACCACCTGACTCTCCTCACGCGACTCCATCATTGATTACCCCTACCCCTGAACAAGGTCCCTCCCCTCAGCCGTTGAGCTCTTCCAACAATGAACCCCCTCGCAGTTCACCGTTTCGGTCCATCATTTCGACGCGCCGCCAAAAAGCCGAAGCGGCGGCGGCGGCAGTGCAGCTCATCTCGCCTCCCTTGACAGAAGACGCAGTTTCTCTATCAGAGACCTCTACTACTCCTGCGAAGCGACAGACTCGTTCTCTTTCTATTCACGCAGCTCGTGAACGTGAACTTTCGCAGAAACAGGGCAAAGGCAAAGCAAAGGAGAACTCGTGTACTCCAGATTCTACAAGCCGAGGGTCAACTGCAAAGAAGGATGAAATTAGTATCAAGAAGGAAGACATTGAACCACGATTGCTACGCACTCGCCCACAAACCGCAAGCATTAACGATTCGTGGAAAGATGTACCTGCTAAACGTGAAACACCCAAGGGTTCTGATGGAAAGCCGTTACCAACATGTAGCACTTGTTCCAATATCTTGCCTGTCATTTCAGTGGATTCACAGGTCGTGTGGGGAATGGACAGCCCAAAGTCACTGAAGAAAAAGAAGAATGTGGTGCCACAGGAATGCCCTCGGTCAGATTATCTTTCTTGGTCATCCATGCAGAGATCCTAATTTTTGATAGGTGTATGCGTCATGCTGCCATATATGAGCGCCCTTGGCCATTCCGTTTACCTGTGCAGGGTTTGCCATCATTGCCTACACCGCGTGAGGAGGGCACACCTGTGGACGCTATCAGTCGAATGTCGCACAAGTCTTTGTCTGTCTTGGATAGCAAATTGGCCGCCGCTGCTTCTGCTTCTACAAGAAAACACGAACGTGAACATGATGTCGATCGCCCTGCCAAAAAGCAGAAGACAGAGCTCCCCAAGGTTCAGGCTTCGAATAATATTGATGAGCAGTCTGTGAAGGACAGACTGAAGCAACACCAAAGTCTCCCAGAAGCTCCTTCTGAAGAGAAGCGAAAACGTGGTCGCCCCCGCCTGGACCGTGATGCTGACGGTCACCCTATCAGGGTGCCGCCTCGCATGAGCAATTTGTCCACGATCAACGGCAAGCAGCCTAGAGATAACAACGGGAGGTTCGAGAAAAAGGAACCATCTCTAGCTCAAGAAGAGCTGATAATTTTGTCCTCTCGAGCGGAAAGGGCAATAGAGAGGGATCGTGCGAAGGCTCAGGCTGATGGCGCTTTGGAGACAGATATCTCTCCTCGAAAACGAACGATCGATGAACTTCACTTGCAAGAACTACCAAGTAAACGCGCATACAATCGTCGAGCTCCTTTGAAGCGGGTACTTCCTCGGCAGGCTTCAAGCCTCAAAGGTGGTCAGCTATTCTCGAACCCCAACCCATACAACTTCGCCCGCCAAGCGTGGGCTACAGTCACCTTCGACGAGTCCTCTGAGGACGAGGCAGCTCCCGTCACTCCTGAGGACATCCAGTCACCTCCAACAACTGCTGTAGAACCAGACTCTACTGGCAATCACATTGCGTCATTGCCAGTATCCTTGCTGCCTCGCGGGGCATCGATATTTAAGCCGTCTCCTTTTGCTTTTGCTAAACGTCGATGGACATCGGCATCAAACCGTGAAGACAGTTTGTCTCCGGACCCGTCGGAATCTTGCTCTGCTCCCGCCCCGAAAATCAACATCCGATCTGTATCTTCAACCGCTCGAACATCGGAGATCGGCCTTATTTATTCCTCTGATGAGGTATGATTGTTCTATGCCCAAAATATAGTGCGTGCTTACTCACTCGGTTTCAGGAGCACATTTCAGTCCAACCGAATTCTATGGTCGATCTATCCGGAATCTTGTCAGAGGAAGAACAGAGTCCCAAGATTTTACGACATACTTTTCCAAAGTCCCTCCCATTCGGCGTGGCTGGAAGATCTTCATTTCCGAATTCATTTTCATCCGCCGAACGCGGTCCTACACCCAACTTTGTTCGTGCAGGTTGGGACTCGTACTCCTCTGATTCGGATTCTTGATCAAAATCAATTTTGAACTGAACTGTACATTATTTATATATTCTTTATTCACTAAATGCTTCCTTATTATCGTGTTAGTAGTAGCATAATTAATACCCTACAGACCATTCGTTGATCACACAATCCGTATCCATCTATTCGTGAAAAATAGTAAGACCTACAGACTACTGCCTTGCGCCACAACCTTTTGGGTTGTTGGTTTCGCAAGAAATCTAGCTCTTGAAATTTGAGCATTGAGCATTGTCTAAGTATTGTTATAGGCCGACACCCAATGTACCACTGTTCGTAGATCTTCTATTACAGCCACACTACCTTCGAGAGGTTTCGGAGCTTTATGGGCTTGTTCACTTTCTTCCGGGCCAGTACGACGCAAAAGGAGAGCTTGCAAGCCAGCAGCGTGTGCGCCATGATAGTCCCTGGTAAGCGTAGGTATCATGTTATTCGGGGGGAAGCCAAAAAATATCTGACGCACGCGTCAATTTCATCTCCAACGTGGAGACACTCTGCAGGAGTGATCAATTCCTGATCTTTCAAACGAGAGTTTACAGCGGAGAGCGCCAGTCCGAAAATTTCAGGAGATGGTTTTTGAACTCCTGTTTCTTCGCTGAGAATTACTGGTCCAAGAAACACAGGAAAATCAAGGTCTTGTAATACTGAACCTGCCCGAAAAAAATCCGGGTGTCAAGATAACCCCAGACGAAAGGAAAGACTCACGAATTCGAGAATCAGCGTTGCTCACGATAGCTGTCTGAACGTTTAAGCTGTGTAAAGCGTGCACTGGAATTTGGTTGAGCGTCAGGTTCTTTGGCACATCATTGACACGTACATAGGGGCATCGCGTCATCATAGGCCTTGTACCCTTTCCTTGAGCTGAAGCGGTCCAGCAATTGTGGCACAATCTGAGATAAAGACCTGCCGAGAGCTGTACGATATGACTTCAGTATACCAATATGCCAGAGGAACCTGAGCCCACCATTGGCATCGGCACCTGCACCCAGAGCAGTTCGCTTGATTACTTCTGACCACCAGGCGTAAGAGCCTTGAGCATAGACGGGAGACTCTGTTTCCATAGATCTAAAGGCTGTCCAATATTCGATGCTCGTTAATGAAAGCGTTAAAAGTCGAAGCCGTGATCACCTGCCAGCACGAAATGATTTTTTAAGAGCAGTAGGATCAAGAACGCCGAGATAGGGCTCAAAAGTTTGGGAATACTGGACATGAATAGGGAGGCGTGGAACAATAAGTGTGTATAGTGCATCCAGTGTGACCAGGCGTATTCGTGGTCGCAATGCCGCCATATGTTTCCCTGCGGGGATAGGAGTTGTCCTACAAGAATAAGTTTGCGTAGGTTAGAATAATGTGAGGGGTCTGTAAGTTTCTTGGTATCTTTGCAAGTAGTGGGATACGAAAGGGGCTGATCCGAGTCACATGTAAACAACCCTTGCTAATTGAACCTTTGAACGCCTAGTCACCAAGTTTCCGAATTTTCGTGCTTCTCATAATTTGAAGTTTGGGAAACTATCTCATATTCAAAGATTAAAGCCTATAGAAAGCTACAGCCTATAGACAACAGAAGTTGGTGAATGATTATTAGGATCGATTTAGTAGTCAATAAAACCCATGTACATGCGAGCGCTAACACAGCTGACGGAAGGAAGCAAGAGTCGATGATAAATAACGTTTATTATGGGTGAACAAACTGCCTTCTGTCCCGTGGCCTCTCAGCCTTTATTTTACTCCTGAGCAGTCCCCCATGGCTTGCTAGACGCTGGGCGGTGACGTGCGTACGAGCCCTGTCCTTGGCGATCGCCTCTACGAGTATCCTCCAGCCGACGTGTCTGTACCATGAGTTGGGGGACAAAAGATCGACTGGCGCCAGGCACGTAGAGTGCGCCACGATTGAACGCGCTTCGTTCTTTTCTCCTTATGTGAGTCGGTGCGGGGAAAGGCTCTGGAAGTCCTTGTTCAGGTCCAGGTTCTGAATAGAAGATTTTTGGGCGCCAAGCCTCCTGTTCGTCCATGATGCAAGAGTTTTTGAACTTCTCAACGAGAGCTTCTTTGCCTCTGTAGACGGTGATTGAGAAATCGGATAAGAATTATACTAGAGCTCTTGGAACCTACTGATAGTTAGCGTAGCTCATTCCAAGAACTTTCTCGCTCGAAAACATATTCCTGATTACGAGTAGCCATCAATCGACGAGCAATCCCAAGAAAATACACGACGAACCATTTATCACCGAGCTTTTTCTTGGCAAAGACAAGCAGATCTTGAACGGTTATAAAATTCACAAATGCATAGCCAACGTTGCACCCTGTAGAGTGTTAAGAATTCGAGCTAGTACACCTGGGTACAATGAGCGTGACATACCGTTTTGGAAATCCATACGTAGATACAAGAAGTCGATCCGGCGAGGACAAACCTTTCCAATAAACACAATTAGATCCTTGTCGCTCATCTTGTTTGGTATGTTCTTTATCATGACAGTTGTACGGGTATCTTGACCATCTTCAATTCGACCAATGTTGAGTTGGTTATGTTCCGCAGACGGGCGGGGTTCTTTGGCGATGCTTGAAGTCCCTTGTGAAGGCACTGAGTGGGAAGCCTGTGTAGGTGTGAAGGACGGTCCCGATGTCGAAGTTAGATTGGGATGCTGGACATCAGGAGCCAGCTCAGGCGACATTGGAGTAATAGGTTCATATGACATAGCAGAATACGGAATCATCTGAGGTGCACAATATAGCCTGTTCTGCATTGCGCTAGTAGGATCGGGAAACCAGAGTTCGCCTTGAGGATGGGCCGGCGTTATAAAAGGCTCGGGAACCATCGGGACATTCGAGGGCAACGCTGGGGTCAGAACCTGAGGATACGATGGACAATGATGGTACCCAAGGACAGGAAGACGCGGGGCGATGGAGGCGTTCGGAGGCGTTGCCCGTTCTTGCTGGTAGCAATACGGAGAGGGCGTCGAACATGGCACGTAGCAGGCCGGCGACGTCGCAGGGCTACCCCGCGACGGACAATAATAACAGTCATGATGGGGAAAAATCTCAGGAGTTGGTTGAAGATGTGCAGCGCCCTCCCACAACCATTGACACCCGTCAGCAGTGTAAGATGAATCCTCTGCAGCAGAATGATTCAGGTGATCGTTTGAAGGATTCATCGGAGGTATACCAGAGATGGGAGTAGAAGTGTAAAAATAGGTAGGGGAAGGGGCGGGAGAGTGGGGACCTGAGTTTACCCCAAAGCGTTCCCTAGTGCGTGAAAATTGTCCAGGGTATCCGAAACGAGCAGATAGTTCGTTGTGATGTTCCGTCGACGAAGTATTTCCAACACAACTTTGATCTGAGACATGGGGATGGGCACCAGCAGCTGATGCCTCGGTGGGATCGTGAGTTCGCTGCTTCAGGGAAGTGGCCTCCAAAATATTTTCACGTCCGAAAACTCGAAGTTTCATGCCGAACATGACGTTTTCATTTACAGCAGCGTAGGCAGCATTTGCCTTGCGAACGTCGTAGTATTCGATGTGAAATATGGCCTCGTCCTCGTCGCGGAAGGAAATCAGTTGAATGGCCAAACTAGCTGATTATGATAATAATCACCTGTTTCTTGCTATCCACGCCCTTCACCAGAGAAAAGCATCTGATTCCTCCAAAGGTTTCCAGAAACTTCAGCATTGCGACGCTGATGTCTACTGGTGGATCGTTAGCAATTGCAGATACCGTTTGGTCTGTACTGTCATCGCTATTACAGATTCTGGGAGCTTTTCCATTGTCGCGACTGTTCCCGCTTTTGCCCTCCGCAGAGAGATAAAAAGATGCGTCCGTAGAAGCGAGGAACGAAGAACTTCCAATGACCTACAGAATTTAAATGGAGAGGATAAGAGAATGATGTGACGAGCTCACTTTGGCGAGTTCCTCGGCAGAGATGAACTGGCACGTTATCCAAGCTTTCATCCCGTCGCTTGCCAGTTCGTCGCCTACGCACAGTGACAACGGCCCTTTAGTAGGAACAGAAATGATATCCTTAGCGTTCTTTGCATGGCGGATATCGTAAAAGGCCAATATGGCAATTCCGTCGGTTGGCTGACAACGGAAAAAAACCCCTTTGATAGAATCTCCGGCGAGAGGGCCGGGAGTTGAACAGGTTTCTAAAGCAGATTTAATGTCGAGTGAACTTGGAGCTACAATGCTTGAAGAGGTCAGCGCTTCGACGATTGAGGTCTTGAGCGTATCATGAGATACTTGTTTTGAAACGTTTCCGAGCTAAGCAACACCCGTGAACACGCAGAAATTATGAACGAAGGGAAAAGTCATGTACGAGTAGAAACCTGGACCATTCATTGACTGTTTCGTCGAGTTGATTTTTGTGCGTAGTTTCGAGACTAATATCTACTTCAAGGGGAGAGTCCGAAGAGCTGGTCGCAGTTTTCAGGCTCGAAGATGGCGTAAGGGGAGGCGTCAAGAGAGAATGGCCGTGGTCCCGGTCGCCTCGAAATCGCAGTATCTTCAGAGGTTGCGTTTGCTGCAGCCTTGGTTCGACGTGGTCCAAGGATAACGATTCGCGGTGACAAGGATTTTTTTCTGTCAAAGCAGAAAGCACTAGATCCACATCGGGAAATGGAGGAGTAGAGAGGCGCCTTAATGGCTCGCGAGAAATGCCCTCAAATTGAGGGGGGATCGGGCCAGAATGAGGCGGAAACCTTGCACCAAGGTCGGTCAGGAAAAGAGGAACCGCAGAAAATACAAGTGCTTACCAGATGTTGGGCAACGAAGGTGAATGCTGAAGGCGCGGAGGATGGTTTCTAGCGCTTTTGGATTTAGCCTGGCCAGTTTTATGCAGGTCGTCGCTTAGGACGACGTTGGACCTTGATTGACACTCATTGGAGGACATGTCCATAGCACGAGAATGCCTGCAAGGAGAGTTTAAGGATTGAAGAACAAAGAAATATCGACGAAGGGACCAAAAGAACGGCTTGCTAATGAAGGTGTTTAATTGACGTCAAAGTTGGACGGAGAAGTATTGTCGACACAATCATAGGAAGAACCCTGAGAGATTTGAGATTTGCGGATCCTCAAGGCCGCTCTGATGGCGAGGCGGTCGTTAGGCAGACAGCAAGCTTTTTGGACGGCAAAGAACTTGTTTCAATGAGTGAGATGTGGGTCAGCCAACGAAAGCAAAAATGGTCTTACGGCAGAAAATAAACATAATTCCGAGGTGTAGTTTTTTTTTGCAGAGGCCAGCAGCTCAAGGAAGCATACAAAATTGGAAACGGTGCTTCCGAAGCAATGTTTCAGAGGGAACATGGATTTACTTTTGAGAGTATCGTGTATGATATGATGGTTTCACGTCATTTGGCGCCAGATTGGAATCTGAAAAGCCTGATTGTCTCCAGGTAGGAAGAGGCCAAGTACGGCGACTAACGCAACAGGCCTAGACCACATTTCGAATTAGGCAAGAGCGGTGCCGCGGAAGAGCAGACAAGGGAAATTCATCGACCGAAGCCATACGACGCCCGAAGTACTTCGATGTAAGTGATTCTTCTGCCACTGGTCACTCTCACGCCACACACGTTGAATTGCAAAATGTGAGAGTCCAATGCAGAGACGAGTAATGAATACCGAGTGGCGGGTTTATCGCAGTGAGCAGACAGAAACTGTCCATACTCTCGCCGTTAGAAATTTACAGACGGGGACGCGCAGCGCGCTCTTTGTCTGTGTTTGATGGAGACAAGGCTTATGTAACATAACAAATCAATATTCGTTTCCTCTTACTATTAGGACTTCTGCGCTATAATGCCTTTCTACCAGATGCTGTGTATCGCCACTCACGGCGCGGAGTATGTGCGTACCCTATTTTCTCAGTTATCTTTTCTTGTCGTTGAATTGCCCTGTAGAACAGTATAAAGCAACTAGTCACACAAAGTGCTACCCACGTCCTCGAAGCTGGCGGCGTCGTTCGTGACATCAGGTTTTTGGGTACCAAGACCCTTCCTCAGCGCATGCGAAGACACAAAGCTATTCATAAACAGGGAGAGTATGTTGGCTTTTCCTTCCTTTTCTTTGTCCTTTCTCAATGATTACCTATAGCTACTGGACATTACACTTCGACACTGCACCAGGCACACTTCGCTCTTTGAATGCCATTATGCGAAGCGAGCCTCGTGTAATTCGATGGACGGTGCTTAAGCTCGCCGACAAAGTAGAGGATCTTGCTGTTCAAGGGCAAAAAACAGCAGCTGGTTCAAGTTCTGCTGAGCAACTTCATGAACTTGTCCATTAGGCTTCATGCACATTTACCCCCGCCCTTTACTATTATTTTCGGGACCTCAGCAATATTCATCACCAGCATTAAATCCCCCTAATACCTGTGTATAATAGTAAAGCCGAACTACTATTATGTGGTCACCAGTTTGTGAGCGCATCATTATCGAGTCAAGGCATTAATTTTCCGTTCTATCTACTTATGTACACATCATTGACCATCAGGCTTCAAAGACGAGCGACCTGCTCTGAGAATCTCATCAGTGGACAAGAGATTAACAGCGATAACAGAGCTAGGGAAAAGTATGAGCTTGTCGGGCCATGATTCGTAATGGAAATGGTCATACCATGAATGGAGCATCTGCCGCTTAACTCTGTAGTTGTCCCAGATACCTTCTACAGTAGGATCGAAGGGCTCTCCTGATTGAAGGTCAATGCCCACCGTGTTGCCTTCAGCTTGCTCGTCCTGAAGCCAAAAGTGTCAATCTTAGTGAGCAACACGAGACGTCCCAGATGCAAACCTGCAAGGCAACCACAACATCTTGAACATCGAAACCACCATTTTGAGCCAAGGTTTTCGGAATGATCAGGAGGGCATCAGCGAAAGCCTGAACGCCCATCTTGACGCGCCCTTTGGCTGTCTTTTTTACAGGCCCGCTGAGGTGGGCAGAGCAGGCTACCTCAAATGCACCTGCTCCGGGAATAAGAGCTTCATCTTCAATGGCGTTCTTAACTGCCCGTAGCCCATCACGCAGGGCGTCTTGGATTTGTTGGATGGTATGTGCGTTAGGACCCTTGATCAGCAAGGTCACAGACTTCGGATCCTTGACTTCCTCGATGAAAGTGAACTTTTCTTCGCCCAAAGTATGTTCGTAAACAAGGCCGGCCCAACCGAGCACGGAGGGGGTAAGATCGTCAACAGAGTTTTGTGCGATGCCACCGCAGACAAGTTGAAGTCTACTGAGCGTAAACAAAAATGAAATTTAGTCATGAAGAAAACTTACCGCTCCATATTTCTTCTTTTTGCTCGTCGCAGTGCAAAGATGCCGTTCTTCGCTAACATGTCAAGACTCATGGGATCGATACCTTTTTGGTTTACGACAACAAAACTCTTTCGCTTGTCTTTTGCATCCACGGCCTGATCGCAGACCAGATTCTTGAGCTCGATAATCTTTCTAACTTTCGCATCCGTAAATTTTCTCTCGGATTCAACCAGCTTCTCCCGCTGCTCTGCGTTGGAGTAAAAGAAACTAGAGTTGACCTCTCTATCGAGAAAAAGATGTTCACTAGTCCGCACGACGCAAAGTGGACGACTTACGTTTTCTCGTACTCTAGACTGACGTTTAACGTCAGGATGAAAGCATTTTCCAGCCGCTTGGGCATGTCGGGATGCCTGGCACCATGATCAAGGACGAGTCCACGAACAAGTTGCGTCTCGGACGCTGTGCGATGCTGCATCTTCATGATTTCGATCATATGCAGATCTATAGGCTCCTGCCATTGATCACCTAAAGAACAAACGTTAATGCAAAACACAGCTTCGGCGAAAGTGTAAACACCTTTCGATTTGGCTGGCCTGATTGCGGAAACAGCGTCAACAACATCTGCAGAAAGCTGCTTCGCCATAGATGCATTCAATTTTGTGGATAAAGACGTATTTGCGACATTGACCAAAGTTGCTCTGTCGAGCTTGCTAGGTTGTCTGAAGGTGTCTAGGAACTGTAGATCAAGAGAGTAAACATCAGAATACGCAGAAGATCAGAGATTACGCACTGCTAATGCCTCTTTTTTCGCGAGATCGAAGCCCTCGCCGATTACAGTCGGATGGACGCCTTCAGAAATATACCGATCTGCCTGTTTCAAAAGCTCTCCCACCAACAAGACCACCGAGGTAGTACCATCGCCAACTTGATCATCTTGAGCAACAGCTGTTCGAGCAATCATCGCTGCGGTAGGGTTCTGAATCTGCATTTCCGATAGCAACACCTTGCCGTCCTTAGTCATTTTGATCTGGCCAGCACCATCTACGAGCATTTTGAGCGTCCCTCTTGGCCCTGCGTAGAAAAAATAGTATAAACGATATGAATAGATAACACTGAAAGTTTTCCCGACCTAGATTGCTTTTGACGACATTGGCGAGGCCCATGGCTCCATTGGTGTTAACCTGTGGTCCGTTAAATGTTGAAGGGGGAAGTATGACACTGAAAGCTAACCTGAAGTGCAGCAGCTCTACGCACACTCTCCGCCTTGGGGTTAATAAGTTCGATACTAGAAGCCATGTTTGAAGGCTTGCGCGCCGCGCGTTGTAGTGAAGATCAGGGAACTGGACGCGTCTGTAACTTGTCGCAACTTGAAATTAATTTCCCACAGATAAAGATGTATATTAAATGTTAAATTATCAATATTATTATATAATATGACTAAAATATTCAGAATTAGATATTCATCACATCTCCTTCAACAGAAGCAGCGCCTGTAGGATGTTCTTCCTTCCACTTCTTGTCAATGTCCCGCATCAAATGAAGGAGCCTCTTAATTGGTTTGGCATTGTATTCCGGGGCACTTGTGTCCTTTACCAGCTCAATAACTCGAGGATCTGCATAACGTTGACCGTTTTCACCATATAGTTCCAAAAGCGACAGAGTTTCCACACATGCCGAGGCAAAGTTGGGGTCTTCGATCTTCAACGCATAAGTAATATGAATCTGTTCCAATCCTTCAGACATTGTCGAGTTCAGTTGATGAGGGACTCACAGGATTAATTTTGGCTTTGAAGGAACGATACGGCGCTTTCTTCCCGACGAACGTATCCAGCATACGCTTCACAAATCGATACTGCTCCAAAACATCCATGGCTCGGTGCGGTTCACGCGCAGCCTTAGCTCGGAAAAAGTCTGTCCATTCCTCATCTTCTTGGACTATCTGGTCAACAGTTTCTGTGACGAGCCTTTGAACCTCCTCTGGGGGGTCTCCATCTACTGGAGACTCAAATCTAATCCCTTGCGGAATCAAGGCGGGAGGAATTGATTCAGCCGAGGAAGATCTTGCACGAGCCGGACTTCGTTCTTGCTTTTGTGTTTTTCCTTTCCGCGATCTGCGCCCCCTTGGCGTAGGTTCTGGAGGCGACGACCGTCGAAGGTTTTCTTGACGTTGTCGGTATTCTACTACTTCCTTCATCATACGCTCGTAAGCTCGGTCGTGCACTGGGGGAGGATTCAAATCTCTCTCTGGACTTAACGAGTCGGAGCTCGAATCTGGAGAAGAGCTTCTTGGGAGAAGATCTTGAGGAATGTTGGGGGGCTGCGGCAGCTGCCCAGGAGGAAGAAGCTAAATCCCAATCAAATACCACCCTAACAGGTAAACAGATCTCATACCTCTTCAACCACAACATCTAGCATCCTGTCTGGTTTAATAGCAAGATGTGTTGAAATGAATTCATCCTGATTTTCGGCCGTGACACGCAGAAAGAATTGACGGTATTTTCCACGCAAGGTATAGAGCCTGGCAGGGCCTAGAGTCATGTCTGATGAAGAAGCACCCAATTCACTGAACCAACATTCTTACCATCAATCCGCGAAGCACTTGACTGCAGTTGCTGACCCTAGCATGAAGTGTTATTGAGAACATGGTTATTAGGAAAAATCCACAGGACTCACTAGGACCTTGGCGTCTGCCCAGAAGCCATCCTTTGGATCATTCGCTGTTTTCATTGGAACTTTCACTTCTGCAAGCTGATGGTCTACCACGCCACTTCGAATGTCTTGTATTAAGAGAGTGAGCATCAAAATAGGTGTTTTTTGAGCACGTTTGTCTATCATCGCGTCCTTAGGTGCGACGATAACATTGAAAAGAGGAACGCGTACCTTTTGGCCTTTCTTCCTGATTCCTGATAGTACTGATTAAAGCCTGACCCGTCGACTTTGAGTACAAAGTAGTGTTTCCCTGCACAGTTGCCTGCCTAAAGGCAGGGATGGGAGTCTGTGAATGGGATGTTCCTGAGTCACGAATGGGTTCATCTTTATCGTAGTCCCGGCGATAGTAGTTGGAGCTACTGTCACGCGATCTTGCTTCACTTGTATCAGGCCTACTGGTCACAGAAGATTGTCGGCTTTCAGCCGGAGGCCGACTAGGCCCAGCGGCGATCTTCCACCTGGACACAGATGTCGTTGGATGGATGGCCGACACATGCTGAGTATAGCTAATGGGCGAAGCACCCTCGATAGAAGGCGACCGAAGAGCGGTTGGGAGCAGTGTGTGAGTAGAAGAGGATGTAGAAATAGTTGATGTTCCTGAAACAGCTCCAAGAGTCGACGTAGATGAGGGACTGGGGGAAATGGCAGTAGACTCCAGGGATGGTACAGTGACATTAGTATTCAATCGAAACCGATTAGTTTGGCCCCCATAATCATTAGTTTTCTTCTTCTTCCTTGAAGGCGCATCGGTTTTCTTTTTCCTCCTTTGAACCTGTGCAGGCTTTAGAACCTCTTGACCAGGAAGAAATAAAGTGTCTCTAGATGTCCCATTAGGAGATGGCACCATCTCATAAGTGTTCAACGTTGGCGGTGCTGCTACGATCGTACTCGTAGTGCCTGGCCATGCAAATGCCACAGCTTGTCTAATAAGTGGCCTTTCCGGGGGTGGGGGCGTGTCGTCATTGACAATGGGAGGAATGACAAGGTCCTCGTCGTCTGAGGTTGGGGAAAAGGAACGCTTTTTTGCCTACGGGGAGTTAGAGTAAACCTCTGCCTCCTTGCGAGGTAACTTGACTTACTTGTCGAGGGGATGATTCTCGACTGCTCCTGTCGACAGAGTCAATGGATTATCAGAACACGAGGAGATGATAGTGCTCTAGCAAGACTTACGACGAGTCATTATGTCTTCCCTTGCCAAAATCTCGATCGCCTACTTCCACTCTTGACATTGTTGCTTGGAGTCTGGTGTGATTCTCACGGGGTAGTATTGTGTGGATAGATAAGAGAAATGTCCACGGGACTATAAGAACAAGCTTTGTGGGCGGGACACACAAGCATCACACACGAGCGTGAGGGGAATTAACAAGAGGCCAATGTTCAACAAAGTTTTTGGTGGCTCAGAAAGGAAATGTTCGTCCCTCGTGAGCTACCCCAAATGTATGTTGACTTTTATAGTAAATTTGTACGCCCACGCATGATGCATGCCACCTACTATGCTTCCCATGAGGCCCAACCCAGTCAACTGTGGGCGCAAAATCCAATACATTGCGGGTATATGGGATCTACAACAAGTCTATGGATCTTCTCGGCTCACGCTCTCAATCCCAATATTTACTTAGTATGTACATAACAACGGTGTGCCCTTGCCTTAGTCTGATTTATAAACTTTCTGCGCGTTTCCGTGGAAAACAGCATCGATAAATTCTTGGTCAACTCCAAGCTCTGCCAAAGATTCCCTGGCAATTTCGTACCAGTCGCTCGCGATAGACGAACCAGAGGAAGTAGGGCAAGGTGAAGATCCAAAGATTATACGCTGATAACCAAAAGCCTCTACCACTGGGCTCACTAGAAAAATGCAAGTGAGTACATTTGTCATTTCGGCGGAACGCATACATGACATACAATACATCTTAATCCTTCTTTTCCACTCCTTTTTCTGCTGGGAGTCAGTACGTTCGGCGACCTCTACAGACGGTGTAGGGGGGGTAGGAGCGTCCCAAGATGGGGGTAGGAATTTCACGTAAACAGCGGGGAGGAGCGATAGTGCTGCTACCTGAGATTGGAAGGCCAAGTATGTAGGATGATTCATCAACTTCACAATTGGTAACTCCAGGTCATGCGGAGGAGGCAGGATATTAGCTGGTTATGAATATGTTGTGAAATTAATGCAAATGTGACAAGGCTAAATCAACTCACATAGGACGATTGGAGGGACTTCACTCAGCCCATGTGTGGCCTTGGAAATGATGTCTTCGAATGATTCAAGAACAGCATCGGATATCGGTGCCTGTATGTCAATGTCGACGGGTCGGCCACGCTCCAGAGCCCATCGCAAGCTTTCAACTCCCTCGGGAGTGGATTTATTGAACACCGTAGATAACGATGTTGGAACTTTCGAAAGATAATCAGGTAAAGATTGGGTATTGTCTTCCAATCTGAAGGGAATAGACAGCGAGATGACTTCAGGGAGCTGAGTTGATAATAATCTAAGATGCGGGTCAATGGAATATCTGGAGGCATAATCTGGTCAACATACTGCTCGACAACGTTCTCCAGATCTGCACCAGGGAGTGACAAGACGATGCCATTCGTCCGAGTCCCCAGTACAGAACCTGCCTCGACCTTCCACTGAGCAAGATCAAGATTACCTCCTGCAACAATCACATTGGCATCGATGAGGACGTTCGGATGGGTAGTGGTTGGGCTAGGTGGCAGTGGGAAAGACTCTCCACTCCCAGTGTTTGGGGGACTGAAGGCTGATAGTGGAAGACGCGGTTTCGGAGGTCTAGGTCTGGTTCCTTTAACAGGCTGGGGGGGAACTGAATTCATACTGTTCGTGCGGGGAGCTACGGGAATGGATGTTGGAATGTGAAGCAGGCGACTGAACAAGAGCTTATTTATCCATCAGAGATCACAGTGTCATCGATCACAATCATCTTAACGCCCGTCAACACCCTGGTAACTGTAACAGCGTAAGTATAATAACAGTTTCAGTATAATACTTTTCATGGCGAAGGCGGTCGAGACGGCGCTGATATTGTTGCTGAACCTGAGCGATATACGGACTCAGCCCATCTGCGTATCCTGGCGCTTCGCTGTTGGTATTATGAGTTCTCAGCCCACTCATCAAGATCATGCTATAGAATAGCTTGCCTTGTCGTCTTGGCTGTTCATTCCCTGTTCTTCGTCCAAAAACTTGTCAAACGCTTCCAACGCAGTTCGGCGCTCCTCAATGCGACCTTGTTTCTGACCTTCCACGACGCCCTCTGCCCTCCCAATGTCCCTTCCTTCCTGGTAACCCTTCATCCTGCCTTCCTTGTACCCCTCTGCCTTTCCAGCTTTCATGCCTTCTGCATATCCTTTCGCTCTTCCCTCCTGGAATCCGTCCTCGCGACCATCATCTAGTGTGTTCAACAACTCGATCTGGTGGTCGTGTTCCAGGTTGCTTTCGCGTATCCTGTAGTCAAGTAGTCTATCTTTGTAATGCCTTGCCTTTTCTTCTGCCTTTCCTGTGGCCTTCTCATACTCGCCCTTCAGATTCTCCGCTCGGTGCAGGTCGCTTTTTGTATACTGCAGATCACGTTCTGCGCTTTGCAATTCCAATTGGAGCCTCTGACACTCTGCCACGGACACTTGAAGCTCTGTATCCGTACGGGACTTGGCTAGTTCTGCAGCCTCGAGTCTTACCTGTACTCCCTTCTCCTGACTTTCTGCATAACGTGCGAGAGCCTCCGCTTCGCCAGCGCGTCGAACCGCATGCTCCAAATGATCAGCCGCACAACGCAATAGTGCCTTCAACCGACCGAGCTGATATTCCTCTTCCTTTATTGCCAGCCTTCTGATAGATGGCACGTTCTTAAGGCCTTTACCGCCACTTTGTTTTTTGAGCCTTGCCAACTCGACTATTGCAGGATCTTCTATCAACCGCGACAAAGGGGATGGATCGGCTGCAGCATCTCTCATCTTTGCAATAACATCATGGACACTGCGGCCTTCTTAGAACGGGAGATACTGATAATTGATTGGAACTCACGCGTCATTTGACCGATGAATGTCAAAAATTTCGGCAATTGGGTGTTGCGTATCGTTTAACGTTTCCATCGCTTGAACGAAAGTCCCTCTTGAGAACGTTCATCCAGCCGCACACGTATATATACAGTGTTGTGATTCGTCTCTTTTGTGCGTGTTTTTCTACTCTATCCCTCTATACTGGGTAATTGATGGAAGGAATTCAATGCCGCATCCGCGTGTTCAACAACATGGGATACCCACGCCCTTTCTGAGGCGAGTGGTACACGCTATTTCCATGTCAATGGCAGGTATGCCGTGTTTCTTTATAAAACCTTTCTGATTGAGGGTTTTCCTGGGACCACAGGCTCCACAAACACGAGCATCCACCACTGGGAAGGCAGCATATACTTTTTAGATTGTCCCTGATATATCAAAGAAATGCTGCAGTGTATACCTAGGCTAAATCGGAGCCCATATACGATATCATTTGACATACTATTACGCTGATTGACTGTCTTCTGCCAGAGTTGCCAATCAAAATACACATTCTACAAGCGCAAATCCCATATATATGCCATTTATTCCTTCATACGTTTTTTGACACTTGACACGGTGTTTATACATTAGACGCTCACCTCGTCCGCGTCCGTATCAACGCTCAGGATGACTTCAGTCTCGAGTTGACGCGCTTCGCGCAACCTGGTAATTTGTCCACGTGATCGCTATCAGTGTTGCAGCTTGCACTGGCCTTCGTTTTTTCAACTGCCCGTCTACAAACTCAATGGACTCAATGCTTCCCAGCTCAGACTCTGCATCTGTTAGCTTGCACCCATTACCAAAAAATCCGACCAAACGATTTCGAGCGTCTGCGCATCAAAATCACATGGACATTGAATCATTGAAAGCTGCCGACTACTCTTCCCAATCTCAGGGTGAAAGACTCATCATGGATGTCGCGTTCTACTTGAAGAATATCCTACTTCATCAGCCTTCGCAACCGCCTGCCAATCGACATCTCAATGCGCACCCGTGGCCAAAGTTATGTTTGAAATGGATGCTCGTAACTTACTGTTGTATAAGTATCACATTTTTTTCGTTGGATATGTATACCCAAACGCCGACGGCAGGAGTTGGCGATGCGCGAAGTATAACATCTGCGGCTTATTTGTTTCCGGCCTGACTAATTCCAGCTGGTTCTTTAGACGAATATGGTTCCTTGTCAGCCTTTGACGATACATCAACGGCACAACGACTTGTGCGCATGGTTTCATTACAAAGTAACAACTTTTTGGGCTTTGACCCATATATTATCCGAGCACAAGAACAGAATGGCGACATGGTCACAGCTTGTCTATGGACTTCAGAGCTAGAGGACATCGAGGTATTGCGTACTTGGGTATCTCAGTGGCAAGGTATTGCATTTACTGCCACTTTCCATCTCTGTAACTTTGACTGTCGTAAGGTCCTGTATCATTGCTGTTGACAACTACCGCCAAACCTGGCTCACGCTCATTCATATCCCTCTTACATCGTTTACACAGCCTTCAGACAGGTCAATTGCATGGTCTCTCCGTCCATCTGCTACGCGTTGCTTTCTGTGATCAAGTTTCATCCAACAGTTATCTCAACTTGGCAAGACTTTTCGCCTCCACACCTGTCGTGATACTTGTGCCTGCTGATATCTCGGAAGAGCCTCCCATGTCTCACAAAATGGTCGTTACTCGACTGTTCCAACCAGATATAAGCTTGCCTTCGATTGTTACTGGAGGTTCAACTAACCGGTCAGAATTTTTTACTCTGCCTCAACTTTCGCCTATACTGTTGGGACGTAATCACCTCGTCTGGTGCACGGAGCGCCTTCTCTTCCACAAATCACGAACATCAGAATGGACAGCCTGTCTGTGGCAACTCTGGCTCGATAGTTTTGGAGACTTTTCGGATCTCGGTAAAATCAACAAGACAATGAATCCCATCGGCATTGAAGTAATCGAAGCTGTACTGCGCGTCCAACCTTAGATCACTGAAAAGTTATGACTAGGTGACGAGTGACCGCTTGAGCAGCAGATTAAGGGCGGAGGCTTGCGATCTCGCTACCCGGACTTCAGCTGCCGGATTCAAGAGGCAAAAGGATAAGAAGAAAAGGCTTCAGTGGCTGAAGGAAACGTGTGGTCAGGTAGCTTTTAGACATTTCACTGATTTTTGCAAATTAAATTCTTGCACTTCCAGAATATTAATGTGGCGGATGGAATAGTGAAGATAGAGCGTTGATTCATCCTCGATATTCCATCATGAGGGAATCGAGTTCATTTTCAATGTTTTCAGATTACAAGCGGGCGATACTTAGATACGCTCCCCGAGAAGTTGTTCTTCCATTTCTTCCTCGTCATCCAGTGTATTTCCTTCCAATTGATATGCTAGCCAGGTGCGATCTGCTTCGGGGCCATCTACGACGTGATCCAGAATATCCCTTGCCATGTCTGCGCACAACGTATGAGTGACTTTTTCGCAGATAAAAAACAAACAAACAACCTGTCGAGGACACAAGGTCGATTCGCCCTTGGCGGTCAATCCACTCGGGAGCTTCTCCGTATGACAGCCTTCCAAAGGTGACAATGAACATGTGCATAAGTCCATTGAAAATTCGATGGTAAGGCGCATGGAGCTTCTGTCGCAAATTAATGAATGAAATTGAAGTGAAGACAAAGTGATGGAGGAGAAACAAGGTCTGGTTCAAGGTGTGTATCGCCCTAGGAAAGATCAGAGAACGGATAAGGTAGGTTAGTTGACTCCGTACATCGACACTTCCTCCGATGTTGCAGACAAGAGGTCATCGCTGTCCTCCCAAAATGCTGCTGTAAGTTGAGCGAGAAACATTACTAAAGTTGGTATCACAGTTGTGGAGGTCAGCAAATGCGCATGAACATCGGACTGTGAATTAGACAGCAATGCGAAAAAGGTGAGGATTGACAATTTTGCATCTTTGTACTACAAAGGGGGTAAGAAATTTGAACTCAATCAGTGAACAAGCCTTGCCTCGGAATCTTTTCGAGTCGCATCCATGAGGTAGAGGCAAAGTCGTTCAATAAGAGGTATCTTTTGCGGGTCAGTCGTCTTCTCTTCTTCAGGTGGACGACCAGGGTCTGGCATTGAAAGTAAAAATCGGCAGAGTTTGTGGTCTGAATGATGCAAAACATATAATAAGATCCGGGTGGCAACCTCCAGCGGTGATCACATACGAGAGGCAAGGATGACCAATAGCCGGACAGTTCGTGCAAAGAGCCAGGACGGTTGATTTGCACGAAGCAAATTCATCAAGGTCTGTCGGTTTTGGCAGATATATGTCAGCCTGCAATGGAGCAAAATGAGCGAAGAGAAGACAATTGAAAGAGCAACGTACTTTTCAATAAGCTCAGGGTCTGCGGTAGAAGACAGAGCTTCTAAAAGAGTGACAATCTCCTCCGCCAAGATTTCATGGTGAGGTTCTTGTTTTCCAATGTCACGTTGTTCAAGAACTATCCCCGATATGTAAACAAGAATAGAGCTGTCGCTAGTGCCAGCTTCGGAACACTGTGACATTATAGACGATGCAAAATTTGGCAAAGTGTAAATCAAAACGGCCAGGAGATTAAGGAGCGCGGCCAGAGGAAAGAGCTGTCACATCACATTGATCGGGGCATTTTGGCGATATAAGCTTACAACTTACGAGGCGATTCATTTGCAGCAAGGGGATAATAGATAGAAAAGATCGAGAAAGTACCTCGATCGAGTGTCGCCATTCTTCTTCGCTATGGAAAGCACTTGCAATGACTTGAAGGGAACGCGAACAGGCGGTCATGTATATGCCTAAATGCTCATCATCCAGATTAGATGTGATCTGAGCTCCCAAAAGCAATTGAATAGTCGAAGTTCGGGACGATGGCAAGGAATGAAGCAATACTATCCTGTTCAGCTTCGAAGATATTCAATATACATGTTGGAAACTCAAAGACAAAGATTTTAATCACCTCCACTTTCCAGTCAATATTAATAGGATCCACAGTAAGCGAAACTTCCCCCTCCATATCCTCATTTTCTCTTGTGTTTGGGTAACCGACTGGCCCAGCAGCCTCCAGAGGCATCTCTATGTCACCGTCATCTATATGATTCGATTCCATGAATGCTTCGTCCGCATAGCTATTCATACTGATATCCTCAGGAGGTAGCCCATGCTTTGTCGGGGAGGGAGAATCAGAAAAGTTACGTTTGGGGGCCTGATGCATTTCCCTATTGAGATGTTTGGACCAGTGCACAGGGGGTGTCGCGTCAAAGGCATTTTCAAACCCAGGCAATGCACTTGACCTTTTGGCATGAGGGGAATCATGGACCTGAGACATGGGTGCCTCCCCAATCATAGGAAAACTCGTAGAACTGTCTTGTCTAGTAGGGTATCGTAATCGCGAAGGGGTAGCATGGCCTGTGAAAGATGCATCCTTCAAAATCCTCTTCGGGCGGAGAGACATAGGAGGCCTGTGAGTGCTCTCTTGCTCGTGTTGCTAAAGAACACACTTGATTAAAAGAGCTGGTAAATTGAAATCAGAAAGTGAGAATACCTTGAAAACGAGCTGAGTCTTCAATCTCTCCGTTTCTTCTCTCAAATCCTTCTGAATGCGAGTCTGCTTTGCTTCCGCCTCTTCTCGGGCTGATTTTAGCTTCAAGAGTTGAGCTGAATGCTCTTGTGCCACCTAAATTTCGGCCAGTACAGGGTCAGGATGACAGTTATCAAATATACGTAGAACTACCTTTTCGGCATTTTGGCGCAAGACAGTTACTTCCCCCTCCTTCGCTAGCTTTAATCCCATGGCTTCAGCCAATGCATCCCGAATATTCTTGTTTTCTTTGCTCATCTGCTTTTAGGTGAGAAACGTCTAATGATAATATCTAGACTTACCTCCTCTAATTTCTGCTGCAATGCTTGTAACTGCACTTCAAGCTCATGTTGATCATGCCTAGATGTATTATTCAGGGGCCTGAGAGGGACAGTTTCAGGGATTCCGGTGTAATTCATCTGTCGTCTGTTAAGAACAGGCTGTGGGCCTTCATTCGATCGCTGTGGTACGTTCGACAATCCTGATGAAGGTGCACGCTGCTGGATATTCGCGGGCAGAATGCGCGATGTTGTGGGGGGAACAACTTGCACTGATGAATTTACAGACATGACTACTTGAGGCGGGGCCTGACGGCGAGTAGCCCCCGAGGAAGTGGTAATTGGTGGTCTGGGGACGATTGGTCGTATTCCATAGGAGCCGGCGTCGAATGAGATCTCTGGCAATGGATCAGAAACATTACTGTTTGCAGCTCCAAATCCAGCTATCCAACCATGCTCCGTCTTTTGGCGTTTGCTTGGTGGTTGAAGAGCGGTGGTGGCTTGGCTTAGGTATTTCTGTTCAGCATGGTCCAAGATTGCCAGAGTCTGGTCGTCGAAACATATGTCATCGGTGAAGTATTCATCGTCGTCAGACATCCGCTCTCGATGGGTGGAAGAGAAGGAAATAAGGACCACAGTCGCGGTAGAGTCTCAGATGAATCGCATTGGTAGTTTGTACAAAGTCAGTGCAGTCATTACGTAACTGACCATTCCTCTTCCCGCCCTACCATGGACTCAACCGTAAATGGAGTCCAAGCAACAGCCAGATCTGAGGATGAGAGAGCTCGCCTTCAGAAGCGCGTTGTACTGCGTCAGGCAAATTTGAATCCAGATATCCAGGGTCAGTTCAGACCAAACCATGAGATGGTTGGATCTAAACTTTCTCTAGATTCCTCCAAAGATTCGTCTCTAAAACGACACACCGCCTTGATAAAGCGCATACGCCAATCGATTGCTGCGGAAGGGCGCGATCAGATCCTTAAGGAAATTGAATCACTATCACTAGAGAAGTATATAGACGAAATTGCTGGTGCTGTGATTGAAGGGATTTCCCGCTGCAAGACAGAGAGGGACGTTTGGGCTGCCGTCGAGGTTCGTTTCACTCAACATATTTATAAACTGGGGCTTCCCTCTGTTTCCCAAATAGGTTATCTCCTCGTTGCACCAACGCTTCTCGACGACATTCACTCCCGTTCTACAATCTGCACTATCCATAGCAATAGGCGCCCCAAATCGTGCTACCCTTAACGCTTTGGCAGTTGAGCAGCGAGAGAAAGAGGACAATAGCCGTGTCATTCGACAACGCCCAGTACTCCGCGTATGTTCGGAATTGGCACTGGTTGGTGTCATTAAGGACAGCCCAGGGAGGAGTGGTGGAGAATGGATTATGAAGTCCTTGAGAGAGCTTGTACGTGCATGTTCTTATCATGCCTTTTCACTGACTCTACATTGTAACTGTCACAGCTTTCCAATGATCCTAGTCTCTCATCTCTTCCTTTACTCACCACGTTCCTGAAATCCTACTCCCGACCTTACCTCGGCATTACTCCCCCATTATCCTCTAAACAACCCCCTAACGTCGATGCCTCGGCACCGAATGTCGAATCTGATGGAGCATACCCTTCTTTGACACACGAAGTCGAAGAACTGGTTGAACAAGACATACGGGATCGATTCAAGCGCATGTGTGAAGGTTACTATGATAGTGTCTGCAAGAAATTAGTCATTGAACATAAGGTTGGACTTCAACTCCCCAATAATGTCCTTGTTTTGAAAGAATACCTTCAGCGACTGCAAGAACAAGACAGGCGGAACCATGAAGCTTATATTCGTTCTGGTGAAATCTTTGAGGATCGCCAACAGGCCTATGAAAAGATGACCAAAGGCTACGAAAAACTTCTTTCTAGTTGTCAAGCGTAAGCTTTGGGACGTTTCTATGCAAGGTCGTTGGGACTCATTGTTGCCTCCAGCCTGTCTGAGCAACTTTATTTGCCTCTTCCTGCTCTTCCGACATTATCGCAGAAGTCCGACTCTATATTAATAGGCTCTAATAATTTAAACAATCCAGAAGATGTGGACGAGATCGTTTCCGCTGGTGGCAAGTGGGAAGATGAAGAAGAGAGGCGCTTTTTCGAAGATGTTCAGGACCTGAAGGATTTTGTTCCGAGCAGCGTGTTGGGTATTGACGTGTCTGAGAAAGAAACAGAAGTTGACCAAGAGACGGAAAAGCAACGTCTTGACCGCGAGAAGGAAGAAGTGCGAAAATTGGAGGAGGAGCTGAATAAACTTGACCAAGAAACCATAGAGACTGGCGTAGAGCATATACCTGCTGACATCATGGAAGATAACGAGTAGGTTTACTAATTTCCGCTATCAGAATCACTCTTATTCTTTATAGTGTCCCAACTCCAACTCCCGGTACACCAAAAGCAAACACGCCTCCTCTATCGCCTCACCTAGCACCACAGGGACCTTCCCAGCTTTTGACTGCCCTTCTCCTTCGTCTGCCTGATGCTACGAATCGTGCGTTAATGGACCAAGCTGCGATCGACTTTGCCTTTTTGAATTCTAAGGCAGCGAGGAAGCGTCTGGTGAAGGTACTATTTCATCCTGCTTTCATTACCATATTCTTACACAAATGGTTCAAGTTTCTTTCCCAAGTTCCTAAGAATCGAACAGACCTCCTTCCCCACTATTCACGGCTTGTTGCAACGCTGAATAAGTATATGTCAGATATCGGAACTGATTTGATTGATATTGTGAGTTATTCAATATTGTTTTCCGCATGAATTTCATGAAGTACGTAGCTCGATGAAGAATTCCGTTATCTCCAACGGAAGAAAAATGTTGTCAAGGAGCTTGCTGAAGTCAGGCTCAAGGTCGGTCTCTTGAGGAATCTTTCCTTGCTATATCTAACAGCGCTTGATAGAACATTGTGTACTTGTCGAACTTGACAAAGTTTCGCGTCGTCCCTTCTCATCTCATTCTCCATATGTTCAAAGTTTGCTTGGATGATTTTTCTGGAGTTAACGTGGAGAATATCGCATTACTTCTCGAAGGATGTGGGCGGTTCTTACTCAGGAGCGAGGAAACCTCTCACAGATTCGGCACAATGGTATGAATCCGGTCCGGAAGAAAGAAACGATTCACGAATTTTTTCTGCTCCTTTTGTAGCTCGAGTTGATGAGACGCAAACAAAACCTACAGCATTTCGATCAGAGACAGCTCCTTCTCTTGGACAATGCATATTATCAGGTGTGAGCTGAATCTTTGAATGCTTGGTGATTCTGACGATTTTACTGGAAACATAGTGTAACCCCCCTGAACGCGCTCCAAAGCAGGAAAAACATCGCACGCCGATGGAGCTCTTCATTCGCCATTTGATTTATGACGTTCTCTCGAAGAAAACGATCGACAAGGTCCTCAAGCTTATTCGAAAGTTGGACTGGGATAACGAGGAAGTTCGCTCGACAGTCCACAAAGTTTTCACGAAACCTTGGAAAATCACCTACGGTAATATCAGTCTAATGGCGATGCTCACAAATGACTTGCAACGTTATCGTCCGTCGTTCGCCATTTCTGTTGTCGATCAGGTCCTCGAAGACGTCAGAAGAGGTCTAGAACAAAACGTTTATAGCACCAATCAGCGACGCGTGGCTATCATAAAGTATCTTGGGGAGCTGTATATCTATCGACTGTTGAGCTCCGGTATTATTTTCGACACGTTGTGGTCTCTAGTGACATTTGGTCATCGTGAGTATTCAATTCATAAGACCTTATCTAGCTAAGGAAATATTTAGCGGATGGGCGACCGACGCCTAAGCAACTGGCTCCTCTCGATATGCCGGACGACTTCTTCCGCACCCGACTCATCTGTGTTCTTTTAGACACCTGTGGCATGTGTTTCGATCGTGGAACTCAGAAGAAGAAACTTGATAATTTTCTAGTGTTCTTCCAGGTAGGTGATCCTGTTAACTAATCTGATTTTCACTCGCTTATAATTGAAAGTATTATGTCCATTGCAAAGATACTATGCCTATGGATGTTGATTTCATGGTATCAGATTCTCTCGAGGTATTAACCCTGGTGCTCGCCTGTAGCAAACTGTCATGTGAACTTATGTATGCGTACAGGCAGTGCGGCCAAAATTAGTTGCCCCTAAAACAATCGAAGAGGCCGCCGTGGCCGTAGACGAAATGTTCAGCGCTGCTTACCAGAATACGGGTGTGTATAACGTTCTTAATCCTCGAAAATACCCTCATTTGCTTTATTTCATCGACCTTATAGTTGCGAGCGAAGATAGCGGCGATGATAGCGAAGATGAGGGGCTGAGACCCAATGATGAAGGTGATGATGAAGAGGGAGAGGACATGATTGATCAACATTTCCAGGTCAGCATTCGTTACATTCTTGACGGGCACAACCATTTTACCAAGATGTAGGATGATGGAAGGGCACCGTCACCAGATCCGGAAGTTGTGCTTTCCGCCAACAATAACCTTCAAGATAATCTTGGGCCTTCCGAAGAGGCTGACGCAGAATTTGCGAAAGAGCTTGCGAAGATGGTTACAGACACTTCTGGTGATTCTCGCAAGGTTGATAAGAGAACTGCATTGGCCCTTTGGGACTCTTCTGTTCTCCCTCCAACGTTGCGCAAGAAGAAGGTTGAGGAGGGAGACCGAGACCAAGAGCCATCGCAACTCAACAGGCCCGACATCATGGCATTCACCGTCCTCACAAAGCGGGGAAACAAACAACAGGTAGGCTTATTTCTTTGCGCCTGCTACAGATTGGCTTAATTGCTTTATTTTGCAAGACTCGTCAATTGGCCGTTCCTGCAGAATCGGCTTTGGCCGTCCACACACGATCCGCTCAATTACAAGACAAGGTTGAACAACAACACCTCAAACGTTTGGTGCTTGATTACGAGCAACGCGAGGAGGCCGAAGAATTGAAAGGTAAAAGAAAGAAATCACTATTTTATAATCAACCTTACATTAACGTCTTGCATAGCATTAGAAGTGCGCAACCGAACAACTGCTATCAAGATTCGCTATGTTGGATGATTCGACTAGCCACCTCTTTTTGGATCTCCTATTAAAGCTCTCTTGCGATGGCTCATGAGCGCGATACCTGCCTCACCTTGTGTCCGGTCAAGGTTCGGCGTTTGTTCTAACGCATCCCTTCTAAAAGCTGTATCGTCTGGTTCCGATCTGCATGTTGAGGATCCTGTGATTGTACCTTTGGCAGTTTGAGTACCAGCGGACTTGGAGTAATTATGGGTTACACATGACACTATAGCGCAGTACCGATTTGACAATTTGGGCCTGTTGCGTGTAGTGTCAACCTTCAAGGTCACTTGGAGCTGCTGCGTACTTTACTGCATGGTATTCAATTAGTTGCCGATAATGCAGTTGTAACCTCTGTTCAAATCAACATTACTTCTTTCCCTTGTCTTATAACATGTATAAGAAAGATGGAATCGACGGAAAAATATGTACTTTTTCCCCAGAGGTGGGGCAGCCTTTGAATCACACTGCAGGTTTGAGGTGTCACGTGTGCATGAATTGCCAAAGTTTCCGAGCCTGTCAGTGACACGACACTGAAAACTCACTCGTCTGACCAGCATCCTGCTAATACAAGGCCGACATGTCTCTTAAAGCTGTGGGTCCTCTAATGCTTCTCAGCTTCCGGCACTGATCCTCCAACTTAGATTGTGAAATGTACTAATTATTGGACCATATCATCAATCCGTATCTGATTTCTTTCAAACAGCTGTAATCTCTGGTGACTCTCTCGTCCTTCGTGGCAGGCCAGGACCTCAAGGCCAACCTCCAAAAGAGCGGTAAGATCTCTTTTACCTACCTTGTTTCGCATAACTAGACTAAGACGTGTGGAATGCCAGTGTTCTTCACTTAGCAGACGTGACTGCTCCGAGACTAGGTACATCTGCTAGAGAAGATGAGGTACGTCATTCAATCCCTTCGCCTTCCATGTAATGACACAGTTTTATTATAGCCCTGGGCATTTGAATCGCGAGAATTTCTGCGAACTCACACTGTTGGAAAGGAGATCACGTTCACGTCCTCGCACTCCCTGCCCTCCAATGATGACGTGCCGCGTGATCTAGGAAACGCAGAAGTTGGAGGCATAGATATTGCATCCGAGCTTCTTAAACATGGCTGGGCCAGACTTAAAGAGATAAAACGTGAGCCAACAGACGAGGACCTCAAGAGACGTGAACTGGAAAATGAGGCAAAATCAAATGGCAAAGGCATTTGGAATCCTCACGGACCTCAGGTGCATTTGTTCTATGTCTTCCCAGAAGTATTAAGAGGTTCACACTTGCTAACGTCAGGCTCGTGCCGTACATCACACAATGCCAGAAGATTCGCAATCCTTTGTCACCGAGTGGAAAGGCAAACCTCTCGATGGTAAATTTCTTCCATCATTTCAGTGTAACAACGTCTCATAAGACTGTACAAGCTATCGTGGAACACGTTAGGGATGGAACCACATTGCGGGTCCGCCTCCTTATGCCAGAAGGTGAACACCAAGTCGTCAATATTGCTTTAGCCGGCGTTCGTAGCCCTCGTGCATCAACCAAACAAGGAGAGCCTTCTGAGCCCTGGGGAGAAGAAGTGTGTTTTACCCCTGCTTCGCCGTGTATTTGTTGCAGAACCTCATCAATAAAACCATATTTGTTTAGGCCAAATTTTTCACTGAGTCCCGTCTACTTCAAAGAGCTGTCCGGGTTGTTATTCTCTCGTTGCCAACTTCGACAGCAACACCATTTCAAACTGGCCCTAACACTGCCCCCCCACCTGCAAGCATTTTCATTGGTTCAGGTCAGTGGTTTCTTTTCTGCTGTGTCTCTCATGTAATCAAGCAAATCACAAATCAACCTTAGTCCTTCACCCGGCTGGAAATGTTGCCGAATTCCTTGTTGCCGCGGGTCTGGCTCGGATCGTTGATTGGCATGCTGGCATGCTAGCTAGCAATGGTGGAATGGAACGACTCCGGGCGGCCGAGAAATCGGCCAAAGAGAGACGAGCATGCTTGTACGCGAGTGCTTCATCCGCCTCTACCCCCGGCAAAACGAACGGGACTATTGGTGGAAGCTCTAAAACTTTTGATGCCACAGTTGTACGAGTGTGGAGTGGTGATCAAATATCGGTGATTGAGAAGGATTCTGGAAAGGAACGCAGGCTTCAACTGAGCTCTACTAGGGGACCTAAGTGCGTTAGCCCATGCCTCTAACATATACATGTAGGACTGATTCAAGTTGGCAGATTATCTGACCCGAAACAAGCTTACTATGCACAGGAAGCCAAAGAGTTTCTACGCAAAAAGCTCATTGGCAAGCATGTTAAGGTCATCATTGACTTCGTGCGCCCCCGCGAAGGTGACTTCGAGGAGCGAGAGTGTGCCACAATTCACTATGGCGGACAGAATGCGTCAGTCTCTTGTTGCAAATCATAAGGCCGAATTCTCATATATTCTCAGCAACATAGCGGAGCAGCTTATTGAGAAGGGTTTGGCTAGCATCGTTCGCCACAAACGTGACGACGAGGACAGGTCATCGGAATATGACAAACTCATCGCTGCGGAGCAATCGTCAGTCCTTGCATCTTTTTCTGCAATAGAGCCTTCTAATATGTGAACTTGCTTGATAGCGCAGTCGCAGAGACACGAGGTATCCACTCTGGAAAGGATGTACCAGCCCCTAAACAGCCTCTGAATATTTCCGAAGTGAGCAATTTTCCTGACATGCTTACATTTCTTAGATTCTGAATCGTATTTGTTTTCAATAGACAGCCACCCGGGCGACTCAGTTTCTCAATGGCTTCAAACGGCTAGGGAAAATCCCTGCTGTTGTGGAATACGTTGCCGCAGGATCCCGATTCAAGTGCGTGCAGTTATTGGATGCCATGAAAGCCGCGAAGCTGATTGTGAAACTTATAGGATTTATCTCCCTAAGGATAATCAGACTTTGACTCTGGTGTTGGCTGGTGGGTAACGTCCATTCGCTTCATTGTTTTATTTCATATATGACACATAGGTATCCGCGCTCCACGAACTGCGCGTAACGCCTCAGAGAAAGGAGAACCATACGGCCTTGAGGCTAATGACTATGCAACAAAGCGTTGTATGCAGCGTGATGTGGAGTTTGAGGTGGAATCCGTGGACAAGTCTGGAGGATGCATTGGAACTCTGTACGTCAACAAGGAAAACTTCGCACTTGCATTAGTCAAGGAAGGGTTGGCTACGGTCCACGCGTATTCGGCGGAAGGTTTATCCTGGGAACGACAACTGGTTGACGCTGAAGTAAGAGAAGTTGTTGTATATCCTCAGAAAATGCGCTGACATACACCACACAAGGCGGAAGCAAAAACGGCCCGACTCAATGTGAGTGTATTCACTTGGCTTGTTTTTGCAGTTGTTGACACTTTTATATAGATTTGGAGTGATTATGATGAGGAGGCTGCAAAGGCGGAAGTTGAGGTGGACACTAGCGAAACTGGCGCCCTTGCACCTGAATATCTTGACGTCATTATCAGTGATGTTCGAACGAAGCCTGCGTTTGGCTTCTCTGTCCAAATTTTGAATACAGAAGGTTCGATATGCCATCTCTTGTTTTTAAAATAAATCGGCTTATCGACGTTATTAGGCATAGCATCCCTGGAGAAGTTAATGCGAGACTTCTCGATTCATCATCAGTCTCCTGCCTCTGCTCCCTCGGGATTCATTCCCAAAGGTGGGGACCTAGTCTCTGCGAAGTTCTCTGATGGTGCATGGTATCGTGCTAAGATTCGGCGTGCCTCTCCCATTAAGAAGGAAGCAGAGGTCACATTCATTGACTATGGAAATCAAGACACCGTGGCATTTTCGAATATCCGACCTCTTGACCCACGTTTCCGCTCGTTGCCTGGGCAAGCGCACGAAGCGCGTCTTAGGTACACAGCTGTGTTTTCGCTGAAAGCTGAATATCCTAACTTCCCCCTTCTAGCTTCATAAAGCTTATTGGATCCGAGAGCGAGTATCATCAAGAAGCAATCGACCGTTTCCGCCAACTGTGCGAGGGACGTAAGTTGGTCGCAAATATCGACCACAGGGATGGGCAGCTACTTCATCTGCGTCTTATCGATCCCGAGAACCCTGCAGCAGCTAGTGACCCCTTCGCATGCGTCAATGCCGAACTTTTGGCTGATGGTCTTGCGGCGATCGATCGCAAGAGTTGCAGGTATCTGGCGTCTTACCCGCAAGTTGTCAAAAAGCTCCAGGAGTCTGTTCAGGCGGCCAAGAGAGATCGTCTAGGTATCTTCGAGTTTGGCGACGTCGAAGAGGACGATTGATTGACACTTAAGAAGTGATCAGCCCACCTTTCCTGGTATTATTGACCGTTACACCGTGCTGTATGTACGTCCTAAATAATGGATAAGATGTACTTTGTACTAGTGGGATTTGACTGTTGATGCAATGATGCCTCACTGGATTCAGGATTGGATCCAAAAACAGAAGTCAATTGTGACGATTCTCATTGAGAGCCCTTCCAACAATTGATGCTTCCTCCAATTCCATATACCATATCGCGCCTTCATGCTATCGGCTTCAAACAGTGACCGCCCTGCTGCGTCCACTCTGGAGGATCCGAGTCTCCTTTTCAACGTCCCCTGTTGGCAGTTTGCAGTATGCGTTGTCATCTGTCATTTCAGCCGAAGTAAACTGTATCCATCGCAGCTGTTGACTTCGCATCTTGTTTCAAAACTCCATGCGGCTTCATAATATCCTCCTTCTACCAGTACTAAGTATCATGCCTAGAAGCAGACCCGCACGTACGTCTGTCTACCTAACTCAAGAGTTCTGAACTTGAAGCTCCGCACTTTGCTTCCTTAGCATCATGCCGGTGGAAGTAATTCTATATCGTCCTGTCGCGAAGCTTGGTCCCCGTACCACTGCGATATCTTCTGGCGACTGGTGGCGTCTTCTTCCAAGCTTCTCGTGTATCTCACACTTGGTTATCATATGCCTCTTCAAAGCTCCAACGACAAAAACGGCTAATCTTGAGACTATTTTTACTTTGCCGCCAGTCATCGATTGCAGCAGCGCCATGTTTGGGGCTTATCTGTAAAGTGTCACTGCTAGATAACGGTGTAGCCGACTCTTTGCGTGTAAATGTCCTCACCTGTCTAGTAACTCTACCACCTCTTCGATTTACCTCTCAGATACAAAACAACTCATCCAGCACTCACAGAAAAGTATCACCCACTTGCTGGTCAGGACTACTATTGCGAAGCATAATGACTGCTAGGCTTAGTCTTATCTGTTAACCTTGTCGGGAGCCTGCTGCTATTGTAAGCTCGAACCTCCAGAACCTTAATCACTAACACCTTGCGGATGGTGGTGTAGTGTCCACCAATCCATTTGTCACTTAGTGTGTTTGCTTGTATGATATATGGATGCATGGGCCTCCAATTATAATACACTACATGTAAATTTAGCTTGGCAGTTCGTCATGTCGGTAGATATACCAACTATCATTGGAGGAACATCTTGGTCTATGACACTGGCTTCCCTAATTGCTGTGCAACAAACTGTGCGATCCCTGGCAGTGCTCTGTGAATGAGTCGGACAACTTGTGTTTCGTCTTTATTCTCATTTTAGTCACGCGAAAATGTCCAGCTAATCTAAGACACACCTATGGGGACCAATTCTCCATGCCTTCGTAAATCTTTGGGCTTGAGTGTGGGTGTTAATGCACTATGTGTGGATGGAAGGACAACAAAGGAGTTCTGTACAGTATATGTCAATGATATTGAGATCATAGAGGGAGGATCTCACTTTTCGATACCATTCAGTTAAATCATCCATATACTTCGGTGCTGAGGGCACAGTGGAATGACCGACTATCTGAACCACAGCTTTGACTGATTTCATGACACTAGCAGCTACGACGCTGGTCAGAATGATTCTACCACCATGCTTAACAGGGGGTACTTCTGCGTTCAAGAAGGTCCATTATCGGACGACTTCCAGGCCCATGACCTATCAAGATCACATTCCGTGCACTTGAAAGCCTTCAAAGCATGAGATAGATTAGGGGGGAGAGAGGGGGGGGGGGAGGGAATACAACGTACTGTACATAGTTGTCCCATAGATATGTCAAGATATCTTTGCCGAAATCCTCTGATGCCTTCGTCCGCTGTAGCGATGTCATATATCAGGACCTTGAATTGCATTTCCAACCTTCAGGAGCCAAACTTACGGAAGTGATATGAACGGGTTTAGGGAAAAGGTTGGCATCGAGGAGAGAATAATTTTTGTTTTTCACCCATGTGACCAGCTCTTTCGAGAAGTCAAGCTACAGAATGGTCAGAGAAGTGCGCCACCTGACGCCATAGAGAAGTCACCAGATACGAGCGTTCCATTTCCACATTCAGTGTTGCCGAAGCCTGGAGTTCTATGCGCAGGTTTCCGCTATGCAGATCATTGTCAAGGCCGAGCTGACCGTTGGAAAACAGAAAATACTTCACAATTCATGGAGGAAAACCACCATCGTCGCATTCTCAAAAATATCCGAGCTGCAGGCCAAATTGAGAATATCAACACGTAATGATACCAACCGAACAGCTTACGTGCACATAATCTGAGTCGAAAACCTCCGTTCGAGTTCAGCTGTGACAAGTGGTATTTGCATCATGTCATGTTGCGTGTATAAATAATGCTGCCTGTGAGCTTTGAGAATTTCTAGTTGTCATTCGCGGTTAGTGAAATATAATAGCGCAGGCTGTGATATATATACCCGGGATGGAGAAGCTGATGTCTTCCAGGCCTGTATAATATTATTAGAGATTAGTTTCGATTACTCCAACACAAAACGTACCTTCTCTGGGCTCACAAGCTTTGGGATCTACATTCTTCCAATACTTGCTTTGCTCTCGAGCGACAAGAAAGACCGTTTCCGTGGCGCTCTCACTGGCAATCATTGGTGGAAGTTGCTCTGGCGCTTCCCCAAGAAGGACACTCGTAACAGCCAAGGCAGATCTAGATATGGATTCAAGGTTGTATCCTCCCTGTTGTAGTTTCAAGTTGAATAAATTTGTATGAGGGGATCCAAAGGCGCCAATGATACCTCAAGAGCAACGGCTAGTCGGCCCCCAGCAAGTCCAGAGAGCATGTGGGTCATGTGGGCATATCCCGCTGGTGACACATAGCATTCTCCAAGATCGTCCCCTTGAGCAGCATCAAAGCCTGCAGAAACTGAAATCCATGGGATTAGTTGATCAAGCATCACATGTAAGGTGCAACAGGCGCACTAATAACAAGTTCGGGCGCAAATTCCATAGCAATAGGCATGACAATTTTCTGGAAGGCGTGCAGATAGTCGGCGTCCGTCATGCCTCCTTCAGGCCATGGGATATTGACAGAGCTGGAATGGATGTTACTCACGCACAAACTGGAGAACTGTTCATCTTACTATCCAAGTCCGGGGCCCTCGCCACTCGACTGCATTCCACCAAATGGGCCACATGGATAGAAGGTTCCTTGTTCGTACCGATGCAGAGATATATAAAGAACACTGGGATCATCGTTGAACGCACGCTGTGTTCCATTGCCTTAAAGAGGCGTTAACACCGGAATACTTGTTATTCAAAGGATCTTACCATGGTGAACATCCCTGCGTCAGAAATCTATTTCATTTTTGAAGCACGCCTAAAATTTCCATCATAGACGCACCAGTCAAGTATTAAGATTTTCCTAATGGGTGTTAATTGCTGCACGACTCTTGCGGCAACAGCAACGTTATTGAAGAAGCAGAAGCCCATATGTTCATCTGGTTCGGCATGGTGCCCCGGTGGCCGAACGATGGCAAAAGATTTTTGAAGCTCGCCACGCGCCACCGCCAGGCAAGCCTCAATGACGCCCCCACAGCTCAAAAGGGCGGCACGCGTCGTGCCTCGCATAACGTAGAGTGAAAGCTGCTCATAGTAGTCCGCAGAATTTGTCATCTCCTGGTCACTCATTTCTTTTGTGATTTTTAGCTTTAGCAACAAAGAAAAGGCAGATAGAGGAAAAGTACCTTTTATAGCTTGGACTTTGTCCCAATGGTCTTCACTATGAACAAGCAATGCCTCGTCTCTTTTTACGGGCCGGATGGGAATCAATTTCATTTTGTGGGTATGACGACGGAGAGTGAGCGCGTTATATATGTAGGATATACGTTCAGGGGTTTCCGGATGACCGGTTGGGCAAAAATGGGACATCATCTCGGTGGAGTAGATGTAGCCGACAGTGAAGCCTGGTGGATGAAGAGGAACGGAGGACGCGCGGGGAAGATCTGGGTGGTCATCGTGTAGAGAGGAAGAAGAGGGCCCAACAACATCGCTTGACATCGTCGTTGAACTTGGTCAATATCAATATTTGGAGATCAACAATTGGTTGCTTGCAGCCTCTAGATCAAACTTCCAACATGCCTCCTCGCAAAGACAACGCCAAATTCATCGCAGATGACTCTGACTCTGATATCTCTGTTGAAGATGACGTTGACATTCCTAGAAATGCTAAAGGAAAAGGAAAAGCCTTAGATGCACGACGAAAACGCGACGGAAAGGTCAAGAGTAGCAAGGCTAAAGATACCGTACTCTCGTTCGCTTATTTTCTACTATTATATCTGACGCTCAACTCTGTATAGCAAGCTTATACATGGGAGGCGTCATACACTCGCTCATGGGAGACTGTGCAGGAGGATGAAGGTGGTAGCTTGCAAAGCTCTGTGGACGATTGGATGGCGCGAGGCAGGCGACGAAGGTCTGTCTCTCTGGCAGGTACCTGCGCCACGCTAACTAACAGCTTAGGCTGCTTGCACCGTCGGTTGCCATCCGGCGTACGATAATTCGACATGTTGTTCTCTTGCTGGACCTCTCTGCGGCAATGATGGACCGTGACATGCGCCCCACCCGTTTCGACCTCATGCTGCAGTACACGCGCGAATTCATCGCGGAATGGTTTGATCAAAATCCGCTCGGACAGATTGGAATTGTAGGCATGCGTGCGGGTATCGGGGAGCGCATCGGGGAGATGTCTGGTACTTCCAATCCGTCCGTCGTTTGGCAAAGCTTGCTAATTCTGTCTGTATGTCAGGGAATCCGCAAGAAGTACTCAAGTATATAGCCGATCGTCACAAACTAGAACCTACTGGCGAACCCAGTTTGCAAAACTCGATAGAGATGGCGCGAGGCAGCATGAGGTACGGCGTTTACCCATTATCCTGAGTGAAGAAGCTCAGCTGTTCAAGTCATCTTCCTACCCACTCATCGCGTGAAATAATTCTCATCTTTGGCTCCCTTACCACTTGTGACCCTGGGAACATCCATGACACGCTCGACGCCTGCGTAAAGGCTAAAATTCGTATTTCTATTGTCGCCCTTGCCGCCGAGATGAAAATATGTCGCTCTTTGTGCGAAAAGACAGGAGGTTCGTACTTTTCCCGTGTCGTTTTTGGTATTGACCTTCTTGCAACCCATAGGCCAATTCGGTGTTGCACTTAACGAAGGACACTTCCACGATCTCCTGTTTGAGCTGATACCCCCACCAGCACAGCAAGCAGCCCGTTTAGCAGGTAATGCCAATACCCGTGCGACGAATCCCAGTGCAGACCTCATGCTTATGGGCTTCCCGACACGTCTTCCTGACACGGCACCCCCAGGCCTGTGTGTGTGCCACTCAGAGATTAAAAGCGAGGGATTCCTCTGTCCTCGGTGTCTTGCAAAGGTGTGCGATGTACCGACGGACTGCGATGTGTGCGGCCTCATGATTGTGAGTTCGCCACATCTGGCAAGAAGTTACCATCACTTGTTCCCAGTCAAACCCTATGATGCTGTGTACGTCCTGTCTGGTATTAATGTTGTATCGTCTAATTAGGACCTACGCGCCATAGGCTTACGGAGGACCAGATGCCCTCGAAAGCATCCAAAATGTGCCATGCATGTTCACGACCATTTCCTCTCCAAGCGATGGCACACACGAGCGAAGGGCTCAGCCCAATGGGCAGGTATAGATGTCCCGATTGCCACAACGATTTTTGCTCCGAGTGTGACGTGTTTGTGCACGATGTCCTGCATTGTTGCCCAGGGTGCGGGAAGTAAATGAGCGCATGGGAAGGCTATAAGTAGACTGCGAATGTCATGGAGAGGCATGTTAAGCTATGGAATTATAATGTGTATTGTACTGATAATCTAGTGAGTATGCCCATAATTCCACGTAAAGTCGTTAAGAAGAAAAGGATATTAGATATACAGATCATGATAATGCATCACCTTTTTGGCGCGGCGACACCTTCCCATTCTCCAAACTCATCCTCGTCCCCGTAAGGTTGAGGTTGGATCGTTGAAACCAGATTTGAAGAGCTTCCGTGAGGTATAGGCTCGTCTTCCACTTCATCATCATTCTCACCACCAATCAAACCGACCCCTTCTTCGTCCTGGCTCTTCACTTTCCAACTCACGCTCTTTCCCTTTCCCTTTGTTTTCGCTCGTTCTGCAGGCTGCTCTGCGCCAACGCCTCTAGGTCGAATCTGTGTCTGTATCGGGTTCTGATGATGGTCAACATCAGGATCTTCTCCATGCTCTTCATCGGATTCGTCTTCGCCGACGGCCCACAGCACGTCTTGCTCACCACCTTCCCTGCCTGTGCGTCCTTCCTCAGCATCACTGTCCTTCCGCGCTTTTCCTTTTCCTTTGCCCTTGGGACGTGCAAGAGGCACTGTTGTCACATTGACTGGCTCGGGTTTTTTATGTGTCAGGAGGACGACCCCGGATATAAGAACGAGTATTGACACGAATATGAGGAACAAGGTCCAGCCCTGGTAAGCGTCGACTTCGTTGTTGAAAATTAGCGAGTCGAGGAACCTATAAAAATGATTAGAGGTGGGGAGAATGTTCAACATAGACGCACCCTGATGCGGTATATACACCATAAAACACGGGTACGACTAGAGTAGAATCGTAAACTTTCAGACCGCGATTAAGACATACTATCTGCAAGACTGCGGTAGATGCGAGCAAGATGATAGTGAATATGGGCGCCGCGTGACCAAACTGATTGCCTGGGTTTTGTTTTGAAAGAGAGCCGGAAAGTAGCTTGACTGTAGCTTTTGCAAAGACGAGACACAGGCCAGCGAGACCACCACCGCAACACGCCCATGCAATGCCCAGGGTCCACGCAACTTGTTTGTCATCCTGAGGGGCGGTCCAGATTTCGAGGGAGGCGGTGACCCAGACCATAAGAGACGCCCATGCAGTTCTGATGGCGCGTAAGATGGCGAAGATGGCATGCGCGAAAGAGAGTAGACGGTCTACCCATCCGGATGATTTTCTGATTCGTGCGTTTCCAGTGGGAGCAGGGAGAGGGGCGTCGTTTTGTATTGGGGGAGTAGAGAGATCTGCACGTGACGCGAGTACAGCATCGAGACGTTCAGCGAAAACGAGGAGAGAGAGAAGAGCAAAGGCCATGAAGAAGAAAAACCCGAGCCAACCACCGCGACGCCAGAGGTAGGTTATGTGGGTTACGTCCGTTTGAGAAGAGAGGCCAGAGTTGATGGAGCCAAAAGCAACGATTCCTATGACACCGAGGATGACAATGATGGTACCCTTGAAGGATAAGTCAGATGAGATTTTGAGAGAAGAATGAGAGGTGCTTGCATAAATATCGGTGCTTGTGACGGGAGTACCGACGAGAAAGCGGGCAAAGAGGAAATTGAAGACGAGAGAGGTTGAGCCGAGGGGAGCAACATATTCTAGAAATGGGTTAGGACAAGAATAAAAAAGCATCATCTGACGTGCCTGCACGCATGTATTCCAGAGCAAGAGTGCTTCCTAGTAGCTGTGAGAGTCTATAGACAGCGTGAGTTGATATGGAATGAAATGGAAAAATATGACCAACATGTAGAGGAGCATTCCAAGAAGCCAAAGCGGGCGCATCCAGTCTCTTTTCCTGGCGGATTTTGGGATTGCACTAGTGCGTACATGGTCTAGTTTTGTGAGATTAAGACCGGCTGCGTTAAGGATAGAGGCGAGGAGTATGATAGCAAGGCCAATGACAAAGGCGAGGACGGGGTTTGGGTCAGAGGCCATGATGATGGCACTAATTAGAGACCGTGATCAATATTAATATACACTGGCATGTCTCCCGCAGTCCACACACTCGCCCCCCGCGACAATTGCGACCCAGAGTCAGTTTATTCTCAAGTTACTCTCTTGTTTTCTGTATTTACTCTTCCAAGTATCGATGATAACTGTCACGGAGGTTTGACCCCATCGACTTATGCGGGCGTACTCGCTGCAGGTAGGTGGCCCCCTAATTTTTGCCATGTACAGCAGAGTCCAACTTTTACAGTTTTTCTTGTGATCTTGGTTTTGTCGTGCTTGGTGCATCGACGCAGACGCCGAATTCTTTCAGAGGTTCAGCATTATCCAGCGGGTCGACCCGTGATCGTCATTTCGCCAAGACCAGTGCCTGTTGGAGTGCCTGCACCTCCAGTATTTGAGCCAGCACCCCCATATGAGCATAAACCAGAGAATCAGCCAATACAATACCCTCCGCCGTCGTACTCGCCTGGATAGCTAGATACTTATATCAGTGGAAATGTACTTTGTATGATTACTCATATACATAACATATATACCTTATCGTCTGACCACAATGTTGCCGCCTGAGCTGCTTCACGAAACTTTCCTCCTTCATGCTCTGGCCACTGATCCTGCCCGTGTTCTGCCCAAAAACAAGTCCTTACTTGCCATGATGACGCGTGCTCCTCCCAATACGACAACATCTGCCCTACAAGAGCGAGTCGAGGGGGTCGTACACCAAGTCTTTTGGGATGAGGCCCTGCAATCGCTCTCTTCAACGTCGCCAGCGGTGCAGTTACCACGGCTTAAGCTGTTATACGCTGATCTGCGCGATGTCCTCGTTCCCCTCTTTCCCCCACAACACCCGATTCTGATTACTTTGGCTGCCCCACTTTCACCTACATCATCTCCCCTTGACTCCACTCGAGTTCTCCTCAGTGACGTCCTAAAGTCCCTACGCCAACGATGTGCTCCGGTCCGCGATTCCGACATAGATGCCCTACTCGCTAATCTCACCTCTCCTAATCCACTCGCCCCTCTTATAATCTTCACCTTCCGCGACCTCGTCGCTCTTGCCAATGTCCTCAAACACGACCTCACAAACACAGTTCTTGGTGCCATGGATGATGCCCAACTCTCTCACATTATTCGTCAACAGGCTTGCGAGCGCGAGCGTCAACTCATTCTTCATAGTGCAATGTGGGAATCCTTGGAAAACATTACTGGTCTATGGAAAACTTGGATCGGTGAACAACATAGTCTCTGGACATCCCGTCTCCTCCATGCCTTGGTTTCCCCGACCCCCGTCTCTTCTCACCCCGGACCCAACAGCCTTCCGCCCCAACTGTTCTTCAGCCAACCCGACCTTCTCTATCTCCAAAACTACTTCCAGGCCCTCGTCATTACCGCGTCACTCAAGGCTCTCGTCCGCACTCCCATCGAAACTGACTTTACCTCTCGCGTGTGGTCCCTCCTCAAAACCGAAATTGACACCTCGGTCCCGCCTGATGAAGACCCAACAAAACTTGTTCATCTTGCTGATGAAGTCATCCGCGCACGGAGGCTTTCCGTGCCTTTAACAGAACACGACGAAAGCCAGATACGTGCTGCAGTGTTACGCACCCTCCGTCTCGAGGATCCGGTCTTTGCCCTCCTGCAGGGTCGTCTTGTCCGCGCTCTCGATCAACGTCTTGCTGATGAAATGGTCATACAAGATGTAAAGGTCTCTGACAGCGGTACCAAGGGACTCGGCATTGACCCTGGCAGGCTGCCAGAGAGCATGAGGACAGGGAGGAGTGACAGTCTGAACGGCATTGGTTCTGTACCCCATCCTCCGTCTGTGCCTACCCAGTGGAAGCATCAAGTGGCCGTAAAGGGTTTTGAAGACGAGGTGCTTACACAGGCCATTGATGATGCAGTACATAAACTTGTTACATGCACCCAATGGGTGAAGAGCGTTTGGGGCGACACCATCTAGTTCGGATACTGGTTGGCTTCTGAGGGGTCTTTTGGGCCGAGATGACCTGGTCCACATACTGTTACCTGTGCGCGTGCAGTGAGTATGCGAATTTTAGAAGCAAAACGAGTTGATCTGATCCATCGCGGTGAGTATACAATTTGTGATGCTATCATAAAAATGGGAAGCAAACGAGTTGATCTAGTCCAGATACTGTTACCGTATACAATTTCGTGATGCTTCATATGAACAATTGGAAGCAAAACGAGTTAGAATGCACGTTGATTGTCTTTTAGTGTACCCTACCGGTGATGACATCACAATTGATCTTGAAGTACAGGCCATAACAAAAAGTCCAAATTCATGCCCGTCAATGAATTCAAAAATCTCCCGCATCTCGGCCTCACGAATCACTTATGGGAAAAGTATAGAAGCGTCGCCCTTCGGGGTAAAGTTTGGACCAGCACGCCGTTAACTTACCTCGAACCGTGCTATCCAACTCGAGACCAATCCTTAACCAGATCTTGATCGGCGCGACTATTTGAATTACTTGTGGATGTACCTACAGATAGACATTTAATAGACTGTTCCTTGTTCGCAGATTATGGCCTGTATGAGCGGGTTATACCGCGCGAACCCGAATACATTGGTGTGTAAGGGCGCCACATTTGATGCACGACCTCGTTCTTCCACAAAGAAACATGTACATTTATGATAATTCAAGATAAGCCATATGACACGTTCCAGATAATATCGTCATCGAAAATAGATACCGTAAATCTGGATGGCTACCATTTGACAGCGTAGGCAAGGATCTCTTGTTTATTTTCTGACGCAAGATCCTTCCGGGCAAAAGAATGCAGAAAACAACAGTTTCATGATTGGACAGCGGATAAAATCTGGATGCGGGCTTTTGGACATACTCAACCTTGAGCTCTTCACACGTGGAACTGGTCCAAACGATTGTCCTGGGCGGACGGAACCAAGGTGATAATGATAAGCAGAGAACGGGCGAGAATATCAATATGAATCAATTATCTCGGTCGTTTGACAGAGTTCGATGGACGTTCGAAGACATGCCTCGAAATCGTGGCATGTAAAATTTGAATTGGGTATCTCTGCATCTTGGTTGATATGAAGAGGAAAAGGCAGGTCGCGAGCGATAGAACAATGGTATTTACGTGGAGTTTGACCGAATTGGCTGGGGTATACACATGGGACTTTAGGACGCCGACCGCATTCGGGAGGATCTTGAGGCTGTTGATAGAAGCCAGGGAAGATCTCGAAGGACAAACTTGCAATGGTATGCTTAGTCAGCATCGTGGCTTTCACCCAAACTGGGAGTTGAGAATATTATCCATAACTTGATCTCATTCTGCGGATCTAATCCGCCGTGTCTATTTAACATGCTCTACTCTGAAACTCTTTGGACATTGCTTCGTCTCTGCTACCATGGTTCTCTCTATTGATCCTGAGCATTCTCGCGACCTGAAGCACTCTCATAGCCCTCTTGTCGCCACTCTCTCGTCTCCTATTCTCTCTCCTCTTCTTGAAAAATTCCTTGTCGCTCACAAGGAGCTAGAGGAATACAAGTGAGAAATATTGAGCCGCCTTTCAACCCTACTCATTGCTGTATAGGGAGGGTAAACTAGTCACGATTGACGGCCAAACTCTCTCAATCGCAGCTGTCACAGCTGCTGCTCGTTACAATGCCAAGGCTCGCCTTGACGACTCTCCAGCCGTCCAAAATCGCGTCCAGAAAAGCCGTAACGTCATTGCCAGCAAGGTAGAAAGCGGCACAAGCGTATACGGCTTATCTACCGGCTTTGGCGGCAGTGGTGAGTCCCAACTATCTTCTTCGACGCACATCATCAAGCTAACTCTGGCCGTTCAGCGGACACGAGGACAGACCAACCTCTACTTCTTGGCACAGCCCTTCTTCAGCACCAACATTATGGTGTTTTGCCTTCTTCCGCAGAACCTCTTGATGTTCTGCCGCTCCTTGATCCCAGCAGCTCTTTGAACATGCCAGAGTCATGGGTAAGAGGCGCGATGGTTATCAGAATGAACTCCCTTATCCGGGGTCACTCGGGGGTCAGGTATGCAAAGTCATTTTTGCTTTATTACTCGCTCACGGCTGTTATGACACAGATGGGAATTAATCGAGAAGATTAATGAGCTCCTAGCAGCCAATATCACCCCTGTAGTCCCTCTCAGAGGAAGTATATCTGCTTCAGGCGGTACGCGCTTAAAATTTGAGAACTTATGATAGGGTGCTGATTCATACCCTCAGACCTTTCGCCCCTTTCGTATGTTGCTGGAACTTTAAGTAAGAAAACTCCACCCCTGGTCACATATATCCATCTCATGTCTTTTTTTAGTTGCCAACCCCGCAATCCGAGTCTTTCATGGCCCAGCCTCATTTGGTGCTCGCCAAATGGCCTCATCGAGAGAGGCATTCAAAGAACACAATATAGAACCTCTTACTCTCGCGTCCAAAGAACATTTGGGGATTCTCAACGGAACAGCTTTTTCTGCGTCGGTTGCTGCACTTGCTCTGAATGACGCTGTCCATCTTTGCCTTTTGGCGCAGGTCTGCACTGCAATGGGAACTGAAGCACTTCTTGGGACTCGAGGCAACTACCACCACTTCATTCACGCCGTTGCCCGCCCTCATCCTGGGCAAATCGAATGCGCACAAAATGTCTACAATCTTCTGGAGGGTAGTCGATTTGCACAGATGAGTGAGGTAGAGGTAGGGATCCATGAGGACCAGTATTCGCTGAGACAAGATCGATATCCTCTCCGGACCTCTCCGCAGTTCCTCGGTCCCCAGATTGAAGATGTCCTTGCAGCCCTCACAGCTGTGACTCAGGAATGCAATTCAAGTGCGTCAAGTTCCTGCTGACACCTCGTTTACTTTCTGATAAAAACTATTCAGCAACTGATAACCCTTTGATTGATGGCGACACTGGGGAAGTCCATCATGGTGGAAACTTTCAGGCTATGGCAGTTACTAATGCCATGGAAAAAACCCGCCTAGCGCTGCATCATATTGGCAAGCTTTTGTTCGCTCAGAGCACTGAACTTGTCAACCCTGCCATGAACAACGGCCTTCCACCCTCACTCGCAGCCACCGACCCGTCTTTGAACTACCACACCAAAGGTATTGATATTGGGACTGCTGCGTACGTTGCCGAGCTTGGATACCTTGCAACACCTGTATCCACACATATACAATCCGCCGAGATGCACAATCAGGCTATCAAGTATGAAAATGGTTCTATTTCTTTTCCAGTTGTACGTTCTGATCATCATACTAGCTCTTTGGCTCTCATCGCCGCTCGCGCCACAATCAACTCACTAGAAGTTCTTACGATGCTTACCGCTTCCTATCTGTACACATTGTGCCAAGGTTAGCCTTCGAGATGTAAAATTTACGCCATTTAACTAACCGGGACCTTAGCTCTGGATATACGCGCGCTCCAGCAGGAATTTTCTGTTGGACTTCGAGCGATTGTTGATGACGAGCTGTCTGCTCTCTTTGGAGAGTACTTGACATTCTCGCAGAAATCCATTTTGTCGAAAAAGGTCTTCCAAATCATGAACGTAACCCTTGATAAGACCGGTACCATGGACAGCGTCGACAGGATGAATGCCGTCGTTGCCTCGACCACTCCCATCTTCGTCGACTTCCTTTCTGGAGCCGAATTTGCTGAATCGCCCTTCGTCGCGGCTGCTGTACCGTTGATTTCTCAATTCCGCTCTCAAGTGGCCTCGCGTGCGTCGAATCTACTAGACCAACTCCGGCGAGACTACCTGTCTGGCGAACGTGGTCCTGCACCCGCGATGCCTTATCTCAGTAAGACAAAGGGTATCTACGAGTTCATCCGCGTAAAACTAGGTGTCCACATGCATGGTTCGGAGAATTATGCACGCTTTGTGAACGGACTTGGCGTTGAGGATGAGTCGATTGGCCAAAATATCTCTCTTATCCACGAGGTTTGTCGGGTTTACTTTATTTTATTCTATCCTCCATTCTGAACTCACTTCAATAGGCGATTCGGGACGGCAAGATGCAATCTACGGTTGTATCTATATTCACGTAACGTGGAACTGTTGCTTGACCGGAAACTAATACCTTAATGTAACACCCCACGGACATCGATGTTGTATGTACTGCATGTATCAGCCAAATTATGACGATTGAAATTTAGAAGATCTTTCAACTTGTGTATAACGTACAACTGAACCATAATTATGTACAATAAATACAAGGTATTGTTACCGGCCCACTCTTCATCTATTCAGCTGATCTAAACTTCACCCGAACCTCGTTAATCTCTTTCCTCGCCTCCTTAAGAGTCCGTGCGATCTTTTCCTCCAGCGCAGACGCATCACGGATACTCATTGTTGGAGCTACCGTGGCAGTAAGGTCAACAAACATTAGTGAGCCAGAGCGGCGCGCTCTGAGTTCCCGTACACCGAGTAAAGGTGAAGATGAAGTTGAAGAATGTAATAAAGGATCTAATTTTCGTTCCAGGGAATGCCGAGTCTTTAGTGAAAGACCTGCGTCCGTCAAATCACCCCATGCACCATAGAGAAGATCTAGGCCTTGCCGAAGGATGACAAAAGATACGAGTAGACCTGAATAACAGACCCCTTATAGTTCAGTACTCATGCGGATAGAATCACTCTGCTCACCTCCGATGGGATCCAGAGGGATAGCGGGGAAAAACCAGGTTCCCAAAATTGCGAAGAATGCAACAAGACTGGAGTAGGCATCACTCCTATGATGTATGGCGTTTGCCAGAAGAACTGGACTGTTCTCCTCGTCTGCGACGAGTTTTGTTGCTCTGTAGAGCCATTCTTTGATCAACACACCGATTGCGGCAAACCAAGCAGCATTAGGGTCCACGTCATGAACATGTTCATGGCCAATGATAGGAGCAGTCGGGGCAATCGAAGTAATAGTATCCAGTACTTGCTGCAAGGGTCCAGCAGGAAGTGTTTCTACGGAATGTTCCAAAGCATCCACAAGTAGATGATACGAATGGAAACCGATTCCAAGAGCACCACCTATGAGCAGTATCGATATTATTGATGTGCCCACAGTTTCTATCTTTGCAAATCCGTAAGGGTATCTTTCGGATGGCGGTTTTCGTGATAGGCGCCAACAGAAGAGAGTTACAAAGTCGCCCAGGAGGTCTAATAGTGGCACGGTAACGTTCTATCCGCAAGCGAGTGGATGTCTCGACGTACCACTTAAAGAGTGTCCTGCATCAGCAAGCAACGATGCTGAGTGCATATGCCAGCCAGCCAACCCCTTCGCGGCGGTTAAGCCTACATTAGAGATCAAGCCAATAAGAGTGATCCTGCTGCCTCTGTCGCCTGATCGTGTGCGTTAAACTTCATGTAGTAAAATTGGAACACTGTGAATACCTTGACCCTCTAATGCTGCTATTATCTGTTCTGTCCCATGTGTGTGACTGTGTTCCTCTCCATTTGAATGTGAATGACCGAAGAATGTGTGGGAATGGGAGTGTTCGTGCTCGTGTGCGCCGTTGTTTTCTCCGTTCTTGTTGTTGCCATTCAACAAACGTGGCACTTGGTTATCCTCTTTCGTAGAGTACGGTCGTCGCAATGCCATTGAACTACCTAGATGGCTACTTGGGAAGATGGGGAGAATGAAAGGTGGAAAGACTTTGGAGAACCGGCGGGAGAGGTTCAAATCCCGAGGCACGCGAACTGGTGCAGGGTCCCACGATCGGACGAACGAAGGACGTGGCCACTGCGTAAATGTCAAGCACGACCTTGGCGGTGGCAAGGGACACGTATGAGCTCCAAGCTGATGCCAGAGTGGCCGACTCATCCAGGGTTACTCCGTGCACAGGGGGATGATGAAATCAGGCATGTCTCTCTTTATATATAAGCACTCAAGGTTCTGACCCCAGTAAGTAGTCATACTAATCCTGACATGATTTTGACATGGGATGATGCGAAAGAAAGAATCGTTCAACTGGGCCTATACTCTGGCCAAGTCTGGATTTATCGGCAAAACTAGAGCATCATCTCGGCTATAAATGTATGCTTGGGGTTACAGAGAGTTACAGTCACTTAGTACAAGGTCTTCAGCAGATCTACTACCTCAGCCTGGTCGAGACTCGGATCGTCTTGGCCACCCATTGCTGCTCCAGCGATCTTGGGAAGATCCGCCTCTGGCACATTGTATTCTGTAAGATTGGACTGTAGACCCAGATTAACCACCAGCCTTGAAAAGAAATATGAGAGAAACTCGAATAATTTCATGTTTTCACTTACTCCTGGATAAGTGAAGAGAGCTTGAGTACGTCACCTTCCACTGACCCAGTAGAGGGTTGATGCAGGTAAAAGAGTGCTTTGGCTAGAAGCTCTTTGTCCTCTTGCGACGCGGTTCTTGCTTTAAAAGCAACTGTCGGCGCAAGGGTAAGACACTGACAAAAGTTGAGTCAATATAATCATCTCGTTCTTCAAATTAACCTTTCACCGATGTTATGCCATGAGGGATGCCGTATGTAGCCCCCAACTCGTGCCCCAGCGCATGAGACAACCCCAAAGCACTGCCAGAGGACAGAAGTTCAAATGCTCTGTCAGCCAGCGACAGAGCATAACGCACCTGTATCTTTCCAGCTTTGTGGGCCACAGGCTCATCCATGACGCTAGTTGTAACTTTTGGCGGACATCAATGGCCGATGGATTTGCTTTGGATTGAGGAAGATATGTGAATAGGTCGGCGAGAGCAGCATAGCACAGAATTTTGACTGGAGCAGGAATTAAAGGTCGATACAAGGTTTCTGCCAGTGAAACAGTCAATGAAACAGTACAGGTGCATTTGTTACAGGCGGGACTTGCCTACCGTATGGTCAAGAGCACGTATGCCAGTCGACAACCTTGAAGAGGTCAAATCAAGTGTCCTCACTCTTAATAAGATCATGCTCACCACAAGCGATCTGGGGTAGCTAGTGTCAATCCTGCATCGAGAATGATACCAGCGGGAGCAAGAAGTTGCGAGCTGACTTTTGCTTTGTTACCCTCATCATTTGTATATCCTGCCCCGATCTAAGGGAGAGATGGGTTGAGAAAAAGGATTCAGAAAGCCACAAGGCTTACGCTGTATTCAGCAGCGCTCAGTGTAGTTGGTATGGCAATTTGAGAAAGGGTGGGGCCACCAGTCTCTTTTTGTTGGAAGTACAATATGGCTTTTGACGCGTCGATAGGAGATCCACCACCAACGGCAACAATACCATCACACTGATGTTGTTTGAAGAGTTCAAGGGCACGACGAATTCCAGCGATGGGTGAATGCTGGCCGATCTCATAGAAAGTAGTGCCATATGCGTCGTGTTCTTTCAGTATAGCTTCAATCTTCTTTACAATGTCTGTCTATATTGGATTTGTCAATGTCAAGACGTCTGAGATCATCTGGACCCCTTACTTTATCATGCAAGCTCCTTCCTGTTACCAAAAGTGCCTTTTTAATTGACAACTTATTCAACAACTTGGGCAGGGCTGTCGCTGTTGAACCTGGTCCGTAATAGACTCCTTTCAGGGTGTCTGTCCAATTGTAAAAACCTGAAAGGGCTGTCGAGGCGGTTGCGTCCTGGGAAGACATGGAGTCTGGATCGTAATGATGTGGGAACGATTAGGAGTGTAATCTCATCGACTTATGTATAACAAAGTGAACATATATATGTCAAGAGGATTCACTTGATCCGTCGAAGACCGCATTACGGGAAAATGAATGAACCGTAGAAGTTCACACTCGTGTATCTAGTATACAGTCTTGTACAAGTGCGTGAGATTAGGCGGTCTAGGTTGAGTCCGATCCATGCGTGGGGCAACACGCCCACAACCATACGGCAAGATAGATATATAGGAGGAGATGGAGATTCCAGGCTAACGTTTAAAAAGTCCGTCAAGCTTTGCTTGTGCGAGGCTTACTCAATTTCCTGACTCGACTGCAGGAACGCGTGTGGAAAGAAGCGTACGACATAACATGCATACGCAATGCAGGAGCTTTTGGCGTTGCATACCCCTAACTATAGAAACTAGGTAAGAATAGAAGGAATTAGTGTCCCCGGTTGGTTAGCATCGCCTATAAGCATGGACGATAGACAGCAGGCGCTGTCAGCCTCGAGACGGGGAAGATGATTAGGTCAAGATTAGGTCGAGGAAAGGAAAACACAAACGGAGGCAAATCCCCGCCACGTGCGCTTACTCAAAATGGCAGCTTTTCTCTCCACTTCGCTGCAGCAACGACAATTTCCTTCATCTTCCCTTTAACTCTTACCTCTAACTGCTTTCCATTCTCTAGCTCTTCTACTCACAAAACTGATACTTTACTCGTTCTATTCAACACTCTCGAATATCAGTCGATCCATTGGTGACCAGGGGAAGAAGGTATGTCCTGTTGGCAGTCACCTCAGGGACTCTGTGGCCCTCAAACGAGCTGTACCTTCACAGCCCCACAGATCACCATGGAACAGGAACAACAGCCTAGCCTGGCTGAACAAAGAATGGCTTTAGCAGCTAAACTCAAACGCGCTGCATCATTACCAAGAATGAAGGACGGGCGACGACCTCCGATGCATCCAGATTCAGTTAGCGAAGGGGAAAAGGCTCTTAACGGAGGAGATGCCACCAAAGACCAAAACAGTTCTCAAGCGCCCGATCAAGCCGTCGAAGTTGTACCAGAGGTCAGCACGGAAACTGAGGTTAAGGCTGGGTTTGATGACGGTCAAGTTGATGTTGTGGCTGAGTCCGAGGATATGACCCCCGAACGAGAAGTTGAACCGGAGACTGAGGTTGCTGAGCCTGAAGTGGAAGAACCGGCGGAGGAAGAAGAGCGAGAACCAAGGACGCGCTCAAAGCGGCGGTCTCGTTCCCGTGGCCGCAGAGGATCCAAAGATTTACGCGCCAAGGCCAGGGCTGCACAAACCCCCACACCAACGTTCCAGACCGCGGGCGACTCATCACAGGATGAAGCACCTCTTCGCCCGCCCTTAAATCTTGCGCCTCTTATGTCCCCAATCCCAGTCGCATCTCACTTCCTTGAACTTCAACGATCACGCCTATTGAGGTCTCCGACCCCGCTGTCTTCAGATTCTCCGATGGGATTCCCTCATACACCAATCAGCCCCATAGCCCCTCCTACGCTCGAAGCTTGGCAGAAAGGACTGCTTCGGTCAAATAGCGCAGGAGGGAAGGCAGTGGGACGAAACCTGGCCATGCAGTCTTTGACGGGTGGAACCGAGACGTACGAGCCATCAGGACCTACACTCCTTCGAAACAACACCGTCACTGGCACCGGAGAACGCGTCGCAGCGCGTCAGCTAATGCTTAGTCGACTGGGCGGGAGGATTCGACCTGACCCAGGAGACCTGAGTTTCGAGGAACGTTCTGGACCATCTCCTACCTCACGACGAAGGAAGCGTAGGTCACGTCGAGGTTCACAATCAGCCGCTGCTGGCGTTTCAGACTCAGAGGGGATGTTATCTACATCCCCCAACACACCTAGTGCGCCTTCCGCACCTTTGCCCGCCTTCGACGATAGCCTTTTTCGAAGCCGCTCCACCACACCGTTTCAATCATTAAACCCATTGGCCAGAGATTCTGAGGAATCGCCAGAACCACCGTTACCTGCTGAATCAAATCAAGCGTCAATGTTATCTGAGCCTCCCAAGCGGCGTAGTCTAGTAATAGAAGAAGAAGACGATGCTGATGAAGAGGTTCGATACCCTGTCTCGAGGCCATTCGCATCACCTTCTGGCGTTGCTGCTTTACGCTTCCCTCACACAATGGATATTGCCTCTAACATCAACTCTCATTCTCCATCACCAGTCCGCGGGTCTCCGTATGCAAGCCAACGGACTCCTCAACGAACACCACCTGTAGTAGAGGGACGAACCCCTAGCCCATTTGCAACCCCTCTAACTGAGCTATCTGGACAAGAGGATGACGAAGAAGTGCTCTATCCTCCCTACCGACCACAGGTGGATGAGTCTGAACGGGAGCTTAGCTGGATTGCAGAACCGGGTAATTGCACTATATCACTTTTCTTGCCTTGCCTTACAATCTTTTTAGTTCCAAGCTATGATTCAGACCCACAGAAACGAATGCCTATACAGGAGAGCAATGATCAGGACAGCGATCAGCCTCCGTTGTCTCCCCACTCTAATGGCCTCCCACCGACGGAAAATGGTGATGGCTCTCCTCGTGCCTCTTTCTCCTCTCGGAGCCTGATTGTAGAATCAGAAACCTGTCCATCGTCACCTCCGCATGCACCCCTTGGACATTTAGCGCCTGAAAGAGAGTCTGTAACTCAGACCAGTGACGAGTCTATGTCACCTCAAACATATCCTAAACGACTTTCCGTTGGGAAACCTGCTCCAGAGTGGGGCGAGCGGAATAGCGATAATCCAAGCACATGGGAGAAAGTCATTGGTGCTTTCTCTAGAGCGGGATCAAGCACTGGACGACGGTCTCGCACAAATAGCATTGTCAATCGTAACAGAGCGGACTCTGTGAACCGTGAAAGTGGCGCTAGCTTGAATAGTGCTAAAGCCGATAAAGTTGATGTGCTTCCACATCAACCGGCCCCACCATTGATGCAGTCACCCTCTGCTTCAGCATCAATATCGTCATTAGCACCTCATGCACGAACCGCTCCATCGCCAGTCCCGCCTCTTACGCCCGCGAACAAGTCCAAGTATCAACACGCGAAACTCTTTCCTTTTGGAATGACGTTGACGCAGGACGAACCTAGTCGACTACTGTCGGCTTCAACTCCTGATGTTAGAATATCAGGCAACGAAGAAGATACTCTTCCGCTTTCTGGTTCTGCTTCTCAGCCCTCCACAATAAACAGGGAGCGCACACTGTCTCACCAAACGTCTGATTCGCACCTTGTTGCAAGGCACGTTTCGTCTACACCCCAACCTTCCTCTGGTACGCAACGTTCGCCCTCTCAAAATGGAACGTACAAACTTCCTATGACCCTGCCGGGAGTTAAACAGTGGTTGAGTAAGAACAAGAAGAAATTCTCTACCGTTCCCTCTTCTCCGTCCTCACCAATATCAGCTCCTGATGTTCGGCCAATTCAGCCAATGGAGAAGGCTCTGGCGCCTGCCCCTACTGAACATGTTAGCAATGGCGATTGGGACGAAGATGGGCATACATCGGCGAGCCCACTGGATCTGCAACGCAATGCCAATCGCACTCCCTCCATTCAGCCGCGTTCTGAGGCCACTGACAATGAGAAGACTCCTAAAGCAAAGAAGACAATAACCATCCCCCCATCAGAACATAGCAGTATCTCGTATTTGGAAACTTCACCTTTGTCACCGCCATCACGGCCTGATCCATTTTCCTCGACAACACCTGATCCTTCGTCATCTCTGAGCGATTATCCAGCCCAGTCAACTTCAGAATCCTCTTCCACTACGTCCTCACAATACTCGCTTGGTGGGCCTCAAGGGTCCATATTTCTTGACAAGATAGACGAGGAACTGGCGCGAGGATCGCGCAGCCGTATCTGGGCGACATCCCTCGGCGATCCATCACGAAAGCTGCTTTTAGCGACTCCTGTCATTCAGGTTGTTGACCAGAACACTCTGAAGGACCGGTTCCTTTTCTTATTCAGTGACATACTGGTCATCACGAAGCCTATCTTCCTTACTCAGGAAGCCCTCGCAGACAAAGATCCCTCCAGTCGGAAATTTGTGGTCAAGAGTGTGGTGATGCTCGACCAAGTGCGCTTCGCTGAAGGACGGACTGGATCTGAAGTTAATGAGACTAATGACCTCAAGCAACGGAATCGTGTCGTCATGTCTTTTGCCCACAACTTTTCCAGGGATCCCGAAAGCGCTGTCAATACTCTTTCCACGAAATTTGGCAGGAGAGATGATCCGGTTGCTCTAGGACAGCTATTGTTTAAGACATGGGACTTGGATCGTGTACGACTTGGGGAATACTTGGCAAAACGGACGTCAAAGTCTGTTCTTAAGGTCTTTTTGGACTCCTTCGGGTTCCTTGGTGTCAGGGTGGACAGTGCTCTGCGTGTTTTCCTCCTTTCCATCCACATTCCTGAGAAGGTAGCAGCGCTTGAGTATCTGCTGGAAGCCTTCGCTAGCCGATGGTATGAAGCGAACGCTGGACATGTGGATTTCAACAAGGATCACACTCATCGATTCGTTCGAGCGATTGTCCAGCTCAACGACCTACTTCATGGAGGGATTGCACAAGAACCCGGCGTCACCAAAGTTCCTCAGCGGGATGTCCCTAGCGACGAGTTTGTTGAAGCCTTCAGGCGTTATGATCAAAAGAGCGCAGTGTCCGATCTACTTTTGCGAGATGTCTATGAGGCAATTGTTCACGAGCGACTCTCTCAATCCCCCGGTTCCAATACGCCCATTGAAACCATTTCTTTCAAACGAGCCATACCATCGAGTTTGACCTGGAGAGTGGAGTCTGATCCCGTAATTCTTCGGATTCCGCGCTCTGATCCTGGGCTTATTATCGAGCTCTTTGGTCAAGATTTAATTTTCGAACCCCCGATTTTGACCTTTGCCAAGTCACCCGAGGTTTCATTCCGCGTGAAATCGAACGTCCTTGGCTCTAGATCAATAATCATGCGACGAGCTGGCCCTAATGCAGTCAAATACACCGGTCTGCCCCTGAGCACCACTGTGCTGATCGAGCGTGCGGTCATGAGGTACACGTTCCAGGTAGCATTCAACAGCCATGGGGGCTTGAAACGGAGATATATGTTCAGCGTGGATGACTCTCTTCTGCGACATCAATGGGCAGTCCACATCCGGCGTCAGATGGAGAAGGTCCAGGAGCGATCCTTGAAGACGAGTTCTACAAAATTCCGCCGAGCTGCAGAAATGATGTCTTTCTCTATCTTGCAAGAAACCCTTCTCGGCCACCCTGCTGCTTCGAATGACATGCAAAAAAATCCATCGCGTGGCGTAAACCTAAATGGTGGCTCGCGCATGATAGGATCGAACGGTTTCCAGCTTGCACCCCTCCACGTTCGCTCGAAATCTCGTAGCAAATTCTATCATAGTCATGGCGCAGGGAAAAATGAGCTAGACTTTAGTCAGCCCCTGCGAATACATGACGAGGATGGCGATACAGAACGGCCTGAAGGCCATCTTTGGTCGGCGAAGGAATTGGAGACGCTCTGCGAACAAAATGGAATGATCGCATCGTTACTTGCGGATCTACAAGCTGCTACCTCTGAGCAAGGAGATAATGGGTTTTTCAACTCATAGCCCTCTATATTTTTTTCATCTTCTCTCTGTAAGTTGTCCTGGTGCATTTAGTTGCAGTTGTGACTGATTTTTATTTGAAGGACTCTTGTAACATGCATATACATTCATTTACTCAGTTTTATATACGGTTCTGTACAAAAGATAGTTGCTAGTATGACAATAATGATGGACGTGACTTGTGACAGTGTGACAGGATTGGTTGCCTCACCACGGTCTCCTCGATTTTCTCGCTGACCCCGTCAATGCGCCTGTTGAGTTGATCCCTCCTTCCTACCGTCGCTCCTTTTCCCCGCCTGTCTAGCTCGGGCCTCGTACTTCTCAACCTACATGGCCCGTGTCTATGCCGACGTCAACGCCTCCCTTGGCCAATCCTGGTATGATTATGGTCCGTTATTTCTTGCGCCTTTGTCCTCTCACAACCTTCTGACCGATGTGTATCGTAGACAATTTTCGCATTGACTGGAGTCAACCCGAGCGCTATGAGATTGTGCGACGCGTCGGTGGTGGGAGGTATTCCGAGGTACGCCGTCTTGGCCACAGCCCCTTGTGTTGATCAAATAACTGTTTCGTCAGGTTTTTGAAGGCGCCGATATGGCCAACAACGACAAGTGTATTATAAAGGTTCTGAAACCTGTCGCCGCGAAGAAAATTAAACGTGAAATAAAGGTTCTGAGGAACCTTTGTGGCGGTCCAAATGTGATCACCTTGCTGGACGTTGTTATCGATCGTAAGCTCCCGCGGATCTTCTTTGTGACACCTACTGAGACGGTGAAACTAGCTTCTGGCCGATATCACAGTCTCATCACGGAATATGTCGAGAACATCGAGTGGAAGAGTTTATTTTCCCGCCTGACGGAATCGGATATCAAACATTATA